>JANVFU010000007.1:1200000-1800000 GCA_027921405.1 Lentinula detonsa
AACTAGTGTGACTTCGAAAGGAATGGAGGGGAAGTGCTTTGCAAGTATTTGTGCAGCAGGGAGCAGAGTGGGAAGATCTGAATCGGAGCCCATGATTATGGATATGAGCGGGTGAGGATGAGAGTATCCGAGAAGATGAGGATTGAGTGAAGAAGAATGCGGGTCGTTTTGAGTATCTCCCTCAACTTCGGCCAAGCAAGTTAATAGAGGTGTCATCCGTTCCCTCACTTCTGCATCACTCGTGCCTACAATCGTGATATGTCCCATTTTACGTCCTTTCCGCGACTGCGCTTTCCCGTAGAGGTGCGGAGAAGCTCCCGGTATACCCAGGGCAACGTGGGTAAGTTTATCGACCAAGAGGTCGTCGGAGAAAGATAATGAAGATTGGGAGGGAGAAATTTTGAGGGGGCCACTGTTCGATGAACCAAGTATATTCAACATTCCTGCAGCACCGACCTTCATACGTGTACTGCCGAGAGGTAAACCCAGGATAGCGCGAAGGTGATTGTCGTACTGAGACGACTCACAAGCCTCGATAGTGTAGTGGCCCGAATTGTGTGGGCGTGGTGCGATTTCGTTGATGAGAATTTCGCCGTCATTCAACAAAAACATCTCCACGCCGAATACACCAGGACCTTCGAATGCCTTCTCAATAGCCTCCCTCGCTATGTGCTCAGCTTTTGTTGGCAACGTAGGGTCTTGATCAATATTACTGAGCCTGAACGGAGCCCAGACTAGATGGCAGACATTATTTCTATGTATTGTCTCGACAGCTGGGTAACTGGAAATAGTCCCGTCTAGACCACGAACGACCATGACTGCAAGCTCCTTAACGAATGGGACCCACTTTTCAGCGTACAATTTCCTCGATCCGTGGCCGAGGAAGTCAATAGCGGCTGTGATAGATTCAAGGTCGGCAGAACGCAGAACGTAGTTACCCCTTCCGTCATATGCCATTGTCCGGCTCTTAAGCATCAGTGGTAAACCTAGCTCTTTTGCTGCATGGGCAATTCCATCCTGATTAGCATCGACGGCTTGGAAAGAACCCAAGGGGCAGCCGAAACTGGCAAGAAGTCGCTTTTGAGAGAGTTTGTCTTGTATCAGACGGATTGTTGAGGGAGAAGGGTGAATAGCCACGTTTGGATGACCTTTTTGTACTGCTTCAAGTGCCTCGACGTCGACATGCTCTATTTCAACTGTGAGGATATCCACTTTGGAAGCAATTTCTAAAATCTTTTCCTTGTTTCTAAAAGAACCGTCGATATGAGAAGAGGATGCGATGATTTGCTTTGCTGGTGCGTCGACGCCAACGTCCAGAACAGCGACTTTGATATTCAGCAAAGAGGCGGAAGCCGCAAGCATTCGCCCGAGTTGGCCTCCCCCTACAGTCATAAAGGCAGTTGGTCAAAGATTCCACAGATACCAGACGTTTGCACTTGCCCAGGATTCCTACTACCTTGGACGACATGCCGACAGTGAGATCGATAGCGCAAACGAAAAATGAGCGCTAAAAAAACCAAATGCGGCCGGCATTTTTTCTTCTCCAACGGTCATGGCACGAAAAAGACCAAATCGAAAACGAAAGCGGCGCGCGGTGTCTATATCCTCGTCGTCTTCCGACAATTCTTCATCATCAGATAATGATTCTCCTGTTGTCAAAAGTGTCCCAGCTCTGACAGATACACCGAAAACGAAAACAGATGAGGAGGATGAAGATCTTGATTCTAATTCTGATTCCGATTCTTCTTCCTCTTCTTCCTCCTCCTCTAGTGGTGATTCCCATTCTGCTCCCGACCCCAGTGCCACATTTAAATCCGACTCGAGAAGTATCGAAAAGAGCCGTCGGCTTCGCTCACCATCTCCTGGTCCTATCGCTCCCTCTACTCTCCGGATACCTTCTTTTCTACCAGAAAAAGATACTCAAGATGCTAAAAAATCAGAACGCGTCTTACAAGAGAAGTTCACCCAATTTTGGATGAATAGCATTGTTGAGGGCTTCAAGGATGACTTAGAGATAATCAGGAAGGTCGGTGAACCGAAAATCGTCTCTATTTTTTCACTCAGCATTTTTGTAGGATCCTGCTCTCACCACCTCAAAGCTTTCTATGCTGGTTGACTCGTTGTCTTCCAGCGCGGAGATTTTCTCTCCCTCTCACAGTGACAACGCTCAAGATAGTCGAAATGTCACGGACATGGATATCGTATTAGGTTGAACTTGATTCTCTGTACCTGCACAGGGTCCCTTATCGGTAGTTTCACCTACTCTGCTCTCACTCGCCTTCCAGACACTGCGGGGATTGTACCGTTTTCCCGCGGTGAAAAGCATGATATTATAGTGAGCTTTAGTACAAAATGTCTAATGTATTCAGATGCCGATTAATATATACAATCTCAATATAATCCCAATATAGTATTTTAGAATGAATAGTGTGAAAATTCATTAAACGCTCTAAATAAGATAAGTTCATGGCTCGATAAGCTGTACAAAAAAAAAAGGAACTTTACTACTATGGTTGTTAGGGAATTGCAAACAACAGGGAATTGCAAAATTTGACAAAATGCTTGATTGAAGCCCATTCTGTTGATCTATGGCTCCAATTATTTTTTTGTAGCCTCTTTAGATACTATTCTTCAGATCTGGCCACTTAAATATAGAGGATTCAGAGGACATTGAGCACAGTGGCCCAAAGGTTGTCAACCTCAGCCATAGTTTTTAGATCAAACCCTCAGGAACGCAATGAACATATACAAAGACGGTCGAAAAAAGGGTACAGGCATATGAAGTATAGTCTCAAGAGTTGACATACAAGATTTCATAGTTATTAGCGCAGTATTCATAGAGCGATGGACCAAATAAAGTGCAAGTGTAGTTGAGTGTGACAACACAGCCAAGCGGGTGAACTTGCCATCATGCCGTACATTAGCCGAACACTCCTAACTTCGTGAACACCTCGCTAAATCCATTACCATATATCACTTATCGTTCAGCTCCGTGTCCTCTTCCTCATTCGGCTCATACCAAGACTCACTGTACTCAGAGTCATATGCATTCATTACTACTTTTAAATATTTTCTGCTCAAATGCAAACAATGAATGACTCGGCGGAGAGAGCCGCTTTGCCGCTGAGCGGCTTTTCCGTGATGACTATGTGACGAAACATTTGCAATTCTCTGTTTTTGCTCGGTCATTGTCCGATGCTACGAATAAAATCTTTCAAAGTCTCAAAAATTCGTGATAAGGGTTTTCTAGTACGAGGAATCGAATGGTCAAATCAGATTTTGAAAATTCAAAAAACCGGTAGAGTCATTGGCGATTTTTCAAAAATTTGCAATTCCCTAACAACCATAGTAAATGGGTGTAAGTAAAGTTCATATAAATAAATAGTGTGTTTTGCCTGGGCCTGGCCCGGCGTGTGGGTGGGCAAAAAGTCTTTCTTTTGGGATACTACACCACCATCCGGTCAGGATGTCCCAGGGACATATCCACGCTGACGTCTGGATGATTATGATGGGATGTTTATTGTACATCTCGTAGATATACCCACAACATCGAATTCAGTATCTTAGGCTAAGCTTCTGACACTGGAAATACTATCCCTGAGACATCTTTTATGATGTCCTGGCAAGGCGCCAGGGATATCCTTGCGATATATTTGCTTACCTCATACAATCTGGTTACCATTTGCTCATTGAATTACATTCAGCTCAGTGCGACGAAAGAAGACTCTCAATATGAACATTGTATTCCAAGTGGTCAGTATTATGATGGTAAAAGTTCGAAAGATAATGAGTGTTGTTGTAATGTACAATCGCCCATTCTTAGACCTCAACACCGCTTTCCAGCACCTCAGCCAAGCGATCCAAATTCTCGTCACTCTCGAAATCATTATAAGTGGCTCGGTCTTCCATCAAGATGCGAGTGAAAACCCTGTAAACATGTCAGAAGGCTTTAAACAGAGTCGAGCGCAAATTTACTGGGTAATTTTTATGCTGTCTTCCTTGTGAGTCTCTCGAACGACTCGGAGGGCTGTATCAACATTATCCCAGAAGCCCGATCCAACCTTCCCACCATTGGCTGCAATCGTGGCATCACACACATATTGATTGCGCTGAGAGAGTGTCAGACCTCAGTGTCATGAGAATTAAATCCCTTACAAGAAATGCTACACGAGCTACGCGCGGAAGAGTAACGGTGAGTTTGGATGATGCCCCACATATTTCAGACAGAAGCATATTCGTCAGCTTGACGATAGGAATGTATGGGCCTGAAAATTCATTGATGCCTGGTGAGAAATCCCCGAGTGACTTGAGGAGCTAGATATTGTACCAATTCATATGTGAGCTAAGCTGAAGTATAGAACATATTTTCTTACCAAAGCCTTTGCTGCTGCACGATTGTTTGTCAGCTCCTTATTAATCTTATTTTTGATAAGTGCCATAGTTGGTTTGTGTTCACGAACGGCAGATGGCAAAAGGTCAAAGCGCATCTTAAGTTTCACCTTTATATATCAGTCGTTAGTTGTACTCATAGCAACGTGAGCTCACCATTACTTTCTCGTTTGGCCAGTTCTTGTAGGCCCCAAGATTCGGGTTGAGAAAACATTGGGCAGCCGATATAGCAATGAAATGCTTTCAGTAAAGAGATCATTAGGATAGTTACAAATCAGCATAAGCAAGGCGCAGAACACGTACTTCAAGACTCCGCGTAATTGGAACTGCAGAGTCCGCCGGTTGAAGACGCTCAATAGCTGTGCGCACAGCAAAATTATTTGCAACTTGGAAAAGAAAGCGTTGCCCAGGGTCTGTAATCTGCCAAAAGAGTTTGAAAGGGCGAAAAAATCTAATGAATAAGACTAAACTTGTGAGGCCTTTACGAGTTCCATTTGATATTCGGCACTGAGATGAAAAGTGCAACTGAGTGTGATTGCATACTGTTCTAAGTTTTTGGCAGAGGCTCTGGTTGTCGCTGGAAGGGTACCTGCAAAGCTTTGAGTTTTTTCTTTTAAAAATAGGAAGCTCTCACCATGAGGAGTGTCACTGTTTGTTGGACTCGGAGTGTCACTGCTCGTTGAACTCGGAGTGTTGCCAGTTGGCTGAAGATAAAGCCTCGAGCCCGTAGTTGGTGTTAAGTTTAGTGATAGAACACTCTCTAATCGTCAATAGTAGTGTTAGAACACTCCCCAATCATTCATTGTAGTGCTACAACAGTTATTAGATAGTTACAGTACTTATAACAGTAGTTAGCACTTCTTTCTTTCATTTCTCTTTCAGTTTACATGTTACACACTTACTTTTAGCATAGGCGCACAATTGTGGACACCCGTTTTCACGCCTCATGCGTTTTGCGTATATACAGTACCAAACAAACCCCTATTCCTACTATAGAAGAAAGGAATCAAAACATCATTCACTTTCTTGTGTTTGTTGGAGTACTGTTAGCATCTACAAGGTTCCTAGTACAACACTACCCTTGTAATCAACAGTGCATAGCAACAGCATTACTGTTCGGGAGTACACACTGTTGTCTGACAGCCTACTTGCTGCAATAGTGTGTGCAACATCAACTGTGCCAGTTTGACCTTCAACAGGTTATGGGCCCCGTGCTTAACAGTAATTTCTGATTGTTGTGTTACTGGATTGCTCTTTACTTGTGCGCTCCTCAACAGTTATTATAACTGTTGTTGTTCCTTTCTATCTACTCAGTGAACTTCACTTTGTGTTGATCACTATGTCAACTTCTACAACAACTACCTCCACACCTTCCTTCAAAGTTCTCACTAAAGAGAACTATAATGAATGGAATGGGAACATGTTATAGGTGTGCTTCCGAGCCTTCGATCGTCGATCGGTTCTTCGATCTTCGATGTTTTGACTTAGTACATTTTGTTACTCTTCGATCTGCGATCGAACCTCACGAAGTATTCGAATTATCGGATACGAGTGATTCTCACATTATTGTTCTTTAATTGTCTTTTATTTCTATTACTGGGAGCTATCCGGATTCTTATCAGTCTAATTAGTACTCTTATTGTTATAGTTTTGACAATTAGATTACAGGGTATAAATACTGTAGCATCTCGTAGATAGTTCTCCAGTTTAAATATCAACTTAGATCGTTGCTGAACTCCGTCCGGATCATTATCCTTCTTCATCGTCGTTCGCACTATAAACGAATGATCTCCGGACGTCTTCTTCACTCTTATACCTTCTTCATCATCTTGAACATTCACGGAACCACGCGACAAGGCGAGGGCACTACCGATAGTGGTGCTAAGGTTCTTAGTTCACTCTTCCGTACATTGACTAATGATCGTAGATCGTTGTTCGTTATCTCGATCGAGACCGAACCCGTCGAACTCAACTCTATTCAACTCCTTCACCTAAGACCCTACGGAACCTCACCGGCACGGTCTTAACAGTATATTTAACCTACTTCTCGTCATTGTCGCTTATTATCATTTACATATCCTATGGCGCCTCCAGTGACTCGACAAGCACGAAGGAACCGGACGAGAACTCTCACCGGAACCACTGACAATTCGGATGTACCAAATCCTGCTGAAGAGCCAAACCCATTCCTTGCCAATGCACAATCATTCGCGCCATACTCAGAATCCATCTCGGCCTTAGGAGGTCGAAGACGAACCAATGTATTCGGGCCAACGACCTCGACAGCACTTCCCACTACGGAAGTCAATCCTGAATTCGCTATCGGTGGCAACGCTGAAACATTGGATTACGGAATTCAAACCCTTTACACTGCAACTGGAATGCCGGTTCAAGTCCGAACACCTCGAACGGTAACTCGAATCGCCACAACATCTTCATCCGCAATCATACCTCCATCTCCAATGGCAGCTACCATTTTCGGACAAATTTTGGCCCGAAACGCGCTGGAAAATACTCAAATTCCTGAAGATCAAGATGGAGAAGATCAACTCGAAGAAGAAGTTCGAGAAGATCGAGAGGTTGAAGAAGAGCTAGGAGGTCCTAGTGATAATCCAGCCGATCCGAGTGGACCGGACGACGAAGGACCTGATGGACCAGGAGGACCAGGCGGTGGTGGACCCGGTGGACCGGGAGGTCCAGGTGGGCCAGGTGGTGGGGGATCTGATGGGCCAGGGAGTCCTAGAAGACCTATTTTCCCACCTAACAACAACTCCTCTGAAAGGGAGTTTCTTCAAACCTTCCAAGCTTTCCGAGGAACGCTCGATGGACTAGGTGATGCTATCGCAAACTTACGAACAGAACCATCCGAATCGAGTAAAGCGAAAGTTCGAGAACCCGACGTCTTCGATGGCCTCGAACCTCGGAAGCTCAAGTCCTTCCTTGTTTCCTTATCCCTTGTCTTCCTTGATTGTCCTAACTACTTTACCGATCAAAGGAAGATAGCTTACACCCTTTCTTATCTGAGTGGATCCGCTCGCGAATGGTTCGAGCCGGATATCCTCGATCCCAACGCGGTCGCACTTCCTATGTGGACCAGCTCTTTCGCAGCACTTGTGAAGGAGTTACAAGACAACTTCGGTCTTTACGACGCTCAGGGGGAAGCCGAGGATAAGCTCGGAAATTTAAGGATGAAGGAAAACGAATCGGTTCGTAAATTCAATATCCGATTCAACACACTTGCTGCTCTCACCGATTGGAACACAAGTTCCTTGAAGTGGGCTTACCAGCACGCTCTCGCGTCCCGAATCAAGGACGAAATAGCCCGCGTTCCGGAGCCTCGAAACCTCGCCGAGTATCGGGCGGAGGTGCTTCGAATCGATAACCGGTACTGGCGAAGAGAAGAAGAGAAGAAACGAGAGTCTTCTCGCTATAGCGGAACAGTTTCGGGTGGTAAGAACTCGAATTCTGGCAAGAAGGGTAATCAGAATCCCTCTCCGCAATCTTCTTCGTCCGATAATCAGTCTAAGGGCACTACTAACCCGCAGACTACCGGTCAGAACCAAGGAAAGAAGCCTTGGTTCGGCAACAAGAACAAGTCAACCGGAACCAGACCTTCGGGTCAATCTTCGAACCCTTCGACTTCTCAACAGCCGAAGCCCCACCAAAAACATCTCGGACCGGATGGTAAAGTTAAGCCGGAAGAAAAGGAGAGACGCAGGAAATTTAAACTGTGTATGTTTTGTGGTGGTAAGCATAAGCTAGAGGATTGCCCGAATCGAAAGTCGAATCAACCTCGCGGTCGAGCTGCAGAGGTTGAGGAGGATGCTACTCCTACGGACGTCCAATCATCTTCGGATGATTCGGAAAAATGATCCGCAGCTCTTGTACCCCGGTACGAAGCGAGAGTTGCGTTGATCCCGTTCGTGCCAACCCAGGGGAAGTAATTCTTAATGCATCCGCTCTTTCTGAATATGAACGATCTCTCCGATTTACTCTTACTACTGAATTCCAAACACCGGAAGAACCGGCCGGTACTTTATCTCTGTTACAATTTCCTTGTTTACTTGATTCCGGTTCTACAGACTCTTTCATCGATTCTTCTTACGTAAAGAATCATTCTATTCCGACTACACGTATTCCTCCGATCAATCTTCGATTATTCGATGGTTCTCTTACCGCAAATTCTATTTCGGAAACGGTCGAACTCTCGATCTGTTTTCCGACCGGCGAGTCTTTCTTGATTAACTTTTATGTTACATCACTGGATTCATCTTGCAAAGCCGTACTAGGATATAGTTTTTTGTCCCGCTACAATCCGTTGATTGATTGGGTTACAAAAACAATTTCTTTCCGAAACGCTGACCGAGCTGATATTCTTCAGACGTCTTCACTTCTCGATCCTCCGGTTACGGAATCCGAAGTGCCGATTCCACCTCAGGAATCTTTTCTAGCGAAACCCGGAATAACTCAATCCAAACCTCGCTCTCGCCTCAAACCTCGTCCTCTTTCGGACAAATTTCCTTACGAACCCATTTACTCATATCCGAGTCTTTCGCAAATGGGATCTCGTACCGAATCTGCGGAAAAACCGGACGTCGACATCGCGCTTCTTGGAGCAGTTGCTTTCAACCGAGTCTGTAAAGACTCCGGTATGGAACCGATCCTATTTCGTTATCTTCCATCCGAAATTACTGCTAAGAGTTCGAGTACTGATGAAACTACTTCTCAGAAACCGCGAACTACTCTTCCCTCCAAGTATGCAGACTACGCTGATGTTTTCGACAAATCATCTTCGGAAGAACTTCCGGAGCATCGATCTTACGATCTCAAGATTGACTTAGAGGATGGTGCCGAGCCACCTCTCGGACGAATCTATCCACTTTCCCCAAAAGAACTGGGAGCCCTTTGCGATTTCCTGGACAAGCAACTCGCTACAGGTATTATTCAACCGTCTTCCTCACCTTACGGTGCCCCGGTTCTCTTTGCTCCGAAGAAAGACGGGTCTCTTCGACTCTGTGTCGATTTCCGAGGAATCAATCACATCACCAAGAAGGATCGCTACCCACTCCCTCTCATTTCCGATTTACTCGACGCGCCTCGTAAAGCCGCCGTTTACACCAAACTCGATTTAGCTCACGCCTACCATCTCGTTCAAATTGCCGAAGGCGACGAATGGAAAACCGCCTTCCGGACACGATACGGTTCTTACGAATGGAAGGTAATCCCTGAAGGACTCACGAATGCACCCGCAGCTTTTCAACGCTTCGTCAATACAATCTTCGCGGATTTACTGGATATCAATGTTATCGTCTACATCGACGACATTCTAGTATACTCGGATAATCCGAAAGATCACGAAGAACATGTTCGGGAGGTTCTTCGACGCCTTCGAGAAGCTCGACTATACTGCAACCTCGACAAATGCTTCTTCGAAGTCGACACGGTAGAGTATCTCGGATACATTCTTTTGCCCGCTGGTCTCACCATGGCAGAAGACAAAATCAAGGTCATCATCGAGTGGCCTGTACCACGGAAAGTCAAGGATATACAATCATTTCTCGGATTCTCTAATTTCTATCGACGATTTATTTATAATTACAGCGATATTGTCATCCCACTCACTCGACTCACTCGAAAAATGGTCGACTGGTTATGGACAGCTGAATGCCAAAAGGCTTTCGAAGACCTCAAGTACGCATTTACCCATGCACCCATCCTTGCTCACTGGGAACCAAATCGAGCACTGATCGTCGAGACCGACGCTTCGGACTACGCGATCGCGGCGATTCTGTCGATCATGCTCGACGACGGGGAAATTCACCCAGTCGCTTTCCTTTCTCGAACTCTCAACTCAGCTGAAGTCAACTACGACGTTCACGACAAAGAGCTACTTGCAATTTTCGAAGCTTTCAAGGCCTGGAGACATTACCTCGAAGGTTCTGGAGACCCAATCGATGTGGTCACCGATCATAAGAACCTTGAGTATTTCTCTACCACTAAAATTCTGACTCGAAGGCAGGTTCGATGGTCCGAATACCTTCACCAATTCAATATGATCATCCGCTTTCGACCTGGTAAACTTGGCGAAAAACCCGACTCTATCACTAGACGGTGGGACGTCTACCCAAAAGAGGGGGATATAGGTTACGCCCAAGTTAATCCACAGAATTTTCGTCCTATCTTCACTAACGAACAGTTCACCACTTCACTTCGAGCTACCTTCCTAGAGGGTCCGGTACTTCGAGCATCGATCGTAATGGATATCAACGCTTTACACAAAGCAATCCGGAACTCACTTTCGATTGATCCCGAATCAGCACTTGGGCTTACCCTTGCTCAAGACAGTACCAAACCTCGATGGACAATTAGCGAAGATGGATTACTACGCCTCGACAATCGGATTTATGTTCCGAACCATTCAGACTTACGACTTCAAGTCTTACGATACTTCCATGATCACCCACTCTCAGGTCACTTCGGTCAGAATCGAACACTCGAGTCTATTCGACGACAGTATACATGGCCGAAGATTCGAGATTTCGTACGAGATTATGTTTCCTCTTGCACCACTTGTGGTAGGAACAAATCACGTCGCCATCGACCGTACGGATTACTCAAACCACTTCCGGTTCCCTCACGACCTTGGGATTCGATTTCAATGGATTTCATCGAAGAACTTCCGATGTCAGACGGATTTAATTCTATCCTCGTTATCGTGGATCGAGCATCCAAGCAATCGATTTTCATTAAGTGTCACACTTCCATTACTTCCGAACAACTCGCTGAATTATTCGTTATTCATGTTTTCTCCAAACACGGAGTTCCGAATCATGTAACCTCAGATCGAGGTTCTGAATTCGTTTCCGCTTTCTTTCGAGCACTCGGGCAATCTCTCAATATGGAACTTCACTATACCTCCGGTTATCACCCCGAAGCTGACGGACAAACCGAACGAGTCAACCAGACCCTGGAGCAATACATTCGTATTTACTGCAACTATCAACAGGATAACTGGTCCGGCCTTCTTCCGATGGCTGAGTTCGCCTACAATAACGCCCCGAACGCTTCAACCGGGATCACTCCTTTCTTCGCAAACAAAGGCTATCATCCCAACATATCGATTCGTCCAGAAATCGATATTCGTTCTGATCGAGCTCAGGACTTTGTCGCCAACCTTGACGAAGTTCATTCGTTTCTTCGCGACGAAATCACGAACGCTCAGAAGAAATATAAAGACCAAGCCGATCGATCGCGAATCTCCGCGCCCGAATTCCAAATCGGTTCTGAAGTCTTTGTCTTAGCCAAGCATATTCAAACTACTCGTCCAACCCCGAAATTCTCGGAAAAATATCTTGGACCATTCAAGGTCATCGAACACATCGGAACACTCGCATACAAGATACAGCTACCCGATTATCTTTCCCGGATTCATCCAGTCTTCCATGTCTCGCAATTGGAACCATACACTCCTAATCCCATTCCGAATCGAACTCAAGCTCCGCCACCCCCGATCGAAGTCGACGGTGAGCAGGAGTTTGAAGTTGCTGAAATTCTAGATTCGAAAATGGATCGTTGATTCCGTCGATGTCCATTGCGATACTTTATCTGTTGGAAAGGTTACAAAGGAACTGACGAAGAATTTTCGTGGATTGGAGCCGATGAAATGCACGCAGAAGAACTCCTCGAAGAATTCCACAAACGTTACCCGCTCAAACCCGGACCTTTACCGGATCTTATCGAATAATTATTCGTACGCTTTTTACATATCTTTTATTTCTTTTATTTCTTTCTTTTTCGACCGGTTGAGATCGACCGGAAGGATCAATGCCATGATAGCTTATTGAGCGTTGATCCTTTCTGAGAGATCGATATCGATCGAAATTCTTCGGACAGCTCAGTCCTATTTAAACTCAAATTTTTACAAGTCCTTTCGATCGGATTACGATCGATTTTTCTTTCCTATTTCACTCTACAAATTATTTACAAAAATCATCCAATTTGAAGAAAACCCTCGATTGGGTTGCGGGCGATATACGAACATACAAAATTTTATACGAAGTCCAAAATATCGAAGGAGATGAACGAAACCACGGTCGCTTACTCTTGTCGGCCCTTTCCTTTCTTGTCTCCAGTTCTTTTCTCTCGATCCTCTTCAGACTCTTCGGAATTTTCTTCCGGGACTGCGGCCTTGGTATGAAGAGATTGTGCGAAGAGTCGAACCACATCCTCCATCACAAACAATCGATGAGCGAGCATTCGAATTTCTCCTTCGAATGCTCGGTTTTGCGCCTCGAGTACTTCGATTCTCTGATTGCTCGAGGACGCAACCGGAGACTCCTCTCTCTTCGACTCTTCTCTTTTCACCCTTTTGCTTCTTCGGATGATTCGTTCGTTACCGACCAACGAACACTTGACCTTTGCCTTCCTGCAGGCGATGCAAGAGGCAGAACCTTCACCGATCAGGTTGCAAGCGATTCCCTTCGTAGTGCAACGATCGCACTTCGGAGATTTTCGAGGCGATTTTCGAGGGGATGGAGGGGGACTTGAAGAATCATCATCGTCGTTGTCGTCGTCGTCGTTTCCTTCTGGTTCGAAGCCGTCGCTGCTATCGTCCGGATCTCCGGCAGAAGATGCCTAGGAGAAAAAAAAAAAAAAAAAAAATAAGAAGTAGTTGAGGAAAGTTGAAATGACTCACTATGATTGCCGTCCTTTTCCTCTTTTTCCCTACCACAAGGACAGAATCGTCGCAAGACGACTGAATCTCCTTCTCCTTCTCCTGTTTTCTCGCGATTGAATCCCGAACGAGTGCCCCAACCGACTTCGCACGATTTTCCGCGTTCCTCCTCAACTCACTTTCTACCCGATCCTTCTCCTCCATCTCTCTTCGATCTTTGTCCTCCTTCTCTTTCTTTTCCCTCGCTATTTCTTCTTCCTTTCTCTTCTGTTCTTCCTCGCGAACTCGCGCTTCTTCTTCCTCGATTCTCTTCTTTTCTTCTGCTTCTTTCTTTTTCTTCTCTTCCGCTTCCCGTTTCTTCTTCTCTTCTCTCTTCCGTCGATTTTCGGCCAATCGAGCCTCGGCCGCGGCTTCTTCCTCCTCCCTGGCTCTCATCTCAGCCTCTCGTCGCGCCCGTTCTTCCTTCATCTTCTGGAGACGAATCTCCTCTTCCCTGTCTTTGTCGTCGGATGGTGAGTTGGTTCTGGAAGGGGTAGGAGACATAGTGGAAGAAGTAGAGAGAGAATAGACGACTTAGAAAGTTTTCAACACTGATTTCATAATCAGTCACGTGATTTGTTCGATCACTTTTCCGTACGTTCTTTTTCGATCGCTGTTATGATCCATCGATTGGTTTGTTTATCATTTTACTTCATACACTTCGTACTAGGCTTTCGAGGGCGAAAGCCTTAACAGGGGGATACTGTTATAGGTGTGCTTCCGAGCCTTCGATCGTCGATCGGTTCTTCGATCTTCGATGTTTTGACTTAGTACATTTTGTTACTCTTCGATCTGCGATCGAACCTCACGAAGTATTCGAATTATCGGATACGAGTGATTCTCACATTATTGTTCTTTAATTGTCTTTTATTTCTATTACTGGGAGCTATCCGGATTCTTATCAGTCTAATTAGTACTCTTATTGTTATAGTTTTGACAATTAGATTACAGGGTATAAATACTGTAGCATCTCGTAGATAGTTCTCCAGTTTAAATATCAACTTAGATCGTTGCTGAACTCCGTCCAGATCATTATCCTTCTTCATCGTCGTTCGCACTATAAACGAACGATCTCCGGACGTCTTCTTCACTCTTATACCTTCTTCATCATCTTGAACATTCACGGAACCACGCGACAAGGCGAGGGCACTACCGATAGTGGTGCTAAGGTTCTTAGTTCACTCTTCCGTACATTGACTAACGATCGTAGATCGTTGTTCGTTATCTCGATCGAGACCGAACCCGTCGAACTCAACTCTATTCAACTCCTTCACCTAAGACCCTACGGAACCTCACCGGCACGGTCTTAACAGAACATGAAGGCATCTCTGATGGCTAATGGTCTGTGGAGACTGGTTAGTGGCAAGGAGACGAAACCATCTGCATCTGATGCAGATAAATTGGAGAAGTGGGAGATTAAAGCTGAAAAGGCTGCTGGCTTGATTTTTCTTGCTGTCAGTCCTGCTCAGCAAGTGCATATTAAAGCCCACCAAGAGGTGTTGAAGGTCAACCTGGCACAGTTGATGTTGCACACACTATTGCAGCAAGTAGGCTGTCAGACAACAGTGTGTACTCCCGATCAGTAATGCTGTTGCTATGCACTGTTGATTACAAGGGTAGTGTTGTACTAGGGACCTTGTAGATGCTAACAGTACTCCAACAAACACAAGAAAGTGAATGATGTTTTGATTCCTTTCTTCTATAGTAGGAATAGGGGTTTGTTTGGTACTGTATATACGCAAAACGCATGAGGCGTGAAAAAGGGTGTCCACAATTGTGCGCCTATGCTAAAGGTAAGTGTGTAACATGTAAACTGAAGGAGAAATAAAAGAAAGAAGTGCTAACTACTGTTATAAGTATTGTAACTATTTAATAACTGTTGTAGCACTACAATGAACGATTGGGGAGTGTTCTAACACTACTATTGACGATTAGAGAGTGTTCTATCACTAAACTTAACAAGAGGACCCAATGGCTATGTGGAGTATGTTGAAGGTCAACCTGGCACAGTTGATGTTGCACACACTATTGCAGCAAGTAGGCTGTCAGACAACAGTGTGTACTCCCGATCAGTAATGCTGTTGCTATGCACTGTTGATTACAAGGGTAGTGTTGTACTAGGGACCTTGTAGATGCTAACAGTACTCCAACAAACACAAGAAAGTGAATGATGTTTTGATTCCTTTCTTCTATAGTAGGAATAGGGGTTTGTTTGGTACTGTATATACGCAAAACGCATGAGGCGTGAAAAAGGGTGTCCACAATTGTGCGCCTATGCTAAAGGTAAGTGTGTAACATGTAAACTGAAGGAGAAATGAAAGAAAGAAGTGCTAACTACTGTTATAAGTATTGTAACTATTTAATAACTGTTGTAGCACTACAATGAACGATTGGGGAGTGTTCTAACACTACTATTGACGATTAGAGAGTGTTCTATCACTAAACTTAACAAGAGGACCCAATGGCTATGTGGAGTATGTTGAAGGTCAACCTGGCACAGTTGATGTTGCACACACTATTGCAGCAAATAGGCTGTCAGACAACAGTGTGTACTCCCGGACAGTAAAGCTGTTGTAGTGCACTGTTGATTACAAGGGTAGTGTTGTACTAGGGACCTTGTAGATGCTAACAGTACTCCAACAAACACAAGAAAGTGAATGATGTTTTGATTCCTTTCTTCTATAGTAGGAATAGGGGTTTGTTTGGTACTGTATATACGCGAATCGCATGAGGCGTGAAAAAGGGTGTCCACAATAGTGCGCCTATGCTAAAAGTAAGTGTGTAATATGTAAACTGAAGGAGAAATGAAAGAAAGAAGTGCTAACTACTGTTATAACTACTGTAACTATCTAATAACTATTGTAGCACTACAATGAACGATTGGGGAGTGTTATAAGACGATTAGAGAGTGTTCTATCACTATACTTAACAGAGTATTCTCGAAAAACAGCATGTGTCAAAGAAGCCAGGTGCTAGGTTCAATGCCTACAACAGCCTTTTCTCTATCACAAAGCTGGACGATGAGTCTCTTATTGACATGGGAACTCGAGTGCAAGCTGCAATGGCACAAATCATTAATCTTCGACCTCCCAACTTCACTCTGGCTATGCTGGATGAAGAACTTCAGGCTATGGCCTTGATACGAGCACTCCCAAAGGAGTATAAACATGTATCATCAAACTTGCTCATGCAAGACTCATTGGACAAGGACAAGATCTTGGCTGCTTTCCTTGCTCAATAACAAAACGACGACCACGAAGAGCATTCGCTCAATAAAGCCCAAGTTGGGCAGACAAAGAAGAGGAGTTTTCCACCAAGGATTGGGGAGCCTCGGGGTTACTGTACTCACTGTGGGCTCAAAGCAGCTCACTGGCCTGAAAAGTGCCCCACGCAATACAAAGGCAATAAAGCCAATAAGGCCAAGGTCATAGAGGTTGATGCTGGAGAGGGTAGCATAGAAAATGCGGGTTCTGCAAGTGTTAGTGTCTTCTCTCTTGATAGACTCTCTACTACAAATTTTGCTGATTCAATGGAATGGAATACAGACACAGGCGCCACTTCTCATATGACACCGCATAAGCACTGGATACGTAACTACACTCCTCACAGAGTGCCTATACGTCTCGCAGATAATACTGTAGTGTATTCAGAAGGAGTTGGCAATGTGTTATTTACCCCTACCATAGCAGGCAAAGAAGTTAGAGATGTCTTGTTTTCTAGAGTTTTACATGTCCCTTCACTTAATAATAACCTCCTCTCAGTTCTTTACTTGACAAAACACAAAGGTTTTACTGTACAAATACTTCGAGATACTATGGAGTTTTCTCTCAATGGATCTGTTCTTTTCACTGCTTCAGTAAATAACAAGTCTGTAGGGTATCTCAATGGATTTACAATTAGTACAATGACTGAGTGTGCAAATGTTGGGTCTACTCTGCCTCTTGATCTTGAGCTGTGGCATAGACGCTTCTTTCATTACAATCTCAGTGACGTTAGCAAGTTGTCTAAAAATCATTTGGTTGAGGGCTTTAAACTTGATTCCACTGCTAGGCCAGATCCAGTTTGTGAACCATGTCTTGGTGGAAAGATGCATGCCAATCCTTTCCCTAGCACTGATACTCGAGCTACTGAGGTCTTGGAACTTGTTCATATGGATGTTCATGACACTGGTGTTGTTTCTCCTAGTGGCTATCGCTACTGGATTCCCTTTGTTGATGACAGATCACGATTTCGAGCTGTTCTTCTGTTAAAGAAGAAAAGTGAGGCATTCAATGCTTTCAAACAGTTTAAACAGTGGGCTGAAAACATCACTGGGAAGAAGATCAAACGCATCAGACATAACAAAGGAGGCGAGTTTGTCTCTAACGCATTTGAGCAATTCCTCAAGGACTGTGGCATAGAGGTTCAGAGAACAACTCGGAATCGACCTCAACAAAATGGGGTTGCTGAGAGGTTAAATAGGACATTGGATGAACTACTGACTGACATGCTACTGGAATCAGGTTTACCAAAGACATTTTGGGCGGAATGCCTGGCTGCGCTTGTTTATGTGCTAAATCGATGCCCAACGTCGTCTGTTTCTGATGGTACTCCATATCAGCTCTGGTATAAAAAGAAGCCTAAGGTTGACAACCTACGTGTCTGGGGATGCATTGCTTATGTGCATATTCAAAAGGACAAGAGAAAGCACTTTGGTTCTCATATGGAGAAGTGTGTGTTCATTAGATATCCTGAAGGTGTTAAAGGATGGAGGTTCTGGAATCCTGTTACAAAGAAGGTGATCATTAGTGAACGGGCAGAGTTTGATGAACGCTATATGTATGGCTCAAAATCACCAAACCAACCTACTCTTTGACAAGATTACATTCCAGAGGATGTCACTCCAGTTATACCACCGTCTAATAATCCTCCTTCTACATCCACATCCACTCCTGACGAAGACCAACTGTTCACTCCTCCCCCGATTGAACCAGACAGTGCTGATGATGATTTACATCCTGCACCTCCTATCCTTGATCTCCCAGAACAAGAAATACCAATATCTGATGAAGAACCGGAAGAACAGCCAATTGCTTTGAGACGTCCTGCCAGAACTCGAAGAGCTCCTGGTGAATGGTGGAAAATAA
Organism: Lentinula detonsa; assembly: GCA_027921405.1. Classification (NCBI taxonomy): domain Eukaryota; kingdom Fungi; phylum Basidiomycota; class Agaricomycetes; order Agaricales; family Omphalotaceae; genus Lentinula; species Lentinula detonsa. Next base: position 1,218,229 of record JANVFU010000007.1, read on the forward strand.
AAACGGTTTCTCGAGATCCAACTCCTGCTAATGACTCTGACGAGTCTGAAGATGAACATGGACATGCTGCTGTGTTTGGTATTGAACCAAAGAACTACAGAGAAGCAATACGATGTCCGGAAGCATTTAAGTGGGAGGAAGCAATGAATGAGGAAATCTCTGCACATCTTGCTAATGGGACTTGGGATATTGTTGATCTACTGCCTGGACATAAAGCAATTGGATCGACTTGGGTATTTAAGATTAAGCCCAAAGCTGATGGCTCTATTGAGCGATTCAAAGTACGTCTATGTGCTCAAGGCTTCAGCCAAATGTTAGATCTGAACAATCTGACACTTCTCTGATGGAACATGTTTGTAACTATCCAAGAGTCCCAAGTAGGCATTATGTAAGACCAAGAGGCAAAAGTAAGACCTCCAGGCAGAAATGTAAGACCTCAGGAATTGGGACATGTGACTTGGCTCCAGTACTACAAACCTCTGAGTTCATTAATTGTACCCAAGACCAGATAGCTCAGTGGTTAGAGCATCTTGGGATTTCGCCAGTGGTCCTGGGTTCAATCCCCAGTCTGGTCACTTTTATATGTCATCATAACTTTAACACCAAAGACCTGGTTTTGACTATCTGGAAACCTATGCTTCAACCCTTCGCTGGTCTTCATTACGCATCATCCTTGCTCTAGCAGCTATAGATAACATGGAGCTACACTCTGTTGATATTTCTCATGCCTTTATCAATTCCGACATTGACACTGAAATCTACATGAGACAACCAGAGGGGTTCAAGGAAGGCGGATCAGAAAAAGTCTGCAGGCTAAACAAGTCCCTTTATGGGTTAAAGCAGTCGCCCCGTCTTTGGAGTGAAAAACTCGCAGGTGTTTTAGCCAAGGTTGGCTTTAAACGTCTCGAGTCTGATCCATGCGTGTACTTGTACCAACGCAAAGACCTTAAGGTGATTGTTCCAGTATGGGTGGATGATATCACTCTTGCTTCCAAAGACTCTGGTGTAATCAAGCAGTTTGTTGCTGAACTTGAGAAAGAACTCAAACTCCGTGACTTGGGCAGTACCACCTTTCTACTTGGGATGGGAATCAGGAGGGACCATAAAAATCGAAAGCTATGGCTTAATGCTCGACAATACATCCTTCGCAAACTCGACGAGTTTGGCATGCAAGACTGCACGCCTGTTTCTACTCCCATGGATCCTGGTGTGAACCTGTCCAAAGATGACTGCCCTAAAACACCAGAGGAAATAGAAGAGATGAAAAACATTCCCTACATGTCGGCTGTTGGCTCTTTATTGTTTCTGGCCCTAATCATCCGTGCAGACATTGCATATGCAACTGGTGTCTTAACTCGTTTCAACTCATTTCCTGGCAAAGCTCATTGGCTTGCTGTTAAACATCTCTTTCGCTATTTGAAGGGTACACTTGACTACGAGTTGGAACAAGGGCCAGATCCTGATGCTCTTGACCTCGTCTCGGCTATCAGTGATTCAGACTTGGGAGGCAACAAAGACAATGGCAAATCGACAACTGGATACATCATCAAGGTTGGATCAGGGGCTGTTAGCTGGAGTAGTAAACTACAACCTGTGGTTACTCTATCCTCGACTGAAGCAGAGTTTGTTGCTTCTAATGCAGTTGGCAAGGAAGTGCTTGCGATCCGATCCCTTCTCACTGAACTTGGTTACAAGGTTGCATCTCCCACTATTATCTGGGTTGATAATCAGTCGTCTATTCAAGTGGCTAAGAACCCTGAACATCATGGACGAATGAAGCACCTTGACCGAAGTTTCTTCTGGCTCCGGGATCAGGTTGTAAACGGAGTACTTGCACCTGCATACTTGCCAACTGAGGAAAATCCAGCTGACATGCTCACAAAAGCCCTTGTAAAGCCAAAAGTGGAAAAATTTCGATCTATGATTGGAATTGTGAGACAGAACCCCGCGTGATGTGGGGGATATACTGAGTTGGGGGGTTGCTTGTGTTTCATTTTACTTATATTAGATTACAGAAGTGTTCCATCAGGGGGTTGTGTTAAGTTTAGTGATAGAACACTCTCTAATCGTCAATAGTAGTGTTAGAACACTCCCCAATCGTTCATTGTAGTGCTACAACAGTTATTAGATAGTTACAATACTTATAACAGTAGTTAGCACTTCTTTCTTTCATTTCTCCTTCAGTTTACATGTTACACACTTACTTTTAGCATAGGCGCACAATTGTGGACACCCTCTTTCACGCCTCATGCGTTTTGCGTATATACAGTACCAAACAAACCCCTATTCCTACTACAGAAGAAAGGAATCAAAACATCATTCACTTTCTTGTGTTTGTTGGAGTACTGTTAGCATCTACAAGGTCCCTAGTACAACACTACCCTTGTAATTAACAGTGCATAGCAACAGCATTACTGATCGGGAGTACACACTGTTGTCTGACAGCCTACTTGCTGCAATAGTGTGTGCAACATCAACTGTGCCAGGTTGACCTTCAACACATACCAATATATACATTGCCAACGCTCATCTCCTGCATTGCATGCTATCACAGGAGTATTTTATTCGTTACTGCTCCACATCTCAAGTTGCTACATCTTCAGAACAGTTTGTAGCTTTATGCAATGACTTGTAAGCCTCTGGATTTTTTATTATTTGAGTTTTTGGTATTCACATTGAGCTTCTTCCAGTAACAATGATCGATGGACAGTAACATATGACTGCGAGCTGGAAGAGGAAATTCTGTTTCAATTGGTACCACATTTCCTACCTGCCGATAATCCACAGCAGTCTGAGGATGCTTCCCACATTGGGGTTAATGGTAATCTGAATTGCTGACAAGACACCACAGGTGGTTCGGAGGTATTCAAGGAGACAGAAGCAGGATACGAGGCTTTGTATCATCCTGAAATTCCACGGCCTGTTGAATCTACATTACAGTGTCTACGATATCAGCTCTGGCTTGCATGTCAAAGCTTAGGGAGCAGAGAGGCCATTGATGAAACTGCCAGGAGTGCTGGAGTGAAGGATAAAATCACTGAACATTGGATTAAGAAGTTGGTGGGAAAGTCTGCAAAACTGAAGAAGATACAGATGACCAACCCTGAAACCCGTGAGCCAATACTCAATGGGCGGGCACTTGTAGGACCTGCTCGGAAAGTAGTGCTTCAAAATATAACTGCAGAGATCGCTTCAGAGCTTTGGGAGTGGTTATTGACACAGCCAGAAGAATCATATGCAAAACTTGCTCTTCTGTTATGATCATGCACGGGTCGTAGGGATAAGTTGGATCGCGGACTATAAGTCCGCGGGGTAAAAGACCGAACACCAAGATAAATCCCGGTGAGGGTTGGGTGGACCTACGGAGAGGTAGTCGGACGTTGACGCTACTATTAATAGCGTCCCCGACACGCCGCTGTCCGAAAGCGAGGTTGAGGGTAATTCCGATCGCGGGAGAAAACTCACGCGATCGTACTTAGGATGAGGTTGAGATTTAACTCTATTTGAAATACACTGTATGAGTGCGCTATCAAAGTCGATATTTAAACTAAGGACCAACTATTCTACTCTCGAAGCTTTATACTGTAATCGCTACCTAAGGGTCGCTAAGCGATAGTATCCTAGAATAGTATGGTCGAACATGAGGAGAATAAAAGGGGTAAGTATAAAGGGAATGATATAAAAGGATATATAAAAATCGGTTAAGGTGTGAGGGATATAAAATCGAAAGTAAAAAGGATCGCGGAGATAAGCTCCGCGACGAAAGAAACATAGTGGAATCAAATACCGGAAAATGATCGTCGGGCCGCGGGAGTTGAACTTGGCATGGTTGTAACATCTTCACGACTGTGCGTTCTCCCATACCATCTTGAATTCCTCGCTGCCTTTTTATTCAACCTTTTTCATAGCACGTCGAAAGGATATTCGACCTGGTGATCATTACAATATTTTACTGGCAACACGAGGTAAATGTAAAAATGTTTTTGCAAAACCATTCTCACTCCCTTGATAAGGTATTGATCCCCATATTGATACACCAGGTGAACTTCTTCATACGTGGCTCCTTGGACCAGACAAGTATGTATGGTACAGCACAACCAAGGATTGGAAAGAAGGAAGCGAGTCTGGGTTCACTGTATGGCTTGAATCACTATGCTTGGATGGGCTTTCTATTCCACCTCCTCGAGCCAGCTACATGATGAAATGCAAGAATTCTTTGATCGGTAAACACTTCAAGTCACTTCAACAACTTGCCATTTTTGGTCTTCACAACTTCTGCCCATCAACTCTCTTTGAAGTTTGGAAAGCGACTGGAGAGTTAGGAGCACAGCTCTATATCCCTGAGTTTAGAAACATGAATCTATATCTTGTAAGTTTCAAGTGTTAAAATAAGATATTAATTAACCATATCTCATTCAAGAGCGACTTGGAGATTCTCATTGGTAACTTCCTTGATGCTTGGGCAGAATTTGATCCTCGTCGCATCATTACGAAGGCCAAGTTACATGTTCTGGTTCATTTACCAGACAACATACGGAGATTTGGTCCAGCAGTTATTTTTGCAACAGAGGTTTTTGAGTGTTATAATGCCATTTTTCGTATGTGCAGCATTTTGTCCAACCATTTGGCTCCTAGCCGTGACATTGCATTCACATTTGGCTGTATGGAGCGATTCAAGCATATGGTTAGTGGGGGATTTTGGAAGGACAATGAAACAAATCGGTATATTCAGGCCAGTCCCGCAGTGCGCAGATTCTTTGAGAAGAATGAAAAGGTACAGCGCTACTTAGGATGGGTTGATGATTCCAAGATTAAACCAGGTAGCCGTTTTACTTGCTAATAGTGTATACTTTGCTCTAACAGTGGTTATTTCAAAGGACATATCAGCCTTGTTGCCAAGGACAAGAAAACTCGCAAGCGGCCTGTTTTACATTGGGATGATGTTACGACCATGCCAAATTCAACTCCCGCGATCCCGACGATCATTTTACAGTATTTGACTTCACTACTTTCTTCCGTCGTGGAGCTTACCTCTGCGATACTTTTACACTTCGCTTTTATATCCCTCACACTTAGCCGATTTCTCATATATCCTTTTATATCATTTCCTTTATACTTTCCCCTTTTATTCTCCACATGTTCGACCATACTATTCTAGGATACTATCGCTTAGCGACCCTTAGGTAGCGACTACAGTATAAAGCTACGAGAGTAGAATAGTTGGTCCTTAGTTTAAATATCGACTTTGATAGCGCACTTCGACAGTGTATTCAAATAGAGTTCATACTCAACCTCATTTTAAGTACGATCGCGTGAGTTTCTCCCGCGATCGGAATTACCTTACCTTCGCTTTCAGACATCGACGTGTCGGGGACGCTATCAATAGTAGCGTCAACGACCGTGCATGATCATAACAGTATATTTAAACTCAAACCCGGCACATCGTATTCTATCATCTTTCACTTCCTTTTCCTCCATTCAAATCCTCTCTACCCAAAATGGTCAATACTAGGAGCAGACGTGCTCGTACCAACACCGCAGACTCGGACAACGTTCAGGAGGAGCCAGTAATGGCAAATCCGTTCGCTACCAACGCGACGGCGTTCGCGCCGTTCGCCGAGTCAATCTCTGGAACGGGACTCCCCCGTAGGCGTACTAACGCTTTTGGTCCAGCCCCGAGCCAACCCGCAACGGTACGGGTATCAAACCTTCACGCTCTTGGTTCACCAGACCAAGCCGAATTCGAGTACCAGGTACTCTACACCGCTGATGGGCAACCAATCATGGTACGAACGCCGCGTAGCAATCGCACGGCGATACCAACGTTGGAGACGGCCATCCCCCCATCTCCAACAATGCTAACCCTTGCTGACAGGATGCGTCAGCAACTAACTACTCAAGCCGGTCCTTCGCGGGATCGGTCGTCATCCCTCATCCCCGCGGAGGTTCTGGAGGAACCTGAGATCGCGGAGCAAATTGAGGAGGTAAGTCCTGACTTACCAGACCACCCGGAAGACCCGGACCCTGAGGGATCTGATCCCGAAGGACCACCCGGAGGACCGGGATCACCACCGAGCTCTCGCGGACCTAGCCGTTCTAGGAGTCCCCCAGCGGGACCAGGTAGCAATCGCACCGATATCGCAGAACAGCGAATCATCGAATTGTTTACTACCTTCAGAGGCACCCTCGACAACTTGGGAGGTGCTATCACCGAACTATCCACGAATCAAAATCGTGGACCAACAGAGACCGCAAGGTCAAAAGTTAAGGACCCGGAGGTTTTCGACGGTTCTAACCTGCGGAAACTGAAAGGTTTCCTCGTTTCATTATCTTTGGTCTTTATGTTGAAGGTCAACCTGGCACAGTTGATGTTGCACACACTATTGCAGCAAGTAGGCTGTCAGACAACAGTGTGTACTCCCGAACAGTAATACTGTTGCTATGCACTGTTAATTACAAGGGTAGTGTTGTACTAGGGACCTTGTAGATGCTAACAGTACTCCAACAAACACAAGAAAGTGAATGATGTTTTAATTCCTTTCTTCTATAGTAGGAATAGGGGTTTGTTTGGTACTGTATATACGCGAATCGCATGAGGCGTGAAAAAGGGTGTCCACAATAGTGCGCCTATGCTAAAAGTAAGTGTGTAATATGTAAACTGAAGGAGAAATGAAAGAAAGAAGTGCTAACTACTGTTATAACTACTGTAACTATCTCATAACTATTGTAGCACTACAATGAACGATTGGGGAGTGTTATAAGACGATTAGAGAGTGTTCTATCACTATACTTAACACTTTCTTGTGTTTGTTGGAGTACTGTTAGCATCTACAAGGTCCCTAGTACAACACTACCCTTGTAATTAACAGTGCATAGCAACAGCATTACTGTTCGGGAGTACACACTGTTGTCTGACAGCCTACTTGCTGCAATAGTGTGTGCAACATCAACTGTGCCAGGTTGACCTTCAACACTGACTGCTTTATTGACTTGCTTTTTGTAAAAGCAAATAGTTTACCCACTTCTCCCATTCCTCCAATCAATCTCCGACTTTTCGCTGGTTCATTGTCACCTAAGCCGATCGTCGAGACTACCACTCTCAACGTTCGATTCCCCTCTGGCGAGCTGCTACTACTGACATTTTATGTCACCTCACTCGACTCCTCTTGCAAAGCTGTATTAGGTTACAGTTTCTTAACCCGCTACAATCCGTTGATTGACTGGGTATCTCGAAACATCACTTTTCGTTCCACTAAGCAAGTTGAGTCCCTCACCCCGACGTCCTCAACTCCGCGAGAGATATCTCCGGAGTTAACTGATCCTGCGCCGGATCAGCCTCACCCCAATCGATCGAAGAAGACTTCGCGCCCTTCCTCTCGATGGCGCTCTCGTCCCTCACCTCATCCATTATCGGACAAATTCCTCTTTGAACCCATCTACACCTACCCCTCGGTCGCTCAATTGGCCGCTTCCAAGCTCGAAAATCCCGAAGTCGACATCGCTCTAGTAAACGCGGTCCTTTTCAACCGCGCATGTAAGGCTGCTAAATGCGAACCTATTTTACTACGAGCGATCCATTCTGAAGTTTCAGCGCGAGCTGCTTCAACCTCACCCGACTCCGCAGAGACGAATACCGATACTTCCAGCTTACCGCCGGAGTATGCGGAATTCGCCGACGTATTCGACGAAGTGGATTCCGAAGTGCTGCCAGAGCACCGCCCTTACGACCTCAAGATTGATTTGGAGCCTGGCGCCGAACCCCCGATCGGTCGCCTTTACCCCCTTTCTGCAAAGGAACTTGAAGCTCTTCGCGAGTTTATCGACAAGCACCTCGAAACAGGTGCTATCCAACCATCCACCTCTCCTCACGGGGCTCCGGTACTTTTTGTTCCGAAGAAGGATGGTAAACTCCGTCTTTGTGTAGATTTCCGCGGTCTTAACAAGATCACCAACAAAGACCGCTATCCTTTACCCCTTATTTCTGATCTTTTGGACGCTCCTAAGAAAGCTAAGTTTTATACCAAACTCGATCTCACTCACGCATATCATCTAGTTCGAATCACGGAAGGCGACGAATGGAAAACCACCTTCAGGACCCGTTGGGGTTCCTACGAATGGAAGGTTATGCCATTTGGTCTTACTAACGCTCCCGCGGCCTTTCAGCGTTTCATCAATCATATTTTCGCTGACCTTTTAGATGTTAATGTTATCGTCTATATCGACGATATACTCATTTACTCGGACGACGAGAAATCGCATCGCGAACATGTCCGTGAGGTTCTACGTCGACTCCGTAAACATCGTTTGTTCGCGAACCTCGCCAAATGCGAATGGGGTGTCGACACGGTCGAGTATCTTGGTTACATTCTTTCTCCGGAGGGCTTAACGATGTCGAAAGACAAAGTTCAAGCTATTGTTGACTGGCCGGTTCCCCGCAAAGTCAAAGACGTTCAATCCTTTTTAGGTTTTGCTAACTTTTATCAACGTTTTATTTATAATTATAGCGAAATCGTACTTCCGATGACGCGGCTCACGCGAAAGGACGTATCATGGTTATGGTCGACAGAGTGCCAAGAAGCTTTCGACAAACTCAAGGACAGCTTCGTTCATGCTCCCATCCTCGCACACTGGCAACCAAACCTACCCCTTATCGTCGAAACCGACGCGTCGGACTACACGCTAGCCGCGATCCTCTCAATCCTCCTCCCGGACGGTGAGATTCACCCAATCGCTTTCCTATCCCGAACCTTCCAAGCTGCAGAGCTTAACTATGATACTCACGACAAAGAGCTCCTCGCTATTTTCGAGGCCTTCAAAGCTTGGCGTCATTACCTCGAGGGATCGGGCGACGCGATCGATGTGGTTACCGACCACAAGAATCTCGAATACTTCTTGACCACCAAAATACTCACGCGGAGACAAGTCCGTTGGTCAGAATTCCTTCACCAGTTCAATATGGTGATCCGCTTCCGCCCGGGTAAGTTGGGTGCAAAACCCGATGCCCTCACTAGACGCTGGGACGTCTATCCTAAAAAGGGGGATACCGGCTACGCGCAAGTTAACCCGCAGAATTTCAGACCTATCTTTACCAATGAACAACTAACTACCTCACTTCGAGCAACTTTTCTAGAAGGCCCCGCGCTTCGCGCTGCTATCGTAATGGACTTGCAGTCGCTCCATTCCACCATCCGCGATTCTATTGAACAGGATCCGGAAGCGATTGCAGGCTTAGCCCTAGCAAAAGACGATTCCAATACTCGTTGGACAGTAGGTGATCATGGACCGCTAAAACTTGACAATCGCATTTATGTTCCTAACCATGCTAATCTTCGCCTTAAAATTTTACAATACTTTCATGATCACCCCCTTTCAGGTCATTTTGGACAGAACCGGACCCTCGAATCAATCCGACGCCTTTACACCTGGCCAAAGATTCGGGAATTCGTTCGCGACTATGTCAGCTCTTGTACAGTTTGCGGACGAAACAAACCCCGTCGACACCGACCTTACGGTCTACTCAAACCTCTTCCGGTTCCCGCCCGACCATGGGATTCAATCTCGATGGACTTCATCGAACAACTCCCCTCTTCCGACGGACATACAGCCATTCTCGTCGTCGTCGACCGGGCCTCTAAACAAGGTATTTTCATCCCGACGAACGACAAAATCACCTCCGAAGGACTAGCGGAGTTATTCGTCCATCACGTTTTCTCCAAGCACGGAGTTCCGAACCACGTCACTTCTGATCACGGCTCGGAGTTCGTGTCTGCTTTCTTCCGCGCTCTCGGCGAAGCTCTTTCCATGAAACTTCACTTCACCTCAGGATATCACCCAGAAGCCGACGGACAAACCAAACGAGTCAACCAGACTCTGGAACAGTACATCCGGATCTACTGCGCATACCAACAGGACAATTGGGCGAAACTCCTACCGATCGCGCAAGCTCGATACAAAGAGCAAGCGGACAGAAAACGAATTACTCACCCCGAATTCCCTATTAATTCACAGGTTTATGTGCTAGCAAAGCACATCCGGACAACGCGACCCACCGACAAATTCGCCGAAAAGTACCTCGGACCTTTCACCATACTCGAGCAAGTCGGTACTCTTTCCTACAAACTTCAACTTCCGTCCTACCTTAATCGTATCCACCCTGTCTTCCATGTATCCCAACTAGAACCGTACACACCCAACACTATTCCCGATTGAGTTCAACCTCCGCCGCCCCCCGTCGAGGTCGACGGCGAGGAGGAATACAACATCGCGGAAGTACTGGATTCGAAATTGGATCGACGATACAAAAAATGCCCTTTACGATACTATATTTGTTGGGCAGGATACGAAGGCACGGACGAAGAATTCTCCTGGGTCGCCGCGAATGAAATTCACGCGGACGAACTTGTCCCAGCTTTCCACCTCCGCTATCCTCACAAACCTGGTCCATTATGATCCTTACTTATTTCCCTTACGTATACATCAATTCCTCCTCATTTCTATCACGTCTCTCACCTCATTTACTTACTAATCATGATCCTTCAAAAATCCATTCTTCCCCGCGGCGATTATCGTCGCGACGATCAATTACTTGTACAAAAAATTCCTCTTTCTCCCGAAATTTCCCGCGATCCTCAATCCCCCATCTCCCTTACTTATAAAACTCAACAAAAAACAAAACCATCGTCATTATCAACAAAAAACAACAACACAAAAAACAAAACTACAAAAAATCAAAGAGCAATCGAGTAAAGTAACTAAAGTAGTCCGTCGCGGAGTTTACTCCGCGCGTTTTTTCCCTTCACGAATCTCGCTTTTGTTAGATCTGAACAATCTGACACTTCTCTGATGGAACATGTTTGTAACTATCCAAGAGTCCCAAGTAGGCATTATGTAAGACCAAGAGGCAAAAGTAAGACCTCCAGGCAGAAATGTAAGACCTCAGGAATTGGGACATGTGACTTGGCTCCAGTACTACAAACCTCTGAGTTCATTAATTGTACCCAAGACCAGATAGCTCAGTGGTTAGAGCATCTTGGGATTTCACCAGTGGTCCTGGGTTCAATCCCCAGTCTGGTCACTTTTATTTGTCATCATAACTTTAACAGCTTTTCCTCTTTTTGTCGCTCTTCTCCTTTTCTTCTTCGTCCTCTTCACCTTCCCCGTCTTCATCTTCATCTTTGTCCTCACTTTTCTCGGCTTCTTCTTCTTGTCTTTCCCTTCTTACCATTAGATGTAACATTTGTTCTTGAAGACCGAGGGAACGGCGAGCGATACCAATTATCTCCTTGTTCTGTCCCACAATCGCGGCTAATTGCTCCGCGATCCCTGGTCCTTCAAATCTCCTCTCCCCAACTCTCGCGGCAGGTCCTTGATATATTTCATCCTCGATTTTGGCTCGTTTTCCTCGCGATCGACGAGACGCGTGATCCCCTATCCAACTGCATCGTTGGCGTTGCAGGTGGCATAGCTCGCACGCCTGAGTCCGCCTTCGCATGGCTTGCGGGCGACACTCCACGGGCTTGCCAATCAAGGTACAGCGAGAGCATGGGGAACGAGGTTGGGACGGAGTAATGGGAGAGGGGGGGTCCTCTTGATCGTCATCATCGTCCTTATTGTCCTCCGGGTCGAAATCATCATCTGCAGCGGGGGTTTTACTACCCTAAACCAAGAAGTAAGAGCAGTGCACGAAGCAAGGAAGTAAACTCACTTACCATCGCGGTCATTTTGATCGGCCTTTTTCTCTTCTTTCCTCGCAAATCTGCCTCTCGAGCTCTCTCTACCCCCGTATCATCCGAGTCATCGGAGATTACGGACTTGGACTTAAAGACCTTGGACTTTGACCCCGAAGATCGCGGCGGTAGGACTACGGTAACCGGTCGACTTTTGGCAGCAGGGCTACGTTTCTGCCGCTTCTCCAACTCCTTCGCGGCTTTCGCCCGTTCGATCCGATTCTCTTCCACCAACTTAGCATATGCAACGTCTTGCGCCCGTTTTTCCTCGGCATCTTCCGCGGCATCGGCTGCTCTCTTGTCTTCTCTTCTTTTCAACTCTGCTACCTTTTCTAGTTCCTTTTGCTTCTCCTCCGCTACCCGTTTCTCCTCAATAAGTAACTCCTCTTCAAATTTTTTCAGTTCAGCTATCCTTTCGTCTTCTAAGTGCATCGCTTCCGCAATCCTTCGTTCCTCAGCCAATTTTTCCTCGGCTATTCGTCGTTCTTCAGCCGCCCTTTTCTCTTCAGCTACTCGTTTTTCCTCTTTTACTCTCTTTTCCTCTTCAATTCGTTTTTCCTCCGCAAGTCTTCTCTCTTCCTCCTCCTTCGCTGCCTCTTCCTCGAGCCTCGCCATTTCCGCCGCAAACTCGGCTTCTTGTCGCGCGACCTCCAACTCGTGGGCACGTTGTCGTTCAGCCTGCGCGAGGAGTAGGCGTTCCCGTCGTTGTTGTGCGGTGTCGTTGCTGGGAGCAGGAGAGGACATGGTAAAAGAAGAGGGGGACTTAACAAAATTTTTGAAATGGCCCTACTTTTATATCCTTCGCGACTTAAGGGCCGGGTCAACTTACAATTTTCATGATGCTTCTATCACTGTGATTCACAAGTTTCACATCACATTTTACAGTTGATCGCCGTTACTTCTAATTATTCACACCTATTTTTAGTCACATCATTACTCAGGATCTCGAGGGCTCGATCCTAATGGGGGGGCACTGTTACGACCATGCCAAGTTCAACTCCCGCGATCCCGACGATCATTTTACAGTATTTGACTTCACTACTTTCTTCCGTCGTGGAGCTTACCTCCGCGATACTTTTACACTTCGCTTTTATATCCCTCACACTTAGCCGATTTCTCATATATCCTTTTATATCATTTCCTTTATACTTTCCCCTTTTATTCTCCACATGTTCGACCATACTATTCTAGGATACTATCGCTTAGCGACCCTTAGGTAGCGACTACAGTATAAAGCTACGAGAGTAGAATAGTTGGTCCTTAGTTTAAATATCGACTTTGATAGCGCACTTCAACAGTGTATTCAAATAGAGTTCATACTCAACCTCATCTTAAGTACGATCGCGTGAGTTTCTCCCACGATCGGAATTACCTTACCTTCGCTTTCGGACATCGACGTGTCGGGGACGCTATCAATAGTAGCATCAACGTCCGACGACCTCTCCGTAGGTTCACTTCACCCTCACTGGGATTTATCTCGGTGTTCGGTCTTTTACCCCGCGGACTTATAGTCCGCGATCCAACATATCGCCTGCGACCGTGCATGATCATAACAGATGATGTTTCAAGGGACAAGACTATCATAGTGTCCGATGAACTTCCATCTTCGCATGATGGTATCAAGTTCAATCCTGGGCTTGCAGTGGTTTCTCACTCAAAAGACATCTGCCGAGTTGGGAGCTGGGTATGGTTCAAGCATCGAATGGTCAGAGATATCTACTCTTGATTTTATTTTCATCTTGCTCATTAGAAATTCAGTTAAGTGGTCCTGGAAGACTCACACAGATTTTGGCAACAGAAAACCCACAAGCAAACTCCATAATGTTGATTGAACAATTTAATGTACTAGCAGAAAAGAACAATAGGCTCAACATGCCCATCATGACTAGATCGGATTCAACTGTAGCAGTCATGGCCCAGGTGAGTGCAACACCTTCTATCTGGTTGAATATCTTGATGATGTTCCTCAGGATATTCTTTTCGATTTCAATGCTCAACATGACTGTGTTTTTGCAGGATGTACTGTTGGTGAATCTGACAATGTCATTGTGCAAGAGCGTATCAGGACATCTCAATGCAAGAAGTGCATTGTTCATGCAGAGGAAACCAGGTATATCATCAATATGCATGCACTACACAATGCACATCTTATCCGAGAAGCTCTTCCTCGGCAACTAATTCAGCCAATTCCTTCAAAGACCGATCGTGTTGCCTTCCACAAGAATCTGTCTGCTCAGCTACAGGTATCAGGGGATGAGAAGAGGGCAGCGACTCAGGCAAAGGCAGCTGAAACAAGGAAGAGAAAGAAAGCTGCACAAGTGACTGCAGCTATGATTGAATAGTTGCGATATCTCTTGGTTTTGTTAAAGTTATGATGACAAATAAAAGTGACCAGACTGGGGATTGAACCCAGGACCACTGGTGAAATCCCAAGATGCTCTAACCACTGAGCTATCTGGTCTTGGATACAATTAATGAACTCAGAGGTTTGTAGTACTGGAGCCAAGTCACATGTCCCAATTCCTGAGGTCTTACATTTCTGCCTGGAGGTCTTACTTTTGCCTCTTGGTCTTACATAATGCCTACTTGGGACTCTTGGATAGTTACAGACATGTTCCATCAGAGAAGTGTCAGATTGTTTAGATCTAACAGGTTTTTGTAGCAAAAGTAATCTATTTGTGACATGAATCGGACAAGCAAAGAGAGTGTTCAATGAAATAACATGATGCAAGAAGATTAAAAGAATGTATGGCTCATATTGGTTTCTCAACAGTTAGTACTTTGAAAGTGTTTTATGTAGTATTCTTGGAGCAAATCCACATTCTCAACGCTGCAACAGGACCAAGAGCAACAAACAATTCTCCATGATGTCACAGAAACTCACTGTAGAAGTGATGACATCACAGTGAATTGTTTGGTAAACCTCCCACACCATGGCGGAGACAGCGGCATTGGCTTTTGGATGTTATGGAGATGTTTGGAGGGCATTACAGAGGTGTTTGAAGAATATCCGGTAGAGAGCGAAGAAGATGTCCTAAAAATACAGAGAGGATATCCTGAGGACATCTGAACAGTATTGGTAGGAGGTGCTGACGTGGACATCTCTGAGACCTGATCCGGATGTCATGTTGATGTCACCCGCGGATATCTCTAAGTTATAATGCCTCAAAACATCTCAGGGATATCAGACCCAGTTGGTGGTGTACGCGCTAAGGACAGGATGGAGTGACCGGTAATGGGTACCGGAAGCTGTAGAATGGAAGTGTGGAGGGAGGGAGGGTAACTGGAATTTTTTACAGCTGAGGATGACACAATGAGTGCCGGGAGCAGAAGTTATTATTAATAACTTCGGTCCAGCATCATCGCCTCTGATTATCTTATCTCGGAATAAGATAAGTCTATGGCTCCATAAGCTGTACAAAAAAAGGGAACTTTACTAAATGTGAACTTTACAATGGGTGTTAGTAAAGTTCATATAAATAAACAGTGTGTTTTGCCTGGGCCTGGCCCGGCGCTCCCACGCATGAGTGGCGAGTGAATTGAATGCTCCAGAATGAGCCTAAGCTCAGGCTCAAGGAACTTGACTACATCAGGTGGAATGCACCAAATTGAGCGTGGGCAAAGGGAAAGTTTATTGTGAATTATAGGGTAAGTACAAGAGGTAAACTAAAAGATTGGGTTAGCTATGTAGGTTAAGGAATTTGGTACCTGCAATGCAGGCATTAATGGTACTATCTGAAATTTTATTCGATTTTTTGTAGTGCTTGATTGCTGCGCATGTTTTTGACCATTGGTCATCTGAATAAGCTTTATGAGTATGTAAAGGTAGGAGGTCAATGATTCTGCGCCAGTAAAGTAAGAAGGCTAATGAAGTCTAACTGCCGGTTTGAGCAACAATGTGGGGTGGGATACCTATAAGAAGAAGCTCTACTGCTCCTCCAATGTGGAAACTGTGGCTGTGTATGTTGGGCATGCCTGCTTTGGCCCAAATGGAAAGAACAAAGTTTAAGAATGTTTTCTTGGTCATATTTTGAAGAACGTTATGTTGATTGTGAAAAGCAAAAAGTCTGGTGTGTTGGAATTATGTGATAGGTGTAATTTGAGGGCTTTGAAGGGGCAGAGTGCGTCTTTGCAACCAGTAAATGAAATATCAGTGCCCAGTTCCTTGGTTGTTTTGGTCCAAGGAATATGGAAATTGCCATGGGAGAAGGGGGAGGAAGTAAAGGAAATGTGAACGTTTCGGGAGATGTGAAAACATGTGTTGAATTTGTTTGAGGATGAGACAGTGTTATGATCATGTGCACCAGTTGTACACATCACACAGAACACTTTGTATTGAACTCATGCCACTCATTGAATGGAACACTTTGCACCAAACACGTCATTGTCAATGCTACCATCAATACGATGTATCAATGATACAGATCGCATTAGTTGCTTTCGTGATACCTATCCACCTATCCTCCTTACTGTTTCGAATAGACTCTTTTTCTTTCTTTTTATACTTAGACGCTCACTCACTCTTTAGGTATGCTAGGCGCTGTAAGCGCTTACACGAGCGTTTGTATTATTCTTTTATCTTTTCCTTTTCTTTTATTTATGAACATGCGGCAGCCTTGCTGTTCCCATGCTGTCATCAACTGTCGACGTGACTCTCTCGTGTCTGTCAAGGTATTGACAGATCTTGTTACGAACTGACTCTTTTTCAATTTCTTTTTGTCTATCTTATTTACTTTTATCTTTTCCTTTTCTTTTATTTACATACATGTGACAACCTTGACATTCTCGCAATGTCAACGCATTTCTCTCATGCCTGTCAGACTGTTGACAGACTGTCATTCCCGCGCTGTCAACACAACTCTCTCATGTCTGTCAGACTATTGACAGATTGACAGTGTGAGAATTCTCTCATGTCTGTCAACCTTTGACAGATCGTTGTATAGCCTCATAGTTATGACGTGAGATAGTTCCCATGGGTTCATTTCAGAATATGTATATAAGATAGGGCATTGCTTAGAGTAGTCTCTATCTCTGATCTCGTCTATTCTCCTCGGTAGCTAGACAAGAATGAAAGACCTTTCCTCCCTCATTCACTTCGTTTGACTTGACCATCTCGGCTTGCGTGACGCCTGGCTACATCGTATAAAAGCTATTGAGTCGCTGACAGATCTAGGCCGTCTACATACATTCTTTTACATTGCCTCATTGTTTCATCGTTGTATACGGACAGCTTTACTTATGGATACGAGCGACTCTTATTGAATAGCCTCGTGGCAGCGACTCATGATGATTCCCATGGACTCATCTTAGGATATGTATATAAAGTAGGATATTTCATTGAATAGTCTCTATCTCTGATCTTGTCTATTCTCCTTGGTAGTTAGACAAGTATCTGAGGATCCACTCCTCCTGCATTATTCATCATCTTTTATCTGTTTCTCTCTGTGTGACGCCTGGATTAGCATTGAACTATCGAGTCGCTGACACTTACCCCGTCGCCACTCCCTTTGGATGGCTATGCATCATACCCCAATTAGTCCACTGTCTTCCTATTTGCACTTGTGTTAAGTTTAATGATAGAACACTCTCTGATAGTCAATAGTAGTGTTAGAACACTCCCCAATTGTTCATTGTAGTGCTACAATAGTTATTAAATAGTGACAGTACTTATAACAGTAGTTAGCACTTTTTCTCCATCAGTTCACATGTTACACACTTACTTTTAGCATAGGCACCCTATTGTGGACACCCTTTTTCACGCCTCATGCGTTTTGCATACATACAGGACCAAACAAACCCCTATTCCTACTACAGAAGAAAGGAATCAAAACAATATTCACTTTCTGTGTTTGTTGGAGTTGTTACGATTATGCTTCCGGGCTTCCATGTAGAGCTTCTGACTTCGGACATGGACTTGGTATAAATCATATTTACTTCCGAGATCGATTACTTTGATTGAGTCGAACGAAGCATTCGATTATCGAATGCTAAGTGCTCCAACTGTATTGTCTTTTTATTTATATTGATGACGTCGAGTTATATTAGTTATTGTCTTTTACTTACAGCTCTTATTGTTATAGATTTAACAATTAGGAATACAGGTATATAAGCTGTTGTTAGATCTAAACAATCTGACACTTCTCTGATGGAACATGTTTGTAACTATCCAAGGGTCCCAAGTAGGCATTATGTAAGACCAAGAGGCAAAAGTAAGACCTCCAGGCAGAAATGTAAGACCTCAGGAATTGGGACATGTGACTTGGCTCCAGTACTACAAACCTCTGAGTTCATTAATTGTATCCAAGACCAGATAGCTCAGTGGTTAGAGCATCTTGGGATTTCACCAGTGGTCCTGGGTTCAATCCCCAGTTTAGTCACTTTTATTTGTCATCATAACTTTAACAGCTGTAGTATCTTGTACATAGTCCCTCAGTTTAAATATCAACTTAGATTGCTGCTGAACTCCGTCCGGAACTCTCTCTCCTAATCATCTAACATTCGCACTATAACCGATCATTATCTGGACATCTTTACTCTCTTACTCGTCACTCTGAACATTCACCGAACCGTACGACAAAGCGGGGTGTCACGACCATGCCAAGTTCAACTCCCGCGGTCCCGACGATCATTTTCCAGTGTTTGATTTCATTACTTTGTTCCGTCGCGGAGCTTACCTCCGCGATCCTTTTACACTTCACGTTTATATCCCTCACACCTTAACCGATTCTTTATATATCCTTTTATATCATTTCCTTTATACTTTCCCCTTTTATTCTCCACATGTTCGTCCATACTATTCTAGGATACTATCGCTTAGCGACCCTTAGGTAGCGCCTACAGTATAAAGCTACGAGAGTAGAATAGTTGGTCCCTAGTTTAAATATTGACTTTGATAGCGCACTTCGATAGTGTATCAAATAGAGTTCAATCTCAACCTCACCCTAAGTACGATCATGTGAGTTTCTCCCGTGATCGGAATTACCCTCAACTCCGCTTTCGGACAGCGGCGTGTTGGGAACTGTTAAGTTTAGTGATAGAACACTCCCCAATCGTTCATTGTAGTGCTACAACAGTTATTAGATAGTTACAGTACTTATAACAGTAGTTAGCACTTCTTTCTTTCATTTCTCCTTCAGTTTACATGTTACACACTTACTTTTAGCATAGGCGCACAATTGTGGACACCCCGTTTCACGCCTCATGCGTTTTGCGTATATACAGTACCAAACAAACCCCTATTCCTACTATAGAAGAAAGGAATCAAAACATCATTCACTTTCTTGTGCTTGTTGGAGTACTGTTAGCATCTACAAGGTCCCTAGTACAACACTGTTAAGTTTAGTGATAGAACACTCTCTAATCGTCAATAGTAGTGTTAGAACACTCCCCAATCGTTCATTGTAGTGCTACAACAGTTATTAGATAGTTACAGTACTTATAACAGTAGTTAGCACTTCTTTCTTTCATTTCTCCTTCAGTTTACATGTTACACACTTACTTTTAGCATAGGCGCACAATTGTGGACACCCTTTTTCACGCCTCATGCGTTTTGCGTATATACAGTACCAAACAAACCCCTATTCCTACTACAGAAGAAAGGAATCAAAACATCATTCACTTTCTTGTGTTTGTTGGAGTACTGTTAGCATCTACAAGGTCCCTAGTACAACACTACCCTTGTAATCAACAGTGCATAGCAACAGCATTACTGTTCGGGAGTACACACTGTTGTCTGACAGCCTACTTGCTGCAATAGTGTGTGCAACATCAACTGTGCCAGGTTGACCTTCAACACAACTTAGTCTTACATTATATTCTAGTCTTCATCTTCTCAAGTGTAGCCGCCAATTCCTCCTTCTCAGCCTTCTTCTGCGGCCAACTAACATTGATATCCAATATTAAGCTGTCCCTCTCGCTTGTCTTTGGAATAACATGGTAATGAACATGGTCTACGTGCTGCTCCAACAGTCAGAAAGGCGGATCATCATCAACTGTCAAAATTTTATCCTTCAGGAACGTTAGTGATAGGAGAAGATATGTTTACAGACACTGGTGAGCTGTGCGAACTCATGCCAATACAACGTACAATTGTTTGAGTTAGTTTGCGCACACAGGGTGAACCAAACTTTTTATCCTTGAACTCACCAAACCTTTGTCAACGATTTTGATCATTACATTGTCACTCCATTACCCTTGAGCTTCGAATCCAACAGCTCTTTTTGATCAGACGTCCACTACTCCTTATCCGTCGTCTCGATCTGCCTCCTTGTCTACACCACATTCGCGACGCGAATCACAATCTCACCACATCCTTAATAATGTCCGCATGTCGCCAGACTGTTACGATCATGCTAGCTCAGGTATGACTCCTGCATCTTCGCTATCATCTCGCAACCCTTCGCCGAAGCTTTCGCTGCTTCGCTGATTCATATCTTCGTATCAAGTCCCTTCGCATTTTCGCATTTTCGCATCTTCGTATCATCAGATCATCATATCCGTTATCTATCATCTGACACTTGTTCCATATGGTTTATTGTCTTTTCTATTATATAGAAATAATTACTATAAGTACTGTAGTCCACTGTACTTGCCTCCTTAGTTTCGAAATCGACATAGATTGTCCTTCTCCTATCCTGCACACTCTAAGACTTAGTTCAAAGTCTTCTAGCTATCTTCATCACTGCGCTACACGTCGCCGAGACTTTAGTCATCGCTATCGCGTTGCACGTCTCGCGTCGTCTTGCTTATTCTCGTATTGTCTTCGCTAGCATTCCGAGGACTGAAAGGAGCAAGGGTGTTGCCAATAGCTTCGCCGAGTCCTATCCCGTTCATTAGGAGATCAAGCAAGTACTTGAGGGTACCTTGCACGATCTTAACACAGACTCTAAAACTACGCGCTCTTTACGCATTGAGGCGAGCACGCGCAATGTCGTTGGCCGACGGGCCAGGTTATCTATATGCGTTCATCGATTGCAGTCGCTATTGGAAGCTGGGGATGACCTCCGACTTCCACCGCCGGAAAGCACAGTGGGACAACGAGTGTCCATGCGCGCATAGGTGGTGGTTGCCCCCGAAAAGGGTTATGAGAAGACGGAGAGCCGGTAAGTGTTTCGACTAATTATTTTCTGTACGTTCATTGCATTCAGAATCACTAGCACACCTTCTACTGGAAATGAGATCCATGGATAGGCCCAAACAATATTGTGCTCATTGTACGTATATAATTCGTTGTGTTCACTTGTCTGACATCGACTTTGGCCTAGGTCGACGAACTCATATCGAAATCTTTGTATTTCGCGGTAATTGGAACAGGATGTGGCGAATCGTCATTCGGCCACTGCTTCTGCAGGTTGCAGTACAGGTAAGCAGCTCTCTTTCTAGTATATGTGATATACTGACAATTCAATGATTATAGTAGTGTCAAATTGTATATACATTAAACAATAATCAGCACATAAATCTCAAGACCAAATTCTGAATGGTTTATGAACCCAAAAGATACGTAGAATAGCATACATGTGCGACCCATTCGCTAACACCGTCTGATATAGATGTTTTAGCAATTACATTACGCTCACACCGCCAACATGTCCCGACATCCCGACGCTAATGACAATATTGACATCCAAATGTCTCGACCTCAGTGATGTCTAGACATCTTGATGTCTCGATGTCGGGTACACATATTCTCACCAAGAATATTTTGAAGAACCTCATGGGATTCATGAGGCAAATATAATGTGAATATAGAGGTTTTCCTAGGCAGGAATATTGGGCGAATAATCATAAAAACGTTCGATTTTGGTTATCATTTTCTTTCATAGATTATTTTGAACTAATATAGAATAACCTGTGCTAGAAATTTTTTAAAAACCCTCGCATACATTTTAATTCAATTCTCGTTAATCTTAACTGAGACATTTAATGAATTTTCGCACTAAATTCATTCTAAGAAACCATTGTGATTATATTGAGATTATATAAATTAATTGGCATCTGAATATACTAGAGTTTTTGTACTAAAGCTCACTATAATATCATGCTTTTCACTGCGGGAAAACGGTACAATCCCCGCAGTGTATAGACTGTATAAGTCAACTGAAGTCGATATTTAAACTGAAGTACAGCTAAGCTACACTACGGCTTAAATACTAGTCTTGTAGCTAACCAGAGTAATAAGTAAATAACACATGTATCAGATGCTGACTGATGAGCATATGATCTCGGTAAGAAGTAATAATGTTGAATGAAGGAATGTGTGGATGTTAACTATAAGTGTTGTAATAAAGAAAGTGCGATCACATCCTTTGGATGCGATGAAGGATAAATGTATAATGGATCCATTGGACGCAATGGAAGCGATTGGTGTATATATGTATATAAAGAAATAGACTGTCCTGCATGAGTATAACAGTTGATATCCATAATGATTGATGCTCGAAGTACTGGACCCTTAGGGAAAGTAGCTCGAAGGGAAGTGGTAAACTGTTCATTAGTGAATATAGGACGGAAATTCTGTGGATTGACTTGGGCATAACCGATATCCCCCTCTTTTGGGTAGACGTCCCACCGTCTAGTGATAGAGTCGGGTTTTTTGCCAAGTTTTTGTTAAAGTTATGATGACAAATAAAAGTGACCAGACTGGGGATTGAACCCAGGACCACTGGTGAAATCCCAAGATGCTCTAACCACTGAGCTATCTGGTCTTGAGTACAATTAATGAACTCAGAGGTTTGTAGTACTGGAGCCAAGTCACATGTCCCAATTCCTGAGGTCTTACATTTCTGCCTGGAGGTCTTACTTTTGCCTCTTGGTCTTACATAATGCCTACTTGGGACTCTTGGATAGTTACAAACATGTTCCATCAGAGAAGTGTCAGATTGTTCAGATCTAACAGTTTTCCGGGTTGAAAGCGGATGACCAAATTAAATTGGTGAAGGTATTCAGACCATCAAACTGTTAAGTACAGTACTTATAACAGTAGTTAGCACTTCTTCCTTTCATTTCTCCTTCAGTTTACATGTTACACACTTACTTTTAGCATAGGCGCACAATTGTGGACACCCTTTTTCACGCCTCATGCGTTTTGCGTATATACAGTACCAAACAAACCCCTATTCCTACTATAGAAGAAAGGAATCAAAACAATATTCACTTTCTGTGTTTGTTGGAGTACTGTTAGCATCTACAAGGTCCCTAGTACAACACTACCCTTGTAATCAACAGTGCATAGCAACAGCATTACTGTCCGGGAGTACACACTGTTGTCTGACAGCCTACTTGCTGCAATAGTGTGTGCAACATCAACTGTGCCAGGTTGACCTTCAACATTCATAAGGAAATTTGTCCGAAAGGGGACGAGGTTTGAGGCAAGAGCGAGGTTTGGATTGAGTTATTCCGGGTTTCGCTAGAAACAATTCCTGAGGTGGAATCGGCACTTCAGATTCCATAACCGGAGGATCCGGAAGTGAAGACGTCTGAAGGATATCAACTCAGTCAGCGTTTCAGAAAGAAATTGTTTTTGGAACCCAATCAATCAACAGATTGTAGTGGGACAAAAAACTATATCCTAATACGGCTTTGCAAGATGAATCCAATGAAGTAACATAAAAGTTAATCAAGAAAGACTTGCCGGTCGGAAAACAAATCCGAAGTTCAATTGTTTCAGAGATTGAATTTGCAGTTAGAGAACCATTGAATAAGCAAAGATTGATCGAAGGGATACGTGTAGTCAGAATAGAAAGATTCTTTACGTATGAAGAATTGATGAAAGAGTCTGTAGAACCGGAATCGAGTAAATTGTAATAGAGATAAAGTACCGGCCGGTTCATCCGGTGATTGAAATTTGTTGAAGGTCAACCTGGCACAGTTGATGTTGCACACACTATTGCAGCAAGTAGGCTGTCAGACAACAGTGTGTACTCCCGAACAGTAATGCTGTTGCTATGCGCTGTTGATTACAAGGGTAGTGTTGTACTAGGGACCTTGTAGATGCTAACAGTACTCCAACAAACACAAGAAAGTGAATGATGTTTTGATTCCTTTATAGTAGGAATAGGGGTTTGTTTGGTACTGTATATACGCAAAACGCATGAGGCGTGAAAAAGGGTGTCCACAATTATGCGCCTATGCTAAAGGTAAGTATGTAACATGTAAACTGAAGGAGAAATGAAAGAAAGAAGTGCTAACTACTGTTATAAGTACTGAAACTATCTAATAACTGTTGTAGCACTACAATGAACGATTGGGGAGTGTTCTAACACTACTATTGACGATTAGAGAGTGTTCTATCACTAAACTTAACAACCTGGACCTCCCAGTCCACCGGGTCCACCACTGCCTGGTCCACCTGGTCCTTCATCGTCCGGTCCACTCAGATCGGCCGGGTTTTTGACAGGGCCTTTGGGTTCTTCTTCTTCAGCTTCTCAATCCTCCTGATTATCAATTTTGGGATGATCTTCTCCATCTTTGTCTTCCTGTCCTTCAGGAATCTGAGTGTTTTCCAGTGCATTCCGGGCCAAGAGTTGTCCGAAAATAGTAGCTGCCATTGGAGATGGAGGGACTATTGCTGATGAAGAGGTGATAGCTGTTCGAGTTGTCTTTCGAGGTGTTCAAACTTGAACCGGCATTCCAGTTGCGGTGTAAAGGGTTTGTATCCCGTAATCCAGTGTTTTGGTGTTTCCACCGATAGCGACTTCTGGATTTACTTCCGCTATGGGAAGTGTAGCCGTAGTTGTTGGACCGAAAACATTAGTTCATCTTTGACCTCCTAAGGCCAAGATGGATTCTGAATATGGCGCGAATGATTGAGCATTAGCGAGAAATGGATTTGGCTTTTCAGCCTGATTTGGTACATCCGAATTGTCCATGTTACCGGTGAGAGTTCTTGACCGGTTTCTTTGGGCTTGTCAAGTCATTGGAGGCGCCATAGGATATGTAAAAGAGATAAGCAACAATAGCGAGAATTAGTTTAAATATGCTGTTAAGACCGTGCCGGTGAGGTTCCATAGGGTCTTAGGTGAAGGGAGTTGAATAGATTTGAGTTTGACGAGTTCGGTCTCAATCAAGATAATGAACCACAATCTATGATCGTTAGCCAACGTACAGAAAGGTGAACTTAAGAACCTTAGCACCACTATCAGTAGTGCCCTCACCTTGTCACATGGTTCCGTGAGTGTTCAAGACAATGAGGAAATTAAAGAGTAAAGAAGACATCCGGATATCGTTCAGTTATAGTGTGAACAATGATGAAGACAGAGTTCAGCAACGATCTAAGTTGATATTTAAACTGGAGAACTATCTACAGAATGCTACAGCTTATATACCTTGTATCCTAATTGTTAAAACTATAACAATAAGAATTCTAAATAAAGCTATAACAACTAAGTGTTAAAGTTATGATGACAAATAGTGCAGGGTGATTAACCTCCAGCTGGGTGTTAATAACAGTGGTAATGCTGGAGGCCTTTTGGCAGGGTAAATCACACAGTTAATAACACGTTATGATGGGGCAAATGTTAGATCTAAACAATCTGACACTTCTCTGATGGAACATGTTTGTAACTATCCAAGGGTCCCAAGTAGGCATTATGTAAGACCAAGAGGCAAAAGTAAGACCTCCAGGCAGAAATGTAAGACCTCAGGAATTGGGACATGTGACTTGGCTCCAGTACTACAAACCTCTGAGTTCATTAATTATACCCAAGACCAGATAGCTCAGTGGTTAGAGCATCTTGGGATTTCACCAGTGGTCCTGGGTTCAATCCCCAGTCTGGTCACTTTTATTTGTCATCATAACTTTAACAGCAAAGCGCCGAAAAATTTTTGAGTTATCTATAGATATGAAATCGCATCCCAGTCTCCCGGTTGAGTATCCAGCTGCATGGCCCCATCATCCAAAGCTACCGTTTCTTCGTTTAAATTTTCGTTCCTCAGAATCTTGATCAGAGAAGGATCCGAGAGCTGAATGTATTGAGAAATCGCAAACCGAGTTGAAGATCTAACCGTCGACATGTCCAACAAAGCCTCCGCTTCAGTCTCATCAGCACGATCTACCTCTGAGATATCGTATGGATCGGGATTGTTGAACCAGCTATCCTCCAAGGTGGCTTTGTTGAGGGAAGTAGGGTCAACATTCTCACTGTTGAGCGTCATGAAGTGTCGGTGCTGAACGCACAGCCGGTACACAAGGGAGTTCTGGGCTGGAAATGGGGGAAAGGTGTACACGAGCTTTATGGGCAGAAGGTTTTTCGTCGAGACCAAAAGCAAAACACTCATACATCTTGGCGGAGTTGATGAGGTTTTCTGGGGTAATTGAAGCACGCCGAGCATTGTCAAGCCATCCAAGGCGAGATGCCTGACGCTCGTCACATATCTCAGAAGGTGTTATTGAGAAGACCTTGATTCCGACATTCTGTGAATGAAATCAGATGATAGATAGTGAGATCGCATATGAGAAGGACTTACCGAGAGATATTTTGCCCCAGAATCCTTCTGAAGTTTCGTCCAGTACTTCAATGGATCAAGTGAGCGAATGTTGTGAGATGAATCCAGAGTGAATGGTGCTCGTCCGTATGCATAATCTACCACCTGAGAGATGAACTTTGGTACCTGTTCAATTCCACCTTCATTGCGACATCGTTGCTCTCCTCGAAAGATAGCAAGCAGTTCCAGAAGGATCTCTCGAAAGAGAGGTGGATACTGTTCTTTTCGGAGCGTCTCGTTCACACCAAGTGGCGGCATGTTCAGGTGAAGACCACCATATCTTCTAAATACTGGATAACACACATACGAGTATTCCTGTCAAAACGGAAACAATAACACTTACAAGGATGGAGAAAATATCCAATTGTTAAGTATAGTGATAGAACACTCTCTAATCGTCTTATAACACTCCCCAATCATTCATTGTAGTGCTACAATAGTTATTAGATAGTTACAGTAGTTATAACAGTAGTTAGCACTTCTTTCTTTCATTTCTCCTTCAGTTTACATATTACACACTTTCTTTTAGCATAGGCGCACTATTGTGGACACCCTTTTTCACGCCTCATGCGATTCGCGTATATACAGTACCAAACAAACCCCTATTCCTACTATAGAAGAAAGGAATCAAAACATCATTCACTTTCTTGTGTTTGTTGGAGTACTGTTAGCATCTACAAGGTCCCTAGTACAACACTACCCTTGTAATCAACAGTGCACTACAACAGCTTTACTGTCCGGGAGTACACACTGTTGTCTGACAGCCTATTTGCTGCAATAGTGTGTGCAACATCAACTGTGCCAGGTTGACCTTCAACACCAATGAGAAAGATTTTATGTGACGACCTGCTCATCATCTGGTTGAAGCGTTGATTGTAGGCATTCAATACATCCAGACGAAAGCGCTCAATGGATGACCGGCTAGCAAAGACAGATTCTTGCTGATATGCTATAGCGACCCAGCAATAGAATACATCAGCGCAATTGACAGTGGATCCCTCTAGAATCTTGATTGCATTTGCGCCGGGTTCTAGCAAGTGAACGAACTGTTAAAGTTATGATGACATATAAAAGTGACCAGACTGGGGATTGAACCCAGGACCACTGGTGAAATCCCAAGATGCTCTAACCACTGAGCTATCTGGTCTTGGGTACAATTAATGAACTCAGAGGTTTGTAGTACTGGAGCCAAGTCACATGTCCCAATTCCTGAGGTCTTACATTTCTGCCTGGAGGTCTTACTTTTGCCTCTTGGTCTTACATAATGCCTACTTGGGACTCTTGGATAGTTACAAACATGTTCCATCAGAGAAGTGTCAGATTGTTTAGATCTAACACGAACTTGGATAGGTCACGCATGAACTGGTGGTGCTCGTCTGACTCCAGATCGATATATACTCGAAGTTTTTTAGTCTACACAAGAGTTTCAGGAAAAGACGAGCACAGTCACAATCTCTGATACTCACCGCTGCCGTATTGAAAGACAGATTTCCATCTGAATAACACTTCGAAATTGCAGGCATGCAACGTTGAACTGAGAGAGCTTGATAATAGGCAGAGGAGAAGCGGGTATCCGTCGTAGACTCAATTCCTCGACTGATCTTCTGTTTCTCGTGTTCAGCAGTGAGGTGCCAGGTGCCATAGTTTGACTTTCCAAAGTAGTTTGCGATTCTGTGAAAGCTGTGCCCAACCACTAACACAAAATCCAACTGAGCCAAAAGGCCACTATGACAAGTTAATTGTCATAGGTGATTGGAACTATATATAGTGCATGTATTAAGATCTTTGGCATGATCTTAACAGTGCCCCCTCTTTAGGCACTGAACCCTTGAAGTGCATTGGCTAGTCAAGCCAGGAAATAGCCTGAAGTTGGCTGGAATGATGGCCGGAAGATGGCCAGAGTAATGGCTGAAATAGCCAGATGATGGGTTGACAAGACCCGGGAATGATGGAAGAAAGCCATCAGAAATGGAGATGAAACTCCGAAATTGCACATCAAAGGTCACATGTACTATGTACAGTTAGACCCCCAGGGTTTCCCAGGCCCTGTAAGCCACATGATCCATGAGCCATCACCAAGAGATAAAGTGGCAACAGCTTGAATTGAACCAGTGACCTTTGCAACTTGTCATACTGTGAAAGCTGTGCCCAACCACTAACACAAAATCCAACTGAGCCAAAAGGCCACTATGACAAGTTAATTGTCATAGGTGATTGGAACTATATATAGTGCATGTATTAAGATCTTTGGCATGATCTTAACAGATTCCAGAAACTCGAGAGAGAAGCTAAGGAAGTAGCGTCAGTAAGAGAGTGTCAATAGAGTACAATTTCAATGCACCTCTTTGAACAGTTTACCGATATCCTTCATATAGAGATTGAGGTTATGCGATGGATCCCAGATACCTAATATCCACAGCCAGACACTCTGGACATGAGCTCTGGCACCGCGAACTTGGGGCCCACCATCACCAGCCATTGCACTAATCAATCGAGGATCAAATAGGTGGTTTCCAGTTGGAGTCAAGGAAAAGAGCTGAGAGTAAAGTTGAAAAACGAAGGTCTCTTAGAAAGTAAGAACGTACCTTTTGAACAACACCAAATATTGCCTGAGTATTGACAGACTGTCCCTTAAAGACTTCTCCATGAATGAAGAAGGATCGGCGCTTTGGTGTTGTGAGATGAAATGTGTATATTTCTTCGTGCATGAGAGTACTCCATCCATCGTTTGTCAAGGTCTGATGTTCAATGCTACTCAAGAAACTCTGCATTTGTCCGTTCCATACGGCGACTTCTTGTGAGAGCATTTTGTCAAAGAAAGCAGACCTTTCGGGCACAACAAAGTTTGGTGCAAGTGCATACATATACTCCTGGTAGAATTTATTATCGGTAATGCTCCATGGAAGGTCACATCCAATGAAACAGCGGAACATCATAAGCTCAGCTTTTAACTGCTGCTCAGATGAAAGCTTCGCAGGGTTCATGTACATTTTCAGTGTACGAGTGGAACCCTTGGCATCTGGAAACTCTGCTACCTTGCCATTTCTTCTTCGAATTGGAACATCCAAAGCCTTTGCATTATCACCCAGTTTTTCGGAGTGAGATCGAGACTGCAAGGCAGCCTGAACACGCGCATACAGCTTAGGCCAATCAGCTTGCAAAGTCTATATGTATGTATGAGCCGTAGAATCACATATCATTGCAGTCTATTCTGTCAAATACTCACATCACACTTGCTTGCATGACTTCTGATTCGGCCTGCATCCCGCCCAACTGAGTGCCTGTCACAGGCAATACAGTAGACAATTGGTATCATCTTCGAAGAATCGTGATCTGAAGGCTTGGATTGCTGAATTACAAGCTCGTTAATGTGTTAAGTTTAGTGATAGAACACTCTCTAATTGTCAATAGTAGTGTTAAAACACTCCCCAATCGTTCATTGTAGTGCTACAACAGTTATTAGATAGTTACAGTACTTATAACAGTAGTTAGCACTTCTTTCTTTCATTTCTCTTTCAGTTTACATGTTACACACTTACTTTTAGAATAGGCGCACAATTGTGGACACCCTTTTTCACGCCTCATGCGTTTTGCGTATATACAGTACCAAACAAACCCCTATTCCTACTATAGAAGAAAGGAATCAAAACATCATTCACTTTCTTGTGTTTGTTGGAGTACTGTTAGCATCTACAAGGTCCCTAGTACAACACTACCCTTGTAATTAACAGTGCATAGCAACAGCATTACTGTTCGGGAGTACACACTGTTGTCTGACAGCCTACTTGCTGCAATAGTGTGTGCAACATCAACTGTGCCAGGTTGACCTTCAACATAATGAGCGTATCTGCAGGTTTACCCCCTCTGGACTTCGCACTCTTGCTGTTCTGTGTTCGTGCTGGTCCGACATCACCACCACCTTCCAAAACCAGCTTTTTCAGCAGACATTCAGCCTGCCGTGTCTCCGAAGCCTGAAAAGGGTTTAACGGATTTTCGTGGGACTGCTCAGGTGCATGAGTTACTTCTGGTTCTGGGATTATGTTGGCATCTGCAGGCGGCTGTGCAACGATTCAAATTTTCAATCATGACATATAATCAAGGAGAATTGAATTTGCTGACTTACCTCAGGATAATCAATCACTTGACCCTCTTTATGAATGTAATACCACACTTCATTGACCTTTGTCATATAGGCCGTCCACTCCTTCCATTCTTCCCCTTGTTTGTCACAGATAGTGGTGTCAACTTCATCTTGAAGGGAAGCAAGATTGAGCTCATCTCTGCACTTTTTGAATCGCTCAGAAATGGCCACCAAAGCCTGGTGTTGAGCAGTAGATATCATGCTGAGATAGACAACAAGTTGCAAGTCTGCAACAGCTCACGAAATTTGCCTATCAGCGTGAGAACTTGAACTAAGCGCTTGGAGGTTTATCACAATAAATAACATGGGTCTCTAGACCCTGGTATGTTATTAACGTTATATAACAGTTAGTAACATGTTATTAACCCATGTTGTTAATAACATAGAGGTCAATCACCCTGCACTAATGACAAATAAAAGTGACCAGACTGGGGATTGAACCCAGGACCACTGGTGAAATCCCAAGATGCTAGTCATAGGGACTAGAAATAATACAATAAGGATGTTTCCCGAGAGCGGACAGGCGTGGGAATGCATCGGTCATGCTGACCATGTGTCATGTGATGTATCCGAGGTTGTTCCGAGATTACTAAGTCAATGAACACAGTCCAAAGTCGATCGAGCTTCGAGTTGGACTTGGTGATAACTTGGAAGGGAATTGATACCAATCGGGTGATCGGGTGATCGATCAATCGATCAGAATGATCGGAATGATCGATCGATTGATCGAATGATCGGAATATTGATATGGTTATCAATAGATTCGGAAATCAAGCTGGAAGGCATGGTGTAGCTTGGCATGTATATAACACATACCTATAACAGTACACCATACCATCTCAATCATTTTTCCCTTTCTTATCCTCTAAGAATAGTGTTGGCAACACGTACAGACCCCCACTCATGTTTCAGATAAATTTTGGGATAAAGTTGACGAGGCTCTTGCAAAGTACTGCACTGAATTCAGAACTGCAGCAGAAATGCAATCATGAGTTTTCCCTGATTTTTGGCTGCTTTGTTAAGACTGTGCTGGTGAGGTTCCGTTGAGTCTTGGAGGTTTGGAAGTGTATCGGAATGTTCTGAGAGTAATTGGAATGAATCGAGAGTAATCGGAATGAATTGAGACTATGGTTTAGAACTGAAGTCTCAAGGGATGTAATCGAAGATGATGTTAAGTTTAGTGATAGAACACTCTCTAATCGTCAATAGTAGTGTTAGAACACTCCCTAATCGTTCATTGTAGTGCTACAACAGTTATTAGATAGTTACAGTACTTATAACAGTAGTTAGCACTTCTTTCTTTCATTTCTCCTTCAGTTTACATGTTACACACTTACTTTTAGCATAGGCACACAATTGTGGACACCCTTTTTCACGCCTCATGCGTTTTGCGTATATACAGTACCAAACAAACCCCTATTCCTACTATAGAAGAAAGGAATCAAAACATCATTCACTTTCTTGTGTTTGTTGGAGTACTGTTAGCATCTACAAGGTCCCTAGTACAACACTACCCTTGTAATTAACAGTGCATAGCAACAGCATTACTGTTCGGGAGTACACACTGTTGTCTGACAGCCTACTTGCTGCAATAGTGTGTGCAACATCAACTGTGCCAGGTTGACCTTCAACAGATGATTGGTCAGCTCGATTGCAACGGAAGATGATATAGATGAACTAGAACCTTGACACTACTTTCAGTAGTGCCCCTGCTTTGCTGTACAGTTCGGTGAATGTTCAGAATGACGAGTAAGAGAATAGAGGCGTCCGGATAACGTTTGGTTATAGTGCGAACATTAGATGAGTATAAGAGAGAGTTCTGGACGGAGTTCAGCAGCAATCTAAGTTGATATTTAAACTGAGGAACTATGTACAAAATCCTACAGCTTATATATCTGTATTCCTAATTGTTAAATCTATAACAATAAGAGCTGTAAGTAAAAAACAATAAGGAATATAACCTGATGTCATTAATATAAATAAAAAGACAATAGAGTCGGGACACTTAGCATTCGATAACCAAATGCTTCGTACGACTCGATCAATACAATCGATATCGGAAGTAAACATGAAATCTACCAAGTCCCTATCTGAAGTCGGAAGCCCCTTACGAAGGTCCGGAAGCATACCTGTAACATGCTTATTCCTTATAATCATCTTAGTGCAGTCAATGCCATCTTCAAAGAGGACAAGCTTATCTATGGAGAGCCGGATCTTATCTCTCATCCTCAGGTTGCAATCCGTAACATAGATCAGTAGCTATTGTGTGTCAACAGCGCTGCTGGCCCTTCCACTGGCTCCACCGTTGCTGCCCCTCCTGCTATTTGATATCATGTATGCTATAGTGTAGTGCCCATCGTCGTCCACTCTGCTGGAGCCCCAGTATTAGTTTTAACACTGCATGCTTGTAAATTTTGTAACTGCTCTACACATTCAATGACAGATTTTTTTCTTGACAAGCTGACATTGACCATGTCTTCCGAAGTCCTTTGATATGTCTTTTGGTTTTCTTGGGATGATACTGCTTCGCCAATTCGATGATACTGTACAACTCTGCTCAAAACATAGACTGCTTCTCGGAGTAAGGTTGCTGGGGTGTGAATAAAACATTTACTGAATATCAGATAGAGGGGCAACTACTATGTCATAAGAATATCGTAGAAATGCTGCAGGGATATTACAAGTCAGAAATAGATTTTATGATAGGGTATTCGGATGTCGATACAAGCTCAAAACAAATAGAAGCGCGTAGTGGTGCAGGATTCTCATGGCAAGCCATCATTGATCTTGCTTCGAGCTCACTCTCAAATGGTGGTGTATGTCTCACAGAAAATCCATGCATTGTTGGAATTATGCATAGTCAACTCATGCATTGTGAGCTATCCAACTGTACACAAAATACCTGGTAGGTAATATGAGATAAGTAAATGGAATATAAGTAGATAGAAGAAAGGATATACCCTCAGAATGTAGTAGACGAGTTCTGAGGGAAATCCATCGAAACCAGAGATTTATTAAGGGAAGAAAATTGTAAGTAAAATGTGACTCGAGCTCGGAGCTTGAGCACCCTAAAACCTGAGGATAAAACCAATACATGGACCAGTGCTCGCAGAAGTATCTGCAAAGAGGATAGACCATCAGAGGGGTTGCCACAGGACACTGAACAACCATGTGATGCAATGCAAGGCACAACACAAGATAGATCGAACTTCCTATCTTTGACAACTTTTGATGCTAGGAGTTCATGTACAAAAACCACTCATGATTGACCTACCACCTTACACTGAGTCTGGGCTTTCTTCTTTGCCTGTTTTCAGGTCTACTTGTGTAGGCACAGTATGAATGTCAGTAGCTATATACTCTTGGCAAGTGCTATAGCACAAGGCTAAAATATTAGTAAGTACCTAGTGTTAGATGATGATCAGATATGAAATAGATCATGTTTACAACATGCAAGTCATGAAGGAATCAAAGGCTTGATTTTGATTAGAGCATTGCATCTATTTTTCTTCACATCCTCCCACCAGTTACGCAAAAAAGCCAAAATTGTACAAGTGGAAGATGAAAAAATCAATTTCAATATTAAGTAATTATTGCCTGGCTTCTCGTTGCCGAACAGACTCTAAGCAGCTTTGTATATATTTGGCGCCGGACAAGAAATTTCGTGGACGCGTTCTCCACAAGTCTAATTTTCCTACCTTGTACCGCTACGATCCAATGTCGGGAACACCTGTTTTTGTCATGAGTTCGTACAGTCCTTTATCGTTTGCCTTCTTGCTTTACTTGTAACTAACATACATGCCTTTATCCTTCTATCGATGAACTTAAGACACTGCGCCAGAACGGCAATCGGGACGGAAAGCTCAGATATCGAATATCACCGCCGCAAAAACAGTAGCAGATGTGATACGGACATGCTTGGGACCAAAATCAATGTTAAAAATGATACTAGATCCAATGGGAGGAATCTTGTGAGGACACCAGCTTCACGTTGATTCCTTGAACTTGATGTTGCTATGCAGGCTGACCAACGATGGGAACGCCATCCTACGTGAAATCGACGTAGCGCATCCCGCCGCGAAGAACATGATAGAACTTTCTCGCACCCAGGATGAAGAATGCGGTGACGGGACTACCAGCGTAATCGTCCTCGCTGCATCAATTCTTGCCTCCTCTTTGAGCCAGTTAGAGAGAGATATACATCCCGTGGTGATCATCTCAGCATATAACAAAGCGCTGAGAGAGGCACTGGGGATTATTGATAGGGTTGCGATACCTGTGAATGTCAACGATGACGAACAAATGCTGGGAATCGTCAAGGGTGCATTAGGAACCAAGTTTGTGTCACGATGGTCAGAGCTTATGTGCAAATTGGCTCTTGATGCCGTACACATCGTTGCCCAAAATAGTCAGCTCGCTAGTCCTGAATCCCAAGCAACATCTACCTTCTCTTCCACAACGCCCACAATCGACATCAAACGCTACGCTCGAGTCGAAAAAATTCCCGGAGGGTCAATTGAAGACTCCCGTGTCATTCGTGGTATAATGCTCAACAAAGACATTACCCATCCTGGGATGCGTCGTCGTATCCAGAATCCTCGAATAGTTCTCTTGGATTGCCCGCTGGAGTACAAAAAGGGCGAATCCCAAACCAATATGGAATTCAGCAAAGCAGGTGATTGGTCAAGGGCACAGGAAGTCGAGGAAGAAGTTGTGAAGGCTATGGTTGAAACAATATGTCAGGTGGGGTGCGACCTTGTACTCACTGAGAAGGGTATATCGGGTGAGTGGCCTTTCACTCGTCTACGTCCTTAACTCATCTTCGTTTGCAGACCTTGCCCAACATCACTTCCTTAAACACAACGTCTCTTGCATTAGGCGTGTCCGAAAATCTGATAACAATCGTATTGCGCTGGCAGTTGGCGCGACGATAGTCAATCGGGTAGAAGATCTGCGAGAATCTGATGTAGGAACTGGATGTGAAGAGATGAGGGTGGACAAGATTGGTGATGAGTATGTATTCCTCATTCGCATACGATTGATCCTCACGTATTCCTTGTAGATATTTTGCCATTCTAGCACCTTGTACCTCACCTCGTGCTTGCACCATCCTCCTGCGCGGCCCATCGAAAGACATCCTCAATGAAGTCGATCGAAATCTTCAAGATGCAATGTCCGTTGCTCGCAATGTCATCATGGACCCGAGATTGGTGCCTGGAGGAGGTGCAATTGAGATGGCTGTTGGTGTTGGGCTAGCACAAGCAGCCAAACGAGGTACGCCTCCTGTTTTAATCTTGGTTCTTCAACTCTCTTATCGATCGTCTCGTAGGAACAGTAAAAACGTCCCAGGGTAAGGAAGGGACGAAGGAAAATATCATCACCGGCGTTGAAACTGGACCTTTCCTTGCCGTCGCAGAAGCAATGGAAGTCATTCCTCGGACTTTGGTTCAAAATGCAGGTGGAAACGCTATCAGGGTGCTAACTGAACTGAGAGTGAGTTTCTTTATCTTAGAGTCTTTTCTCTGCTTGGTCCCATATTCATTGCACCGTGCCGCTCAAACGACAAATATTCGCTCGTGTTATTCATTAGGCCAAACATACCTCCTCAATGTCAACATTCGGCGTAAACGGTGACACCGGTAAAATCGTCGACATGAAAGAGTACGGCTTGTGGGAGAGCGCAAGCGTCAAGGTCCAGATCTTGAAAACTGCTGTTGAGGTGAGTTGTGAGTTCGCAATGTTGAGCCAGTTTCGCTTTTCTGGCTTGCTTGGTACGGCTTTGTATCTTCGTGGCGTCCCGCAGTCTTTAGCCATTCAATCCGCTTTCTAGCAATTCGAAAAAACCAATATTATTTTCCTTCTCATGTTCCTTGTCGTTTTTATCTGCTATTCGCCCTCTCTCAGCTTTCAATCGAAGCTTTACTAACTCAAATTCATGACGTACAGGCGGCGCGCATGCTCCTCCGCGTTGACGACGTGGTTCAGGCTGTGAGAAAGGAAAGAGAATCAGGAGGTGGGGCACCGATGCCTGAAGAGATGATGGAGGCTCAGTAGAAATTAATGTAACGTACCAGCAAAATAGGGGCTCCTGCCGTTTTGGTCTTCGAAAATTGAGACTCAATTCTATGGATTTGGTCTATAGTGAGATTTGCTGTGAAAATATTGCTGCTAATGATTGCATTGGGGAGGTCAATCATACACAATTACAACATCAAAGTAGTTTGGTATATTTGGTGATGGATGAGAAAACCGTGGCTCCAGGCAAGTGGCAAGCAGTAAAGGTAGTACATAACCCGAAGCACCGCGTAACTCGTGGCTAACGAGGAAGAGTGATCAGAACATTCGAATGCCTGCATTCGCCGAAACAAATAATAACCACGAAAAGGAACTTCTGAAGTACCTCGGTATATTGATAGATAGGAGCAGCACTGGCTAGAAATTGGACCACGACACTATCTCATCCCGAGAAGAGAAGGCAGGGCCATCCATTTGGACTGTGATACCGAGACTGGAGCTGCGTATCGGTCGTTCACCTTTCAAGCCAACGACGGGCTTGAGGAAGCACCATGCAGGTACAAGTCCAATTTCAGCATTGCTATCCCGGCCAGCTTGCTTGGAGAGCGACCCTGTCTGCGCAAGCGTGTTTCCTCCCTCCTTGTTAACTACACACCATCCATCGTCGAAGGATTGAATGACGTTAAGCTTTTCACCGAGGACCACAAGGAGCTCATCGGGTAGGATAGGATTGAATACCTGACGAATTTTCCGTATAGTGCCAGTGGTCGGCGAGGCGTCCACTGAGGATGCGGATGAGATAACAGAAAAGCGGCTGCGGCCAGACCCGGATGCGCTTAGAAAAGAGATCCAAGATCCTCGATTGTCAGTTTGTGGACGAAGCATGCTTTCATTGCCAGCATTGAGAGCGAAAGAAAACGGCTGTGAAATCATGGAAGGTCTGGGAAAGTTGCCTGACTGTTGGTGATATTCTATGATATCGGCGGGAGGAGCGGACGGAGAAGGGTGGCCAAGAATTTTGTCAGGAAGCACCACCGATTGTGTAAGTTGGTTACGAGAAAAACTTGTCCCTTTCGCGATATATGAAGCTCTAAGTGGAGAACTCTCTTAATTGATCACAACTGCATATTGAAGACGGTACTTACTCGGATAAAGACTCTTGGGCTCCTCGCACAACGCCGCGAACAGATAGGAAAGCAGCGCCTCGCTCACTTTCACGTTTGCTCCTTGCACGTTTTCGGAGCTGCCTGACAGTAAGCCACACGGATACGCCGAGGACTATAGAGCCAATGAGGGCTATACCAGCTACATAAATAGGACTCAATGAAGAATCGTTATCGTTGGATGAATCATCTCTCGAAATGAGTTCGAAGTAGATGTGCATCGCACTAATCGAGAGGGATTTTTAGAGGCTAAGAAAAAGGAAGGTCAGTGATAAAGGAGTGACTAGGAGCCAATATACTGGCAAATGAAGAGTCGGTTGTGAAGGATGCGCTACGGGCAGCGACACCCAATACGACACGTCAGAAAATAGGATTGTTAAAAACTGGTAATAATCCAAATACTTATATACTTATTGGATTCGAGATAATCGCGCGCTTTGCCATGACGACGCCATCAATTTCAATTTTGACAGCACAGCCTTAGAAAATACTCGATTCTGAGACTATGAGGCACTCTCTGCCCTGAACCTTGGGAACATATTGAAAGAGAAGTAAATGCAAAGCGAAAACTTGAGAGTGGTTCATTGAATCATCAGGAACAGTTACCAAGGCATATTTAAATATTAGTAGGTTTGAAGACGATTGCGATGATTAGATAATGATTAGATTAGATATCACTGTTAGCAATCGAACAATTATGCTCGAAGCATTCTCTGGAAGTGGCTTACAGGCTCAAAAGTACTACAAATTTGGATATGTACTCATATTAATCGCAAAGTCATCGATAATTTGTGGAAAAAACCAAGATCCCTAACAATTGTCGTAGTACTTACCCAACAATGGCGCAGGACCCATTTTTTAACGACACGTGGAAGGAAACCAGGACGTGAATACCTAGCAAGCAGGAAGGGGGACAGTTGGCCCCAAGCAATCAGACAATGTTGCCGTATTCTAAAACCTTCTGCAATTTTCCCAATGAAGCCTGACGACGATATTCAAACTTATATCTATAACGACTCCTATTGCATTAGATTAGTACACAATAGTATGTACTTACTCCTTGGTGAGAGGGTGTTGATTAGGGTTAGGGTTTATAACACCTCATAGTATTACCAGAA
Organism: Lentinula detonsa; assembly: GCA_027921405.1. NCBI lineage: Eukaryota > Fungi > Basidiomycota > Agaricomycetes > Agaricales > Omphalotaceae > Lentinula > Lentinula detonsa. The sequence goes on from JANVFU010000007.1 coordinate 1,256,876, forward strand.
CAGCACTCGAAGCTTCGACCGTTACAATTCCGCCTCGAACTTTTTCTTCCACAAAAGTCCCGCTGGGTATCCCGTTTTCAAAAGTCTGGCCTGCCCACTGGGTTCCGTTTGCTAATCGTGTGTCAGCACCTGGTGCCTGTAGACGACGAACAGACACCTGCTCATCCGCACTCGATAAAAAAGAGGAAATATTGAAAATTGCTACTGGCCTAGGGTCATCTTGGGTTTGATTGTAAAGCTGTAGATTTAAGAGCGCTAATTTGGCTGGAAAGTTGGTACCCGAAGAGAGAGACTCATCCCAGAAGCCATAAATGACCAGCTGCCCCTCAGAGGTATCTCCTCCAGCAGGGGTGATGGTTGATCCATTTGGTTGCCTCCCAGGGTAAATGTTGGCGATCCTTAGAGCCCTTGAGCTCCCGATAGTGTCCGCGACAAAGAGGTAAGCAGAGTACGATGGAAAGACCTGCACAGGGCCATTCGAATTGTCGATTGGATACCTGCGAGTAATACAAATCGATCCGAGGCTTCATGTAAATAATTCGTCTTACCACAGATCATAAAAGCTTAAGCCACCCTTGTTTAGCTGGGTAGCACTTTGAAGGGCTAGGGGGCCTCCTTGATGCATGTATAGCCTAGAGACGTTGATAGAAGCTGCGTAGAACGTGGTGTCGAGTAGCCATAATGCTTGTCCAAAGGTGTTGCTCACACCATCACGCCCCGAACAGGAGATAGAGTTGAACTCGCCTATGCGTAATATGACTTCAATTTTGACACGCGAGATACACTAGCTTACCTATCACGAAAGCTTGCGAACCAAGTTGCTTGCGAACCGATTGTATACGAGGTTGCCACAAGTCGAGATACTCTGCCAGACGGGTGTGATTGACCTGTGGTGCAGTTTGAATTTGATACCGAAACAAGTATAGTATATAGCCCATTCGATCCTCACCAGATTAGGAAGAGTAGCGACCGCAGCCCTCGTTGGATCGCATACCTATGTCATTACAATGAGCGCATATTTGCGTGGGTGGGTGAAATGCTACATACACTGTACTGGTAGGTATGTTCACTGCACCATTCGACAGTGTCTGCATCGTCCACTCCGGCATCCAAAGCACTAACGCAATCCAACTGAGCATCTGCAGCAGCAGTATTATAGGGCCACAGAGGATCATCCGCCGTAGCGGCGAGCTGAAATTTCGGTTTCGTGAAGTTCAGAGCGGAGGAGATGTTTTTAGACCAAGGCTGCGTGTTATGTATGTGTAAGTTCTACTAGGTACGATGAAGAAGATGAAGAAGAAATTTTGCCTTACCTCCCATATATCAGAATAGCTTCGAGCAGTGAAAGAAAGGTAATGGTCAGGCTCATTACCAACTGTGAGGAGGAGGAAAGGGATGAGTCCCGATTGCAACAGGTATTGAAAGCATACTCTCAAACGCTGCCACTTGATCAGGCAGCCCTTGGGTTGCTGACTGGGCGACGGCAAGTGCTCCTGTATAATTCAAGCTTTCGAGGTTCTGCACAGCTCGAAATAAGTAACATGGACAGGATTATATTTTCTCAAATTGGACATACCAAGTTGACAGTAATCTGAGTGCCTTCTGGTAGAAGCTCACGAGCAGCATCCCAGAATTGCCAGCCAATGGTGGTGTTAATCAGCGTCCCAGAGTCATCCACAAAATTGAATATAGCCGTTTCAAGGGTAGGGTCCCAGAACGTAGAATCTGCAGTGATACCTCCAATACGGACCTCCGCTGGGATGCCAACGCGATCTTTGATATTTTGGAGGAGATTTCGGGTTAGTGCGTTTGGGTTTGTCTTGTTTCCAACATACGAGATGAAAAATGCTGTTTCAAAACTAAAACTAGCCAAGGATGGATGAAGAGCGTGCGATGCCGTATCAGGAAGCGATGGAGGACCGCGGGCCGTCAGACTTAGGTCTGAGGCTGCGGCCGACGCGCTAAGAGCAAAAATCAGGAAAGCTAGGTTCATCTTGAGAGATGTGAAAGTCTGGGGAACTTCCTTCACTGCAGCCAGCCACGGCGAGCTTTAATAGTGAAGCGGCCCGACACATGGGCAAGAACCACTCTTGTAGTAGGTCATAGGGTCAACGAACAAGATTGAGCACTTGAAATCATGTCTGAACATAAGGTCACAGGATTCTCGATAATGAAAAAAATTATTGATTCAAGGAGTGGCCTGATACAAGAATGGCACTCTTCAAGAGCAAATATTACCCACACCATGTCCAACTATGAGGACGAAGACACTCAACCCTGTACCGTTGATCTAGAAACATATCAGTGCAGCCAGCGTTGTTGTCAAGATTATTCCTATCGCGCCCATCATACTACTTGATGGATCCAAAAGTATACTTTTGAGTGCAGAAGATGACTGAGCAGTAGCGCTTGGGGAAGGGATGCTTGTAGAGCTAGAAGAGACAGATGGTGCAAAGGAAGCCGACACGGGCTGAGGAGAAGATGATGGAGAGGGAGAAGATATTGTTGAGGAGATTGTCGAAACTGCGCTCTTACTGACAGAAGCTGTTGAGAAGACGGAGGACGATAGCCTAGTCGAGAAAACGATACTACTGGAGGTCAAAAGGGGATCCGATAAATCATTGACCCCGGCTTGTTGACATTGCTGAATGAAATCTACAACACAGTCCATGAAAGTGATCCTAGTAGTGAATTTTGCTGACCTTTCGTAGCAGACCGCATCGAAGTTGCCAGCGATGTGTCACTGCTTTGCACACACTCAACTGCCCCCGCCAGGTCCGTTAGCATATTCTGTGTACAACATGGGTTGATTGGAACATTGCCAGCTTCGCTTGAAGGACACTAGTCATAGGCAAATGTGAGCGAACGATCAATAGTGAACAAAGTTGACATGATTCGGCGGCCATTTTCGCTCGAGCACAAAATGGGAAACCTACATTCATAGAAATTAGGGACAACGCCTGATCGTAGGATCCCCCTGGTGCGGGACATTCAATATTCGCCAACTGGATCTGATTTTGCAAATCTTTGAAAGGGAAGTAGAAGTCGATACTGGCAATGGGATCAGACGCATGCGAGGATGTTGAAGCCAATATTTTCGGGACATTACCCCTGCCAGCAGGGATTCCACGAATAGCGGCAGCATACACTGTCATTGATTGATATATATGGGGCAAAAGAGTAAACGGATAACGTACTTTGTCCAGCCATCATGATCACTATTCCAACCAATAGCGCTGGAAACGAGTACATGATGGAAATTTCGAGTGAGTCGTATGAAAAGGATTGAGGCGTCAAGCGTAAGAACAGAAACATTTCCAAAGCATTTTATACCGTTAGAATATACCGGAAACAGTGCCTCTCCTCAGACACTAAGATCCTAATTCTTCGGCGTTGTCTATATTAGTTTGGGAATGTCCATCTTCGATACATTCGATACATGAAACGAGTTTGACTACACCAGAGCCATTAGTAGGTTTTTCCAAGAGAGGACGCATTCTTATGATCTCACTCTTCAACTTGATACAGAGCAACAGAGGGTATTTCGCGTAATTTAGCGGAACAACTTGTACCGCTGTAGTAAGAAGGGCGGATGATAGATGAGCGCTGAGTGCTGAGCCGCGGCGCCCAGGATTGTCCACATATCGTGCCTTTATACTTATCGCAGGCGCCTGACAGCGGTCCCTAGGGTACACCGGGAAGGGCGGGACCTAAAAGGTTCGAGTTTTAAAAGGAGCCCAAAGATACTTCCTTTACCTGTCGCTCGAACCACCTCCAGACAATCAAGCGATATGTGTGATGAGGGAAAGGATGGAGTGGACCTACTTGGTAAAAGCCTTTCAGAATGAATCGCACGTCCAGGGTACGCTCAGGATTGACATTCGCCGGTATAAATTCAATTGACGTGCTGTCCGCAGCGGGTAAGCACATGCTCTCGCAGATAATTACCTCGAATGGGGATGATTTCTGCATGACAGTCTGGTTTTTGAAGGACATCATTGAGGAAAGTGGTTGTGATGATTGGGTGATACAAAATATGCACAGCTTTGACGCGCGGTACAAGAAGTACAGCCACCAAGATTTATGCAGAGTACACATACCTATGTTATGATTCTTTGCTGAACTTGAAAGGTGAAAGAGGAGCTGCGATTGTAAATCGTAGGAAAGCGGTGCATGGGACTCAACCTTCCTGCTTCACAAAGCTGATTCCAGTGGTTAACAGACAGCAACTGTGAGAAGATCTGGACGTGACTGAAGTAAATTCTTCGACGTATGCTTTTTCAGTCCTTCTGATCACGGAAGCCAAGATCTATCCTTTTTCAGTTACCCTCATGAACGATTCCTACAACCCTCGTCAATGGGACTCGGCATTCAATCAGCCTCAGCTCCAACTCGAACAGGAGTATCATTATGAACAACTTCAATCTAATGATTCACAATACAGGCAGTACCCGGATTTCTCCCAAAGTATTCCCAACAGTTACCCTTTTAACCCCAGCATCCAGTCGTCTACTTCCTCGTTTGCAGTAAACCAAGGATATGGATTTGATTCGACACGTTCTCAGAATGCTTCCGCTTCAAATCACTTTCTCCAGGGTTCGTCGGCCATTCATCAGCAACAGGAGGCCTTTAAAAACGGATCTAACGCCTACAATACAACGGCTTTCACCAACAGTTTCGAGTCTATGACAGGTCAACGTCTTCCGTTGTCTCTTTCTCCTCCACCAATGAATGGCTCGAGGTCTACCCGTCAACAAGCAAATGTAAATTCAGTGCTGAGCAACGACAGAGCTTTTCGAGGTCCGAAAGGAAAAAGACCTCGAACAACCGACGAGGGCAGAGATGATGAGGACATTGATGCCGCGGACGCAAAAGAGAAAGCTACGAAGCCGTACGTGCTATGTCTAATTCCTTGCCGCTTGCTTACATGTATTCAATTCGAAGTGGTGCTTGTCAAAGATGTAAAACTTTGAAGGTAGGCTGAACAATCTGCTTGCCTGCTCCGTAGTAACGAAAAATATCAAGGTGCGCTGTGAGTTCAAAACGGACACCGATCCTTGCAAAAGATGCCTGAACGGTGGTCATGAATGCATAATCCCTGGACGGAAGAAGCGCCGGACCCCTCCGTCAGTAACTGTCCTCATCGTCCGTCTCATCATCTTTCCATGCTCACGTCTCATCATCCAGTAAACGGGAACATCTTTTGAACGAGATACAGAAACAGGCGGATGAGATCCAGAAATTGATGGCAAAACTGTCCAAACTTGAAGAAGCCAATAAAGAAAGAAGCTCATTGCATTCTGCCGGCTTATCTGAAATATCTCCTTTGGCTTCACCACCAATACTATCACCTTCATCCACTCATGATTCTGCGTACTGTGGCTCAGATCTTGTTACTGCCACTCAAGTTAGTACTGGCGCCAATCAGGATGTCGAAGATTGGATAGCCAAGGCCCGCGAAAGTCTGGCGGAGTTTGGAGGGTTCATCGGTATCGGTGGCGCCAGTATGCCGAAAAGCTACATTGTCGAAGAAGATCCTGAAGGTCTTTCCGACAGTGGAGGCGACAGCGACTCCGTATCTGGTAACCCAGATGATCTTCGAAGTAACGGGGAATATGAGTTCGCCGTCGTTGATGATGAAGGTGAAGAATATAGCCCTCAGGATCCAGATATCAAGCGACTGCCGGGCAAGAGAATGTCTGATTCTAGCATTGGGAGTAACTCTGGCTCAAGGAAGAGGGAATCAGCAGGAAAATCAGTCACCATACCCAATGAAGCTGTTCCATTTGGACTAATGGCAGAGTTGAGCTACAAGAATGTCAGGAAACGGGGAAGTAGCTCTGAAGTGCAAATGGATGAACCCGAGCCGGAAACAGGTGTTGCCAATGCTGATTTTTTCAGGCCTAGTAAGATTCATGGTTGAGCCTATTGCATCTAAGCTCCACAATCTCTGACTGTTGTTCTTAGGTCCTGGTCCCGATCCAGCCAGAACTCAAGCCGCAAACCTTCCACAACTGCCACACATACTGGCCAGGGGTATAATAACCCCTGTCGATGCTGAAAAGCTCTTTAAAATGTTTGTACAGTCGTGTGTTCGCCTTGTACAACGGAACTCACTTCGTGTGATAGTTTCTTTGATCTGGTCAATCCATCCGTCTCCATCGTGGATCCAGTGCTATATACAGCGCAGAAGACGGTATATCGCAGCCCATTCCTCTTTACTACGAGTGAGTACCTTATCAAGGTACTAGGGAAGCGTCCGCTAATTTGTGACCTAGTATGCGCCATTTCATCTCGATTCTATGACGAAAAACCTGGTCTGTATCTTCAGATTATGAATTATGCTCAGCTGGCTGCAGGCACCGCCTTGATCGGTGGCCCGAAGAACATTGAAATGTGCATTGCTTACATACTGCTAAGCCTTTATCCCCCGCCCCTTAAACGATGGGAAGAATCTAGAGGCTGGTTATACCTGGGTGTAGCAATCAGGTACAGTTTCAATGTGTGTGTCCGCGTATACCCACTAATTTCACCTACTCTTATTAGAATAGCAACTGAACTCAACCTCCATCTTCCCAATACCGCCAAACCCCAGAATGAGATGCACGCTCGCGAGCAGCTCAATCGTACGAGAGTCTGGCTGAACTGCTTCAATCTGGACCGCAGTACGGGCTCCCAGAACGGGAAGCCTCCCATCATCAGCAACAATGATTATATAGCAAATCATTCAGAACATTGGTGGAAGTCGTCTCCGTACAACATGAAGAATTTTGATATTCAGCTCTGTTGTTACAACTCGGAGTTGAAAGTCATGTCAAATTTTCGTTCAAAAATCTACAACGATCCTGATCATGCAACGGGTCTGAATAAGGTACACATTCTATCTGATTTCATGAGTACACTAGCATCTAATGCTGAATTCGATAGGACGTTGATTTCGTACAAATTGCCGCTGAGACAGACGAAGAATTTCTTGTACTTCAAACTAAATGGTATCCGATTTTAGATGAAAATGTCGACAAGAATGATCCTCCAGGCTATTTTCGCCTTGGTCTGTTGAAGTTGGCGTTTGGTTACGCCCGGTTGATCGTCCTTTCCTACGGTTTCCAGCATGCGTTTGGCAAGAACAGCTCAAATGACAATCCATTTCTAGATCGATGCATGAATGCAGCAAACGATATCGTGCAAACCATGGTCGAGGATATTGGCCGTCCAGCGCAGAGTGAGCTATACAATTGGATTTGAGCTTATCGTGTGTCTGACATGAAAGTAGGGATCTTCATTCGTCACGGGCCTGAAGCTCAGAGTGTTTTCGTCGCATTTGCAGCCGCATTCTTAGTCAAACTCCTTCAGCCCAAGTTTGCTGCTTATATTGATGCCACAAAACGTACCGCGATACGTTCTCGTGTCCAAAGCGTCATCGACTTCTTTAGTGATCCAGAAATTGCTATCGATAATCGTCACGGTCCCAAACTATACGCCCGTTTTCTGAAAAGCCTCCTTGCCCAGCCCATGGTCGCTGAGCCCACCTCTCCTGGTTACAACAAACATCGAAGGCGATCAAATCGCAACAAGTCGTCGACCCCCAATGCCGAATCTCCCGATATTGCTAGCAATGGATTCAATCATACATCCGAGTATGCATCCCCTGCTACCACTACACATTCCCTTTCCCCGCCGCCTTCTACAGCAGCTATGTCGTTTGATCAATTTGCGCCGTCTGGAGGTGTTATTGACCCATTTATGCCCGATAACATCGCACTCCAGGGATCTGCCTATGATTCGAATGTGATGGGTTACCTAGGACCTATGACAGACGACGAGCTCATGAGGTATCAGCCTATGACAGATTCTATATGGCAAGATGTGACCGTCCCCGGTCAGTGCACCGATATTTTCTACATTCCTGTTTCTAAACAACCCATAGGTTACAGCTGGCTTACCCAATTCCAAAACGAGGTGGAAAGATCAGTCCCTATGGATATGTACACAAATCAGATGCAGTACGCTTGATCTTGAGTCGCCTCGGTCTTCTTCTTCAGAGTTGCTGATTCCTTGCGTGCATATTATGCCGTTCAAATATGTTGTAGTTTACATTGATTGACGTGTCCCAAAAAATTATTTCCCTATGTACTTTACTTACAGGTTCAATAAAAGAGTTTGGATCCTCCTCTGCTTATTATGAAAATCGCCTCTAGACAAACTGTGGTTTCTATTTGTACATGCACTGCATCTCATAATCTGGCGTCATGAGGCATAGAACGTAGAGCTTGGCGGACTCCCAGGTCGCTCAGTACATCCTCCGCCCCTCCAAGTAGAGCATCAAAAGGAATTGTACGATGGTACTTCAAGGCCCGAGGTTAGGTTGGACCCTCATCGAGAGAACTGGCTGACGTACGTGTTCGATGAGCCTTCCCATACCTGTTTTGGTAATACCTCTTCCACCAAAGAGCTGAACAGCATCTCTCGCGGTTTCTTGAGCGCAGGAAGTCGAGTAACTTTTCAAAAGTGCAATCTGACTACGAGAGGAAATGGTGATATGAGATTGTTTCAAATGGTGAAAGATTAGAAAATTACCCTGCTAGTTTGCTGGCTTGTTGCTTGTACGACTGTATCCGACAGATGTTAGTAGTGACAGTGACCGAGATATTGGGACAACGACAAACCATATTGCACATCTGGTATGTTATATTCTCGAGCCAATTTTGCACACCTATGACATGTTGAGAATTGAGTGATAATAAAAATATTGTGTCAGGCATACTCTCTGCACGTTGTATCATCGCTGCAAGCTTAGCACGGACCGTCGCCAACGAGTTCAATGGTTTTCCGAAAGCTTTCCGCTGTGAAGTCCATCTGAAAGCATCTGATTAAAAAAACTCTGGTAGAAAAGGCGAGAAGCGAATGCGATGTCCTACTTGAGACATTCCTCCACTAAGTCTCATTAGCAAATGTAACCCCTTGCACGGAACACGAAGATATGCCTACCGATTCCTCTTTGTGCGCGCGCCGAAGCGCAACACATTACCCATCGTTCATGATTGAAATTGCTGAAAAGGTGGATCAGCATTTGTTGGCAAGGAAAACGAAAAAAAATTCCACCTGAGCATGACAAAAATTCCACCTCCCTCCTCGCCTAGTGTATTCCCGACAGGTGCGCGGACATTGTCAAACGTGATAAAAGCCGTCCCCGCGGTCGTTGAATAGCTTGTTTTGATTTGTCGTGTTTCAACGCCCGGGCCTCTCTCAACAAGAATGACAGTGAAACCATCCTGATAGCAAGATTTCCAGTGCATAAGAGATGAATCAATCCACAATCGACATACCTCGGTTTTACACCCGACAGTGAAGTAATCTGCGAAACTGAGTGAAGCCAATTGATATTGGTATCGAATGTCTTGAGTAAATCGAAGTTATCAGTTATTTGACACTAACGTTCCATTGGTAATCCACTTCTTGGACCCTTTTCATGCAAGGATCAGATCGCGTCTAGAGCTCTTAAAGAAGAAAACACACCGTTAATGATCCATTCCTGTCCATCTTCGCTCTTGACAGCTGTTGTTTGTAGCCCCATAACATCGCTGCCTGCATGTGCCTCAGAGATTGCTAAACAGATAAACTTCTTGGCGGCAAGGACGTCCGGAACCACACGAGCTTTGAGCTCCTCGCTGCCAAAGTTGAGAACCGGAGGAAGACCGATTACTTTGCCTCCAAGTAGACCTACCATGAGAATAAAGACGCAAGCTAAAAAGTAAAAGCCAAAACAAATACCATCGCCGTATCCGCGAGCTCCACAACGAACCATTTCCTGCATGGCGACGAGCTGAAGAGACATGAGTAAGAAGTATCGGTAGAATCTGAAAATCTACTTCGTGGAAATAGTCGAATTCCTCAGGCTTGACTATGCCACCCATCAAAGTACGCCCTTGCAAATGTTTACCCGGACCCAGCCGCATGGCGTGAAGTTCCAACTCACTAGAGTTTTTAAAGTGCGTTAACATACTGACTCGGGTAGAAACGAAGTCGACATACGCCATTTTATCGAAAACCTTTTGATCTGGTCTCTTGCCATCTTCCTCTCTGGCCTGTCAGAAGATATATCAATGAGGATGCTGTACAAACCTTCAAGGCGTACCTGGGCATCGGGTATAAGATACTCGTCTGTAAATTTACGAACTGCCCTTTGTAGTTCTCGATGATTCTATAGCATCTTTGAATGAGCGATAATGCAGGGCAAAGGTAGTTTGTATTACCTCCGTGTAATATGGACTATGGTACCCTTCCGTCAGCCACGTCGGTTCAGCGTAAGGCACTTTGCTAATGTCTCCTATGCTTGGTGGATGTAAAGCAGCTTCCTCGCCTTCAATATTTCCTATGACAAGCCGTTGATATTGCGGTTTCAGGAGAACTTCGAAACGATGAAGAGCGAAGAACTGATCCGTCGCATCCTGACCAGCTAAACGCGCGTTCTAGATATTGGGTTCTGTGTAAGAAAAGTGAACGCACGCACCAATGTCCTCGTCAGTGAGAGCAGCGATTCCGCCCGGATGCATCCCAACAAACCGCGTAAGGTCATACACTTTGGCGTCAATGATTATCCAGAGATCATCCTCTTTGTTATGCTGCGGAAAGAACTAGTTTCTAAAGCTACAAGGTTTGATGGACGAGCACACCTTAGCGACCTCTTCTCTAGTATAAGTTCTCAGTTGCTTTGAAGCCATTAGAGAGGATAAGAGTTCGAATTTACTCTGGGGCGACTCAGACCTTCCTTTAAAGACATAGCTTACATGTGATTGTGACCAGCCGCATTTTCACGTGAGAAGGAAAAACCACCCTGTTAGCCCGGTCGACGGTGGCATCAACCAATCAGAGCAACCGTTTTCCACAATATGCAGTAACTGAGTAGTTCATGTTTCTATCTTCCTCGATAACCCCAGTCTTTTGATTGCAATAATCTATGTAACTCAGCATTGACCAATAGCACTGTCATTCAGCAGACTTTTATATTCATCTTCCGTGACCGAAAGTTCCGCAGTGAGCACTTCCTTCGTGTGCTGGCCTGGATTGAGAAGGCATGGCCTAGAAATATCCTTCACCGGGTCATCGGACGAGCCAAATCTCTGCGCTGCCTCTTCTGGGGTCAATACGGGGACGCAGCAAGCATCTGTCTCTTTGAATGCATAAAAATCAATATGGCACGAACTTTGAATGATCGGCTGCTCACCAAAGAAAATATCTGTCCACTCATGTCTAGCTCGCGAGGCAAACCCAAAGGTCAGGAATTGTTTGAGCCTGGGCCACAACTTTCGATCCGCTTGCGCGGCAAGTGCAGGAAAGTCGCGCCATTCGTCCGAAAGCACAGAATGTCCTGGCAATGCCTGAATAAACTTCTCAATGAATACTTCAAAAAATGGTGGTTCTATGCAGGCCAGCGTCATGAGACCACCGTCTCTGCATAGGTAGATGTTGTAGAACGGTGCACCGCCGTCAAGAAGGTTTGTCCCTCGCTTGGAAGCAAACCTGCCGGTTGCGGGATTCGAACGATGAATCAGAGGAGAGGCAGACACATAGCGCGTCCCAGAAACCTAGTGATTATCAGAGGACGTTTGTAGTGGAAGTTAAAAGAAGTACCATGTCTACGTCCACAATTTGACCTCGGTTGTTTTCATTTCGTTCAAGCAATGCAAGTAGGATTTTCGTTACGCAATGCATTCCCCCTCCCGCAAAATCGGCAAGAAGGTTGAGAGGGAAATTCGGTTTGTCTGCGGGGCCTGGAAGCATCTTGGAGCACATCAAATCCAGAATTTTGACAGAATCGGTGAAAATTACAGAAAGGACGCCACTCATTGCAAGATAGTTAAGATCGTGGCCTATAAAGAAGAATGAGTAACGAATCATTCATTGTGTGCTATGCAATATTTTACCAGCCATGTCTTTGTATGAACCTTCAATCCATCCATGTTCTTAAACACACGGACACAAAAGCAAGGTGGAGGGAATCTCACTGGTTCTTGGGAAGCTGTTGGAAATTGGTCAGAAATTGAATCAGCGCAGAAATTACAACATACCCTACTATCCTTGCATAAACTAGTCGTTGATTCAGTCCCGACTTTCCAAGAAACACGTCGGGCCCTAAACCTAGGCGTTCCATCACTCCCGGACGGAATGGATCAATCAAGACGTCCGAAGACACGATCAGTCTCTTCAACAGTTCTCGTCCACTAGGAACTTTCGAGTTGATAGCGACCGAGCGCTTTCCCCGGCAAAGGACATCTAGTGTACTGGCCGATGGTCGATCGACGCGGATCACTGACGCACCATTATCAGACAAGACAAGCCCAGCGAAAGGCGCGGGTGCTAAACCAGCAAACTGAAAGATTCAACGGAAAGTTCGAAGAGAAGGCCCTCGCGTTCCCTACAAGTAAGAAAACTCACTTCTATCACTTTCTTTCCCTTGAGTGCCATTGACTCAAACTGCTCAAACCGTTGAAGGTGGTCGAAGGTGAAGATGACTTCATTGGTTTTACGATCTCATGACCTCAAGAATCAGTGCCCATTCAGTGATTTATAAATATGTAGATACTACCTAACTTCAAGCTATCGCACGCACACTGCCTATGCACACACTATAATTTGGACTTTAAGCCTGAACCTTCTATCGCACCGTCCTGTATCAGCTTCTGGTATTCATCGTTTGTGAAGCCAAGCTCTCGAAGAATTTCCAGAGTATGCTTTCCAGGTGAAAGCTCGATAGTACCATCATCGATGGGGAGTGCTATGTCTGAATTTGACATAGGCAAAACCCTCGGATGAGGAAGCGGAGCAAATTGTCCTGGTATTTCCTTTTTGTTTGCTTCTGCAGGCGTCAGGATAGGAACCGCACACGAATCAGTGTCTATAAGGGAAGTAGTCAACTGACATTCTTTTGAAGACACAGAATCACACTCACTCATAAAGACTGCAGCCCATTCATCACGAGTATGTGTTTTAAAACCCAGTTCCAAAAAGTTTTTCAGTCTAGGCCAGGTATCACGATCGAACTGAGCAGAAGAATGGGGTACCCAACCGGATTGCTGTTTGAAATCGCTGGGCAGTGCCTTGGTAAAATGTTCGATGAAAGTTGCGAAGAATTGAGGCTCTAAGCACCCCACCGACATACAAGCGCCATCTTTGCAGCTATATATGCTATAAAATGGAGCGCCACCATCTAGCAGATTATCACCACGGTTTCCGGCGAATGTGCCAGTGGATGGATTAAGGGCGTGTATGAGAGGGAACGAGGAAACATATCGGGCACCGGACACCTGCATCATTAGTGAATGGTCCAGCAACTTTACTAAAGTATACGTGATTTAGCGCACCATATCCACATTTACAACTTGCCCACGACCGCTTGAGTTGCGTTCGAAAAGCGCAAGCATGATCCCGAGAGCGCAGATCAATCCTCCACCAGCGAAGTCAGCTAGAAGGTTCAGAGGAAAGGTAGGTCGATCATGACTGCCGGGAAGCATCTACGAAAACATCAAGGGAGAATTAATATGGTTCAAGATTTCTACTCACAGACAAGATTCCGCTCAGAGCGAGATAATTGATATCGTGGCCTATACAGCTTTAATTTCGACACAGGAGATTCCAAAAGTTGTGCACACCAGCCATGTCTTTATGAGATCCTGGTTGACCGTGTAAGCATAACAGAATCCTCTATAGAATGAGTGCATACCGGTCCTAGGGAACCTGTAAATGTGTTGAGCCGTCTACTTGTTTTAAATTTGGTGTACACTCACCCTGCTATTCTGGCATATATCAGTTTTCCATTCAAACCTACCTCGCCGTCCTTTCCCAAAAATACGGCTGGTCCCAGTCCCAGACGTTCCATCACGCCTGGTCGGAACGGGTCAATAAGGATATCAGAGGATGAGATCAATCGCTTCAAAACAATAACGCCACTTTGCTTTTTGGAGTCAATAGCTAGTGATCTTTTGTTTCTACATAGTATATCTGAAGAGGAGGAGGAGGAAGTTTTATCAATTCGAACGACAGTGGCTCCATTGTCTGCTAACACAAGCCCTGCGAAAGGTCCTGGGGCAAGACCCGCAAACTGGAGGTTCAATCACGAAAACATACGCGATGAAAATATAAGAAGTATACCTCAACCACTTTGATTCCCTTCAAGGCCATGCCAAACGTCCTAATGGTAGTTCAAAAAGAGTGAAATTGACCGGCAACAGTGTTAACTCATCAACCGACCAGCGTCTCCACAAATGAAATGGGCGTCAAGTTGATAATTTCGAACACCACCGTCCTGGGGCATCTTGACGCTGTTTACCTGGGCGAAAATTGAAGAGCACTTTGTCGGTTTGCTCCCAGCAAGTTGATTATGTCTATGTAACACAAAGTACGTCTCTCTGTGTTTTATCGTACCTCTTGCTGAGAGGATGCAGCTGGTTTTGTTGTCAAATGTCGACCCTCTCTTCGTCTAAACCGAACAATCCGAAGACCAAGGTGGTCAATATGCCCAATTCAAATGGCCTAGCAGGGGCCCGCACTGGCATTCCTACCTTGCGTTCTTTGAGGACTCTTTTTGCCCCCGCTTCATCCCAGGCAAAGCCTATTCAGGTGTCCCCCTCGCGGCCTTCCCTGAATCTACCTGCTTCCAAACTACCAATGAATCTTATGCCTTCGAGGTCATCGTTAAATATCAGCAGTAGCGGAAATGATACCAGTTCGTCGACATCCTCACTTGATGTTGTTCGCAGATCTATGACATTAGGAAGGAAAGAAGGGAGTAGGGGTGTAAGTCGGGACAGCAGAGACGCTACAAAAAGTCAAGAGAAAGGAAACATGGACGCGGTAATGGACATTCGTTCAAGTACGCTATGTCACATCTGTTTTCTTCAATCAAAGACGATAACAAACTCCATCATTATAGGTTCTCCTGAAATTCTCGATGGCGGAGGGGTTGACTTATCTACAATCGTAGAAGCTGACTCATCCGGTGTGTCGGGGTTATCATTGGCACAGTCACTGTCGAAGCATCTGCCCTCGTTGCCCACTTCCGATTCTCCTCCCCCGTCTTCCGATTATCATTCACCGTCACCCACCTTTTCACCTTCACCTTCTCCCAAACCACGTTCTACTTCTGCTTCTGTGTCATCTCTCCACTTGCCTCGCTCACCGTCCTCGATACATGCTCAAGTACACAGTGCGCTGCAGGTCGACCCTGCCTTGGCCGCACTATTGAGTCCAAATAATCTACCATCTTCAACCTTTTCTCCGGGTAGCGGATCTGGACCACCCTCCCCCGCAGCCAGTACCTATACATTGTCCACCAAGAATAAAAGCCAGTCCTCCTATTCACTACTTCCTCAACATGCTTCTACTCCTCATTCCAGCTTGCGTATCAAAAATGCAAGCCATCTAGGGCTCATTCGACCGTCTTACATTCAAAGTCCAAACACCGATGACTCTAGATCTTCTGCTAATTCCATATCACGGCCAGGAAGCTCAGCGTCTGGAGCTGGGACAAGCCTTGCTGCATCTGCATCTGCGTCTGGAAGCCGTCATACATCTTCTGCACCCCGTATAAGGACAAGGAGTATGAGCGTGGATGAACAATCCCCGAGACACCTCCCCGGAGCTAGTAGTCGGAGAAATCCAAGCGTTTTGTTTCACAGGCAGAACTACGCAGCTCATACGCGAAGTCTCAGCCAATTCGGAAATCACAACGTGACTCAGAGTGAAATTGGTGATGTGCGGCCTTCATCTCAACGAAAAGCTTATCAGCGTCCTCCAATAACAGAATGGCTTGGTCCCCGCACAGCCAAGGCATTCAAAGCCGCTGGATTACTTTCTGGGTCGAACGAATTTGGTTCAAATTCTTCGCAACAATCTCCCTCTTACTCCGAATCTCGTTCCCCTTCGCTGTCTGTACCCAGCAGTCCTATCCGACCCCGCTTTCGACCTGCTTCCTCCTACACGTTCGAAAGCTCACCGCATTCCTCCAACTCTTCCAGTCCAAGTCCACCCTATCCTCGATCAGTCTCTGTGGCCGCTTCTGCAGTCTCCGCACGTTCTGGTGGGTCCATCCGTTCTGCCTCAATAAGGAGTGGAAGTATCCGCAGCGCCTCGACAGCTCCAACAAGCCTCAGTACAGGTCTCGGTCCTTCTACTCCTGCGCAAGCCGCAAGGGAGTATCTCATGCAAAGTCAAAGTCAACAGCAAAAAATAGCTTCTTCCTTTTCCTCGTCGACGTTGAATCTTCCCCCTATGACGTCCTTTGCTCCATCTTTGGCAGTCGTCGGTGCAGCACCTTCTGAGCTTCAAGTACTCAAAGATCAACACTCAACTGAGACTTCTGCTCTCCTCGCGGCACTCTCTGATGCTCAACGTAGTGCGCGTATTCTGAGAGCAGAAAATGCCGAACTCCGTGAAGCCCTTTCATTAGCTGAGAACAGGCAGGATAGTTGGGAACAGGAAAGGCTCCGGCTAAAGTCACGGTTGGAAGAAGTGGAGGCACAACTGGAAGAAGCTAGGGGCCCGAAGCGAGAAGTTTTGAAGACTAGGGAGGAGATCAAAGTCCTCTATAAAGTGAAAGCGGAGTTAGAATCAAAATTGGACGATGCAGAGACGCGTGCAATGCAAGTCGAGGCAAAATTATGTGTCATGAATGAGGTTAGGAACAAAAATCAGACACTTCGTCAAGCTCTGCACGCCGTTCAGTCGGAGAAGGCTAGGGTTGAGGCTGAGGCTGAAATGAGAGCTGAGGAGGCCTTGCAAAGGATTGAACAACTAGAAAGCGCTCTGGCTGAGGCGAGTGGGGCCATCGGGGCTACCATTGGTATGGCGAAGGTAACGGACGGGATGATACCGGATGAGAATGAAGTTGGCCTTCATGTTGATCACGGCGCTCTTTGTTCTGTTCGTAGTGAAACTGACTTTCGAGCAAGGCATAGGACAAAATTGCGGACATCTGCCGAGTCCTCCCCACCTTCCTCCAGTTCGTCATCAAGGCCACCTTCAGTATTTCCTGTTCCGCCAGAAAATATGACCTTGCTAATGCATGAGGAGGCGGAAGGAGTGACAGGGCTGGGAGAACGATCGGCCTCATCAGAGCTAGATGACTTATCATCTCTAGATGCCATTGAATACCAGTGGCGACAATCAATGGACATGCCCACAATGAATGGTCATCCTTCCACTTCATCCTCAAAACATATGTCCAAGCCTCGCTACACCCCTCTCGGCTCTTCCCTCGACCCCCTCTCTAGACTGGGAATGACGAGTTCGCCCAAAATGGCTCGAATAAACACATCTGACGATCACGACTTCTTGTACCCTCTTCATGGAAGCCCAGTCGATCATTCCATCCTTTCGAAACGCCCTGTTCATTCTGATTACGATGAGGATGAAGCTATAGTCGGAAATACCACATTCTACGATGCTGACAGCGCTGAGGGAGATAGTATCATCTCTGAAGTCGACCCTCACCTCGATCCCGATCCGACTGTCCGTTCTACCCTTCATTGGAATCCCCAGCTGCACGAGTCTCTATCTCGCTCCGCCTCCCATAACTCCCACCACGTCCCCCTCAAATTGGCGACCACAACGTCTAGTATACAAACGAGAGATGGTGCGGAGCAGGGAATCGAAGATGATGATGCCACGACTAGCTTTGAAGGCACGGGGACTCCAGGGAGTCCAGGAAGCTTACTATGGATGCACCCGTCGGATGAACGTCATTTGGGCGATTTGAGTGGGAGCATGGATAGTTTGAGATTGGGTGGTTGAGCTTGAAAGGCGTATCATGAACGGCGTAGAAGAAGCGGCTGAGGTGATTTCCCCTCTTCTTATGTTTCAGAACAGCATTATTTCTTCTCCATCTTGCATTTGCACAACTTGTACATACATTTAACTTCTTCGCATTCTACTTGGATTCCACTCAAGCTTGTACTTCTTCGGGCTTCCGCATAGTTTATTATCTGACTCCTTGTGATGGTTCCTCTCTTTGCTTTTCTGCTCGTTATCGCATCTATTTGCTGTTGGATTAATTGTTTGGACACTTGTAACTTTTAAGCAGTGTATATATCTTCTCTCATCTAATACTCCTCCACTCTCGCTTGCCATTTTCTTGTTGTTCCTCATTGGATGCAGTTTTCTTTTTTTTGCTGGAATCAATGTTAATTGACGGTGTTTCCCAAGTTTCTTACAAGATGTTTCCCACACATGAAAGGACACAATATGAATATGATAGAGTATATACACTTCCCAGGGAAGTACATGCGCTTTGGTTGGAAAGACTAGGCAAAGCTGAACACCTGAAATCGAGCAACCACTACTACATACCAAACTTGCCGCTCAAGGGATAGGAGAAAGAGCTAAGTAGGTAACAAATTAAGCATACGGAGAGCGCCATGGCTGAAAGAAGAAGAATAAGACGAAAGATCAGTGATAACTAAATAAATAACTGATAACAGAAAGCAGAAGCAGAAGACATCTGACATGTAATTCAGCAAAGGGGAGTCGGATATATGGTTACAGGTGCAGAAGAGAAGCAGTGTCAGCATGGAAATAGTTACCTATAAAACATTGGATAAAAAGGGGGCATGACGAACACCATCGATGCCAGATCTTAAGCGAACGGAGTGACCAGGACAAGGAGATAGAGGTGAGAAAGGATATCGTATGCGAATGAAGGTTATATGGCAGCCAGCCCTGTACATAGCGATAGCAGTCGTTTTACTCAATAGATCAACCAGAATGATCTGAGCCAGGAGGTAGTGGGAAGGATTTTGTGACGTCCTCCGCGTCTTCGTCTTCAGAGTTATATTCAGCAGAGGTATAAATAGAATCGGCGGTATCTGAAGCAAGAGACGGTTCCGCCACCTTCAACCGTGCTTGCACTTCCTCAGGCGTAGTATCCAGAGCGGCAATCAGCGACTGAATGGCACGATCGTTAGAAGTGATTGAGGATATCGATCCAACAACCTGATGGTTGAAGGTTGGACGCGTGGGGGTTCTATCCATATTGTCCATTGTTTCGCTATCGTCAGCAAATGGATTGCTGATAGGTATCGGGGGTAAAGGTGTGATCTCTCGTGCTTTACTTTTGTCAATTTTCGCGATAGGTAAAGAGCTGGAGCTAGAACCGAAGAAGGGGTTGTGCTGACTCTTCCTCCTTTCACTGTCATGCTCGAAAGGATTTTCCGCGTCCCGAGGGTCGATGACTTCCGCTACATGTCCCTCGAGATGAATTACCTCAGCAGATTCCCAACGATGAGGTACTGAGTTGGTAAGCGCAGGAGTCGGTCGAGCAATATCTAACGAGGGAGACATAGAACCAGAAACACGATTAGATCGAGCAGAAAGAAAAGAAGCGCCGCCAACGGTATCTCCGTCCCAAGAGACAACGGCTGGATCTGTCCTATGCGTGAACGGAGGCACGGGAGGCTCATCTGCAGATGCAAGTTCTTTGGCAAGATTCGGATGGTATTGAGAGAATGGATGGGACCCAAAGTCAAAGGCTGGGAGTTCCTCAGTTTTTGCCGTATATGCAGTTCTAATACTGGGCGTCGCCTTCTTGAACATGGTGAGTTTCTCCATTGGCGCTATCTCCGCAGTTTCTGCTTTTTGGTTCATTCCCTCCCACTTATCGTCGTCGTCGCCAAGTTTATTCCAGTTTGGCTGTAGCCCTGGACCGGCGCGAGTGTTCGGTCTACGCTGTTTCGCCGGGTCACTGCGCTTATATAGCCATAGCGCCAAAAGCACAAGAGCAAGAACTCCGACCAAAGTACCCACGCACGCGCCAATAACTGTGCCCATGGATATGGAAGAACCACTCGATGAGGATGCAACGGCCGTTGGAACGAAAGAGCTTGAAGAGGAAACAGGAGATGTAGTCGACACCAAGTTAGTGCCAGTCGCGAGCCCATCCACAGTCGGATTTACATTGCTCGCAGGATTTGTGGCTTCTGCAAGGGCGGTTGCAGGTGTCGCTCCCGTACTGACAGTCAACGCCCCAGCAATACCAGAGACTGTCGGAGAAGCAAAGACATCGCTTCGTCTATGTTGGTGAATTAGAGGATGACGACCCATGATATTACAGAAAAGACAGGCAGTGGTTAAGATGAAAAGAGAGTGCTGTGAATGGCCCTGTTCCCGGGCGAAATATAGATTCCTGTAAAGTTACTTTCAGAGATTGTTAAGCAAGTAGTTTGCAGAAGCTTACAGCGAATAATTAACTGACTTCTAGTGACTGCATATATCGAAAGCAAATTGTGGGAGGTAGTGGGCCTGTGAAAGAAGGAAGGTTGTCGTCGTCCTATGTAGTACAGAGTACAGATGAAACGGATCGTTACCGCCGTGTCCTGCCGTGCCGATCTTCACACAGAGATATCTGATCCGCGAATGCGGGGCTTTCGTTTTATTCCGTCTCCTTCTCTTTCCAGGCCGTTTCCGTTTTTTCTATGGGCGGTCTTGAATCAATGTCGCCTGATATATGTATATAGAATAAAATCAACTATGAACTACTTAAGTAATTGCTAGTAATTGCTACCAGTACTTACATGTCGAGTGGGCGCAGCGAACGTTGCCTTCACTACCAAACACCAGTGGCCGATATTTCTCCATAAGTACCAGCCCCAGCCCTTCCCAGGCTCTCTCGGTCCTGATTCATGCGCTACTATCGGAGGAGGTTGTGATCATGTATTGATAATAATAATAATAAATAACATCTTAGGAAGAGTTAATTTGGAATCGGCTTGAGAAACAGGTGAGTACTGAAGTAGTTGACCAAGAGGTCCACGAATGACTTTAGAATCATATAAGATTTAGAAAGATATATGTCTGAGCATGTTTACTATGTATGTAGCACACCATAGATTGCAGAAGATCGTTTACGTAGGTTCCTTTGAATCACTTTTACCACTCCACTAGATGTGGTAAAAATAGCGGCCATCAAGTAGTACTCTAAGAAGCGCGAATCCCAGCAAGATACACTGACCGGCCAATTGAATGAACGCTCATCCTTGCTTTGGCAGGAACTAAATATTCGTTACCGCGCTTTGTGTTGTCCCTCAAAAGGCAGAGTTATTCTGGTATTAGTCTCCTTCTGTCGGGATTTTTGACGGATTCATCTGGAGGTGGAGGACCGGAAACGATTAGGACAGGCGATGTTCGCGCCAAATGCTGCAACAGGGTCTTCACTGGAGATCGCAGCTTCCTGGACTAGCTAAAAGAGCCTCTTACCACTATAACTTGAACTTTTGACTCGTTCTTGATCCAGTAATGGATTGAACTCGATTGGCAGTCAAAGACCTCGATGAATGATCCAGCATGCATACTCTGAGAGGGCTATTGCCATCAGTGTACCCGAAATTCAAATCATGCCAGTAAATAGTCGCTACTGAGTTTGATTACCACTGTACCAGTGGACGATCTCCTGACGCACCATGGAAAAGGAATGGTTGAAATCTTTCTCCCTACCTCGGGTGGAGTAGGTTTCATCGTATTTAATCTTCAAGCACTTATCGCAAGTCTAAGTATTAAGGCCGCAACGACCATTCAGGTATACGCTGCGCGACTCAGTTCTCAATCTAGTGTCCCGGGATGGTGTAGCTATAGATCGTGTCAGTGGAAGATATGCATATACTTATACATAGGCCGTTGAAAAGTCATCTCCCAAGCGCGCTTTGATTGAGCGCTCGGCAGGTGCTCTTCGGCACATCATCCGTTGTCAATACGTACAAACTAGTTCCAATTTTCATCGCCCAAACCTTCATTTCTACAACATGGCCAAGAAAAAGAACAAGCAGGTGAAATTTTGCACACAAATGTAAGAACTTTACTCATATCTTGCCTAGATCATTCGACCGTGGTGCTGGTACTGTGAGCGTGAATTCGAGGATGAAAAAGGTTATTGAGTCTGCCTTACTTCAGTCCTAATACTCATCTCTTGTTCATCCTCAGTTCTCATGCAGCATCAGAAAGCGAAACACTTTAAGTGTAACATGTGTCCTCGAAGGCTTAACACTGCCGGAGGTTTAGCTGTTCACATTCAACAGGTTCACAAACTGGAGCCAGAGAAGTCAGTATTCTTCTATGACCTTGTTGATATTGCTCACGAGCCTTTCTAGCCTGCCCCGAATCGAGAATGCTCTTCCTGGCCGTGATGGATACGAAGTTGAGATTTTTGGGATGGAAGGCATACCAGCACCCGACGTCGCTGATTACAAGCGACGTAAGGAGATCGAGTTGGGGCTTGCAGCTGGGTCGATCTCTCAGCCTCCCGCAAAACGTCCTAAGACTGAAAACCGAGCGTTGTCTGAGGACGAGCTCAAAGCGGCTTTAGAAGCACATAGAGCATTGATGGGAGCTGCTAACGATACTGCACCTCCCGCAACCAATGATCAAGGCGCAGTATATGGTGCACCCCCTCAAGCCTATTCTGCACCTCCGGCACCGGCACCGGTAATGCCCGGACCTCCACCAGGCATGATGCCTCCTGGTGCTCCCGGGGCTTCACCATTTTTCCCACCTCCTCCAGGCATGGCTCCTGGTCAAGTTCCTTTCGCAACGTTTCCCGGTATGCCTGGCTTACCTCCTGGGTAAGTGTTTCCTTTTGTAATAGATTAATATGATATCTGAATGAAATGTAGTCCGCCTCCCCCAGGATTTCCGATTCCACCTGGGTTCCCACCTCCCCCTCTAGCCATGATGCCACCAAGTGCCTTTCCTCCACCACCTGTAGGGATGCTTCCCCCGAGAGCATCGGCTCCTGGACGTCCTCCCATGCTCCCGCCAACCTTTGTCCCGCAACAGCAAGGCTCGGCTTCACCTCCGCCCATTAGAAACACTCCAATGCTTCCTCCGACAAATGGGTCCTTTGCGCCCCATCCGCCGCCACCGACCTCGGTTACTCTTATACCTCCGCCTGCCGCCGAGCAGCCTTCTCAACATACTTTACCAAATCCTTCGCTCAAACAAACTAATCCACCGTTCAAAAAGCCAACAGAACTTAAATACCAAGATGCAAATTTCTGTCCTGCAAGTATCCTTAATGAAGTCTTTCTTTCCGTACTGATTGTATTCAAACAGGAGGAAATTCGCGCGTATTCGCCCAAGTACCGCCCATCTACCGAGGCGGTCTCCTCTCAAGGCGAAGAATTCAGAGGCAAGAAACGAGCAAGAGCAGAAGATTTCCTTTAAAGAACCTTCGCGCTCAATAACATGTGGATCCGAAGAGACTTGTCAACAGTCCGTCCCTACTATTTCCTTTAATCCTGTCCCCGCCGTTGCTATCCTTGTTCTCACTTATCTTTTCTTTTCTTCGTGGTGTAAAGGCATACACATTCCATACATTAGCGGTACGACGTTTTTCTTCTTCTATCTCTGTCCCTTCGAGTCTCGAGGTGAGCTTTACATAAGATCGTGTATCGTGTACTTCTACGGTCGGTGATTCCTTCCCTGCTTAAATCCGAATATGAGGTTCGTGCTTGAATGTTAGGCCTCGATTACTATTAGGTGCCATGCCATCCTTCGCCTGAACTGGATTAGTGCTCTGGATTATGCCCCAGTGTTCGTGTTAAGTTCGACTCTCGGTCATCTGTTGCGGCTGATGAATCCTTTCAGGCGTCAGCCCAATAGCAAAGGCTCTCTGTAAACGGTACATGCCCGCAAATACCAAATAGTACTTGATTACTGACGTTCAGACCTCTTTCCGCTGTGGTCGTATGTCGTTGATATGTATACTACAAGTATATCCTGGTTGTATATC
Source organism: Lentinula detonsa (assembly GCA_027921405.1). NCBI lineage: Eukaryota > Fungi > Basidiomycota > Agaricomycetes > Agaricales > Omphalotaceae > Lentinula > Lentinula detonsa. The sequence goes on from JANVFU010000007.1 coordinate 1,280,646, forward strand.
TAATACGCCCAATATTTATGACCTCCTTCGTGTTTTACGGAGACCCAAAGATGCGGCTGTTGAACCTGGCACGTCTGTCTTCCAGCCGAACCACCCAAGAATAACATTCTTGGCAAAAATTTCTCCAAATCCTAACATAACTCCATTTACGAACGGTAGAAGCAAGTTGATTGCTAGGGCCGAGGCGAACGCCCTGAAGCGGGTGGAAGTGGAAAGAGAGGCATCGAAAACAGAGAGAGTGGCTGAAGCGGGCGCAGTTGGAGGTGATTGAGAGGGTGCTGCTCTGGATTCCTCGTGGCCTGAATCTTCCGGGAAGGACATGGACGGCAGTGACGAAGTGACTTCTGAAGGAAGATTTTCCCATTTTTGAGAGTCTTCCCCAGTAAATTGTCGTGAATGTGAGGTCTGTATAGGAAGCTCATAAGATTGAAGTGATACGGAAACAAGGAAAGATATAAAAACTCACAGCTTTGGGTGTCTCGCCAGTGACAAGATCCCGAGCATCAGCAGGACTGGGCGAATCAGATGTTGGAGGCTGAGGTTTCTGCGACAAAAGCTCGTAGGATGGTGGTAACGGCGGCAGAGTACCTGAAGACTTTTCTACTTCTCTCAAAGTTTCCCATTTTGCCCGTTCCTTTTCAGCCTTCTCTCTAGCCTCAGCAGACTGTAGCCTCCAATTCTTCACTTGTTCCTCGTATTCGTTCTTCCACGCGTCTGTGGGAGTAGGTTCCGAGTCACCAAAAGCTTCAGCTGGAGTTGGGTCAGAGTTTGTCCTGAGAGAGCTGGATGCTGGCGCGGGTGTTATCTTTGATTGTCGACGGGAGGGGGGAGGGGTGAACGACTCCGTTAGAGCAGCCTGAAAGTATGGTAGTTCAGCGGAATGGTGTTCAAGTAGTACAATGGGCACAAACCTCAAGCAGAGACTCGTTTGCTTGCATTAACCAGGTTGTGAGCAAACAATATGTGAAAATAAATTTGTTATAATAAATGAATGATTTGTCTGATCGCGTCATTGATATTCGGAACTCCGCGCAGAATAAACTTCAATCCATTACGAGCCCTATATTTTGTGTATCGCATTGTATAGAATAAAAGGAAAGTACAAAGAGCAAAGGTCATACTAGGGTGTACATGAGTAGATAGAAATGGGGGTACCGCGAAATGTGCATAAGTGACTCGAATATTACGTGGTAGTTGGAGGTGCATACAACGGATAAGGATACGTAGCAGGTGTACCAGTCCTGATATGTGCAGGAGGTACTTCACGAATATCTCCGGAGGATGTCGCAGGTGTCATCAAAACCTGAGCTCGCGGTTCATGAATTGGACGACCGTACTGAGCCGCTGGAGGTTGATACGGCGTATAGCCCGTAGTGCTCTTTGCCAGAGCAGTCATGATATCATTCTCCAAGTGATACGGCGGCTGAGTTAGGGGAGAAGTCGTAGTAGTCGACGTGGAAGATGATGGCGCAGAGGGATTTACGACAGAATAGACCACCGACCGCCCAGTACGCGCAGAACGTTGTGTTTCCGATCGAGGGGGAGGTGGGTGAATGAGTTCGGCAAGGTATGTAGGGGCAGAATGGATTTGCGACTCTGGAACGGGGACAGTGGGTAAAATCAAAGGTTCAACCGCATTCTCAGGGTCCTTGGATACCAATGTAGGCTGTGCCTCTGTCATTTGAAGAGCTTGCCCTGATGCTGTCGACGGCGACGATCCTGCGTTAAGGTCCAAAAATCCTGCATTCTGTCCAGGTGGAAAAGCATGTCGGTTGTACCATGAGAGCACTTTTCTGTGAGGAGGTCGAGAACGTGCATGACGTTTGGGCTGTCCTGGATAATAGTCCACGGTAACTCGAGACTCAGCCACCCAGGGTAGATCATTTATGTGCTGAAAGAAATCAGCTATCCGGGACATATACGAATTGAGAGAAACTTGGGATGTACTCGAGGCAGGTGAGCCCATTTTAGCGTAGTCAGGTGCTAGCTGAGGTTCGACGAGCTCAGGGCTGACATAATGGCTTGGAGTGGGGATGGGCATTGTGATTGTACGATGGTCAACAGCCGTGGTCCCATCGTCGAGAAACTCTTGGGTACCGTGCATGGTCTCGCTGGAAGGTGAGGGTTGGGAATGATAGGAAGATTCTGCATGAGGATACACCTGCTGTTCTCCGATCTCTGCAGGATTTCGTGCGGGAAAAGACGTATAATCCGAAGTGTACGGTGTTTCTCCGTAAGCAGCTTCTGTATCTGACCGTTGTCTATTATTCCAAGTAGGTTTCAAAGCCCGCTTGAGCCCCACCACGAAGCCTCCCACAAAATTCTTTTCTCTTTTTATCTCGTTACGTTGCTCCTCTGAATGTATCGCCTCCTGTATGCTCTCGCCTCCTGCTCCAAGTATAGGTGCATCTGGATCGATATTAAACGTGGAATCATCTTGGTGCAAGTTTTCAGCAGTAGGGAGCGGTCCGTCATCTTCAATTTCGTCCTCTCCAGTTTCATTGAAACCATTTCGTTCATCAGAGTTATGCAGAAGATGGTGAGAACGTGCAGAACGTGCAGAACGATGAGTTCTGTGCGATCTGGGTGACATCATCCTAGGTGACCCAATGGTGCGGCCGGATACAGGCGGATCGTAGAGATTGCGGTTGTTCATTGCGGCGTCCGTCGGTATTTTATCAAATTTCGTACATTATCGTACACAGTATCGACGAAAGGGTATAACGTGCTGGGGCCTCATGTTTGAACTGAAGCCTTAGACAATCAAGAGCAAATATGCGTAGTCTTGTGACCGTGTGTAGGGTGTCGGTGGGGCCGCCCGACTTCCTCAAGGACTTCTACAATCTATTACTACGATATACAAAATGTGCTACAACGAATCGAAGCATACACCCACCTACAGTTTCGCTTTCACCTCATCCCCTTTATTTTCGAAGTTCTCTATAATCTTTCATAGCAGCATGTCAAATAAGGGCATGTCCATGAAAGGATAATATGCGAATTTACCTGCTGCAAGGCCTCCGAAGTAGATGTCGGATGTGTGGAGCGTTCATCTTGGTTGGAATAGATTAGTTCAATCATTTGATTAGCTAGACAATACCCACCGAAGACAGTGATCTCCTTCCATTTTACAATAACATCTTCAGGTGTATATGGCTTCACAGTAGGGAATCCATAGCCACCACTGCGTTGCCAGCGAGTTTGGGCTATCCAGCCTCCAGAGAGCTCGAACAGACACCCGGTAGCATCAACATTGTCTATCAGCTGAGCTTAGTGAAAGCCAAAATTCAACGAACAAGCCAACCGACCTTCACTCGTCAGATACCCAACAAGAGGAGCGATATGGTCAGGCTGCAGTGAGAAGGTACGATTACTTAACAATCAATACGCGAAAGAGGGTTACGAACCGTGAATGCTTTAAGCATTTCTTCTGGCCTGGGTCAAAGATGGTCACAACATCGACGAACCAATGTCTGCTGAAGACATACCATACGGTCTCTGTCATTGCTGTCCCAGCTGTTGGAGCGATCACATTAGCAAGAATGTTGTATTTTTGGCCTTCAATAGCGAGAGTCCTTGTGAGTCCAGTAATGCCAGCTTTAGCAGTCGCGTACTACGTCCGGGTAAGTACAAGTCAACATAGGAATGGTGGTTCCTTACATTGGCTTGACCAAAATTGCCGTCTACAAATTTATAGCTGTGATTAGCACCAAGTCAATAGGAAAGGAGACAGAACATACAAACACCGGTGGGAGAGCAAGTGGTAAGTATGCGACCGTATTTTTGCTTCTGAAACAACGACCATACCGCTTTGGCACACTACAGGATAATCAGCATGATAAATCGTTTCAAGGAATGTTGAAACTTACTTTATAGGTTCCGCTTCAAATGCGCATCAAATCAGTGGCTTATATTACAAGAAAAGGAAAGAGAAGATATGCACCGCAAGTGAACAGCCAGGACAATATCCCATTCTTGTTCAGACATGGCCGTAAACGATTTGTCCCGTAAGATTCCGGCGTTTGCTACCAGGACGTGAACACCACCAAATTTGTCCAAGGCAGCTTTGACGATAGTCTCTCCGTCTTCGGCCGAGCATATAGCGGTTGTAGCTTTCCCGCCAGCTACAAAAGACAACTTTCATCAGCACGGACAAGATCATTGAAATCTTGAGCGTCACCTTTTACGATTTCATCCACTACCAACTTTGCACCCCTTTCGCTGACGTCGTTGACAACGACATTGGCACCGAGCTTGGAGTACATAAGGGCGTATGCACGGCCAAGACCCGCTCCTGCGCCGGTCACGATGACCGTCTTCCCATCAAAGCGGACTCCTGGTGATGCTTGCGGGTTGGGCGATTCTTTGGAAGCAGCCTCGTGGATTTTCTGTAATAGAATTTCAAGCCAGGAGCCAGGAGCCTTCACAATACAATTTTACCTTCATGTCGATGTCAGCAATCGACATCAGGCTAAATAAAGAATACACAAGGGCTAAGTCAAAATTACTATTACTTGGGTATTTTGAACGCCTACTGTTTCGGTTGGTCAAAGTTCGTAATTTCGGACCATTTTGCTTTCACCTGTAATAACGATATGTCATGAGGCACGATAGTTCCCGATGCACACTTACCGCAGAAGGAGTAAAGGTTGCATCGTTCTTGAACACAGCACCTTTGCTCTGTTCCCATCGTACTTCTGCGATGAATCCGGCACCAACTTCAAATATCCTCCCTGACGCGTCCGGTCCATCGGGATGGCAAACTGCAGCAACAAACGGAGCAACGAATTCAGGCTGTTGCGAGACATTGAATATCGGGGAAAGGGAAATAGCGCAATTCAAACCTTTAGGTTGGCGAGCATTTCTGGAGGCATTATTGTCTCTGTCATGGCTGAAGCCGCCATCTGAACGGGTTCAGTGACTTATTGTCGAATTAGTATAAGCCGTTTGATGACTTACTGGCGCAATGACCACTGACTTAATATTATACTTTGCACCTTCGAATGCCAAAGTCTTTGTGAATCCGACCAAGCCCATCTTGGCGGCGCTGTAATTTGCCTGACCAAAGTTGCCTGAATGATCAACCCCACATGAGAGCTTGGAACTCTATGGGACGAGTAAGAACCTACCATACAACCCCGCTGCGCTAGCAGTGTTGACGATACGACCGAACTTCTGTTTTCTGAAAATTGGCCATGCAGCCTTTGTGCAAGCAAATGCCCCCTTTAAGTGAACCTCTGTAATCTGGTCCCACTCCTTGTCCGACATGTTCTTGAACCTTGAGGATGGACGTCAACCTTGGAGGTATGAGGACAAAGTCGATAGCAAGCACACGCACCCCTTGTCCCGAAGAACTCCCGCATTGTTGATCAGAATCGTAACACCACCAAATGCATTAACAGCACTTTGGATTACGGCGTTACCGTCAGTTACTGACGATGTGTTCACTACAGCCTTTCCGCCCGCTAAACTTGAATGAGAAATGCAGAAACTGCTAGTGATCAAAGGATATCAAAACCTTGCAGAATTTGATCGACGACTTTCTGCGCTGCTGCACCGTCAAAGTCATTTACGACCACATTTGCACCTCGCGACGCGAACAAAAGTGAGTAACTGGTAGAACGTCTTCAATAGGAACATGCAAATTCAGGCAGTGAAGTTTCCACTTACGTCTTTCCCAGGCCTCCACCTGCACCGGTAATGACCACAGTGTGACCTTTGAACGAGAGAGACATGATGTATGATAATACTAGAGGATGGATGGAAGTGTTTTGTCGACGTTTACCCCGCGTCAAGATATTAAGCTAAGTCATCTTATCATGTGAAAAGGTCCGGCAGCTTCGCATCCGCTGGACAAAGGCGCTCAAATACACAGAAACTATCGTAAACTAGTCGGCATCCTTTGTGATTGAAGGCGAAAAAAATGCGTTGCTAATATAAATAACACATGTGTATGAAAGATACTTGGAGATGTGCATAAAGATGCCATGGCGGCCTGCGCGGAATCTGATACAGCAGTTTGTGTGTGTATGATATACAGGCGCTGCGAAAAGAGATGCGGGAAGCTGACAGGAGATATATGCCATATGAGGAGAATGACGAAGATGCAGTCCCTGAAAACAATAAGCAGTACATGACGAATGAAATCTGGAAAATAGCAAAAACGGATGAGACATGGAAAAGAGACATGGTGCGAAGCACCCCTTTTGAGGTGCTGATGTGCAGGCATAGGACACAGCAATCGAAAGCAAACATACGACGAGACAGAGATAAGATTTTGAACAAATGAAATTGTAGAGACAAATCGATATATGTAACTAATAAATGAAGATAAAACCAGATGCAGAATTGGAAAATTATGGAAGATGAGTAGAAACAAAATAGGATGGAGGGCAATATGTACACAAGGGATGGACTGATGCAAAATGCTAGTGGAATCGTTTCGCTCACTTCAGACCAGGTCAGCGTCAAGCATGGTGTTCTCCACCACGCCGCCTGCGCCAGATACATGCGCTCTCGACCACCTGACCGCAAACGTCGAAGCTTTTAGGAACTTCTTGTTGGCATACTTCTTGTACAGGGCAAGTTTGCTGAATGACCTTTCTGCCATTTTCTCGACGATAAATAGATGCCCTTGGTAAAGCTGATCTTCGGTATAACCGGAGTAGTAAACGAACGAGTCGTTCTGTGTGGATAAACCCACGTAAGAGAAATAGGGCAATCAAGAAATTGGATTTACGTACCCAATCACCTCCCAACATGGTACGTGCACTGTACATGCCGACGGCAGCGATGAGGCTGGCTTTAGCTCGCAAGAAGCGGCAGTCAATCAATGTGACCTCGATGAGAAATTTGCTTAAAGTCCGTGTTTGAAGGTCATAGTCGTCGGCCTTACTGATCCGGCGCATCCAGTTGTACGGCGAGCAGTAGTGCGAGATTTGGAAATCTAGCGCCTGCAAGATGATCCTTTCACCTTTGAGGATTTCATCCTTCTTGAATCCCTCATCTGTCATAAAGACAAATTCATCTACGGAAGGTGCCAGGATCTCTTCGTATTTGGCGGCGATGAAAATTGCAGTGATTCCGACTAACTGTAGCTTAACGACGGACACGGTGCGTTGGGAGAGAAAACGGTCAATAATGTTGATAGTTATCCACAGGGTTTCAGGAAGCATGTGGTATCGCAGATGAACTTGCAGTAGCCAGTCAATAAGTGTGGCTCGCATATCCCAGGTGAGCTCTGATTGTGAGTCCATGTAGTCAGCACGGGGCATCATCATTTCCTAGATCGAATACAAATGAGTTGGAGAATTGGAGACATTCAGAGTTGTACGAACGAACCTCCAATCCGGACATGTACTCGAAGATCTCGTCCGCATATTCTGACACCATGTTCGGATCAAATTCGTTGTCGTCGTCGTCAAAAACCTCGCGTATGGTTTCTACTCGCCGTTCACAATCTAGACGATGCTGCGTTGGGAGACTGGGCCATATTTTGGGCGCTTTGGGCTCCTGGATGGCAACCGTCTCGGGAGGTTCGTCTTCTCCAACAACTGCCATGTCTGGTTCGCTGGTCAAAAAGTCTGTGTAGGCCTCCACGACCGTTTCAAGAGCTGGCTCTTCGCTGGGTCGGACGACTCCTTCAGCCTGCTCCTCCACATCCATTTCGACGTCTTCATATACCGCAATAGGACGAGCATCCCGGATTGAACGTCTAGGGCCGCTCACAATTGATGAGCGAGAAAGCCTGCCAGGAGCAGCACGAATAGGTGCAGTACTAGTAACGGGTGGTGCAATTTGACTTCGCCCAGGGCCAAGGGGAACACGCTGAACTGCGTTGTTAGTGGAGTTTGAGCGACCTCGTTTCAGGCTGACTTCGTCCTTGTCCTTCTCTTTGCCTAATAAAACTTTGCTGTTATTTTCCTGAGGGAAAGACATGTCAAGCCATCGAGTGTATGTCATATGAAGGGATCAACGTACCCTCAGATTGACAGCAGTAGTCGTTACCTCGCCCAATGCAGAGCGCATGGGATTACTCTTCACCCCAACAACCTCCTTCTGCAAAGCTTTAGAGGACCGTGGTAATCCTGAACCTGATTGTTGACGAAGGTGTTTGCTGGTCGCGTTTTCGTCGGCCTTTCCACGTAGAGGCATGCGAGTAGTACGTTGTGGTAGCTGAGAATAGTAGTATGAGTGCAAGCAGTGCAAAGTCATGATGAGGAACTTACACGAGCATGGTTCGTAGCCATTAGTGCAAATTCGAATGAACTCAACTATATACGAGGAATTCGAATCAAGAAAGTGAGATTGGTTTGAGTAGACAGTGGGAGATAGCGGTGATGAAGAACGAAAGGCGAGGAAAGAAGTAAGATGTGGGATTAAAAGAAAGGAACCAGATCGACCAAAGTCGAGTGTGAAATTGAATTTTGGGTTCCATGTCCAACCTCACGTGATCGCGTGACCTCGAGCGCGTTCACTGTTCATGATGTGACATGTGACTTTAGCTTAACGCGTTCAATTAAATCAATTTATAAAAGGCTCATTCTTTCAACCAGACGGTCCATAGCTTTCTCTATCGAACAAAATTTACATACAAAATTTACATACTTCGCTGTGTATACTCCTCATCAACTTTATGTCTTCAAATCTTCGAGCCTAATCCTGAACGGCCGCGATTGAATTTGATGTCCAGAGGTTCAACGAGTCCAGTCTCAGCAACACCAAGAGGGGTACCGGGGTGCCAGCCCTGTTTGATCAGAAGCTTATGACCTATACTTGACGCCGCAATCGGTGCTGCAGGTTCTGAGGCGGGCTCTGGATTTAGCTGAAGCGACACTTTCGAAAGCTCCTGAGGTACAGAGTGAATGTAAGATGTTGGCATACCCGGGGCATCTGCAGATGTTGCTGAGTACATCGCCCGACGACGAGCGGAGCGGTCCACGTAATGAGTAGCGCTAACTGCGTTGGTTGATTGTCCGAGCTTAGACAACAACTGGTGCTTTAAGTGCGATAGCGCCGCCTTAGGCAGCGGTCTCGTGTCTTCATAGCCTGAGGACCATTCGGGATTCGAGCTGCTGTGTGAGGAAAACTCTCTACGACTAGCAAATAATGGGATTTCTTCGCCTACTCCGGGTGAGCACTGTTCACAGGCAAGTTGGTTCACATGAATATGTACCACAAAAACTGTTGTTCCAAGAGTTAGATGATCCAGGTGTTGAAGGCGCTTAGGTGCACTAGCACTCTTGGCGCTAGATAGTCTGAGATTATGTCCTACCCCTTGGGTCAAATGAGTCGAACGTAGGTAGGTTCCATGCTTCGAGCCCATATCCACAACGCCCCATCCGTCCCAAGCTCGTTCCCAGTATATAGATGCATGGACTTTTGATACTTCCATCTCCTTCAGCCTGATTCTGGGTATTTGATCAGACACCGGATTATCTCGTCCGAGTTGAACTTCGGAATATCCATCAATGACAGCCACTCGGCATTTAGGCAGAGTTTGGGAGTTCATCACGACAAGACGCAGCCTGGTCTTTGGGTGGGCTACCTGTGACCAGGAGACACTCCGATGTCGTTCACCCTCGGGTTGCAATGACTCGGAGCGAATTTCACCATCTTCCATATTACTGTTCGCCACGAGAGTATTAGGGTCTGATACTTCCTAGTAGAACCCCGTTGTGTGGAATTATTGTGGGGAAAAAAGGTTCAATGTGAAACAGCTGTGATGGATGTATGAGAAGGAGATGGCATTTGGGCGCTTACAGCTCTGTTTCTAACCACTATTAGCGATATCCGTTATAGAACGCTGCCTATTGGTGAAACTCTACATTTCGTGGACGACTGTGAGGAGCAAGGACGACTCAAATGGAACAAATTTCCGAGGCGAGATTGAGGTTCAACTTGGTGGTTGTAAACAATTGATTCAAGTTTGTTTAGGAGCAATCAAAGTTACTGTCATCGAAGGAGTGGTTAGTGAAAGTTGACTCACAGAAATCAACTCCCTACCTCTTTGTTAATCGCTCCCATTGAGTTTACTTCCACCATTTATTAATGCATGATTTCACAGAAATTCCATTCTTCAAAGATTGACTTAACATGCATGGTTATGATCACAGATACAAAATCTGTGTGGGCGGAAGGTATACAGTTATCGGGATATCAAACTCACCCCTGTTAATGGCAACATGTAGCTCTTACCGGCAATCAGATTGCGCGTCGATGGAGAGCATGTAACAAGGTTGATCCTTTCGTGCCAAATTCAGCTGAGGAGAATGAAGCGGAGGAAGAATGGCGATTATCTATACTCAGAAACCTCTCAGAAATTCATACCCCGGGTGGGATGGATAATGTGTCATTCGAAGTTGTAGGATCTCGCTCTTCTGTTAGTCAAATTTTATTTTTTGCGCAATCCATCTCAGGCTGATTACTGTGTTAGGATTTTGCGTTTGAAATCGATTGTGAAGCGTTTAAATGGACCTGGGAGACTTGTTTCATAGGATACAAGAGTTCTACCGAGATCATCTCAAAGCATCTTGTGCTGCCTCTTCTGAGCGTTACTCATACAGTATTGTCCGTGGTAAAGCCTGCGGGAGAAATGTCAGAATCGGAGCTTGAGAAGGTTTGTCTTACGTTTTGGGCAAGAAAGCGCTCTGATCGTGCCCTTACAGGCGATAGACGGCGTTGGACGAGCTGCTCGAAGAAGTATTGATACTCATATCAAAAATGTGATTTCTAAGCCTCGGATGAACACTAGCATCAGACGAATGACTGCCTTGTACAACTTATGTGACCATCTCCGTAAGCTCAGTGTTCTTCTACTCCCTCAGATCCTCAGTCGCCTTCAGCACCCATATCTTTGACAAATGAAGAGCCTAAGCTACAGATCGCGACCCCTCCTCGTCTCAGGGCACCAGACCATCCACCATTTCCGACGAAAGCTCGTGATGTTTCTCCGAGTCTCATGGTAGGCGCCTTGTGACTTCCTCTCGCAATTGCTGACATGGTTCCCTGCCTTCAAAGGAACAATCTAACCTCGCGAAAACACCGCCGAAACTAGCTTCCTCACCTTCTCCTTCTCTGGGTCGTTCTTCTGTTCCTCATGAACTTTACGCCAATGCGCCAAAACAAAATACCACAGACGATTCCGCCACGGAATCTGATGATGATGAACTTGGCGCAAAAGTCACGCCGGTGGCGGCGGCTTCTGCGCCTTCCATTCCAGGTTCGCCATCTCAACATTCGGGCTTCAGTCAGTCTTCTCGACCGCTTGCGAAGCCAACTACAATCCTTAAAGCACCACCTCCGGATTCAGATTCATCACCACCTCGACCGCCAACAAAGAAGAAAAAGGAGACCGTGACTTCTTCCAGCGAAGATAGTGAAGAGCGGAGAAAACGTGTTGCTAAACTCAAAAGTAGAACTGCAAGCGCTCGAGGAGGTGTCAGGCAGCCATTGAAGCGAGGGGGCAAGCGATTCTGATTTATCTTGGTAAACATGACAGACTAGTAATTCGAGACATGGAGACAGAACAACAGAGTCGTTGTGTTGCAGTTATCTGCGCCCGACTCTTCGATCCAATTCGATACGTTTGCAATTATCACAGATAGTGTAGAATTGGTTCACAATGCGCTCTCGAATGGCAATTCGCTGTTGAGAAGGACATCAAATGTCGCTCTACCACCTAGTTCTTGTACACCCACCTGAGAGCAATTGCAGGGAGAGGTATGCATATGTGCATTGCTGACGCCGCAGTAAGGTGAGTTACAGTCAATGATGGGTCCTGGGGCATAATCTGTGCGCTGAAAGTGCTGGATAGGCTTTGTGGAGAGAGAGCATCAGTATTGAATCATAACAGCGTCCTGCTAGCTGCTAAGTGCTGGCATACCTGACACCCTCGATATAAGTCGCCTCGACTTATCAAATCAGTCAAGCTATAATCATAACAGGAGCGAAAGCGAGATTACATTTCTCGGTAACACATCTAGAGAATATTATTGGATTTTGTCCAAGCTCGAACAGTGATGAGGCAGCGCACCGTCAATAGGATCAAAAGATAGAGAGGAGAGGGAGATGACTTCAAACGGGGGATTCGGACCTCGAGGCTAGTATGAAACATTTATTTAAGTCTAGCCTTTCATCTTAGCATACATTAGAACAAGTAGATAAAATCAAGCCAAACGCTGGTCACATAGCACCACTTCTCCATACAGAAAATCTGATTCCTGATATGGAGAATACACCCTGACTAGGAATTCGGGAATGTTTCCGATAATTATTTTCACAGACTCTATATGCAGCAGGATCTTCCCGAGAGCGAGGTGATTGGAAACGGAACGGGGTGAAAGATCTTCTCAAGTGCAGCCCGACGTCGTCAGATAGGTAAAAGTATACTGAGTGATATAACTAGGGTGTTAGTAACCTCGTCACCGTGTAATTTCAGGTATGGCATTAGGCCCTAGAGTGTACATCAAACGACTTCGAGCTGCACGCTGCACAACTCCTGTCGGGCTGGGAGCCATAGACCAAAAAGTGTACGCTGACTCCTGAATGACAGAATTCTGATGAAAGAAATTTAGAGATCTTCTTAGAACTGGCGACCGCCACTGCTGGTCGTGTGATGAAACTATGGAAAGACTATTTGGAAGAGGCTTACACCATATAGCAAGAAGTTTACACTCGACGGCCTCCGGACTCGTGAAAGGTCCCTACATCTCCCTACATACGTTTATTCTTCATGCTCTCGTAAGTTTGCTAGTTCAACAAATACAAATCACGCATTTGTTTCTATAGTCCCTTGTTGCCGAGGTTGACTAGAAGCCGGATGATTTGCGGCATGTGATAAGTGTGCTATCATTAGCGTTAAACCATCATCGTCATGGCCGACTCTACAAGTCCATTCGCAGACTCCCAAGACTCACCAATTGTCGCTCAAGCCAAGCACGAAGTCGTAGTAAATCAGTATTCGTATACGGAAGTGTGTGTTTTTCAGACTTCATTAAAATTTGGTTCCTTACCACTCCCTTTCAGCGAGACGTAATCTTGTATAATCTAGGGATTGGTGCTACCGAAACCCAGCTGCAATGGACTTATGAAGGAGCCGAGGATTTCTCCGCACTGCCCACATTCGGAGTCATTCCTCAATTCTCTGCGAGCAGCTCCCTATCTCTGGATTGGTTGCCAGATTTCGATCTGGTACTTTCTTCCTTCTCTACCTTGCTGTTGAGTTCTTTCAAATACGAGCTAGTGACCATAGACCAAACTGCTTCACGGAGAGCAATACCTTAGTATCAAAGCCCCAATCCCTACTAATGGAGATCTTGTTAACTCTGCTAGGTTGGTCTTACAGACATTCACTTCACTTCACAGTTCACAGTTTGAAGGATTCTGGAGGTATTGGACAAGGGTAATGCTGCCGCCGTCACTATCGTAGTAGAAACACGAGAGAAACATAGTGAAGAAGTCATATTCGAAAATCAGTCCACTGTTTTCGTCCGTGGATCAGGTGGTTTTGGGGGCAGACGCACAGGGAACGGTATGCCTATACTCCCATGTCTACCTTTTCGTCTTTGAATTTCTGCTTATGTGACTTATTCTTATAGATCGTGGCTCTGCCTCAGCTCCAAACGCACCCCCGGAAAGAGCCCCCGACGCGATTATCGAGGAAAAGACTCATACATCCCAAGCTGCTCTTTACAGGTATCTCTACGATGTCGCATCATTGCTGAATCTCCACTAATTTTGCCCACTCGCCAGGCTGAACGGTGATATCAATCCTCTTCATGTAGGAAACCTGCTTTATAGTCATATGACAGATGAGTTGTTAACACTTCACGACACCCAGATATTACCGGAGTTCGCTGCCATTGGGGGTTTTGACAAGCCAATTCTTCACGGACTTTGCTCAATGGGTATTGCAGGCAAACATGTATTACAGGCATTTGGCCCTTTCCAAGACATCAAAGTTCGGTGCGCGTTGATGTTGGGCCGTCTGGGTCATTCTCTCTGAACACCAAGATGTAGATTCAGTGGTATTGTATATCCGGGAGAAACGCTTGTCACAGAGATGTGGAAGGAAGGATCGAAAGTCGTGTTTAGTGAGTATATGAGAATCGATCCATTAATATCATTCTCATTGTATCCATTGGGAAAAGTAACCAAGGTCCAGGAGCGCGATGCCGTAGTACTATCTTCCGCAGGTGCAAGCCTGACTAAAAAAGCTGCAACAGGCGCAAAACTATAGATCAAACGGATGATTCTTGGTATAAAAGTTCGTATGAAAGTTCATAAGATATCAGTCAACGACAGCTATAAAATATAAGCTAAATAGACATCAAGAATCCGGCTTATATCAAGTGCACGTGTTGAGAAGACCTGAAGGATCCGAGCCTAAGTGTGTTACTTCGTCAGGTATGTTTGGTGAATACTGTGAATTGGAACGAACCAGGATAGTACCAGAAGGTGACGCAGAGTATCACATATAAACCTACACGAAGAGCATCAGTTGATAAACTGCCAGAGAATAAACATAACATACACATGAGGATCATGCCTTCAAGCCAATTTGATTTGCCGTCTTGCACACAGTAGTTGACAGTAAGAACTACACAGGTAACGCCCGGATGAGTTCCCACTGCATGACCCAGAGAGTTAGATTGCATACCCGCAAGAAAAAGAGTGATCGACTCGTAAGGATCGAACAGAAGGGTCAGCGGCTTGCCCAGGATCCACCCCAGAGTGATAATGAAACTGGCAGTCATATATGTCGGCATACTTGTTGCTCCTCATAGAACATCGAAACTCACGGTATGACAAAGAGAGCAATTTGCTGACATCAAAAGTCAATTTATGCACCATTTCGCCGACATGTGCAGACGGGTAGAGACTCACGATGCTAGATCCGACAGCTACTCCAAGACTAAGAGTCAACTTGTCTTTGACAGAAACGGTCACAGCAGTGACATGTTCTGCGGCATTGCCTACAATTGGGAGCAGGATGATCCCCACGAACTCTTCTGAAATCGCACCACTTGATGTTAGACCGTCAATTGAATCAACTAGCCATTCCGCTGTGACAGCCACAAACTGTGCAGGATGTGAACGGGAAAATAGTGGACAATGAATGCAAGACACGCACGACAGTGACGATGACCAATAGGGCAATGGTGGTGAACAAACTCATTTGGGGTGTCTCGTCTTCTTCCTCTTTGTTCCGCTCTAGATCTCCATCAGGTTGGGGCTCCTCAATAGTAGTTCCCCTGTGTCTTCTTTTCGGATACGGTGTAGAAGGTTTCGCGTCGTCGTCAGTATACAGCGTTGCATGAGAATATAGCTGGAAGAATAGATAGGAGGCATAGACTAAAACGAATAATCTGTAAGCACCAGTCGTTGGAGCACCGACAAGACTGACTGAAAAGTAGGACTAATGCAACCTAATCAGCGCGGTAAGTTTGATAAGCCAATCAAGAAGGAGCCACAATCCATTGAAACACGCACCCCATGACTGACTTTCAAAATGTCTTGACCTTCATCACTGTCCGTCTCAGTGGTAACATTCATATGGAATGCCGCAGGTAGTAAAACAGCAATCACACTCAAAGTCAGTAGCGAGGAGTTTAATTGGGTTGCCACTGGAGAAAACAAAAGTAAGGCGCTATATCGCGTATGATATGTATAACATACCTGCACCGAAACCTTGCTCAGAAAACCGAAGACCACCTGCAAAGAAACACATTCCGAGGACGAGAACTACAAATAACATCGGTGTGAGTTAGCAGGACGGGTAATCAAGTGACACTGACGTAGATTACTGAGAATAGATCCTATTACTGAAAAAACGGATCAGTCTCAATGCGAGGCCAGAAAATTTTGTTTACATGAGGATTGCACAATGTGTAATTTACACTGCACCAAAGCGATGATCTGTTGCAATATTATTAAAAGTTAACACGAAGTGAAATCGTGCCGTACCGCAACTATGAGCTCCACACTTGGAACAAATGAGGACACGGTAGGGAGAAGAAAGATTCAGCTCACGCATTTCCCTATTCTATGAGTCAGCGAATGCAGTGGTCGAGTGAACAAAAATGTAACGAACCAACGTAGCATTGAGTAGGCCAGCCAGAGTTTGACCAACTCGAATTGACAATTCGTCAGTAGCGAAAGCAAGAAGCTGAATGAATTGTTCAAGTCAAACATGAGTTGTTTGAAACCATCGCCGTGATGCGCACCTTTGCGAGAGGTATGATAGCCAGAAATGAAACTGTAAATTGTCAGTAATTCGCATTACCGGAAGAAAGCAGACGGACAAACAAAAACAAGGGTATGTTGGTCTTTCATCGCGAAATTCAGTGCCCACTGATGAAGCTGATCAGTGGAGAAAAAGGAAGAAGCAGGAGTAACGCACAGAGACCGGAATGCAGACCAACAGTACATTTAGCCCTGTCCGACACCTAGTAAGGGCCTCAGTTTGAAGTCAAAGTAATAACCACGCACAGGACGCCATGATTATTGATTTCATACTCTGAAGGAAGCTTGGGGCAGGGCCAATAGATCTTGGAGGAGTAAGTAAGCTTGTTTTTGCTCGCTGCAGACTAAAGGAAGTGCGAGTAGCAGGTCGATTCATATTGGCGTTGCCGATGCTAGCCCTCTTTGTAGGTTGCTCTAATTGAGCTCGAGCCGGGGTTATAGAACTGCTGAAGGCTGGTTGAAAAAGTGGCTGTCTCGATTCTGTGGATTCTTCAACGGAGCCTGTCAATGTCATGATGGGGGACGGAAGATCAAGTGAGGGGGATGACGGTAGACAACGAGGAGCTGTGAGTCTGTGACTCTATTGTGATGTCTCTTCAATCATGGCTTGGCGTTCGTTTAATGACCGGCGGCTATTGCACGTTCCCGATTGAGTGAAAATCCGGCGATCCAGAAAACCGTATCTGGAACGCTGAATGGTTCATGTAATTTTCAAAAGCATCGGGCGATACATACTTATACGATATACTTAGCGCCCGTTAACGAAAAATAGGCGTTTTATTTTAAACTATAGGCCATGGATAAAGATTTACCGCTTCGGGCTTTTTCCCACGAGTGACTATATAACGTTCTTGGCAGCCGACACTGAATATGAGGATGTAATAACCCTTACGTAACCTACTTCACAGTTCTGAGAATCATCCCTGGTATGCAAAACTGACAGCGCCGTAAAGACCGTCCTCCCGACCAAGCATTCCTCTACCGTGAAGAACCTGAATACGGTATACATTAAACGTTTTCATTGATGATAATAATCAGAGTAACATACCTCCATTTTGCGAGCGTGCCAACCGACTCCACTGCTGACATTGCCATTTGCATCAGCCAACGCTTGGAGTTCCCTTCGTAATGGATGATGAGGCTCGAGATCGCGTTGGAGGCAAGTTTCTTCGCCAGGTTGGCTGACCCAGCCACTTGATGTATCAACATACCAACCGCGACCACCCTTACTTTTCACAATCCTCCAACTTCCTGCACCGCCACCAAGACCAACAAGCATGACTTGAGAAAGTTCAACTACTCTCAGATTCGTTGGTGCTGGAGCTCTTCGCGAATCAGGATTCAGTACGCTGAACGAGAATGGCGGTGTGCACAAGGGATTGATCAATTGTGAATGCAAAGCAACACACGACTGTCGTACAGTGCCTCGAGGCGCCACGGAGCCGGTGTTACCTGGTCTCAGCCCGCAGTCGAGCTCAGGTGTCGTCCCAACCAACGTCAGAACCTCGACTTGTGGCACCTTGGCCATTATAAAACTCGAGACAGTTTTCAAAGGAAGATTAGGTATATGTGACATCCCAAGCGAGCGTAGTTTGTTCAGGGGTTGGCATATATCCAACACATCCGGAGTTAAAGACGCACTCGACAAATCGAGATAGACCAGATTTCCTCGAAGGAAGCACGGCGCCAACGATAGAATATCCTTGAGATCCTGTTCTTCAAGAGGGCAAACGAATGTCATATCTCCGTAGAGGTTCAATTCCGTCAAACCGGCAGTCACAGGCGAATCAACTAAGAACGAACGAATACTTGCACTGGTAAGCCGGACACAACGACTCAGGGCAAGTGATTGCAGTCGGACGCTTGAAGATTTACCCAAAGCAGCAAGAAGTTCCGGGGATGCGCGAGTTCCGGATAAATCCAAATGTGTGAGTGACGGAAAGGCTAACACGAAAGGGATAAGTATGTGTGGTAACACAGACTTGACCCCGCGCAAACCAAGACGCTGGAGTCCCGGCAAGTAAAATCCCTCATCTAAGGATGAATCTGCAAAGAGTCGGAGAAGGGCCTCCCTTTCCGGCAGGCTCTCTGCAGGTGGAAGGAGATTAGAGGTTACGAACTCCGTAAGGGCGTTCACGAAGACCGCACTGACACATCCTGTAAAATCCAAAGCTTCAAGTTCGACACACTGTCGCCTCCTTTCTCTATCCTCCTCTTCAATGTCGTTGACAGCAACGAGAGCCCGGCCACGCGAAGGGCGACCCCGACCACGAGAGGGTGCCCCACGTAACAGTAATTCATTGAGCACAGGTAGAGTTAACGCGCCATCCATATATTCGGTGGCTCCGAACACTGTCAAATTGGGCATTTCCTGTGCTTGGTCCTTGATCAACATATGTTTAATCGCATAGAAAAATTGCTAACCTTCAGGATAGCTTCAACACGTTCACCAGTGACAAATCGACTGTTGGCTCCGTCATCCACAGAACGCCGCATTCCAATGGTTCGAAAATGATTGAAATCAAGATGTTGCACAAAACGACCGGGACGAGGATCGCGAGGGACGGGTACTAACAAAGAAAAGGAAAGGTCAGCACAATCTGCAACAAGCGAAACAAGAGGTGCATTTTCACCATAAATCCCAGGAGATCTGCTATCGAGCACAGTTTGAATCGCATCGCTGATACTGCGCACGAGCTCCCACCGAGCGGGACTTTTACTCTTCGTTCTGAACCTCCTTGGACTCGGCTCGCGAGAAGCGACCGGGGAGAGGAGCTCGAGAGAGACTGATTCTTCAGGTAGAGCAATGGATTCGATGACAGTTGCATGAAGCTCCTTCTCTACAGCTTTATCGACCACAAAATTGGGAGATGCGGTCAAAGCAGCATTCGTTGCAGCCTTGACGGTCTTTTCCATCACTTGGTCGACAGTCTCCTCTTCAAGGTCCCAAGCAATCTCATCAACTAGTGATAACCAACAGCGGGGCAGGCGAACTTCCAGCTTACGCCAAAGCCAGGGCTTCGCAGCTTCATACCATACGTGATTAACGAGACAAAGGTTGGCAAGTGTGTGACGCGAGTCTTGTTCAGGCCAGTAGCTCGGCGGAAGGGTAGACGGGAGACAGACAGGTACACCGCACTGTGTTACGATGAGAGGGTCCAAGGAAGTTTCGACGGGAGGAAGGCATGCAGAGTATATATGGGCACAGATCCGAGATAAAAGTTCCAGCGGATAATCATGAACAACGGACATGGGAAACCAGAATAACTAGTACTGCGAGGGTCTTGTTAATAGTCATGGCGGTCCTTATATGACACAAATATCTGCCTGCCTAAGATCAAACGGCAAAATTTTGTGGAGATATTTCCCTTTTAAGGAATCCACCATGATCGGTATATTCTGAAGTCATAACTAACATACAGTGAGCTCCTCTGTGAGCACCGTGATGTTTCTGGCCATGAATTTGAAAAATTAGATTCCAAGTTTGTCTTCGAGAATCTTTAAAGAGGCATTTATGTCAATCTCTCCATTTTTTCAGAACAACTATGGATTGAAAACCTCAAATGACTCAAACCGTCGCTTCATTTATGACCGTCGTATGCAGGTCGTATGTGCCGACGTTGTATTAGTGCGTGATCATGGCCGACCAGCTCCGTGACAACAGGGTGCATTCAAATCGCCTACAAACTGGCACCTGCTGACCTCAACCTGGTCCGGATCCTCTGCGGTGAACTTGCTTACCCGTGTGTTTTGATCTTATTTGACCTTAGTAGCGAACATACAGGTACCAGAATAAACGATCAATAAACGCGTTTCTCTTCCAAATGAAATACATACAGAGAAGTTAGCTCGCTTCATGACAAGCGGTCTGCAACAGATGTCTCGCATTTCACGCAATATGGTGACCGCCGCAAAATTTGAATTGAGTCAATCGCGTTTTTCCTTCACTTCTTACCTGCTTCTCACTACACAAACGAGAATACGCTTGCTTGAGGTAATTATTTTAACAAATGACATCTTCGCTCGCTAAAACTGAGCTTGTGATTCGCCTATTTTTGTCTTTTTGGATTTTTCTCTGTTATTGCCAATAATTGGCATCTAATGTGTCTTGCACTGGCACAGTGCCTGCTACATCACCTTGCACCACCCCGACTTGCGAGCTCTCCTCTGCCATAAACTGCTCACCATTTGATCCCCACATCGAAATATCTATGCTTGCTTTGATGATGCAAGAACTTCACCTTCCTAAAGAGCCTGGCTATGGTTCCGATGCCAACCGCCAAAACCATGATTCAAAAGACGCACGGGTCTTAATGGATCAGGGCTTTTTTGGCAAGTTTTGAGCTTGGTCACGAAATATTCTGTGGATTCAGCTTCCTCACTATGTTTTCTTCCGTGAGTGTACCGTTGAACATCCGAAGTGTGACTGCATCGCACAAGATCTACTCACCCCTGCCCCCCAAGAGTCACTAAAGTAGGCGAGACTCCTTGGCCATACGGTACCCATGAGTGTGACTTACGTCGAAACAACCGTAGCGGTAAGCAAATAAAATAAGTATGTAGGCAGGCACATTCATCTGAGTTCCGGGTTCTAGGACTGCTTTCGCATATGGCACCATTTATGTTGTAAACTCTTGATTTTTTCGTCATGGCCACTGAGCTGCACTTGCGCAGGACGGGAAGGTCCACTATTCAAGGAAGCATCGTCTCACCCATCCTCGGCTCTATGCTCAAAAAGTCTTCGTCTCCGAGCCTTTCTTGGTTTCCTATATATAGCGCGCTATACTAAGGAAAGTACGTGTGGGCGAAGAAGAAGCAAGATAAAGGCTCAACCTTCACAGAGGTTCGTTCGAAAGCGCTTATGAAACATTCTTGAGAAAGGATCATGATATTTCTTTCGCATAATATAACATCGAGGAATAACCATACATGTACACAACAGAGATTTAACCAAGATATCCAGATCTAATTCGCGAATCAAGTTCCTTGATTCCTTCTCGACCAAGACAAGCTCAGAACGCCTACTACGCCAACAACCACGAGTGCAGTGCCTGCGCCGACAAGACCAGGGAGCATGTACCACGTACTGTCGACAACATCAGCTGCTTTTCCCACTAAAGATCTACCGCCTTCCTCAGCCTTAACAAGATCCTCCTGTTGTTTCCCTCCTCGCCGTCGATTGTGCATGTGAGTTTCTGAAGATGAGTTCGCGCGATATGCATTGTCCACTTCAACTGATGGCATCTGCATTTCCAGCCCAAAAGCCAATTCCTCTGTCGACCCTGGGCCGGAGAGAGGTAACATTGGTGTCTCCAGGCCTGGCTGCAGTATTCTTGCTCGCTCAAAAAGTCTAGCAGCAGCCGTTCGATCCCTTCTCCATGCCTCCGTTCCACTGAAGCTATGGCCCAGTGCTGCGCTACCATAAGGTGGCAAAGGCATTCGTATCGACGAGAGACTAGAGTGTGATGAAGAAATAAGCCCTGAAGCAGTACCCTCGAGGTACAACATTCCCGCTTCAATGTACAATTGAGCCAGACCGGGGCGACCCCCAATGCACTGAAGATAATATGTCAGAGTACCCCGTTGCACATCATCTTCATGGTTGTCTGGAATATCAAACGAAGGATAGATCGGGAAATAGCAAGAGACAAGCTTCATGGTTGCCATTGGTGCACGAGCGAGGTGCCAAGCACGTCTGAAAGAAAGCAATTCAATAATTAAGAACTTCGCGCTACTCGATATGACCCACACAAAGCATTCGAAAGCCTCTTCTTTGTTCTTTCGGATGTCAATTAATTCAAGCGCAATGAGAGTCAAACTTGTCGGATCCATATTGTACTGCCGTTCGATTTCTGCACTCACTGTAGTGTTTGAGTAACGCACAGATGAGACGGCATCTGGAGCAGGTCCTACAATAAGTGATGGCCATATGACAGTCTGGGATTTCTCGAGATGGAGTGTTAAAAGCTTTCCGGTATAACCTCCTGTAGCGGCGTTGTGTAAGGAAGAATCAATAGATGCGAATGAGGAAGAAGACGACGAGTGTATACTGTGACGGGGAGACACAGGCTGGAGTCGATGTGAAGCAACTAAGAGATTTTGATGCAGAGCAGAGCTTCTGTCAGATGGGGAAGAGCTAAGAGCGGGAGACGGTGATGCATCGCGATTCTCGAGGGATGCGGCAAAACTGCTGGATATCTCGGGGTCTGAGATAAATGCAAAGGAGGAATGAGTAGAAGTAGAGGTTGCAGAGGTCACGGATGTGGTAGACATGGTGCGTTCTCGAGAAGGGCGGAACTGATGTGGTTGCGATTCGAGCTGCCAGGAGGAGGCACTTGGATCCACTTGTCCCCATAAGCGACCCTTCGGGTGCAATGCAGTGAGTAAGGATAGCGTAAGTCCAGAGTCATAAATACCTTTATAATAGGAGCCTGCCCAGATACCCCAGCGACGATGAAATTGCACTCAATAGTGACAGAAATGTCTTCTTCTTCTGTTGCCTCAAATGGAACCATCAGTAGCACAGTGGCCTATAAAAATCAGCACAGTGTCTGTTACCCATAGACGGCGAGTCCCCTACCTGGTCGTGAGACTAGAGCATTTGGTATTTCGTTGAAGAATGAAACGTTCACTCTGTGAGTTCCCAATTCTTCCGCACAAACTTGGAGTCAGAAGCATACATACCTGATGCCATGAATAAGGCGAATATCTCCATTCTTGTGGCCGGTTCATTCCATACATTTCCATATCACCAATGTTGAAGATGGTAGAAGAACCGAAGGAGAAAAAGGTGTAGTCTATAACGCGTGTTCACAGCCATGATTCCTCAGAATTGAGTCGGTTCGGGCCGCTCTTCCACTTATCCTTACTCGCGAAAAGTCTCACGGGTATTGCGCCACGTTCAGAGAGCTCCATCACGATCATCAACAAGGAAGAAAGGATTCACAAGTTATACGGTGCGCCACACTTGCGTCCGCGCATCCAGGCATCCACTTTGTTTCTTGTTTTTCTGATTCAGATGTATAGATAGATAAAGTTACATGCTACTACCTGAACAGCTTGCAGACCTTGCACCCTCATGCCTAAAGGATGATGAGTTAGCGAAGGTAAAAGGCGAACTCTATGTCTCTTGTAACTTACGAGGTACTTGTAAGATTTACGATCTTCACCCCGCTCCAAATAATCTCTCTGAACGAATGCATATGAGAGTCATACAGTATGTTCAAAATTGGGACCAACCTCGATTAAACCTTCAATACGTTTCTTGATAATGAGAGGGTTCGGTTGAAAACGACTGGCCAACAGTCGCGTCACCTCATTGATCAGGTCATTGTGTGACATGTGCTTGCGATCTTTCATTATTCGAACGATACATGCCTTGAAGCACGGTTCAATGCCGGAGATGACTGCAAAAACTAACTTGGACATACTTCTGTTTGATGCCGCCTCTCCTCGTCTATGCGATCTCGGGTTTCCTTCAATTCTTCTCCACTTTCCACCTTCGATGAGACAGTACTAATTTTGATCTTCTGCAGAGGTGCAGCAAAATCCGAATTGAACGAGAAGGAATCACTGGTCTGGACGTCACGGCCAGGAGGATGCTTTTTCAAAACCTTATATTTGGCGCATGCTAGCGATTGTAATTGACGTTGGAGGTCGGCGTGTTCAAGGGAAGTAGCTTGTTGTATTTCCTGCGGGGTAATTTCAGAGTCAAGAACAGATTCAGAAAAAGTAGAAGAGAAATCCGGTCGATATATACCTCATACGTCAGAAAATCGTGATCTTTCAGATCCTCGAAAAGTAATAGAATGACTACAGCAAATGTAGCCACGTTAAGATCATGCTGCTTGCTCTTGAATGCAACTCGCACATCAACGTTACCCAAGGAAAGTTGCCAGCTGAGTCTACGACCAGAATGTCGTGAATAATAGAATCGCTCGAAGGGCTTCACGGTGTCCAATAATTGTTGAGGTAGATTGCAGGGTGATGAAGAATGCGACGTCGGCCAAAAAGTTGATGTCATTACTATCACTGAGATGTCAATTTTAGGAGACTAAAAGAGACATTAGCGACACAAGTTGTACAGCAAGGTTGACTAACCATAGAAGACTTGGCAAGGTGTTCTCTGTAAGACTGCATGTTGTCCGTTGAGATCTTGATATCGTGGAACATCCCCTCCAATTTTTGAGTGAATTGGTATCCACACTCTATTTTCAGTTTCGCTAACATTCCACGTTCTGCGTCATCAGATACTGACCTCGCATGAAGCAGACGCTTTGCGAGATGGTTCTTGTAGTATCGTTCGAAAACGTCTTTCTCAGTTAGGTATCGGAAGATTGTAATCGATTTCTCCAAAACGACGTCCACTTCTGCGTCGGTTTTCTATGAGCGGGAAGATAGTTAGTGCTCACCCGAAACGTCTACGAAAGGAACTTGCCCCTTTTAACCCTCTTTTCAGATGATCATCAATGAATAAAGATATGAATTCTGAGCACTTGTCATTACTGTTGATGAACGTCTCAAAAGCCTAGTAATAAAATGAGATGAGATTGAGTAAGAAATTGGGTTGACTACCTCAATCATAGTTGCTTGAATTTTCGAATCGCTATCAAAGGACTTCATCCACGCGGAGTCCATTTTGTCCTTCAAATCGAGAGCATCTTGTACCCATTTAAGCGCCGTAGTAAGAGTCTGGCTAACTATTGCACGGCCCTTGCCTTTGACTTGAGCTCGGCGCGTTTCTGTATCGTTGTCTTTGGCTTCATTTCCACCAACCCCAGCATCTAATCCTGTAGATGCTTGATTGATATCCCGTCCTCTTCTCGCGATGGAAGCTTTGAGGTTTTTTTTCAGACATGGAATTCCATCAGGAACCATGAGAAAAAGACGATATAATCGCGCTAGATCCTCATATTTGTCCAAGTCAAAGAGAGTATCAAGGCCAGAATTAGGCATAGCTATAACAGCATCGAGATGGTTAGTGAGGAGATGGTCTTGAAGAATCCGGAGGAGAGGTTCAGCGCTTTTCCTGGAAAGATAAAGATGGGTTCGGGATTCTTCCGATTCAAAACGAGATTCAACCTACTAAGGATGAGCATGACACTTTCTGAGGGAAGAAATTCATTTGACCTTCGACAAATATTCTGGTGTATCACAGCTTTCTAGAAGTGTGTCTCCATAGGTTTTGTAAAAGGCCTCGCTTTCTCTAAATAACATAGGTTCCAGGTCTTGCTGGTATACCGTGCGATTATAGTCTCCAGCGTCTAAGCTCAGCAAGACATCAATACAGCCTTTGACGGCAGAACGATTAATGGTATAGCCCTCCCGTTCGTATTGTATCTGGTTCAATATTGCAGTCAAGAGATGGTCCTTGATAGGAAAACAAAGGATATGCTTGAGAAATAGTTCGAGCCCAGCCTCCCAAGTTTTTGGTACCGCAGCTTTTTGCGTGTATATACGATCCTTGATACATATAAGTAAGATTCCGGAGATTTCAGATAAAGCAACGGCGCACCATGTACTTCAGGATTTGCCCCAGTTTCGTCATGTTACTGGTATGGTCATCCCATACATTCTTCAAGGCCTTTAGAAGCAACTCGTTCTCCTGGCTCCTCTGCATTAGGTCGCTAGTACTTGTTGTAGGGAATGCAGAAACAATTTGCTCTTTTGCCAGCTTATCCAAATTCTCGGCGACAATCCTCTTCATCCCGCGATAGAGAATCTCGCCATTGTTGTATAGTACCAAGTTATATGCGTAGCGGTGGTTTTCTTCAAAAGAAAGATTTGCAGCATTATGGTTGAGGATTTCTTTGATATTTTGAGACAACGTAGACCAGGTCTCCTCAACACTAACGTCGGGTCCGTGCTTTGGAACATTAAGGCTTAACGTGATGGGTCGATGAAAACAGATACACACTTTCTTGGGTGGTTTCTGGAGTGGACGTGATTTTTTGAGCTATCAGTCACCAAATTACGACTTACGATCTTTGGTTTAATTCCCCGGCGTGGTGCTGAGATTGCAGCGGCGTTGAGTATATTTTGGAGGTCCTTTGGATTGTAGTTTCTCACCTGCAGCCATATTTGTCCTATTTCGTTCGCGTGAAGAAAGAACGAGCGTCGACAGCGCCCGTCGCGGACGTACTGAATTCGACAGTTGACAGTCGAATTATCCGAACGGACTCCCAAAATTCCTATAGTACGAAGAGACTACGAACGAAGAGACGCCTAGGGCCGAAGAGTACGATCACATGATCATTATTTCTAGGCCCGAATTTGTCTTCATGAATCTGAACTCCACTCATGTCTTTCCAGCCGAAGAATAATCTCAACGACATTCTGAAGAAACGGGGCAGTGACTCCAGCCTCAACACATCGATTTCGCTCTCGGAACTAGGACCCCAGACCAAAGTCCGTTTTGACAAAATGTTCTGCTAAATTGCTAACCTCTTCTACCAGTCCAAATTCAAACCTTCGACAAACGCGATTGCGTCTTCCAGTAAAGCGATATGTGAGCTATGAGAAGGGAGACCTCTCAAACTACTCTGCTGATTGTTCTCTCCCGTTAGTACGCCATAATGCCCTCCCAACCTTCCGCACACCTGGATTTGGAAAGCCGAAGGCGCGTAGATCCGAACCGGAAATGTCTACGTCTCATGAGATAATCGACCCATCTCTTTCTTCACCAAGCTCACGATCAAAGCGCCACTTAGAATCATTGAGTGCAAACGACGATGCAGTCCCCTCCAAACGACGTAGAAGCGGCCCATTTGACAACAAAGAGAACTTATCGTGCACAAGTGGCAACATCAAAGGGAAAGGAAAAGCTCAAGAGGATAATGGTGTGGAGATAATGGAGGACTGTGATTCCAAGGAATCCACCAATCATGACATCTTAACGAAGAGACACATTCGCGGTCTTTCCGACCGCCAGGAGGTCGACTCCCCTTCCTCAAAGCGTGATATCACCCTCAGTCAACTATCTACTCAGATTCATAAAGATTTGGAACAGGTCTGATGCTTCACTGCTTCACCCAAGATGGCTTTTGACCAGGTTCTTTTCAGAAAAGCGTTACCGAGCTTCGTGGACTTCTCGATTTCGTCCTTTCCCTAAAACATACTAACAATCGTGTGATTGCGCAATATCGAAAGTCGCGGGATCCAAAGGTGGACATCATCATTCTGGAGGGTATTGGGTGCGTAATCCATGAGAACGCAAAAGATGCTAGTTGGTAACAAACTACTTTCCCAGATCATTGTTTGACAGTAGAATCAATGCGATGCGCCAGATGCTGGAGTCCAAGGAGGGCGATTATTGCGACTCGTCCTTGGTCACATCGCCCTATTTCAATGACAGCTACAATTCAAGCTCCGTATCTACCGCTTCTACGGAAACTTTCAATGGACCCTCAAGTGACCAAACCCGAATTGCCTCTGATCCCATTTTAGACTCCTCCGAGGACGACATAGAAGTATTGTACGACGAACCTACTCCCAACAGCGATGATTTCTATTGGCTTGACGATGATATGGATTATGAGGCCCCCGAATTGAGTGCCGTCTTAGATCCCTCGTTCTCTACTGCAGGCAAACCAATGGAAGAAGTCCTGTTGTCCACAGAAGAAATGCCAGACCATACGGCTTTCGCAAATGACCCTTACTATACCGAGACCATGCGGAACCTAAAACGTGTTTTCCGATTGGAGAATTTTCGACAAAATCAACTGGAAGCAATCCTTGCGGCTATGGCAGGACGGGATGTTTTTGTCCTCATGCCCACTGGAGGTGGCAAAAGTCTTTGCTATCAGCTCCCTGCAGTTTGTACTGGAGGGTCAACTAAGGGTGTCACTATTGTCATCTCGCCGTTGTTATCTCTCATGGCTAACCAGGTCGATGCCCTCAAGGCGAAAAATGTTGACGTCCTGCTTTGGAACTCGGAAACGGTTGATCACGGCGAGATAATGAGACGACTTCGAGGCCATCCCAAACCTAGTCTTCTCTACGTGTCCCCGGAAAAGGTGAAAGACAGTGGGACTCTCAAATCAATATTTGGTGATTTGTATCGAGCGGGAGATTTGGCACGTTTCGTTGTCGACGAAGCGCATTGTATCTCCACATGGGGACATGATTTCAGAGAAGCAGTAAGCATTCGTCGTACTCACCGTGTTTTACTGTGTCCTTATCTTAAACTTTCAGTATCAATGTCTCGGCACCCTTCGCGAGACGTACCCTAATGTTCCCATTATGGCTCTTACTGCGACAGCCAACCAAACTATGGTCGACGATATCTTGAAGCGGTTGAAGCTCAGAGACTGTGCTTTCTTTAAACAGTCTTTCAACCGTGTTAATCTCAACTACTTCATACTGGATAAAAAGACCAAAGTCCTGGACGACATCTACACATTCATCAATACCAAGCATCGAGGGGAAACCGGTATCATTTACTGTCTTGGTCGAGACAAATGCGAAAAGGTCGCAGGGCAATTGCGACAGAAAGGCTTGAGAGCGCAGCATTTCCATGCTCAGATGAGTGCCTCGGACAAAGAGCAAGTGCTGCAAGAATGGCAATCTGATCGTATCCAAATTGTTGTTGCCACGGTAAGGACCTCCGAAGTCGACCTTCTGTTATACTCTGAATGTTGCTTGCTAGGTCGCTTTTGGAATGGGCATAGACAAGCCAAACGGTGAGACGGGACAAAGCCTAGAATTTAGAATGAACATCTTATCCCAATTTTTTGCTCAGTGCGGTTTGTGATTCATCATGATCTCCCAAAATCTCTAGACGGGTAAGTCCTTAATAATCTTGAGCCTTCGCTTTGAAGTGATCGTCTGAATACCTCTTTGCCAGCTACTACCAAGAGACTGGTAGGCTTTTGGCTGCTCTCAATTCTTACCGATTTTATCATAACTATCCAGGGAGAGCGGGTCGCGATCAAAAGCCTGCAGACTGTTTATTATGTACGTTTCTGTGTTTCTTGTTCATTCTTTGGGCACTCACTCTGGCCAAGTCTATTCATATCGTGATTACAAGGTGATCCTGAAGATGATCAACAATCCGAAGAACGGTGATCCGTCAGAGCTCGCTAGTCCTGAAGCTCGGAAACGCCAGGAATCACGGGTCAAAGCCGTCATGCAATATTGTCTGAACGTATCCGACTGTCGTAGGGTGCAGCTACTTCAGTTTTTCAACGAGAAATTCGAACGTCGCCACTGTCGCCGATTTTGTGACAATTGCAGTCACGCTGTGCAAATGGTTGAGCAGGATTTAACGGAGGAAGCCAAGGCCATTGTTGGTCTTGTACAAGAGTTCCACCACGCCGGGCAACTCGTCACCCTCGACCAGTGTCGAGCCGTCTTCAGAGGAGCAGATACGAGCGCTGTTCGCGAACGCAATCACAATCGCCTCCCCCAATATGGAGCTGGAAAGCACCTTAACGCCGAACTTCTTGAACAGTTATTCAAGAGACTTTGCTTCCTCGAGGGGCTTGATGAAGTTTCCATGCAGACTAACGGTGGTTGGCATGTGTATTATCTTAAGGTAGGTCCAACTCTGTTGTGTTGTCTTGATTGATGCTAATAGTTTTTGTGCTAAAGCCCGGGAAAAGAGCAGACGAAATTGCCAGCGGACGAGAAGAAATCAAGTTGTCCTACCGTCCGAAAGCCTCGAAAGCAATCATGTCATCATCGACCACTTCCGCTGCGAGAAGTCGCAAGGCTAGAGGTGGCAAAGTACAAAAATAAAGGAATTTGATTTGCACATCTACATGCGCTGTAGCATATTGTTTATTGCTCTGTACATACAAAGATAGTTTAAAAGATAGTTTAACACAACACTACCCTATATTGTGTGCTTCCCTCTTCCATGATGTTCTTGACTCGTGGAACTAGAATTTCCAGCACCTACATCAATGAAGATCAGGTGGTCAATATGTTTCGAACGATGAGTGTCCAACTCTTACAGTATATCGTAGTTTTCACGTATGATATGTTCTTCCCCGGCGAAGGAAACATTGCAACCACCACTGAAGAGATAGTGTCTCAATGAGGAACTCTGGACCTTGAAAAAAATCATCACAAAGACGAACAGGTGAAGACCAGTCTTTCCAGGAACCCGTACACCGCTTACGGTGGCGATTCCATGGTACAACTTGTCACCTATCAACCTGCCTTATGAGCTTTATTTCTTTAGTGAGGATGAGGAGTACGATAACCATTGTCTTCGTATCCCCCTGCAATGGGGCTGCGTCCCGCGGGTATTTGACCATGCGACGTGCGAACGCATTCCATTGTGTTGGCATCAAATGGCAGTAGGTCCTAAATCATTCTCGCATTGAGTATGAATAAGCAAACACAGACAAGTAATCAAAAACCGACATATCGACCGCGATGGTGACGCTCTTTCCCGGCATAAGGGAACATACATTTGGGGTCCCACGCAGGGACAATCTTACACGGATGTACAGAGTTTGGGAGAATCGCACTGCCGATGAAGATAGGAGAAACACCGTCAGCATCGTAAGAAAAGGGATGCAGGGCTGGGGGAAAGGCTGAGTTCTCATTCAGTGAGATGCGATACCCAGAATATGGAGCTTGAGGCGGCGTATAGTTTGCTGGAAGCGATCCTTGCATCGCATGCTCTTGACCGGGAATCTCAGCAAAAGTCATGGTCAACGAAAGTTGAAAGGGAGCGAATTTGATGGAGTTGAAAGGTGTACTTGAATCAGGCGGTGCATCTCTGATTTCTTATGTAACATGGGTGTGACTTCACGTTCGTTTGCTGAATGTCGCGAGTCAATTCAGGATTATTTGACTGTCGAATGGCCTTTGTTATCACCAATGTTCAAACCGATGCAGAGTTTCGAAGAGAATGTTTGTGAGTGTTTGAAAATGCGTAGTGTGTGTGAGTAGTTGTGGCGATCAGAGGAGGATTTACGATCGTGATCGCGCGAAGAGAAAGCCTCGGGAGGTCAAGAGAAAGGAAATTGAAGATGATCTCAAGATCACTGCTCTCGAGATCGTGAATTTGGGGATCGATGCTCAGCGCTCAACAACTATAATGGGTCTCGATCGAGTTGTACTACATTGAATCATGAAGCATATATGAATTCTTGCAAGCCAAGCTGGGACATAGCACTCAATCTTCTGTCCTAGGCCTTTTGTTTTTGTTTTCTTCTCCATCCAGATCGTCCATGGGAGCATTACGCGTATGTGCACCAGACAGTGTCGTATGTGTATCATCATGCTGTTGTCCAGAATCAGGGCCCTGTGTCCCAAGTGCATAACCATCCAATAACCCGTTTAACACTGCCTCCTCAACTCGACGTCGTAGCGCGGCATCAACTGAGTTTGGATCAAGACCTTCGTCAACCAGGTCTTGAACTGAAGAAAGTAAGGACGTGGTGAGCTGTTCGGTAACGGCATTCTGAGCATATTCAGAAGTTATCGTATCAATCGAAGATGATGAAATAGTGTGTGGTGGAGCAGGTGGTAATGAGGAACGGGATTGAAGGTAGGCAGATACTTGTGGAAACTCTTCTGAGAGATGAGCAATCGGCTAATCAATTTTCAGAAAAGAGAATCCACGAGCTTAGCGGAAATCGTACAGATATCCCTTCCTCGTTAACTCTATCTATCGTCGCGCCCTCGTCCACCAAGTACTGTGCAGTCTCTATGTTTTCAACAGTGTATATCGGTGTGTCGCCATCCGAGTCGGTTATGTTCAAATCCCCCCCTGGCTGAGAATCAACAACAAAAATATAAAGAGATACTATACGCCGCATACCACGAGATATGAGGTATTCAAGGACATGTATGTGACCATAAGACGCAGCGGCATGCCTAAATGGTTTTGTGAACGAGTTGGTTGGAAGAGATGAGGCGACAAACATCGGAGTATATGAATTTTCATCCGGTGCATTAGGAGACAAGGCTATCCAGAAAGTCATTCTGTAATTCATCGTATCAGAAGTCGGATGGAAAACTTGCAGTGTTGTTCAATTAGTTCCTGGCGAGGTTATGAGCTGAGGAATACGTTAAAGGCCAACGATTTCACTTGAACCCTGGTCAGGTCTCCATCGCCAGCAGCGACCCATAGATTTTTCTGAGGTCGTGGAAGAATGGCCATTACAAAAGAGATGGTGGAAGCAGTGAGGAAAAAATTTCTATATGATCGGCATGATATATATATAAATGTGATCGTTGTTCGGAAGTTCATTGATGTAGTCCTCCTTCAAGTGCATACATTATCATACGCTACGCATCTGTACCAAGAACACATAACTGTTGCTGAAGAATCAAATCCGAGTCGGTTAGCTCAGCAAGACAGAACATTACCAAGCCGGAATTTGATTTTTGCAGTGGATGCCTCCTATATTCGACCTTGGTCCAGTCATTCGATCAAGGTCGTTCCTACATCTCCCATTCTGTTTTTTTCTTTCCATTATGAATGTTTTCCGGCTCCATGACGGTGGCCTACC
The DNA here is from genome assembly GCA_027921405.1 of Lentinula detonsa. Taxonomy (NCBI): domain Eukaryota; kingdom Fungi; phylum Basidiomycota; class Agaricomycetes; order Agaricales; family Omphalotaceae; genus Lentinula; species Lentinula detonsa. The sequence continues at coordinate 1,313,363 of JANVFU010000007.1, forward strand.
TTCAAAAGCTGCCCAAAACAACTCTAGGACTCCTCAAGATCCTTCAATCCCATCTGTCTTCGGGGCCTCAGTTTTCCAAACAAATGATCCTGCTTCTCGCCCTTTACAATTTCCAGTTTCCACTCCTCAGTCACCGGAGCTCTCTCAGCAAAGATGCTGTGAGTCTTTACTCTCCCTCATTTCTACAGTTTTCCATTCTCACATGATCTCCAAGACTGGGCTTTACTTTCGGCAGACCTCGAATTCATGTATGTCGATCCCGTAATGCAATCTGATCTCGGAGGTACCGTCGTAGGAAGATCTCTATTGGAATTTGTCCATCCCGACGAGCAAACAACGGCACAACTGGATCTTCGTCTCGTACTGGAAAGCAAGATCGTGCACGGCAGCATCACTCAGTCAGCATATATTCTCGTTCAGTATTGCAATTCCTGTACACCAATTATCTCGCTTTTGCAGCGTTCATTTTTCTAGACTATCCCGCATTAGGCGCGTACTCAGGAAAGATGCGTTTTCTCCTTCCGAGGAAGTCTACTTGGACGAAGATTTTATAGCCGCAAACCTCGTTATCAATCTAGCATGCGAAGGCCTCATCCTCTGTTTCATTCACTCAACAATAGATGTTGAACCTACCTCCGACAATGGCGAGCACGTTAAAAGATCATGGACTAATTGGTGCAGTACTCCGTCCATGAATGAGGAGCAGCTCCAGATTCTATCTCGAAGTCTGCTGATGTGTGCACCCCAAAGTTCACATGGAAGAGTGTTTCAAATTCTTGCTAATACATCCGCAAGACCGTCGCTTTTGACTTGGCCTCCTCCTCAAGAGGGTTCGTCCGCTAGAGATATTACTGATCTTGCAGAGTCTGTTGACCTGAGCGGAGGTGGCTCTTCAATCTCGCAAGCAAAGACAAATTGCACCCGTAGATTCAAGGCTTCGCGAGAACTTCACGGGACAGAGGTGGAAAGTGTCTATATCCCACATGGTGAGTGCGTGTTTAAATGGGTCTTACTTATAAAACAATCTCCGTCCGTTAATACTCCTATCCTGACGTATCCTGCGTGCCGCTCACAGGCAGTGTGATTTTCGCGTGCCATAAACTTTCAACCTCTTCTTCCTCGCCTACATCTGCTACTCACTCTCAAACCACCAATCCGACAAGCCCAATATCGATTTCTCCAACTCAGAATTGTACAACTGCTTTCATGGGTTATAACGGTTCATCGTCAACCTCCTATTCTCTTCCTCCACCTCCTCCACACCAGCAGCCGTTTTATGATCCGCAATTTGCGCTGCCGCCACTAGCTTCATCTACGACGCTACCTCCGCCAACGAGCTCATATACCTATTCATCGGGTCAGCCTACTTTCCCCGGATCGAACTCGTACTCATACGCTCAATGGGTGAATACCCCATCTCATCCGTCTGTACAAAGTCTGCGATCAGGATATTGGAATCATGGATCGGCGAGTTACGAAAATGGGTCTAGCGTTTCTACGAGTCTTCCTTTGAGTGGAGGACATCAATCTCATGGAAACTACGGTCGACCGCTTTCACCATATAGTTCACATATGCCTTTTTCCTCGACGGGATCTCACAACGTTGTCAGCCATCTGGATGGACTCAACGACGACACACCTTCCCCTACTTCGGCTACGTCTCCTTCCTCTGACCTTGTGCCACCCTCGAGGCGCCGTATCTCGCCTGGCTTATCGCCGGAACACCGAGGAAGCAATGGGCCATCCGGAGGCACTCAGCGCAGTCATGGTAATAGGCCGACTGGTCTACTCAAGTGCAGTAGTTGCAAGACGACGAGCAGTCCGGAATGGAGAAAGGGCCCCAGCGGCAAGAAAGAACTATGCAATGCGTGAGTCACGCCTCAACCGGTCTTTATGCTTATCCTAGCCAATCATGTTGATCGATGTATGTTATATGTTTTTCTGACAGGTGTGGCCTTCGCTACGCTCGCTCGCGTGCTAAGAAGGAAGGTCATGTCGTTTCTAATAGCGGCAGAAAGCGCAAAGACAAAGTTATCAAAAGGGAATCTTCTATACCTCCTTCCGCAACGTCGACGGCTGGGTCTATCACGAGCTCATACTCTTCTTCCGCAGTCGTCCCGTACCATCCATCCTCTACCCCCTCGTTTACATCTTCCGGATCGTGGAGACGGTCATATGTGCCCAGCTACGACAACGTAGGCTCTTTTTCCTCTGGACATGATATTTATGGCGCTTCTCGGAGCGTTGGTACGCCCTCTCCTTCGCCACCTGCTGGAGGATTTTCGCACTACGTAAGTGCTTCTACATCGGACTCAGTGGGACACGCGCATCATCCAACCACTGCGAACCGCACTAGTTACTATGGGTCATCAGTACCTTCTCCTCTGGCGACTCATCCCCCACTGCTACAAACACAATCTTTCGAACGCGATCATAGAGACCGAGAAGAATGTCCGCCTACGCCTGTCAGTGCAGAGCCGAGATCTTCATACTATGAAGCCAGCTATGATCGTAGTGAGCCTAAAGATGCGCCACGCGGGTACGAAAAAGAGTATGAGAGAGAATATGAACACGATCCAAGAGCTCGGAGTTTGGTCACCGGATGAAGCCAAATTCATGAGTCGCAATTTTTTTACTAGGCGTTCAAACGTATTTTCCGCATGATCCTTGTCTTTTTTATGTCACTTTCTTTGAGGCTTTTTTGTATCTTCTTGCGATTTTCTTCTTTCTCCACAGGTTCGAACTTCCCGGATGTTATCTCTTCGCAATGGAAGATGACAATGGTACAGATTTACTTGCATTCCTGATTTTTGAATGGTCATCTCGGTCTCTCCTCATTACCAACTCTGCATCAGGCTGCATTCCTTAGCTTAGTAGTACCAAATAGAAACATAGGTATGATACGATTCAGGCTCAAACCTTTGAGACCTAAAAGCTTAAAGTACCTTATTAACTTGACTTTTTTACTTTCGTAGCATATCACAACATTATTATTGTTTCTGGCTTGACCCGTTGTAGCATTGTCTTTTGTGCCATCATTCGCTGTCCGCTTATTTGTCTTGCGTCTTCAGTGAAATATATATACATACAAATTTGGGTCACATACTTGTCACGATAGACTGTTAAAATCGGTGTACTTGCTTCCTCGTAATCTGTAAACAATGTGTTTGAGTTCGAACTCATTATTTTGTCATCAGCCAGTACTTACTTAGTACAGTTGGAAACGTCGTGTGTACGACGACACTCACGTTCAGACCAGATGATATGAACACTGTGTATTCTGGAGAGGTATGAGGTATTCGTAAGAGAAGCTCGAGATGATGAGAGAAGAGAAGGGGAAAGAGAGAGGGAGGAAGTAAGTATAGTGTCAGCCTATATATAGTGTAATCCGGAGAGACCGGGCAGTCGGGCCTAAGCGCTGGGGCGCTTACACCCTCCCATGTATCAAAAGGTGAACGTCCTCTGAGCAGGAAAGCACAACAAGCAGGGTACATAAAGCACAAAAAATGCAGGAAAAACCGTTACAAAGAATGAAAGATGCGGAACAGCCACTAAGAAGGAATAAGCATGTCGTGAGGGCCATCACCTCCCGCGGTAGCCCAGTCGTCTATTGCGGCACAGTCACGTAGTGAGGAATAAGGCAGCCAACGGTCCTCACTGGGGGGTTGGCCTGACCAGCGTACCAAAAACTGCCAACCTCGACCACGCTTACGCGAGTCGAGAATTCGTTCGATAGTAAACTCCTCCAGGCCGTCCACTATAACAGGAGCAGGCCAAGCGTGTTTACGACCCGGGAACAGAGAATCATCGTTCGGGGTCCACCGCTTGAGTTGATCTACATAGAACGAAGGGAAAAGGTTCGGCTGGGAAGGGATATTCAGGGTGTAGTGCGATGTCTCAGGGTACGCCTTGACAATCTCATATGGACCATCGAAACGGGGGAAAAATTTTGCTACGCGCTTCTCACCCGCTTTCTTGTAGGCTTGTCGTCGGTGCAATGTGGAGAGCAACACAAGGTCGCCAGCTTGAAAAACCTCGCACGGCCCACGGGATTTATCGGCATGATAACTTTGCAAAACCTTAGCGCAGTATAGGTTATCGCGGGCCTCGAGTTCTATATGCGACAAGCGATCCAGGAAGGATTCTGCATCTTTAGTATCGGTGTCCGGTCGGCACTTGGTCAATGAGCCAGTGGAAACAAGGGGCGGAATAACGCGGGGAGAACGCCCATAGCGGAGCTGGAACATCGAAAAACCCGTAGAAGAGTTAACGGAGTTCATGATATCGAAACGAATCTTTGGCAGCGCAGACACCCATCCCTTTTGGTTACGCTCGACGTGGAAGCGAATCGCCTGATTAACAGTCTTGTTGGATCGCTCACTTGCACCATCAGTCTCAGGGTGGAAGGAAGAAGACATCTTCAATTTTACTCCAGTTAAGCGGGCTAATTGACCCCAAAATTTGGAGACAAAGAGCTTGTCACGGTCTGAAACAATATCCAGCGGCAGACCATTATCACAATACCAATTGTCAAAGAACAGTTTCGCGAAATGAGGCGCGGAGATGTCTAGGGTAGTGGGCACAATCTTTAAATCAGAATTCAGACGGTCGGTCATCGTAACGATGCAGTCAAACCCTTGGTCTAATGGGAGAGGGCCAATGAAATCGATTGCCACACTGTCACATCGTGAATCGGGAACAGGCAAGGGGTGTAGCGGGCCCTTTGGGTTTCTTGACGTGCGGCCCTTGTTACGTTGACAATCTTCACAGCCTGGAACATAATGTTTAAGTAGGTCTCGCTTCATGTTTGGCCAGTAATAAGAGTCCGCCAACAAAGAGTAGGACTTATCTCCGCCAAAATGCCCGCAGGAATCGTGTGCTAGGTGGTAAAGATCCTCGCGCAGGGTTCGAAAAGCTGGGATGTATAACCGCCCATCCACATACCAAAGTCGGTCTCTCAGAGTAACACCGGGCACCAAAGAGCCACCACCTATCAATTTTTGTACGAAAGCATCAGATGCATAACCACTAATTACATCAGCAAGGAACGACTTATCCGCTTCGACTGACAAAATGGACGCGCAGGTGAAAGGGTTTTCTTTCCATGAAGTTACCGCATCTGCAACGGAGGAATCACATTCCAGCTGAGACGAAGGGGCAAAATGGTCAGAAGGCAGAGCCCCCAGACGGATTCTGCTCAGAGCATCCGCGGCCGGGTTGTCCTCGCCGCGGATGTAGGCAATGTTTAAGTCAAATTGGGACAACTCTTCTTGCCAACGCAGCTGCCGTCGACTGAGATCTTTTTGTGTTTCGAAGTTTTCAAGCGTTCGATGGTCTGTCAGTACGAAGATTTTCATTCCCAGGCAATCTGCACGCCACTTACGAAGGCATCCCACGATTGCGAAGAGTTCCTTCTCGTGGACCGGGTAATTCAGCTCGGCACCAGAAAACTGCGCCGAATCAAAGGCGACAGGTCTTGCCTTATCTAGAGTGGGGCCGTACATGAGCACACCGCCACGACGGAAATCGCTGGCGTCGGTCACCAGAAATATTTTGTTGATGCCCATGTTATCATGATCAATCACAGTAAGACAAGCGGATGACGCGACCAAACTCTTGACCGCAGCAAACGCAAAATCGTGTTCAGGCGTCCACACTGGAAAACACTTTTCGCACTCCTTAGCCGTAAGCGGGGTCAATAATCTGGTATGCTCGGCGAGCATATTCAGATGGCCGGCAACAAACCGCACCATACCAAGAAAACGTCGGACTTCAGAGGCACATGTAGGAGTAGGGTAGTTTATAATGGCTTCCACTTTCGAAGACTGAACTTCGACGCCACGACGCGAGATGTGATGTCCCAGGAAGTCCAATTCGGAGAGAAAAAATTTACATTTGCGAGGATTCATGTAAAACTTATTTCGCCGAAGAGCCTCCAATATGAGTTTAACATGTTCTGTGTGCTCCTCCTCGGAATTCGAGAAAATAATAATATCATCAACATATATATAACAAAATTTTCCAATGTACTGTCGCAGCGCCTGCGTTACCCGGCGTTGATGACACGAAGGGGCATTACGGAGCCCTTGGGGCATAACCGTCCACTCATATAGGCCAAGAGGAGTATGCACTGCACATAGTTTAATAGATGACTCATCCAGGCGTGTGTGGAAGAAAGAATCGGTCATATCCATTTTGCCCCAAACCTTGCCTTTTGCGCAAGCGGCAATAATATCATCAATGCGAGGCAATGGAAACCGATCAGGGACAGTGTTTGCATTCAGCAGACGGAAGTCGTTAACCCATCGCGGGAGCACGGTAGGGTCTGCTTTCGGTACCAGGAAGGCAGGGGAGGAATAAGGGGAGTTCGAAGGGCGGATTCTCCCGGCATCGAGATGTTGCTGAATCAGGGTACCCCAAGCGTCCTTGAACTTACGGGGGGAAGCATAACCTCGCGTTTGGAATACCTTGCTGGCATCTTTCAGCGCGATCTTACATGTGAAGTCTGTGGGTAGATCCGAGGTATGCGCAATAGGCGTAAAGACATCAGCAAAGTCTGTCTTGAATTTATCTGAAAGTTCATCCAGCCTAACCTGATTCTCCAGGCTCTCCACACGAGAACGGATCGCAGCAACCACGTCGAAACAACGAAGAGGTGAATCAGAAACAGTGAAACGCTGAAAGGGCACGCTTTCACGAGCAAAGCACGCAGCTTGTTGAAAGACCTTCTTCTTAAGTTCAAGTAATCGTTGCTGACTTTCATTAAACATGCGCCGCCGTTCAGCAGGCCGTAGCAACAGGGGTACAGGAGTCGGAATTACTGGGTTTAACAAGTCAAAGCCGCAAGTCTTGTCAATGACAGACCGGGCGCTATAGTCCATTACAAGGCTGTTATGTGAAAGAAAAGGAAGACCAAGGATCATAGGGGAACATAATGAAGGTACAATGAGAGCGCGAACGGCGCGGGAGCGCCAACTAAAATGAGGATCTTCGAGGACGAGTTTGCAGAATTCAGTAGAGTAGAAAATTTCGGGTTTACCAGATGACATAGCTAAAGACATCTCTTGAGGTCGCCGTAGCTTGATACGCTTTAGGCCTAAGGCGGACACGAGATCAGAATGAATGAGCACAAACGGGCAAGCGCTGTCCAGGAGCAATCTTTGAACAGAAAAGCCAAGTGGGCCATTAATCCTTCCCTCCCACTCAAGGTGGGGCATCACGAAAGGCATAGGTGAATCAACGCGGGAACATTCACTTACCGAAGGCGCAGAATGGGCACGTTTGCCCATGGCGGGAGCGGAATCTCCATCTAAGTCAGAGGTGGAACCGTTATCCTTCACAGAAGCCACTTCATGATTGGAACGACCAACGGAATCAGCAGACATGTCAGTGGTCCCCTCGTCTCTAGATGAGGCAGATCCAGAATGAGAGTGAGAACGGCGACGGGTTCGGCGACCATACGACGGCGAGAAACGAATGCTATCACCCTCGCCATCATCGCCATAGTATTCCCGCTCACTGCGGCGACTCGGAATCAACGTCGCAATAGGCTTGCGAACAGGACCCAAAGACGACGCCTTATAACCATCCAAACCACGTGAAAGAGAGCTACCGTACACGTCAGCACCCGACGCGGAGTGAACAATGTTGTTGGAGCCATAGAAGGCAGCTACACCACTGGGTTGAACAACGAACGGATTCGGCGCATGAACATCATCCAAGTTGGGCAATTCAGTCAAAGCCACCCTGTCATTCACAGCAGCAATCGCGCGCCCATTTCTGGATGACACTGGAACCGAATTGCGTTTCAGAATTAACTCGTAAGGAATGCTGTTGTTAGGCGCTGCCGTGTGAATACGTGTGGCCAGCGCAACGTCGGTCTCGTTCAGAGGCCTGAAGGGGACGGATAGGTTAGGGGGACCCATACTTGGGCAGTTGGTGCTCAGATGGCCCGCAAAAAGGTTATAGCAACGATAACACGCCTCGAGCTTGTACAGGATTTTCTTTTGTTCAGGATGCAACTTGGGGAATCTATTGGATCTTGCATTGGACTGGAAGGACGAGGAATTGGAAACACCAGACACCGGGTTATTCCCATAAGAAGTCGCACTTGAAGCCCTCTCGAGACGAAAGTCCGCTCGCTTGGGCAACAAGCTATTGGAAGGCAACACCGGCGGGCGGCGTTCTTCCACATCTTTACATGCTGCCTTCCAATCACCATAGGGCAGATTTTCTGAGACCTTACAGTCGCGGAGGTCAGCGCGAAACTTATCGGGCAATTTCTGCATGATTAGAGCTTGCAATACTTCGTTAGAACGGTGATACATAGTTCCGCGCAAACGGCGGTTGTGAGTCTCCATGAGAGTAACCAGTTTTGAAAATCCAGTTGCGTCCGGCAGCATAACGAATTTGTCACGTTTAAGATCATATACGCGCGCCCAATCATTCCCCAAGATCTTGTCGCGGATTGTATCAAAGAAAGGGCGCGAGACGAAGTCCTCGGGATTTACAGAAGCTTCATCTACTTCAATCCAGGCCTTCGACGCGAGCGTATGCGAAATTTCAGCAATGGTGTCCTTCAGGTTTGCCCATTTAGCAAAGCAGCGGAGGAACTCTTTTTTCTTCGCATTTTCATCAGAGATTTCGCGGTCCTCAAGGTTCGTAATGGCGTAACCCCACAGTTCTTCCAGCGCATCGAGCGTCGGATTCGGAATCAAAAGCTGACAACCAGTCTTTGACGTCCCCATATCAATCCACCCGCTTCCACTGATGTTACGCGACATGTCGCTCAAGGTGGATGACACTGAAGACGTAGGTGATGCAGGAATAGATTCGGACGAGGAGGACTGGATTTGCGATGAGCCGGTGGAAGGTTCACTAATAGTTTCAACTTGAGGCAGCGGCGGCACCAAAATATTTCTCCGTCGAGCACGTTCAGAACGTTCTTGATTGATGGAAGACGAAAATTTCTGAACTGAACCAGCGGCGACAGTGGGCATAAAACTAATGGCGTCACAAGTCAGCAGAGGGTCCATGTATGAACAAGGTCAAGTGGCAAGGTCAAGTCGATGTCAAGGTAACAGGGGCAAGGGTGACGTACACAAACAGTGTAATCCGTCAGCGTGAAGAACGAGTAGTATTTCGAGTGGTCAAGAAATCAAGTGGATTTGTCTAATGACAAACGGGACACGGAAGTGTAAGATCGTGAGTTCTATTTGGATATATGCGCGTCAAGCACGCGATCCGTCAATAGCGAGTTCTCCAAAACAAAGTTAAGGAGGGCAAGGGATGCAAAGAGAAAATTTCAAAAGGGCGAGATGGATACAAGGACGAAAATCGAGAGATCGTCGTCAATTCTCGTCGAAGAGACAGTGTTTATAAAATATCAAAAAAAAAGTGGAAACGTCGTGTGTACGACGACACTCACGTTCAGACCAGATGATATGAACACTGTGTATTCTGGAGAGGTATGAGGTATTCGTAAGAGAAGCTCGAGATGATGAGAGAAGAGAAGGGGAAAGAGAGAGGGAGGAAGTAAGTATAGTGTCAGCCTATATATAGTGTAATCCGGAGAGACCGGGCAGTCGGGCCTAAGCGCTGGGGCGCTTACAACAGTATTGTGTACATAGATTCCCCAATTGATAGGGTCAGCTTCATTGACCAATCAAAACTGGCACTCAATAGACTTTCTTCGGCCCGCTTAAGCTTTTACTGTATCTGAAATTCTTCCTACCTTCATGGCCGAACAAACTGATTCATCTGCTGCAAATGTGACACCAGATGCTACCGGAAAGTATGCACGATAGCATGCAGTGTACCCTTTTCTCAAACATTACTTCCTGACCCATAGATCTGCTAGAGTTGCACTTCCTCCCCCGGATTCGAGCTCAGATGAAGAGGAGGACGGTGCGGAGGAGCATTATGAAGTAGAAGAGGGTAATTTCTTGCAGGACTGGCCGGACGATACGGAAGTGAGATTTATTACGTGACTTTGAGTCGAACCAGATTCTCATAAATGGGCTTTTATTTCAAGGACCTCGAATTAGTGCACTCTCGTATTGGCTCCCTGAACGAGCTCCACCTTGCTAGATTTGCCAATCATCTCAAGCGTCTATGCCTCCGCCAAAATCATATCTCAGTACTCGATCCAGATGTTTTCCAGCTTTTGACGAAACTCGAAGAACTTGATTTGTACGATAACAAGATCAAGGATCCAGGGCATGCCCTCAATCATCTCTCAAATCTTTCGTAAGTGTGTTGACCTTGCTTCTCTTTGCTTATGACTCACAGGTGCGTAGAGTCCTTGATCTCTCTTTCAACCTTCTTCGGTCCATACCTGAGTCAATCTCTCTCTTAACGTCACTTACAACGATATACTTCGTTCAAAACCGCATCTCGAAGATCACATGCCTAGACAATCTAACCTCTTTACGGAGCCTTGAGCTTGGTGGTAACAGAATTCGTGTAAGTACAATCTCATGGTAAGAGAAAAAGACTCAACGTGCACAGAAAATCGAGAATCTCGACGCTCTGGTAAATCTGGAGGAACTCTGGTTGGGAAAGAATAAAATAACAAAGTTGGAGGTTTGATAATCTGCATACGTTTCCATTCACAATGGTACTCATCCATCCTCCTAGAATATATCAAAATTGCAGAACATGAAAATCCTCTCCATCCAGTCTAATCGAATTACAGTCATTGAAGGGCTAGAAGAACTCAGCAATCTGGAAGAACTATATCTCAGCCACAACGGCGTGAAGAAGCTGGAAGGACTAGACAAGAATGTATGTGCCTTCAAGTGGCAGCCTGTGATACTTGCCTAAATCTATGTTAGATCAACCTTCGGACGCTCGACGTAGGTAATAATTTCATACCTGCCATCGAGAATGTATCACACTTGGCACATCTGGAAGAATTATGGGCAAGTCAAATTTCACACAGGATCTTACACAAAACTCATTCTGTGCAGATGAATGGGAACCTAATCCCAGACCTACGCGCCCTTGATTCACAATTGGCTCACATCTCAACTCTCGAAACGCTTTATCTAGAAGGAAACCCGTGTCAGAAAAATGATGCTTCAGGATATCGTAGAAAAATCATGCTGGCATTGAAACAGCTGAAGCAGATAGATGCGACGTGAGTCTTTCTGTATTATGATTTTTTCCCTTACTGACTGGGAACGCTTAGATACGTAAAAGTATAATACCAGTGAAATGCGGAGATATCTCTCAGATATCTTAAACCTTCTTTCGTTTTCGAATACCTGCGACCGAACTCGCAGCTGACCGTAATTAGGCCTATGTATGTAGCTACCATAAAATACCAAGTTCTCACGCGCGTACGGTATCAATATGCAGTCATGGTCGCCTTCAGCTTCAATATCTACTTTGATCACTCTCGCGACTCTTGAAAACGAAAAACCTTCTGGATCTCATGAAACTGTTCCCTTGGAGCTCATTGCAGAAGCACAACTCAAAGGTTATCATAGCGTGTGTCTACCACTAACCACCGAAAATTGGCACACCAGATGGACGGAGATGTGCCTTATGCCGTCTGATTCTATTCAGAGAAGGACAAGAGAAAGCAGACGCGAAAGCAAGCTGGCGATTCGTGACCTCTCAGTGGAGGGAAAAGCAGAAGCGTGGAGAGAAAATCCGTGTTTTGAACGGGATGAGGTTACGATTACCAGATTGGGTGGGTGATCACAAAGTTTGAAACGAACTTTATGTTTTGAAAAGCTTATAGATGAAGCAAAAAATGTGACCGCCATTATCTCAGAATGGTTAGAGCTGGATGCCGAAGAAGATGGCATCCGTTATGATGCTGAAATAGTGCGTTGATATTGACATAACACAATCACCACAATTTCACTCTTGAACAGGCTTTACAACAAGAACTGGCTTATGCGTCGTATCTTAATATCCATACTGCCATTCTTCCTGCGCCTCGAAACCGTGACCACGTCTCATCTTATGCTCGAACCGTAAGGGCGTGTCTTTCAAGTGCACCGTACATGAATCTTGCCATCCGTTTACCTGTTTATGATACTTCACTCTTGGAACCAACCCTGATTGTATCCCCGTCAAGTTCGTCCTCCTTCCAATCATCTTCTGCCCCTTCTACGCCACGCTTGGTCGTATCTGGGAGTGCAGATAGTCTCAACAGACCGTCTCCCAGTTCAGCGTCTTTGGAAGCACATATCGACGCAGCATGGGAGACGTGGGATCTCATCAGGTCCATCTGCGATTATAATATACGTCTCGCACTGGGTGCGTCTAGATCCTACCTACATACATATGGACTTGATGATGACTGTTTGCGTAGCATTAGACCTGACACCCCCATTGCCCAACAGTCCAGGAGTGCTGAGCAAGTGGGCAGCGGAATCAGTTCGCTATATTTTCCTTCCCTCGTCCACCTTCATCGCCAATGCAAAAGGCTATCCGGTGCTCCCCAAACCCACTCAAACATTTATTCGCGATAGTATGGCAGTGAGTAAAAGTAATTTCTCGAATTTTTGTGTCTGTTACATATCGTTAGTTAGCATCGGCCCAATATTATCATATCTGGTGCTTCTTCTGGTTTGCATAAGCGGGGTGGCGAAGACGCATATTCTCAGTACGTTAAGCATCTTGAACGAACAAGTCCTGTCGTAGAAGCTGCCGAGAAAGTGGGAACAGTTGAAAATTTTGCGCAAGGATACCAGGATTACTTGCAGGCTCCATTGCAAGTACGTCGGATTGAATTATCGTTTTCAATCATGGCTTGATTTGGTTGGTCTTTAGCCTCTGATGGACAACCTGCAAAGTATAACCTATCAAACTTTTGAACAAGACCCAGTTAAATATCAAAGTTACGAGGAGGTGGATCCCGAGGCTCTCTTTCGTTTGAATGGTTTCTAAATCCCTCCTTACAGGCCATACACAAGGCACTTGCAGAATGGCCCAAGCAGGACAAGATGTTAGTACCGCCTGTTCGTGAAATTGTAGTCATATTGCTAAAATTTGTTTAGCGTAATTTGCGTCGCAGGCGCTGGCCGAGGACCACTGGTTGCTCGTTCTCTTTCTGCGATCAAACGGTCTAAGCGGGGAAATGTACGTCTCTATGCGATCGAGAAGAATCCGAACGCATTCGTCACGTATGCTTCTTTCCATGTTCTGGTACTTCATGAAGCTGAAATATTGTTACAGGTTACAAAGTCGACAGCGTATGGAATGGAAAGATCGTGTTCGGCTCTTATTTGGTGACATGCGACTTATCCAGATTCCTGAAAAAGTCGATATATTGGTCAGTGAACTTTTGGGATCATTCGGCGACAACGAGCTTAGTCCTGAATGCCTCGACGGGGCAATGAGGTTCCTGAAGCGTGAGCTGAGAATTCCTTCGAATGAGATTTCGTCTGACTTTCTGCTTATAGCACAAGGTATATCTATACCATCTTCTTATACTGCTCATTTGGCCCCTTTATCGTCCTCAAAGCTATACAATGAAGCTAGAGCAATCAAAGAAGAGAAAAGCCTAGAAACCCCTTACGTGGTTATGTTCCAAGCCGTCAATCTACTTAGCGGCGAGGGACCCGGACCTAGTGGATCGTGTGGGCCGCAGGTGCAGGAATGCTGGGAGTTTGAGCACCCAAGAAAAAACCCTGTTCTGAATGCACAAGGTGGGTGCATCATTTTGTTTCATGAGTAGATGTAGATGAGCAGGAAGAGGTAGGAAGATTGCTGACCCATCGGCAGGACTCCCACCAACGAACAGCCACAACACTCGGTCAGCAAAGCTGCGGTTTCATATCCCACATGCAGGGGTGTTGCAGTGAGTGTTTATTTTGCTGAATGATTGGGACATTGCTGATTCGAAATTGTCTCAGCGGTCTGGCGGGCTATTTTGAAGCTATCCTCTATGGCAACATTGGTCTAAGTATACACCCTCAACGTAAAGATCAGGTTTCCAAAGACATGCTCAGCTGGTTCCCTCTTTTCTTTCCGTTCAAGGTGAGGATATCGTACTTTCTTCAATTCACAGACTCAATCTGGATCGCGGATTTAGGAACCGTTATATCTTCCGAGTAACTCTGAGCTACAAATTTCGATTTGGAGGTTAACGAATGAACGTCAAGTGTGGTACGAATGGCATGCTGAGTCGTTCTTGGGCTCAGAGTCCTCATCTCCTGCTGGAGCAAAATCTCCTACAATGAGCGGTCACCCTTTGCCATCATCTAACCTGATGGCCTCACCGACGATTGGTGTTCCTAGCCCGTTGATCGACGCAGTCGATCTGGCTCCTCGTTCTAGTATTTCATTCCAAGATACTCCGGAGCGATCCACCGCTAGACTTGTCAAAATAGGACACACAAGTCTTCACAATCCTGGAGGTCGCAGCAGTTGGATTGGATTATGATGACTGGAGCTCATTGGATTATCCTAAACAAATGTTTCCGACGCTGCGGTAGCGATACTTCGGGACTACACTTATCAATTTAATCGGTTTCTTAAATTCGGGACTCATTCGATAATCTCTGAGTGCTCAGTAGACCCTATCTTTCATTTACTATTTTCGTCTGAGTGCTGCGCACAAGCTACCTGAGCTGCTAAATACACTGCTAATTGCGCTCCTTCGTATTTTCTCGCACTTTTTTCGCCTTTCCTCTCAAAGCTTCGAAACTTCATGAAGTTGTTCGCCGCCATCTTCGCTGTGGCATCCATCGCTCCCGATGTTTTGGCCTTGACTGTGAATACTCCGTATGCCTTCATATCTCTTCATGATTTAACCATCCGCTCACTTCATGTTCAGGTCAAGTCTAATCACTTGTGGTAGGTTATCAGCTTCAATAATGAATCTACGTTAATTAAGCTTCGCCTATATTCAGAGCCTACATTGCTCTCATGGAGTGGAGGTACTGCACCCTACTACCTCTCTATTCTACCTGGTGAGTATAAAAATCATTCCTCGAAAGGCAGCGACGTCTCACTCTTCTTCAAGGTGGAGAGACCAGTTCCTCTGCGGTATGCATCAGTATTCTTACGGATAGCATGAATATTCATTCAACAAAATCTCAAAGCTCAAAACGTTTGACTCCACGAACGCGACCGAGTACACTTGGACAGTAGACATTGCCGCAGACACCGAAGTGTCCGTATACAGCTCCTTATGACTTGCGCATGATATTGACCAAGGACATAGCACGGTCCAGTTGAAGGACAGCACAGGCACTATTGCTTACAGCGACGAGATAGACATTTCCGCTGGCTCAGATACGAGGTAAATTATATCCTTCAATGTGTACGTTACTGTCATGATTCATGTCCATATTTATCCATAGCTGTGTTACAACTTCAGTTTCCGCAAGCGCTACTGCTGGCTCCACCTCTACGTATGTCAATATTTCCCTCTTCATGGTATAACTCGATGACAAATTGGTTTCAGCGATTCGTCTGCTTCTACCACGTCTGGAGATACCGTCACAAGCACGAGCAGCAGTAGTGACAGCACTAGCTCGACTACTAGCGCTGCTTCGTCGTCGTCGTCGTCCTCCAATGCGGCCTCTCATTTCTTGCTTAATGGTGGCACTTTAGGCTTCCTTGGCCTCATTGGTATTGTCTTGATTTGAGCAGCATTACTTGTCCTTTTGAATTCATTGATCACCTGAAAAGAAGGCACATATGAATCTTTTAATGGTAAATGACGGTCGAGTATATTCCGGTTATACATCACATACATATCCTTCTTCTCAAGGGTTGACATTGGTTAATACCGAGTGAGCTGGGTTGCATACAATTCTATGTTTGCTCTCTCAGAAAGCGACAAGGTGCATCACTAACGCTCGGTTTTCAAGTCCACGAACTCGGAACAATGGCAAATCACGTTCGAAATTTCTAAAAAGTCGCTGAAACCATGCAACGCTAGTTGGAAGAAATCAGAATTAAGGAATAGATGAATAAGAAACGTTTGGAATTTCTGAGCCTTGCAAACTGTACGATGCGTCGTTTTTCACGGAAATATTGAGCGGTACAGAGGAAAACGCGAGCATGTGACCTCACTGGGCGGGACCTGGACCAAAACAGCTAGCTTAGCACGTGGGAATTTCGAAGGCTGTCTTTTTGATTGTTCGTAACAAGCTCTTGACTCGGGTTGTCTGCTATCTCGTCAACAATTTCTCGCTCGAGCCCACATATCACGACATAGCTTGAGCGATAATTCTTTGCCAATCTTTTGGAATGTCTGTTACAGAGGTCGTGGACAATGGCCCGGCCGTCAATGACGATGGAGAAATCCATGATTCGACTGTGAAGAAGTCGGAACTGTTATCGGAACCTATGCACTACGAAGGAGAAGACTCCTTGGACAGAATTAAGGACGAAATAATTGAAGATGCCACATTTGACACGTTGGAAACCACTGGTACATTGAAAGTGCGTAACTGTAGTATCATTGGTGTATGTCTCTGACAGTATTTCTTTGTTCTTCAGACCCTCAAAGGCGACAAGGAAGACCATGTTGTAGAGCTGGTGGTAGTGAGTATAAATTGCTGTCTTGTTCTGAGAGATAGTTTTAATCTTGTGCAAAAGAACGGACATGCTCAGCAAAATGATGCTTCAAACAAACATGAAGAGAGTAGAGACGCAGAAAACCTGGTAACAACGGCAAGTTTTTTGTCCTGTAATTGACCCATACCCCGGATCCTCATTGCTGCATTAGGACGACGAACTAGCGTCACAAGATCCTGAGGGTCAGTCGACCTTTCAAGAAACTTCCACCTCACCATCGCCAGCGCGGGAAGACTCAGCCGTCTCTCCGAATACATCACCAACTAATAGAGTTCAAGCCACGGAGGTCGCGTCTCAGAATGAGGAATGTGTTGGTGATGGTCACTTTATCACTGGCACGGAAACGAGTGAAGACAAACTTCCTGAGACGAGTACCATTTATGAAGCTGAGAAGCCGCGACCGGACGTCGAACTATCTACTGATGCGAACGCTGTTCCTGAGGCAACATCGGTCGGCCGGTCCCTACCGGAAAACCCCGCGGATATTGAAGTATCTGCGCCTGAAGGTCCTTCCTCAGTGACTCCGGTAGTAACTCCTGCCGCTCAAAGTAATCCTAGTAATGCAGAAGTTGCCGACGGTAGTGATGAAGAACCTTTCGAGGAACAGGTCGCTGAACCCTCTAATGCAGAAGAAGTCAAGGAGGCGCTGTCTGAGGATCCGGTTTCAGGCTCGCACGTATCAGAATCTACAATCCTCGATACTAGTGAACTGCGCGTTGCTGATGGAGGGGAAGTTGACACACCTACTGTCGATATCCATGCAGCATCATCCACTACTCCAGATGAATCTGTCAACCCAGTTCCTCAAGCTCCTACTGACGCCGAACCTGAAGCGGAACCATCAACTGCGGAAACTAGCACAGACAATGAACTGGACGCCCAAATTTCGATGGATTCCACGGAGGGGAATGCTTCTGATGTTGACGATGGTCGACTCAACTTAAATGGAGAGCAGAGTGAGGTTGACGGAGTTGCATTGCAAGCGAATTCAGTCCCAGAAGCCGTAGGGAGTAATGAACCCATTGCTGAGGAAGTCCGTGCGGCGCAAGTGATAGCGTTGACGACTGAATCTGCAGCAGTAGAGCCAAGCTTCGTAGCCTCTTTGTTCCCCGAAGCCAAACAGGCCTCGAGCAGCAACACCGAGAACGAACACTCTCCAGAGGGATTGCCAAGGGACCTAGACGCTTCCGAGCACTTAGATCGACAACCTCACGGCGATGAAGTTGTCACGGCCGATATCGAGGCTCCACTGGCTCCAGATGCAGAATTTGAGCAGATGGTAACCACACAATCCGGCAACGGATCTGCGTCTTTCGAAGAAGACCCCACTGCCTCGAATGGAGGCGCACACATAGAGGAACAGTCCCTCGTGGAAAATAATCCCGCAGCAGAGGAGTCGACCGTCATTTCGGAAAAAGAGACCGAGCTAACTTCCGAAGGAGCCCACGAAGCCTTACCAGACGAAGCAATAATACCTAAAGAAGAGATGGGGTTGGAAGCTGATTCTACTCTTGCAGATGTCGGACATTTCGAAATGGCTCCTGCTCATTTAGCTATAGAAGAATCATCCGCCGTCCCTGATGAAGACGGTTCTCCAATCGCGCCGGACACACAGCTAACAGAGAACATAGAAACTACGGATAACGCCGAAGTGCCCCCCACGTTAATGGGAAGCCCAATTCGCGCCGCCCAGGATGAGCCAGTCAACCCAGACACTGATGTTGAAGCTTCTTCCGAGGTTGTGACTGGAGATCAATTGGGTATGGAGTTGGATCAAAAGGATTTGCCTATCATTGGGTCATCTCAGAATGACCTAACCCTGGCTGACACTATTGAAGACGAACCTGTAGACTCTGAGGAGCCCGTGGCGCAACTGGAGGAGGCTGCTTCTGTGGAATTTGCTGATGTCACGGCTGAATCTACTCACGGAGAAATGCCAACTGATGCAGGCGAAGACGTCCAATTACTTGCACGGGGGACAAGTGCCGAAGAACCGATAGAAAGCCCGATAGTACAGGAGGAGCATTCAACTCACGAACAATCAGTCAACCAGACTCCAGAAAATTTCGAGGCTTCGAGTGGCGAGCCAGACACGTCTCCCCCTAGTTCATTCGTCGTTCAAACTGTCGAAGACCAAATAGATTCTGGCTTGTCCGCCGGAGAAACCTCTTCAAGCACTTTCAGTCCTCAATCTGTTACAAACGAAGAACAGCCCATCCAACAGCCCGTCTCGGAGCAGGAATCACACGTACTTGATGAGAACGTGGAGATATCACCTGCTGTTGAGGATACCGCTGTAAAGGGTGCAGACAGCAACACTCTCCTGGCGGACGAAGCATCTCCTGGGGACGAAGGGACTCCAGAAGATGACACCCAAACAGCAGAGGCCGCTGCTGTGGAGATAACACCTGCTGTTGAAGATACGGCTGTAAAAGGTGCAGACAGCAACACCCTCCTGGCGGACGAAGCATCTCCTGGTGACGAAGGGACTCCGGAAGTTGCAGATGACACCCAAACAGCAGAGGCCGCTGCTGTGGAGATATCACCTGTTGTTGAGGATACGGCTGTAAAGGGTGCAGACAGCAACACTCTCCTGGCGGACGAAGCATCTCCTGGGGACGAAGGGACTCCAGAAGTTGCAGATGACACCCAAACAGCAGAGGCCGCTGTTGTTGAAACTACGAGAACTTTAGAAACACTTGATGGATCTTTGAAGGACCAACCTACAGAGACTACAGCAGCTTCCTCCGAACCAGTCGCAGTTTTACACAACAGCATGGAAGTAGTCGCGAAAATGGCTCCCGAGGATGCTTCTAACCTCAGTGTCGACGACACCGAGATTGAAAGACCCAAGTCGCCATGGACAACATCGTATAGTGTCATCAATCAGGGTCCGGATATGACTGTAGAAGAGGACAGATCCAAGATTGAAGAGGTTTCCCTGACTGACGTGCCCTCTGGCACAGAAGCATCAATGCCAGTGATAAAGGTTGTACAGGACCAATCTGAGCCCTCGGCCGCAAAGGTAACTCGGGATTTATATGTGACTGTGATGTTTCTGAAATAGCAATTTGCAGCCTGAAGAAACAAACAGTCCGTCCAGACCCTCTTCGCCATGGGTCCCCTCATACTCCGTGTCTGTACAAGGAAGTCCTTCTGTCTCTGTCCACAATAGCCCCGTAATTGCTGCTGCTGATAGTTACGGAGACGAGGCTCTCGCTTCAGAACCCATCGACGCATTAGTTCCTGGAGCTGCTTCTTCATTCTCTAGTAGCGTCCACATACCCGAAATTGACACAGAAATGCAGTCCTCCGAACCCGAACAGCTATCGGAAAAACCTGCCAATGAAGTTGTAGAGGCCCCCCAAGAAGTCGATCCCCATCTTCAACCCGAACGTAATGGGCCCATCGAGAGAAGCACATCCAACGAAGAACAAGCGATTGGTCCTGATACGCCAGCCGCCGACTCTGCTTCCCAGGAGATGCTTAGAGCGAAGGATGCTTTAGCAACTGATGCCATCAACGACGGCGGAAAGACATTCAAGACCAAAGACTCTGCAGATGTTGAGAATATAGCTGAACCAGAAGAAATCCGAAGTGAAAGCGATTCTTCAAGGGAACCCTCCGTGCCAGAGGTTAATGTCATCCCAGAAATTTCTGAAGCGACGGTCGCAAATGTAGGTCATCTGCAGTTCATGAGGTTGAAGCGTTGCTCAGAAAGTCCAATTCATAGCCTGAAGAAATCAAAGAATCATCTCGACCGTCGTCGCCTTGGGTCCACTCGTATTCCGTGTCTGTACAAGGAAGTCCATCTGTTTCAGCCCACCCAAGTCCTCTACCGGTCATGACCGACCTTCCCGAAAGCGAGGCTCCCCGATCTGTCGTCCTTGAGCTATCCGAAGAATTGGTCAATCCTCCTTCGGTATCTGATGAAATTGCAACACCCGATGTTACCAGCGAATTGATAGAAGAACCTAGTCTCGATTCTATGGTCTGCCAAGATAATTCTGTCGCTCCAGCTGAGCGCGTCACCGAATCGTTATCGGAAACATCTCTAGAATTATCCTCTGAATCAACGGAGGATGTAGCTGCTCAGGGCGCGGTGCAGGATGAGACTGTTGACATAGTTTCGACAGTCGAAGGGTCAGACGATGCAAGCCAGACTGTGCAAGAGGTATGTTTTTAGCACCTGAGCTTGACTTATATAAGTTTTGACGAGAAATCCTTGTTGGACAGTATGATAGCAAGCAGGAGACGGTGTGTTATCTTTCCTCATAACAGTGTCAGCTTAAATGAACTCACAACGTGTTCAACGCCTGTCTCTAGGACACGCCAGTTTTGAATGTACCTGATGAACAAGCGACTGACGTGCCCGATATATTCTCCAAGGACACGGCGTTCCCAGAGATTCTTTCTCCATCTGCATTCGCTGCTGGAATAGAGAGGCCTAGATCACCATGGGGCTCATATGAAGTTACGAATCAATCGCCTTCTGCGGTAAACCCTGTTGTCGAAGATGCCGAAGATGTTGAGGCTATAGCTCCTGCTTCATTCATCTCAGAAATACCTGTAGCCCAACCCGCAAGCGAACCTGCTTTCAATGACTTGCCCAAGATTGAAGACGCTACTGTGCCTATGGCAAGTTCTGAGGTATGTCTATAATAATGTACTGATTTCTGGAGTTCTTTACACTGTTCCCTCCAGCTGACCGTGGACACTACCGGGACCGATCTTCCAGAAAGACCTAAATCACCATGGACTCCATCTTACTCGGTGACTAGGCAGGGATCTCAGATTTTCAATGAGGTTAAGGATCAACTCGGTGAATCTGAACAATTGCCTCAAGGCGTTGAAAGTTCAACAGTAAGCCCACGTCTTTCACCTTTCCAAGTTTTACTGAGAATTGACACCAGAATGTCTTCGAGGATCCAAACGTTCCTCTTATCGAAGAGTCTGCTCCAGCAGGACCGTCTGCTGAAGCATTCCCCGTTTCAGGGCACTCTGACGAGATAGAGTGAGTGCTCGCTTTATGTCAGATGAGATTGACGTCCTGATCATGTCTTATTTCTTTTCAGTGGTGACTCTGTTGGAAATACTCTTACAGTTTCAAAGGACCGTAAACGACTCGAATCCACCACATCGTCCTTGTTCTTCCCAGGTGGTTGGTTCTCCAAAACTCCGGCGGGTCGAACCTCTCTTGACAATGCACAAGGGGAGATCAGTTCTCCTAAAGTCATGTCTCCAATCGAAGGACGTCCCTCTGTCGATTTGCTTGGGGGTTCATCAGCTCCAAGCTCAGCACCTGCCGACGCTGCTGACGAAGGAACTGATGATGATAAGGAGAAGAAGGGGAAGTGGTGTCTCATCATGTGAAAGGGCACCTTGACTGTCCGCTGGTTTCTTGATATGCTGCAATCTCTACTCAGTTTCCGTTCCCGAATTTATGACCCGTAACGTATTCTTTTTTATATCTCTTTGGTGCTTGCTTTCGTTTAATCGGATCTTTGTCTGATTGACTATTTTTGCATAATTTTGTTAATCTCTACATGGCTGTCGCATCGTATCGTCATAAATTTACCGTCATAGCACATTGGTTTTGTGTATAGAACAACGGAGGCGGTGATTTAGTTTTTCTTCGTTTTTTCTTCGACAATCTCCACATTATCAGCAGGAATACCTTTCAGAATGCCAACCTCTCCTTCGATCATCTCGAATATTTCATCGCTAACATCACCCTGTACGACGATTTCCTCTTGGCCTTGCGGATTCTTGGTGACTGACGCGCCTGTTGCGAACTTGGATGCAAATTGTTTTGCAGCTTTCTTCAGATCGATGCCGAATGCTTCGAGGCCATGTACAGAGGTGACATGCTTTCGCTTGTTACGTTCGATTCTCTTGATAGTAACCTGAAGTCAAATGAATGGATGAAGAGAGGGTACACAATGGTCAACACTTCATAACGAACCTGGGAAGCCATTTTTTTCTTCAAAGCTGCATCAGCCTTCGCTTCGGCTTTAGCCTCCTTCTTAGCTGTGTCCTGCTCTAGTTTCGATTGAGCTTCCAAAGACAATGTTCCTATTTTCGCATGTAGAGCCTCTGCATCGTGCGATCATTGAATCGCCGCAGGATAATCGACGAACAGAGCATAACCCACCTTCTGAATAGTACTTGTTGAATCGCTCTAAATCATGTTCTTGTAGCCATTCTTTACATCTGGTCAGACTCGAGCCAAATTCGCAGTATTCCACAGGAAATGTGCAGACTAGAAGGAAGGGCACTGCCCTGAGTCTCGAGTGTTTGGAGATGTGAGTGAAGCACTCAGACCTCCGCAATATAGAACTTGAACTGGGGGTCTTGATTCGGGGGGTGGAATTCCCTCTGGTTCTGAGGTTGTTGGTATGGGATCTGCAGCAGTAGCAGATTTGTCGCCTTTGTCGCGATTCTTTTTAGCAGGCATGATGCAAGTTGCGAAATGGACCCTAATGGACGTTCTCCCGCCTCGCAAGCAATACCTTTAAAGAGGTATAATTATCTCGTAATGTCTTTCACCTAACCGACCATAGCTCAGTTGGAAGAGCACAAGACTGTAAATGGTGAACTGTATCTTGGGGTCGCCTGTTCGAACCAGGCTGGTCGGATTTCTTGCAAATGCATCTATCTTTTTTTGTCCCATTCAAGAGTTGCAATATGTATGTATAATCAACGAAAATTCAAAACTACGCTTTCACGTACAGTTAATTTCTTTCCTTTCTCTATATTTACCACTAGCAAGTAAGTTTAAGTACTAAGAGGTGGGGAACCCTTGTAAGGTTCCCTCCTTGGTGGGTATATCTACACAGAAAGTCTGTGTAATATGTGAAGCTGGTGACTGGGATCGCGTTGATTGGAATACTCGACGCTCGGCTTTGCAGCCTTGAGAAATCGAGGAACATCGTTAATGTGCATGTCACACGCTGTCAGGACTAACCCAAGTCCCCGTAACCGTTCCATGGCCTGAGGCTCTTGCTGAACTTGGGCGGTGCATCCAATGTTCCCTTCATTAGGTACACCAAATTTACAATTAAGTTATCTCCAAATGTTATACATAACGTTAGATATGACAGTAAGTAGTAGATGTGTCAATGCCTCATTTCGACGACAACATTGATAGTCATGAGCGCGGCATAGCAAGCGATAAGAAAGATGCCCCAACTCCGCGTCAGGAAATACCCGTTGAGAGGCACGACGATGATGGTTACTGCTAATAAAGCTAGCAACCCTACTGTGCTCACGAGCAAAGTAGAACCAAAGTGGAGTTGGTAAGGCTCAGATGTTTGTGAAATGATGTATGATCCTGAAATCCCGACGCCGAGCAGTATGTTAAGCATTGGTCCCCCAAAGCAAGCGGAGAATCCCATGATCGGGGCGAATACCTAGGGTTCATTTTCTCAACTCTGGAAATAGATGATATGTTTTATCATACACTCACAGCAATGCTCATATTGGCCACTAAATCCGCAAGCGAGTTTCCAACTGCGAAAATCGTCAATCCGATGATAGCATCGGAGAGTCCGAAAATGAGACCAAACGTCTGGACAAGGGAGAAAAATCTCAGCTTGAGACCCAAACTACGAAGAACGAGTATATCTCACCTGTAGTACCTGAACGACTTCGTCAGCTATTGCCATGATCCACACGATCGCAACAAAGAACCCCATGGAACATCGAGCCATTGCGAATGCCATATTATCGCCTCGGTCAACGAAGACAGCAACAAGAGTGGCCAAAATTGTACCCGCTACAGCAGCGCCAAGGAATAACCAGCCTTGGTGAGCATGTCCACCTGAAAATCCATAAGCATCCATCCAGTATCACCGCCCAGGAGGATCAGAAGGCCAACGCACTAAACAAAACCGCAACACAGAACAACGGCCCAAGCAATACTTGCACGGCTGTCAACCACTTATTAAAACCCACACCATGCAATTCATCTTCAACCTCTTCCTCCGCTATCAACACCCTCTCAATCCCTTCCTCTTCAAAATCAATCAAATTATGACTGCTATCCAGCTTTTCTCGTGAATGGTGAGCTGGAACGTAAGGTGTCACAACCACGGGCAGTGTCAGCGTCAGCAACATGACTGCCGGCGCTGCGAACATTGAAGCGATTTGTCCGAGAACGCTCTGGCTCCGGAAATGATGAAATGTCGGGAAAAGGGTGTAGTAGCATACGCCGAGCAAGTTTTTCAATCGCTGCCATTTTGTGAGAGGTATATTAGGAAAATTTTGTGACTCGGTATCGGTCCCGGTTGGAGAAGCGGGGGTGTGAGATATAGTAGGGATGGAGGAGGACATACTTGGAGGGTCGTCGAAATAGGTGCCACTATTGAGGTCAGGACTTCCCGGCTGTGAATCGTTCGGAGCTGGGATCACACGGACATGAGGAGAACGCTCGTCTAAAGCCAACGCAGCATCCCAAGGATCTCGTTCTCGTTCATGGTCATGTGTTACTGGTGTTCTTGGACGCGATCTCGGTCGGGAGTGATAATGACCACCTGCGTAAGGGGTGACTGGACTGTCGAATATATTCAAAGACGAACTCGATGCTTCGTTTCTCAGTGATGCGACAACTTGGCGGAACTCGAGTGCGCCGACCAAAGAGAAGGATGGCATTTGAGAAAAGTGAGGTGTATGAGGATTAGAGCCAAAGGTAGGAGAGGGTGTCCGAGAATGTGGATGTCTTGGGATATCGGTTCGAATTCGAGGGGGTTCAGGTGAGGAATGAGCGCGGATTCGGTTAGGAGTGGAAGGAACAGGAAGGGTATTCTCAGTTGAAGCTGTAGATATTTCCGTTCATGAGTGAATTCGTGCATCAGTGAACAAATACTCACGATCATCTCTGTACGATACGTCAAAAATAGTAGACGACGGAAGTTCATCGTCCCGATATTCTGCACGGACTATTGCCTCGTGTTCTCTGCGTCGCTGGAGTCTTCTGTTCCACCATGTGCCAATGATTACTGTAGCGACATAAGTTGCATACAATACGACCATCACAGCCGCCTCCCATGGATGAATAACACTATCCTTCAAGATGACGAGTAGAAGACCAACAGCTACGGCAAAAAATCCAACATCACGTAGGAAAGGACCAGGTTTGACGTGAAAGGGTTTGATGATGCATATTGAGCCCACGACACACGATACGATGAAAGAAGCGGCGCCTAAGAGTTCTCCGATAGCAAGACTGCCAGAATTGGCACGCATTGCAGAGAATGTAGAGAATACATCAGGACTTCCATTTCCAAACGCCAGAAATGTCACGCCAGCTACGTTCTCGTCGAGGCCAAGGAGCTGGGCAATGGTTGCGAGATTAGGAGTGAAAAAATCTGAAGCACTGATGCCCAAGGTAGAGAAAAGGAATATAAGCCATACAACGAGGCCTATGAAGACTGAAGGACGCAATGCAGCTTCTGTACAAAAATAATACCGGAGGTATTGCAGAGAAAGAAAGGTGCGAGAGCCTGCACAAGACTGAAATACATGCGCGCACTGCTGATCTGTCGGAAATGCAAGAGGACGACACTAATATACATTTAGTCCGAACAGGATCCACTGAGTATGGTCCTTGCGCACCTGGCCTTCCTCAGATAATCCCGAAAATTCCTCGATATATCGTTTCACAAGACTACTTTCACTCCCAGAATGATGAAGACCAGTTTGTAATTGGCCGTATCGTCCACGAGACCATAAGAAACATTGGACGAGGAAGAATATGGCGAAAATTAATTTGAAGGAATGAGCCGCCATGGAAATTGAAGGAAAAGATACATGTGAAGCGTGGACGGTGAAGTGCCGGACGGATAGCCGCCTCTGAGCTTGTTCACGTCGACAGGGGGAGTTCTAAAATAGGTAATACTCTAAAAAACTTCTATACTGATCGAGCATCTTAGCTCGAAACTAATCGTTGAATTCACCGATATCGTTTGACCAGACATTCAACACAGACATAATAATACATAGCGACAATGAGTATCAGAAAGACCTAACAAACCTTGGATTCTCTGAGCTTGAGTAAGAAGCGTATGAAGATACCAGGCCGCTCTTGAAGCACAACACAGTCAGGTTCAACGTCAACGCCCGAATGATTCGGCAATTGGTCAAGATAAGTAGAATTGGACGGCGCACGGCGAAAAGAGCTGTATTGAAGTATTACAGAATTGCTTAAACCCCATTCGACAATGGCTTGATAGGACCTTTGATACCTTTCGTTCGGGGATGATCAAGTTGGGTCGGGGTAAACATGGTTATCAATTTTTCGATATATGTAGTCGCAGAGCATTCAGGGCGGTTCAAAGGTGTCAAAAACTCCAGGTGGGTTGGGGCTACGTAAGAAAGCCGTCGCCTGCGACTCTACTCGCAGTTTCTCAGATTGGTGGACACTGGATAGACGTCACGTCACGTACAATCTCATTTCTTTCGCTGAAACCAAGCGCTAGCTAGATAAAAGCCTCCCAATGGCTATATTACACCCCTTCTCTCAAATCTACCTGGAGTCGCATAGAAATCAATATCACAAAATGATCTGCTGCTACTCGGTGATGACAGGACCAGAACAGGATTTGTAGTTATAGGCCCACACAGGGTCCACGGGCATAAATCGGTTCAACCTGAACTTGATTCTCTGACCTTGCGCGAAGAAAATCTTCACCAAACGAAATGCGTCTGCTGCTGGCTACGTTAGCCCCGCTCTTGGTATGTATCAGAAACCTAGAGCCCATGATCAGAGTATGTAACCTTACTTGCAACTTTCAGGGCCTGTTCCTTTGGAGGAGCAAATACACGCTCTACTACAATATGTTGACCAGGATGGATTTACCAGACGGATACTACTCTGAGGGAGAAGTGAGCTCGCATTGTCGCTCAATGAACTCTGCGTCGGATCGGTCATTCAAATACTGCGAGGATGCGTCGTTTTGGGAGAATTGTGAGTATATAGTTTTTTTTGGTTCGCAACAATTATTGGCAGTCCCTCAATTGGTGAACTCTGTTATCATGATTCTGACTGAATTCCTAGATGACGCTGACGGAAAACTTGAAGAACGACGTGTAGTCGTATCTTGCGACTCTGGACGCAGGGAATGGAATACTGTCATGGGTCCCCTGCTGAACCCACTCCCTCGAGGAAGCTTGTGGATTCACTCTCCAAAATCAGACCAAACGACTCGTCTGACCTTGGAAAATTTTCCCGAAGAACATACTTTCCATCCTCTCGGTGTCGAAGTTTACCCCTCTTATTCCGGAAACGCGTCTTACATGTACGTTGTCAACCACGCAGCAAACAAGACCGTCATCGAGCAGTTCCTTATCTCCCCATTGTCTTCTTCCGCGAAACACATTCGGACTCTCTCCCATCCGTTCTTCGTCGCTTCCAACGCCCTCGCATTGACATCTCCTACTTCATTTTACGTGACCAACGATCATATCTTTACTAAACGTCTTCCATATGTCGGTGCAGTCCTTCCAATGGTAGAAACAATCTTAGGTCTTCCCCTCAGCTTTACCGCTCACGTTACTATCAATCCTGACGAGAAAGCCGAAGACGTTGTACTCTCCCACACAATTGTTGCGCCATTCGTAGCCTACAGCAATGGCATATCCATCTCTCCATCTGGACTGGAAGTAGCCATCGCTTCGACTTCGATCGGGACAATCTACTTCTACTCACGCAATGCTACTACCAATACTTTGACCTTTTCCACCTCAGTCCAGCTTCCTTTCCCACCAGACAACGTTAAATACGACCATGACGGAAACCTTGTTGCCGGTGGTCATCCACACTTCCCATCTCTGCTTCAGCTTTTGGCACGGAAAGTTGACGTAGCTCCCAGCTGGGTAGCCTCCATCTCCCCAATCAAAGGAGTAGTGGCTCCCGAGTACGACGCGAAAGCGACTTTATCCGCAAGCACGATCATACCTCCGCCTACGAACCATACAGTGCAGACTCTTTTCCAGAGTAACGGGAAAAGTTTCTCTACAAGTACTTCTGGCTTGCTAGACACCCTTTCGGGCAATTTATATGTCACCGGTCTGTATGCGGAGGACGGAGCCATGATCTGCTATCCATAGAGAATGTGGGTCATCGACCAAGTGAGAAAGGTGATGAGAATCGTTGCTCTAGCGCATAATCAATCTAGGTTGAGATAATCATTCATTAGCATCGTAATGTCGCATCCGAAATCGAACGGCTATACAACAAGGTAGAAATATGGGATGAATGAAAAATGGTTCACATATGTATATTGAAATATCAATGTATATCCGGTATGATCAAACACTCGGAGGCGCTTGAACACACAACAAGGGAAATGGTACAACGAGAAGAGTCAACATAAAAATAGGCTAGGGAAACAAGAGGATAACAGAATGAAATAACAGTGCGATACAGCCACTATAGGAAATTAGGCAAGAAGGACCTGCATTAAACAATAATCAACGATAAATCGCAAGTTCGTATCAAGTCAGTAAACTCAAAGACTTACACAGCACCCAAACCAAATGCAAAAGCAGCAACACCCCAAGCCAGTGACTTATGTCTCGGCTCTTCGAAGAACCCTCCAATTCTGCGATTTGTAGCAATGGCTCGTTCGCCGACTTCAGGTTCCTTAAAGTTGAACTGTAGTGCTTCTTCCTCTTCTTCCCGAGCCCTCTTTGCAATGAGTTTTTCAGATTCATCAATATGCCCAGATTCCTCCATAGCGGCATTTCTTTTTGCCTTGAGATCCTCAATCAAGGTTTTCTGTTCCGCTATATCTTGCAGGCGCAATTGCTCCCCTGCGACGTCCTCAACAGCCTCTGCTTCCTCATCAACCGCTGTCTCGTCCGACCCACCCGGTGTGACAACCTCTTCCTTTACCTCGCGTTTCAGTGTCCTCCGAGAAGGCGTTTTGCCTAGAGGAATGGCTGATACCTTAGGTGCTGGACTTCTCGTGCGGTTGCTCCTTCGAGGTGGGACTGGCCTTTCAGGAGGTGGAGAGGCAGGAGGTACTACCGGAACAGGAGATGCCTCCTTCCTGCGTTTTGAAGGGTTGGGCACTGCGATTGGCGAAAGTACAGTCGGCTGATTGCTGACGGTGATATCGGTAGATGAGGGAGCTTTGGGTGTTGCAGTGGCTCCTTTGCCCGACCGACGATAATTGGCGTTGGGATCTGGTTGAGCATCGACGACGAGAGAAATGAGATCATCGAGGAGGTAAGAGTTCCCAAGGTCCCGCGCGAGTTCGGGACTAACCCAAGTTCCAGCTAGTCGAGTGATACTAGTGTCTTTTGAGGAGCCGTTGTTGCCAGAAAGATCGTAGTTGTCCTTCACCCATTGTACCTCGTCTTTCTCGCTCTGCTCGTCTGCTTTGGGAAAGGCTGCCCGAAACATGGTCGTGAGACTGACTGCTCCAGTGTCATATCGCCGGAGGATAAATGCGTGTCCAGAGCCCTACCGAGACGTTAGCGAGACGAATGTAAGGGATCACGGAAAAACGCGTACGGTGGCCGTTTCAATCTTCAACCTTCCCACCTGATAGCAGAAGAGCTGGCCTAAGTACAGAGAATCTATGATAAAGAAAGAAGGCTTACAAGGATATCTTGTCCTTGGCAGTTGAGAATCTGATATTTGACCGGAGGTAAGCTTCCGGAAGAGACTTTGTTCCCATTAAGACGTCAGCGATTTAATAGAGATAGAAGGAGAAAGGCGTACGGATGCTCTTGATGTTAGCATTTGCGCAATGGAGGGGGAGCGGAGGGCGGGTCATGGTTGAGAGTAAATTGAGGAGAAGATATTGATCCACGTGCAGCAGCGGCAGTCAACGTAGCCACGTGCAGGTTTCTCAAATTGGAAACTGATTTGGACTCCGGAATGTAGATAGTTGCATTTTCGCGACTGAATTTTTTTATCTTTGTTAGCAGGGGTACTGTGACACATTTCAACCGACGAAATAGCAGGAGAGGGGGAACAGCGTGGGATGGGGATTCACATATATGTATATGTTTTGGCATAGGGTAAAGCCTAAAGTTCTTTGTACACAACAGAAAGCAGAAGTAATATACATTCAAATTAGCAACTACTCAAGCGTGCGAGCCTGTGACAAGAAAGAAAGAATTTAGCTGGTACAAAAATGAGCAGTGATTGGTTTTGACGAAGGGAAGAAATGAGCGACATCGTGAAAAACAAGCCTAATAAATCGAGCAAGGCATGTAAAAGTAGAACATAAAAAGATGGGCTTGACAGATCAAAGCTGCTGAGTCTTTTGACTTTTGAGGTTGGGATGGAACTTCGGCGTTAGACAGCAGTGCACCCGACACCATTGGAGATGTTGGACTCGGTATCCTGCATGAGGGCACCATATTGAGGTCTTCATGATTTATGGAGAGAATTTCAGACATACGCCATTCGACAAATTGACTTCCGATAATTCCTCCTCAATCTCTGTCTCACCGTGCTTGAAGTCAGACAGGCATCCATCCCGGGAAACAACATTGCGCTCCAGGTCAGACATAAACTCTCGAGTGGTGTCTACTTGGATGGATATGTTGGTGGCGTTTAGATTCCTGGAATGCTGAAAGACCAACTGATGAAAGCATAAGCATTGATAAAAGTTAAGCAGCAGCTTAGAGTATACCTTGGAGGAAGAAGCATGCCTAGCATAGTCCTTGAATGAAATAGATGCATCACCAGTGATAGTGTTGATACCCTCTGCAGCTTTCCTGATCATTGACCGGGCATTGAGGTTCGCGAGAAGGGAGTTGGTGTAGACTGTGACAAGAGCTATTAGCACGAAAGGATCAGTGAAAGAAGCAGCTGTAACCCACGTCGTCCCATGGAAAAGAAAAACGAGATATAAATGAATGTTGCAGGAGCGGCGAGAATCTAGATCGCCTTGATCATTTGTGATAATTAGACACTTCGGAGGACCTACTGAGATAAGTGAGGCAACAGCACAGATACTACATGCGTTAATAAGCTTTGAGTGGTTCAAGTCCCGTTGAGTTTGATGATATCACTCACCTAGTCAAACCACCAGTATTGACAGCAAAAATAATCTATTTTTGCGGAAATTAGCGACACACAAACTGTGTCGAGTCTCGAGTAGTAACCTACTAGCTTATTAATCATCGTGTCGGATCTGTGTTCAAATTAGGGTGATGTGAATGTCACATTTCATAAAGTCAGAAGGAGCGGGCTATACTTTCGGAACCCAGTTTTAGAGCGCTGGAGGAGTAAGGTCAAGATGCCGGCAATGAAAAGGTCCCCGGCGACAGCGACAGCGTTGACAGTGACAGAAAGACCCTTTCAAAAGCGGCGGATGGACAGACAACATGAGCAGCTACCTATGAAGGCAAGTGAGAGAATCGTCTATTCACCTTGAGTTCAGCAGAGAGTTGTTCGAAAGTTTTGACACGTAGAAAACTGCGTGGCCCCGATTAGTACGTAGATAGTTTGTTTAGGGATACTTTGGCACGCACGCAATGATGGCAAAGGCTTCACGATGTGAAGCAACATTAGCTCCTATTCATGAAGACATTTTGGATAAGTGCCGCACCGATGACACAAGCTAAGGAAACGAAGTTAATAAGAATACGCGGCGGTGATAACCCCCATTCGTAGCCTCACCAAACTCTGACAACACAAATGAAATCTGGAATCAAGTCAACCCTCAGCTCAGGTATGACTTGGACAAAAAAATGAAGCGTACCACAATGGTTGTGAGCCACACCTTAGCACCACTCACTGGGAGTAAGCGATTTTCAACAAGACCGTTAACCAATAATGGCTGAGCAAGGACATACATTTCCAGATCCTGTACGTCAAGAAACTAGTGTGGACGGCATGTAAGTAATACAGGGTGCACGCCAGAAGAGTAACACTGACCATTGAACACAGAACGCGGTTAAGCCCTAAGAAACGTTCTTGTCATCTGCCTTTAAGTAATCTGGTGTGAACAAGACTCACGTTGAAAAGAACTTCAGCCTTCGAGGGTTCAGGATGTCGATGTCAACACTAAGCATTGAGGAAAGAATGCGTGCATAGTACCAGAAGACTCCAGATTACGGTTCCAAGCTTTGCTGGTTGTTGCGAAAAGGATACAAGATATACCCAGCCTACGCGGGAAAAAATGAGATCTATACATAGCACACAATTGCTGGTGATGATACCAGTATGAGTGATAAGTATTTGATGGATGAGGTCGAAGATAAGTACGGCCACCACCTACGAATAATATTGCAGTAATATACGAAAAAGAGAACAGAGAGACTCACTAATCCTCGCAAAATCCAACGGTCTTCGTGATGGGTAAAGTAGTAGAAGCCTTGGATGACCGAAACTGAAAAAAAAGGTGAAAGATTGAACAGACGAGCAGAACAATACTGACTTCCTAGAAGCATAGCCGCAACTACTATTCCTATATATGCGGCGCCAAAGCTGCACGATAAAAGATATCAAAAGAGATCAATGCAGTAGAAAGACGACGATGGACTGACGTCTCGTCTAACGAGCTCGACATAGCGAACGAAGAGGGCGATTAGGAAATGAGCCTGTGAGAGTGGGAAGGACGCAGGATCGGCTAGAAGTATAAGTAAGAGCCACAAAGTAGAAGTGCGATGGCTTACAGAGAATTCCTGTCGGAAATAAGAGGAAATAAGACGTTAAGATGTAACAGACTTACTAGCTTTGGTCAGCGGATTACTGGATCCACTTTGAAGTATAATCGAAGCTAGGAACGCGCCTCAGGATTCTATCAGTGGTCAGTTTATATCATGCCTTTGGTACTTTGTTATACAGCATACAGCAGGAAGTCTGTGGAGCTCGTTGTAAGATTCTACTGGTGTAGTTGCGACGAACCATCGAGGCCGAGTGATCGATATAGCATCTTAACGGGAGGTAAATTTTCCTCAAGAGCAGGAACAGAATCTTTTGGAGATTTTGTGACTCTTGCCGTATTATTGAGACGTAAAACGAAGAGCAATGACAGGTTCGAGGCTGGAGCGAAAAGAATGAAAAGTCGCCTCTCCTTCGGCAATGGCCGGACGGACACGAACATACTAATTGATCGTGTCCGAGTCATCCGAACCTTTACAGGAGACTACATACAACTTACAAGGATAAGGCAAACTCAAAGAGTGAAAGGGTATTCTCCGCCTCATGAACGCCTTCAAGTCACTATCTCGACATTATCGGTAGTACCCAATGGTTTGGCTCGATGCACCTTCCAGTAACTCTTACTCCATGCAGTAACTGCTAGTATTCTCTCAGTATGTCGCTATCTCAGATAGATTCATCATGAAATGTTATCGATTTTGATATAACCCAGTTGAACTCAGATTCAGCTCGAAAATCAAAGTCTCTCTTTCCAGACTTTCACAGTATGCCAGTGAACGATAACAAGGAAGTGATAAACTTTCCTGACTTGAAGGTGCGACTCAATTTGATCGGAACGTTGAATAGCCCGAGCAGTCAGACGTGATACGTGATTTCGTCTTTCGTGAACTTGTGGCCTTGAGTTTTGCAGCGATCTAATGGTCCATGTATTCACCTATACAGTACTCAGATCTTTTCAAACCAGGTCCTCCCTATCCCATCACTGAAATCTGTTTTTGCTCTACGGTCATCGGCGTTTCGACCGGCTGCGCTATATGGTTACTTACACTCTCATTCACAGATATGTAAATTCCAAGTGAATTCATCACACGATCCCATTGGAAAACGAGTCATATGTATGTATTATGGACTCGTGTCACAGTGAGTTTCTTCAATAAGGAGCTGTCAACCGATATGATCACGGAATTCTCTTAATCCTCTTGACCCTCGTTATTGAACACTCACATCCATCAATGCAGACCAGGCTGAAGGAGTGGTTTTTGTCAAATTGGTTGTACGGAAACGGCTATACCTCAACAAACATATCATCGACGGCACCAGCGCATGAATTGCCAGACCTCTACGAGGCAACGGTGGCAGAGCTGCAGGATGGATTAGATTCGAATCGCTTCAGTAGTGTCGACCTCGTGAAGGTAAGTAATCTGTTACTACCTGCTCATCAATCATCTCGGTTACGAGTCATAATTGAGCCTATAATATATAGGCTTACATTGGGCGAATCGAGGAGGTCAACCTAAAAGGTCCTGCGTTACGCGCTGTATTGGAAATCAATCCTGTGGCTGTAGAGCAAGCATCCCAGTTGGACAAGGAACGAAGGTCGAACAGGAAGAGAGGCCCTTTACATGGTATACCTCTCTTGCTGAAGGTTATTACCACGTCTCCATGCATTGAATTATGCTGAAACTACGATCAGGACAATATAGATACGGATAGGACTGACGGTGACATTATCTCCTGCCGATGAAGCATCTGTAAGGCTGAAATCTTATGCCGTAGGAATGAGTACCACAGCAGGTTCCTTTGCCTTGCAAGATTCGATTCCTCCGAAAGATGCTGGGGTTGTTACGAAGCTTCGTGAAGCAGGCGCTGTCATTCTTGGTAAGACTGGCTATGTCTCTCCCAGTGTAATGTATTAGCCTCTCTCAAGCGAAGTATTGATGAAAGCTACAGGCAAAGCAAATTTGTCAGAATTTGGCCAATTTAGAAGCCACAAGCTGACCGGAGGATGGTCAGCGCTAGGTGGCCAAGGAACAAATGCGTATTATCCGAATGGTGACACCTGTGGGAGCTCTTCTGGGTCTGCTGTCGCAGTATCTATTGGGTTATGTGCGCTTGCTCTTGGAACCGATACAACAGGAAGTATTACGTTCCCTGCTAGTCGTAATAATATCGTCGGGATTAAGCCTACTGTAGGGTTGACGTCTAGAGCAGGGGGTACTAGCCTTACTCTTGATTCAATACTTGTCTTTGCTCACATAAAGATTCTAGTTGTCCCTATTTCGTCCCATCAGGACACAGTCGGGCCTCTTACACGTTCAGTCGCAGATGCTGCTATTCTTCTCTCAGCTATTGCGGGACCAGATCCCAACGATAACGCAACTTCCTCCCAGCCTTTTCCGCTGCCCAAATACATCGACGCCTTAGATCCAAATTCTTTGGCCGGCAAGCGAATTGGAGTCCCGCGAAAAGTATTCATTGACTCCGAAACCCATCCTGTCATTATCGCAGCTTTCGAAGACTCCCTCGAGATTATGCGAAAAATGGGCGCCATTATAGTCGATCCAGCTGACCTTCCTTCTGCAGATGACTTGATCAAGAATGGATGGATGGACGAAGAACTGATTTGCTTGGTAGATTTCAAGATTGACATAAACAAATACTTGTCAGAGCTGAAGGAGAGTCCATCGGGCGTACGGACTTTGGAAGATCTTATCAAGTTCATTGAAGGTCACCCTGATTTGGAGCAGCCAAGAGGGTACGAAGACCAGTCCGTGTAAGTTTATTTCTGAATCCGAGCACGATATGAGTATACTGATCAATCTTGTTTGAAGATTTCTCGAATCGAATAACACTGCTGGCTACAATGCAGAGCTCTTGGAAATACTGGAAAGAAAGACAAGATTGAGTGGAGAGCAGGGTATTGATGCGGTTTTGTCCAAATATAATCTTGACGCATTGGTGGCCCCGCACTCCACTTTCCAAGCGGCAGCCTCTGGTAAGGGAATATCAGTGTTATAGAGCGAGACTCTGACTGACAGTGTTGTTTCTAGCAAACGCTGGATATCCAATGATCCAAGGTAGGCTTGGGACATGTGAATGCTGTATGAAAGTGTGAAAGACAATTTTCCATCAGTTCCCCTCGGTTTCTTTCCCGATGATACCTTACCAGCTGCGTTAGATGATGGCCCAACCTTCTATCCAGCTCCTGGAACACCATTCGGAATTTCATTCTTTGCTTCTGCATGGAGTGAATATCAATTACTAGGAATGGCTTATGCTTTTGAGCAGAAAACGCAGACCAGATTGAAAAGACGAGCCTATACTAAAGCTATCCCAAGCACTCAATTGTGACAGTATTGGAAGCATGTATTATATCACTTGGTTGCTGCACATATATCTTAACGAATTCTGCACGACTCGTGACTATGAGTTTGCTTTATATATATCATTCCCATTGGAGCTTTCCCCGTTTCTTCCAGTTCGTTTCTCCAACATTTGATATCACTGGGACAATCTTTTGTTTTAAGATTTTGGTATCCAAAGCAAAATAGGTGCTTATAATAATCATTTTGCCGTGTCCTTGGCAACACCCACCCATCCCCATATACGCAGCTTCAATTGACTAATTGAACTTCAAGTTGGTCTATCCCAATCAAGCTTCGTGACATCTGTGTCACCAGAAGGCGTACAGATTGAAGTCAAGAAACTTTGGTCTAAGATGAGAGGGTAGTAACCCTTGGTGAAGATGAACATTTAATTTCGCCTACTCTTCTCCTGTGGTATAAATTTAGGCTGCTAGTGGCACTCAGTCCCCATACTGTGAAACTTATCCCAAGAAAATTCGCATTCAAGGCTAAGTACTCCTGGAGTCCCTCTCTCTGGTAATGTCGCATATACTATCACCACGAGTCCACGACTATTGGCAAGATCCCCCCGTCCTCCAACTCCTCCGAAAGAGTTAGGGTCCTCTTTCTCACTTTTGACGCTCACGCGTCAGTCGGCAATATCCGGGAGGTTGGGTAAAAGTGACGAGGGTACCTAGAGGTACCTCCGTCAATTGCCTTGGAGTTTCACTCTGGATGTACGCAGACTTTATGATTGGAATTCTTGATCCACAGAAATTTTTGGGATCGACGTTCTTTGTCAGGTAAATGACGATCGCAGACGGAGTAATAGATCTGATAGAATTGGGGGTAATTCTTATGAAAGAGGATGTGAAAAAGGAGAATGGTGGAATCACAACCACGGGATATATTTTATTTTCACCTCTTAACTTTGACTTCAATTTTTGCTGCATCGATACTGGTACTGTCAATCAAATTAGATCAAACGTATTTTACATCTATATACTCAGACGACATATACATCATTCAGTCTATTTCAGATATTCATATCTGAGCCAGGTCCTTCGCATGCAGTCCAATCAACTGCGGTCTACCAGCCAAAGTCTCCGCCAGCTCCTTGATTCCAGCCCACCACGGATTATTGCCTCTTCGATTTTTCATGTCTGCGTGCGCGACCATCTCCTGAACAGGTACCCACTTTAGCGAGCTAGATTGGATGATGATAACAGCGGCAGAATCTGGAGTTGCGTGTCTTGCTTTCGAGGGCTGTTTCAAGAGTTTGATATGCTCTCGCTCCAGGAAAGCCATGCATTTGATTGAGAGTCGCACGGCACGGGCTCGATCCATTGGTGATGGAACCCCGCCCTGGAGTGTGTGGCCAAGAGATGCAGAGCGAGCATCGAACAAAGTTCCACCTTCTTCCTTTAGCATTTTTTGCATCACATCGGTTGTGTAGACTTGTGATGCGACTTCGTTCCTAAGATGAGGATAGGTAAGATGTGCTTGAAAGCAAATAACTGAAAGAAAAGTAGACACACTTTATTACTAGCCGACCTTCGCTTCGGCCCTTTGCATCCAGTGTATATCTTGTCTTGAGGAACCGCACGTCTCTTCGTAGTGTATCCAAATCTATACCCTGCTCCGGAGTGTATACCAAGCTGGCGCCGGTCTACAAGAAGTTGGAGTATGGAGATTTGGCATTGTGAACATTTCACTTACCGCCAAGGCACCCACTGTGGCAATGTAGCCACACTTTCCACCCTGAGTCTCAACCACAAACACCCTATTTCGACTGGCGCTAGCACTCTGCTTAATGGCATCGCAAGCATCAACCAACGCATTCAAGCTAGTATCGCTCCCCAAGCTCCACTCTGTCATCGGTACGTTGTTACTGATCGTCGCCGGAAGGTGGACCATCGGAATGTGGAAAGCAGGATAATGTTTCCTGCCTTCTTCTAAGAGTAACAGTGAACTGAATGCCTCAAAACCGCCGATCATCAAGAGTCCTTGGAACTGGTGCTCTTGGAATTTTGACGCGATTGCGCCCAGGTCAACGGAAGGTAACATTCGGTTCGTTCCAAGCTCTGAACCACCACGGGCTGTCCAGGAGTCAACGCCGAGCCATGAGAGCTCGTGAATTTCGTCGTCGAGTAGGCCACGAAAACCGTTGTGCACAGCGATAGGAGTGTGTCCGTGTCGTATGCAGTATCTGACAGCTGCGCGAGTCGCAGCATTCATACCGCCTGCAGGAGCACCCATACTAAGAAGACATGAGAATTCAGGAACTATGAAGGCTGGGAGGGGGCGCTTACTGCATGATAGCAATTCGCATCCTCTGGGTAACTTTTGATCAGTTATTGATTCTGAAGATAGAGATGAGAGAAACATACCTGCTCTTCGGGTATCTTTTCTTGATCCAACGTAGAAATTTTGAGAAAACCTTCAAAACTCTCTTTGAATTCGGGATCTCGGAATGACATTGCCTTTTCAAAATCTTTAGCCTCAATAGCTGCACTGACCGCTCTAGTCTGTTGTATAAAGCCACATGAGACAACGCGGCCATGAAATATACAAATAACACTTACCATCTCAACGGCTTCCATGAGAGGCACTCTCGTGATCTTGTTTTCCCGTATACCAATCATATACGATGGCGATGTAGGTGTGGCTTCAAGTAGTGTTTCAACAGCTTCCATACCTTGAAGCGTCGGCTGCCAATAATGTTTCAGCGCACCATAAATCTCTGATAGAACAACGACTGACTAGGACACGATCATAAGCGCAAGGTCTTCCTCCTCGTTGAGTATGTCCCAGTGTAGTGACACGGGTATCCAAACCAAGGCGTTCGGTGAGCACATCTTTGACATGCTCAGCTTTGATAGGGTTTAGATTGCGGTCGATGGCGCCTTCTGATACGATAACGATGGTTTTTCGTTTACCAACCTCACGGTGCTAGGTGTAAGTTTTAATGAAGGAATTTCCAAGTCGATGATGCAGACATACGCGATGAATACAGTCACACATTTCATCTTCCCAAGATTCAGATGTCGGAGGGCGTTCAGGGATAAAGATGAAATCAGCGCCGCCACTAAAGACATATTAGAGATGCGAAATATTTGTAGCAGGTCTGAACGCACCTGACACCAGCAAGTAGAGCTAACCAACCACAGTGCCTGCCCATGACTTCAAGCACAAATGCTCTGGAGTGACTAGAAGCAGTAGAGTTGATGTTATCGATTGCTTCACAGATTCGATGAAGAGCTGTGGGTGCGCCGATTGTAAGATCGGTCATTGACATATCGTTGTCAATTGAGCCAACAAGCCCCACAATTCTGAGGTGCGCGTGAAGCTTGGCTTTCTCCGCCGTTATACGACCTAGAAATAGGGATAAATATGGATGATATATTCACAGCAAAGACAGGGCGCACCTTCCGATTGTAAAGACTCGATCAATTTCGGCCATTCAGCACGGAAGACATCGGCACCAGTAAGAGAGCCGTCCCCTCCACAAACGACCAAAGCGTCAATTCCTTCCTTGATCATATTATATGCTGCTTGAAGACGTCCCTCGGGGGTACGGAATGTTTTTGATCGAGCAGTACCAATCAATGTTCCTCCCTAAATTCAGATGGTAACGTCGAGTGTTCAAATTCAATTTACGAATAGACATACCTCTGCAAACCAACCTCTGACATCGTCAAATCCCACACGAACGATATACCTGCCTTTCAACGATCGGCTTCCAGGATGATCACCCGTGCCATCTTTCAACAAATCTCCATCTCCAAAACGCAAATTATGAATAAGGTTAAAGCTGGAACCATCTGTGGAGGCATTATCTGGAAGATTGATGGGTTCATCGTCTAAGGCTTGTTCGGATAAAGCCTCGGTGTTGCCTCGAACAAGGCCTTCATATCCTTCGCGAACAACCCAAGCTTCACAACCTCTGGAAAGAAGCAAAGCAATAGAGGTAAGAAGTAGTACAGAACAGTTGAAAATCCAGAAGGCTTGCTTTAGGATCCCAACCTTGACGACCGCCCGAACGACAGCGTTCATTCCAGCGCTATCACCACCGGAGGTCAAAACGGCAATTTTCATGGCTTGTGACTGAGAGACTTTGAGAAGAGGAGAAGTCGAGGTTGGGCTGAACGTATTTATTTATGATGGAGGGTCGAGACCTGGATGAGATCTAGGCAAAACACGTGGTATAGATAGGGGTTATCACCTTCCACCATGGTCCATTCTCGCTTCAACGAAAAAGAAACAAATCCGAATCCTCACATCAACTTCATCACCCCTCTACCTGCCGAAAACAGTCATGACGCAAGGGAGTATCTACGCGCCCTTGCGGCCCAGGTCCGCCCAGTAATGAAAGCCCATGCATTCACGGTCAACAGTTTAGAAGAATACGAGCATAACGCGGTATTTGCTGGAAGAAATTGGAACAATGGTGAAACTATCGGTGGGCAGCTCTCAGAACATCTTTGCTGCTGGTAATGCTCACAAAACACGCCTATAGAGCTAGTGTTAAGAAGACCAAGCGGATCCTTTCTCCCATCGTCATGGCTCATGAGTACTCTCTGTCATGAAGTAGAATCTGTCATTCATGGATTAGACTGAGAAGCCTGACAGCTACTTCTCCTTAGCTGGCACATAACAAAGTGAGCCGAATCAATGGTCCGAGAAATATGCCACTCTAAGCTGAATACAAAAAGCACATGAACCACGGACCTGCGTTCCAGGCATTATGGCGAAGACTGCGAAATGAAGTCAGACAACTTCAGAATAAAGGATACTACGGCGATGGTCCGTGTGACTGTGACGCGCTTTGTACGCATCTAAACTTGTCCTCAATCATGCTGTAGGCTACTGGTCCGCCGGAACGCGACTAGCTGACTCTGCCGTTATCTCAGGAGAAGGTCTTGATATGAGTGATCTCCCAGAATATATCGTACGCTTCCAGTTCTTCCTTCCTTCATCTAATTATTCAAAAGCAAGTCCTCAGTGTGGTGGAGCACAAAGCAGGACACGTCCGTCTAATTTGCGCCAACGGCGAGGCCCTCGTCGTCCTCGAGAGATGGTAGCATCGAACAAGACCGGCAGACAAACTGCCAAACAGCGTAAAGCCGGAACCCGAGTGACGTCCAAATACGCTTTCCAAGGTGAAGGCATATCTTTAGGCGCAATCGACACAGGCAAAGGATTCGGAAAAAAAGCTAGCAGGTACGTCTGATCTTCGGATCCCGAACGCATGCTCATCATATCTCAGTAAAGGAGCCCGAGAAGAACGAGTACTTGCCGTCGAAAGAAGAATGCAGTCGCTCGCTTCTTCAAGCTCTGGTACGTACACCTTTCTGGTTTCTGGTATCGTCTAGCCCCGACCCTCAACAAACCGGTTTCAGTTACGGTTCCTCTCGTGTTCCCTGCTGCATCTACATTATATGCAGAACACTCTGAAGATGCTCAAATAATCATCGAGACAAATGCTGACAGAAAGCAAACCCTCCTCGACGCAGAACTCGATTCAGATGAAGACCTCGAAAAGTTAGGAAGTGGCGCGGTATGGAAGGATTTCGAGAATGATTTCACCTTCACCGGGCATGGTCGACCAAATGTCATCGTTATCTCCTCAGACGATGAAAGTGATTCCGCCACCATCTTGGAGGGGAAGGGGAAAAGAAAAGCTGATGTGTTTGAACAAATGATAGGTGGATTCACAACATCTCATCTTCCGTGGTCGGAATACCTTAACCCCCTTCTAGAGCCATCCCCCAAGATACGCAAAAAGTCCGATCTCAATATAGGCCTTGGAAGGATAGTGGAGACGGAAGTCACTTTCCGAAAGAAAGAAGCACTTGGAATGACTGGCGAAGGCCGAACAATAGGTGATGGCGCAAAATGTACTGGTGAACATACTCCTTGGTATTGTCTCGTCTGCACTCTGTGAGCGTTTTCCTTACCTAATGATACAATAAGTATAATATTTTGTTGTCGTTTCAGGGAAAACGAGCCTTACCATCTGGTATGCGCTGCCTGCAGGACTGAGAAACGTCACGTCTGAACGTATGATTTTCTGGAGCAGCGAGATATCCTCAGCAACGTACGAGTACACCAATGATTGAAATCGGGATATCAATAAAAACAAGTCACTAAAGACTGGTATAGGGAAACAACATGCCTTAGTGTATTACAAGGACAAGAGTGAATAATACATCCGAGAATGGAAAGAATGAATCAAAAAGAGGTAGCAGACTAAACAGAACAGATAAAGAGAGATAAAGAGAGATAAAAGAAGGTCAAAGAGACAGAAGGGAAGGATAGTTCGAAATAATACATATCGTATAAAAGATCGAGGGAAAATGAGGAAAAGTGTGCGACGTATAATATAAGCCAGTCATTCCTACTTTGTTTACCGTTTCGCGAAAACCTTTTTCAAGAGACCCAGCACTTTTGGAACATTGAGCTGAACGTATTCCAAATCCAAGAGATGTTTGTTATCTTTTTGCTGTGCAAAGATGTTAGAGTGGATGTGGGACATCGCGAACGGGGCTTACCTTTTCCAACAAATCGTCTATCTTGAGGTCCATCTCTAGAATCGCCCTCTCTCGGCCTTTGTAATGCAACGCGATAATGAAGGTTCCAGGCGTAGGTGACGTAATATTGAAGTAGATGTTTGGACGACTGTCAAGATAATTAGTTCGACTTGACTTCGATAACTCCAATTCATGACATACCGGTTATCGGGAACATTGCTCTCGACGATAATGCCCTCCTTCTCGAGTTGCGCGTGGGTGAATCTGTATGGGCCCAGCACCACCGATTTGGCAGGCTTCTTCTCTTTACCGCCAACCGTCACAACACCCACCGCAGTAGTGCTTCCCTTATCCTTAGACGCAGTCAACCGCACATTCTGCAAATAAGCCTTGTACTGCTCCAACTGGGACCTAAGGTAGTTGTTATGATCGCCGATGGTCTTGTACACTGCTTCGAGCGACTTGGTCTCTAAAAGAACCTTCTCCCGGAGGTTACCAAGGTGAACGAGCTCAGCAGCCACCTCCTCCTGCATGAGCTTATACCCATCATTTTGATCAACGATCTTCTGTTCCTCCAGCTCTCGAAGCATTTCCTTGACTTTGATACCTTTCCGAACGAGAGTAGCGTCCTTGGTCGTCGCCGCTCGCTCAGCGATGGCGGCTAAATTGTATGGACGTTTCTCGACGGCATGAGGGATGGATCGGATTAACTGAACGAATATCGATTTGGTCTCCATATAAAGCATGTCGCTAGAAGACACAGAATCCATCAGAGCACTCTGAATATCTTGCACAGGCGTTTCCCATCGACTAAACAGAGGCAATTCAATCGTCCGATTCTCCTTTCGGGGAACTT
Source organism: Lentinula detonsa (assembly GCA_027921405.1). Classification (NCBI taxonomy): domain Eukaryota; kingdom Fungi; phylum Basidiomycota; class Agaricomycetes; order Agaricales; family Omphalotaceae; genus Lentinula; species Lentinula detonsa. Next base: position 1,357,277 of record JANVFU010000007.1, read on the forward strand.
GAGCAGGAGCAGGTCCAAGCTCGTCTGTCAAGATACGCAAGTGCTGCTTATCGTTCGGCGACTGAATATAGATAGATCATTATCCCGCGATGATAGCATTCCGATAACACATACCAGTGTTTCTACGTGCTGTAAGATCAGTGAATGCGTGTTGTATAGCTCGTTCATGGTAATATGGATCATCAAGTCCTTTTTTGAAAGTGCCATGTATTGATCCATCTTTGAAAGAATGAGCGTTCCAGCATGGGTCATTCATATAAACTGGCATACCTCAAGCGTCTCGTAGAAATCGCCAACTTCACATAAGTTATTGAGGAATTGGTTGATGCGAGCTTTGTTGTTCTCCACAAAGGGATTCAAGGTCATCATATAAGCCTCTTTCGCGTATAATGGTTTGTTAGCTAAATTCTGCAACATTTTGGCGATCTAATTGGACATTAAACAAGAAGGAAACACTTTCGCATACAGACTCACGAGGGTCAGTGTTCTGCGGGGATGTTTCGCAGGGACGCCCTCTACTAGCATATAGGCTTGCGGAGTGACGATAGCTGGATTGATAAATCGTAGAAAGAAGAACCCGCCGATGAGAGAGCAAATGGCATAATCGCTCGCTTCGGGATATTTACGCTAACAGAAAGATAAGACAGCAGACAACCGCAAAATACGGGTAACGCACTCGTGTTAGACTCCGAATCTGCTTGCAAATCCATCTGATACCATACGGAACGCTCTCCATGCTCTCGATAATTGTTACCAAAAAGCTGTTGGCAATTTCCATCAACATAGTGAGCCGTGGAGCAATGATGGCTTGGACGTCAAGATTCTCAGCAGCAACTTCCGGTGGGACACCCCGGGGAAGATTCGCAGGAAGTGAACCAGTTTCTTCTTCAATTTGGTTGATCATTTGTTCATACACCTAAAAGGGCGACTTAGCACAAATCCAACATGAAAATTTTTGGGCTACTCGCCTTAACCGGATTGATCTCCAAATTAAGATCTTTGTGTTCAATCAAGCTATTTATACGCTCTGCAAGAACACTTTTCAAATAACTTTGACCTGGACCACGTCGAGTATAGGTTGTCATCATTCGGGAAACAGGGGTGTTAGCGCGAAGGAGAGAGCCGAATTCAGTGGCCGTCTCGAACTGGGCCGACAGTACCGATTGAAACATAGTAAGAAGAAGATGTTCTTCTCGACTCTCATACTGGTTTCCATAGAGCGTGAACATTACTGTCTGTAAGAGTGTGTCTATCTCAGATAAGCTGACGAGTCGACACAGAGCAGCAATATGGCGAGGTTCGGATTGCAGAAGAAAGAAGAGGTTGGAGTACTGTTGCATTTTGCGGTCGTCAGGATAGTGACCTTCGGTAGGATCGACTTCTTCCAATGTTCGTTCAACTTCTCGTTGCTAGATGTTTGTTAGTAATGAATTATATGGTAGTCGAAGGAAAGACTCTCACTTCATCTAGGGCCATCCGGTTTTGAATAAGCAGTGCGATACGCGAGTCTAGATAACGGACGTCTCGCTCCAGAACGAAATTCTTTTTGGATTGTGCGGAAATCTTTCCCTTTAAATCACGGAGACGCTTTTGGGCTATCGAAAGGAGTGTGAGAGGATGTATCAAGTGGAAGTTTAAAGGGAAGGCATACCTCTGGCAAGGTCATCTTCAACTTCGACATCGTTTTCTGCCGCCATACTGAACAATGCTGTCACACTGTAGCGATTGGTGTTTCTGTTCGTGAGACGGCGTCCCGACATACTGCCAGGGGAGTTTGGCTGGTCGGAGTAGGACATGATGATCGTTTAACGAGAGAAAATCGGCGAGATATAAAAGGACGTGAAGGTTAGCAACAAGCAGCTGGGCGAGGCACAGTTGAGTTGGACAAGAGCTGAGCAATTTCTCGCGCTCGCAGCCTGGCAGGAGCAATGAAGCTTTGAGGAAATACGGTATGTAGACTTTGGGGGTTAAGAGTATAAAGAGCGAGTCGTTGTCGTTGATAGAAACAAGTGAGAAAGTTTTGAGACTCAACTGCTCGGTGCTCCGCTCGGCATCTAACCCAACACAGCCACTTGGTTCCCGTTGCAAATAGCTGCGCGCAACGCAACGCATCATAAATTTGGTGGTTCTACCTGTCACTACAGACTTAACGAAATACTTCTCCTTACATTGAGTAGCAGAACGCTTGCAATGTATGATAGAAAGCCGTGCAGCCTGCAGGTGGGCGGTGAACTGATGACACACTGTGCTGCAGTGACATTTGTTCCCCTCCCCTCAATAATGAGAAACAATCGAGAACTGCACACTCATCGACTCTTTGTCTTGAAGCCGTTGCTATGTTTCCCGCGCAACTTCCGCGGACGGCCGGCGCAATCAAAAAACAATTCTGTATATCTGCGAACACTACACTAAGTACCCAATCTGGACTCAGATGGTGATGATGACATCACGAATACGCGTCGTAATGAACGTGATCATTCTGGCATGGCGCCATCCCATATTCCTTTGTTCTACCTTTCTTCCCAGTCAGAACTTCTGACTTCCTCAGAATAAATGTCAAATTTACTTGCAGTCCCATTTAAGAAGACCTATCAAGTCGACGTCGCCGGCGCTGCGCGTACATACCTTTCAAATAATGGAGACACACATCCGGATGCTGTTAAAGCCGACATCAAACAATGGCAGGAGATGAGGCAGAGGATCGCGAACATGGAGGCGCGCGCAAATCGACTTGCGGACCTTTTGAAGTGCGTTTTATAAATCTGTGGAAGAGTTATTTAGATCTAAACCCAACTTTTCCCAAACCCTAACAGTTATCATGCTCAACTCACTTCGATATTGACAAAGTTTCCTGTTGATGTAAATATCCTCTTGTACTAATAGCTATCGGATGTTAGATCTGAATTCGATCTTTTCGCAGATTCAACTAGAAATATCATATGCACCCGTGTTCTCTCCTTCAGTGGTCCCAGTGACTATGAGAAGCCTTATGTTCGAAAGAGCGGCAGTAGTATTCAATCTAGCCTCTCTCTATTCCCAGCTCGCTGCTTCCGAAGACCGTTCAAACGTAGATGGAATCAAACGCGCGGCCTCCTACTTTCAAGTCAGTGAATAGCAGTCATATCACCCAATTGCTCCGTATTCATGATGCTTAACAATCCTATAACTCTGTAATGCCACAGAACGCATCTGGAGCCTTATCATATCTCCGAACATCTGTCCTCCCACACTTCTCATTACTGGCGGACGAAGAACATTCACCTATGGATCTCTCCCAACCATTCGTCCACGCCCTCGAATACCTCACATTGGCCCAAGCGCAAGAATGTTTTTGGCAGAAAGCCAAGATTGGTCAGTGGTATAATTCTGGAGTTATATCATAAATTGAAACACACCTTACAAGCATGTAGATAATCTGAAGAATGGATTGATCTCGAAGCTTGCGGGAGCTGTGAGTTTACTTGGTCATTATTCTCAAGCATGCTAACCAGAATAATTATCAGACCATGGATCTCTATAAACAATCACTCGTCGTCATCCTCGAAGCTAATCCTCCCATTAGGCATATATTTCCTTCGGTGAGTTTTTAATACCTCATTTCCAATCACAGCATCAACAATTGTTTTCTTCCTGAAATCAGCATTGGCTAGCTCATATTGAAGCTAAACAATACCACTTTGAGGCTGTCGCGCAGTATCGCCGGAGTCGGGAGGAATTAGAAAAAAGCAGGTCAGCCACGTTCACTGTCATTTAAATAATCGATCGTCCTTCAAGTTTTGCATGTATTTACACCATGCTCTTCTCAGATACGGTCTTGAAATAGCCTATCTGACCCAAGCACAAGTGGCAGCTAAGAAAGGGTACGATATAGCTCGAAAAGGCAAAGTGTTACCTGCCATTTTGAACGATATCCAGGTTCGTATTCGTTTCGTTTCGTCCTTCGTTTATTCAATCTTCGAAATATCTATTTTCACCTCGATATCTGAGTCCTGACTGTGTATACATCACCTCTGTAGTCCTTCCTAGAGATTCTCAAGAAAGAACTGACTCGTGCAGAACGCGACAACGACTTGATATATCACCAAGACGTTCCGGCTGGATCTTCCCTACCTGTGATCCCCCAAACAACTGTCGCCCAAGTCATCGTGTTGAAAGAGTTGTTTGATCCAAGCGTTCTCGTTCCCCATGAACAAATGTTGTTCTCGGGTTTGATGGGCTGGGGTACTAGGGAGGCAATCAGTAAGTGGTTTTCCAACCTGTTGAATGTTCTATAGGTTATTGTTATAGATATACCTTATTGCTTATTCTCGCTCGATCAGATATCTACAACGATCGTAAGAAGAATCTCATACAAGAAGAACTCGTCAATCCTGCGAAAGAATCGAAGAATGCAGCCGAAAAGTGGGTTGCAGAGAGTATATCTCTTTCGTCTTGGCTCATTTCGTTCTCTATGCCCAAGATTACTACAATCCCTCAATTTACCTGCGTCTCTCGAAGCACTCGAACGACCAGTCGGGCTCCCTCCGAGTTTTCTCAGAAAAGCTGAAGAGGTCCGTCTGGAGAACGGTCCGGCAAAGATCGAAGCAGCTATCGAGGATTTATATAGACTTTCTCGACAGAACTATAAACTTCTGAATGAGGTATGTTTCAAGGCCTTGTTTCACGTCTTTATTTCATATCGTACTTGAAATGGATGTTTGATACTCAATCTTACTCTTCATTTGAATCCAGGCCATGGATATCCTTGATCAAGAAGCTTCAGAGGACGAATCAACTCGGGAGAGTTTGAATCTACCTCCAGAAAGGCTTCCCTCATATGAAGCGAACACTCACCTACTAGACAAAGAACGACGTTACAGGGCGATTCTGGACCAGGCAGCCACTAGCGATGAGACCGTCCGCACGAAATGGGATCAATGGGAAAGAAACATCACTGACTTGACTTGGGATGAGGTGCGTATGACTTCCAAACGAAACCCCTTCGAGATGACTCATCCAACAAACCCGATGGTTCCTCCAGGCCGATCTTGAAGCCTCCATTCCCTCGTCCACCTCCCAACTACGCTCATCAGACACAACTGACACGGACAAACATGCTCGAACCCTCCGCTCTCTCCTCGAAACTCTCTCCGACATATTTACTGACCGAGAGAACCTTATCAAGCGATCAGAAACACTTTCTGCCGCAGACAACATCACCCCTCGCATCGTCAAGACCGCATCGGGGCTTGAGCGTCTGGCTGAGACGACCTCTGAGGCGCAAAAGGAACAGAATCGAATGCCAGGTGTACATCCTGCGATGTTTGAAGACGTGTCGAATGACGAGTTGGCAAAGTATGACAAGTTCGTTACGTGGATGAAAAAATTAGAGGGAAAGCAAGAGCAAGTGGTTGGGTCTATCAGGGTGGGTTTTATGTCGCGTCTCTTGTTTCTCTCTCTTTGTGCAATCCAAATTACTACATGTCCAAAACCATGCATCCCTTCGTATCTGCTAATTCACTCCCACCTCACATAGACCGAGAACGAGCTGTTCTTGAAATCCAGAAAAGACTCGGAACTTGTCAAAGCAAGAGAACAGGCCCTTCAATCACTTGATTTTTCGTATCACAAGTATAAGGAGATCATACAAAACCTCGAGGAGGGTATCAACGTATGTACATATCTTCTTTCCTTTTGCCCTTTGATGCTGATCCATCCGTTTATTCTGTATTTAAGTTCTACAATGACCTAAGCGGTATCCTTTTACAATTTAAAGATGATTGTCGACAGTGGTGTACTGAGAGGAAGCACGAGATACAGTAAGTATATATATCATCCTCTTTCTCCTCCCTGTTTTAATTTTGCTGCCTCTCCTTCTCATCCTGTCCTTTTGTCATCCCTCTGAACCTGTGATGACTTGTCGTCACTGACGTTCCATCATTTTCACCCACCAAGCACCCTATCACGTTCGATGCAGTCTTTAACCGTGGGCAACCAGACCACCCCGAATAAATCCAACAACTCGTATGATAACGACTCAGATGATAACGACTCAGAAGTCGATTCAGATATCGAAACGCAAGCAAGACGACCAATCCCGAGTCAAGGACATGGGGTAGCAGAAGCGTCAGGAACAGTAAGGTCTCCGACGATGAAACCAAAAATTTTCATGACTGATCTCAATTCGAGTGATTGGGAGAATCCGAGTTTTGGGAGGTTCCTTCCTGGTGGTACTAGTCGGAAAGTTTGACTATTTGTGCCTACTTACATAGTTTGTGTAATATTGGTTGGTGTTGCGTTGGATAGTCATTTTTTCGCACACCACCACAAGCGCCTCGAGGCTTTGAATGATGGGGTGCTTCCAAACTCATTGGCGAACGAACTCAAAACAAAAACGGAAGGTCTGCATTGATGAATATATCTGAAAACTTGGTATCTTTATGTGCATGGGAGGGGTGAGTATCATCAGAAGGCTGTATTTAAAACTTGAAATTGTACATCAAACATCATATATAAGTATCCTGACCTTGAATTGCTTGGTACATGAACGAAGTATGAAAGATGGCTAAGATAGTTATTTAAAAATCAGTCAGATATTCACCACCCAATTATTCATAAAAAGCACAGGATAAGGCCGTAAGACTTCTTCATAAATAATCTCAACGAGATTATTCAATATAATCCTGGGTTCTATGTAAGCTTGTTGATTCATGGTACACATGTCCCGAATTGTAACAATGCTGACTAAAATGGAACACGCTGGAATTGCACGCAGCGAACCGTTGGACTATCCTGTCCCATTTAGTAGCCATCTGTCACAGTACATAGTCCAATCCCCCGCTTCTAGGACCTCGTTAACCTAGTTCGGCCGGGATGGAAACCGTAGCGGCCCGATCCGCTACATACCCCCCTCCTGTTCGAGGCCTGGGGTATCTGAAGGTAATCGGTACCAACAGGGTTCGAACACAAGACTCGAGTGTTCCACCAAATGTAATGATGCTGACTAAAATGGAACTGGATAGTCCAACGGTTCGCGTTACATTACATAGTCCAATTCCCCGCTTCTAGGACCTCGTTAACCTAGTTCGGCCGGGATGGAAACCGTAGCGGCCCGATACACGAATGCACTACAGAGCGGTTAACGCATCAAAGCAATATCCTATCCATCTAGAGGCTATCCAATTGATGCGCTATTTCACTGTAAACCGCTGATTCAGATCATTGACTGCTAGCTCGAGTTGCTTTGTCCCTCAATTATCCCTCAATATCTTGATTCGAAACAACAGGAAACAACCCAATTCTAAGGCATCAGACGATGTATCTACTTGAAATGAGCCTGTTTCAGAACTTGAGGCAGTTTCCAGGCAAAAGATCAACCATTCAAAAAATACGCGATTTGACATATAAACAGCAAAAGTTTTCTTGGTTTCGAAATCCGAAATTATCTTCTGTAGACTGCTGGCCAGTCACTAGTCATTCAATCTTCTGAGTCTTCTCAATCTTCCCCTCTACGCGACACGATGCTCTTCAGTATCAGCTACGTGCTCCTCGGTCTCATCGCTGTAACACATGCCATTCCTATCGATGTAAGTTTTTTTCGTTTTCTTCTTGTTTTTCTTCCTTGAGTGGGCGGCGTTGTAGGCATCGAGGACTCGTCAATATCTTTCCCATAGTCTGATATCAAGTTGACAGACAGATCCTTCGCACCCTCACCACGCGGTCTCGCTCTTGGATGCCCAACATCCACAACCACAATCACAACAAACTCCCAAAGACGAAATCCACCTCGCCTTTTGTTACCCCGATGACACAGGAAGACCAGGCACAACTCCAAAGATCAAGAAAGAGCTAAAGTTGATTGTGGAGAAGTACCGACAGCACATGAACATCAGCAAACCCTTCGAGTTGTCATTCGAGAATCGAAATAGTGGAAATATAGACGATAATTTCCATGACTTTGTGTTTTGGGGTAAAGGGGATGATCATGGTTGGGATTGTGAGACAGATGAGAGCCCATGCGGGGTTTTGTATAAGATTGTACCAATCTGGAAGAGATCGGATCCGGAACGCCGCATGGCTTCTGTCTACACTTCTCCCGCGGTTGGTGTTTTTGATGTGACGTATGCGATACGACATCGTGTGTTGAGCGAATCGGTGCATCCAGTCGGATGAGATATAGGCATCGGTGAGTTTTTTTTTTTCTTTCGGGTCATATACTACTTGATTGACACACCGAAAACTATTTTGAAATTATTTCTAGGCTGCCAGGCAATTGCGTTCATTTCGTTCATGTTCGTAGCGCAGTTAACGACGACGGACGACGTCCTTGGGATGGTGGGCAGAAGAGGAGCCCGCTATAATACATAACGAGTAACATAATGAGTACAGGAAGGGCTTAGTCTATTTCATTTCATTTCATTCCATGGTCTCTCGACTCTTAAGCCCATTCAGTAACATCCATGTATCCTAGGCTCTAGCTCAACATTTCCTTACTTATCCTCTAACGGCACAGTTTCTCTTGTCCATTACGTTCCACTTTCATCACTGACCACAACGCTTCGAGTTCATTTGCGACCTCACAGCCGATGGCGTGAGCAGTATATGAGTGTCCGTGGAGGAGCACATCTTCTTTCCCTCCTAGCTTCTTCCCAATCTGATTTTTTTTGTGATCCAACAACGGGTTCAGAGTGGGGTGCATAATAAAACGCGTCAAAGACCTCTCTCGATGCAAGCGTCACAGCCAATCGTATCAATCCCCCAGTAAGCATTTTTGCATAAACAGCTATATCTGTATGAGCATTACCTAGTAACTTCTGTAGTGTGAGCGGTCCGAAACGGTGAAAATTTCGTCGAAGATTATTGGAAGGGAATGGGGGAGGGGAGATTCTGCGACACATTCTGAGGGCTGGGGGGTGGGCGACTTGAAGGGAAGACGTTGGGAATTGAACGGAATGGGTGAAGACTGGGAATTCCTGTGGGTTTCGTACAACGTCTACTAATGCTCGTTGAAAGAGCGGATCGACGAAGATCATACCTCCTGCGCCGCGAAGGGAGGGGTTCGAGGACGAGAGCGGCTAATTCTGTGGGTTGCTCAGTAAGCTCATTCTTTGCTAATCCATCCTTTTCGTCCTCTGTGTTCGTTATTCGAAAACCAGATCGAAGAGTCCACAGTTTCCGGGCGACATATATTGTATACTGCTTGTACATGGGGTGTTTTGAGGCGGGAAGACACGTCATATACGTGTGTAAGGGAGGGAAAAGTGAGAAGATTTTTGGTCAGCTCTTGTTCGGGAGGTAAGTACGATTGAGATAATTCCTTCGTCGACTTTGACGGCTGTCTGCCCTTGTCTGATCCACCACTTGTGGAGGATCAAACCAATATCCTTTACAGTCGTGCCTTACCCATGTGTACACGCCTTTGTTCTTCAGGTATCAGCCAACGAGTCTCATAAAATGATCATTAAAGAGCACTAACCAGATTTTTCACAATCATCCATATTTCCAATTGAATCTCCATGATATGAGCCTATAAAACCTTTGATACCCAGACGCCGCTCATATGCTCTCTTAACCTTTTAATCTACTTCGACACCTCCCACAAGAGAATCCTTATTGGTTATCAAATAAGCCTCCCTCCTTCTCACAAACGTCCGCAGAGCCATCTTCAACGCGACTTCCATTCCTGTGCTTCCGTTGTCCGAAAAGAATACTCTAGAAGCCCATTCGTGACCCGGCCCATGAGGAGAGAGGAGATATTCGGATAATGCTAGCGCAGGTGCGTGTGTCGCCCGGGGAAACCTAGACTCTAGGAATAGGTTTCCATTTAGGTATATAAAGTAGCTGACTTACATGACATGGCCATACCTTCCTGCTGCCCGTGCAGCGGCGAGCGTGAGACGGGTGTTGGTGTGGCCAAAGGTTTGAGTCCACCAAGAGGCGGAAGAGTCAAGTTGTGGATGAAGGACAGGTCTAGAAGATGATGGACCGAGAACGTTGAAAAAGTCGCCGTACGCGCTATCTATCACGTTTACACCTCCTCCGCTGGCATGCTGAACAAACGGCCACCATATATTTTCTTTCGTTCTTTCTGCCATTGATTCTAGATTAGCGATACGGGAGTGGTGGGAGAGAGTCCAGATGTGACAGAAGTCTGGGTAGAGGTAGGCTGGAGAGGAGATCTTTCCATAACCGACTGCTTTTCTTCCGTGTCTTCAAGTTTTTTTAACCAGGAGTACAGTAAGGTCTATACCACGTTCAGACAAATGGTCGTCGAGATAGTCCCGAATCGCCATATCTCGATTGTCTGCTTGGGTCGTTAACAACGACAAACGACAAGGACATCGACGATGTAGCCTCTGAGGACCAAGACTTCATACGCTGCTATCGTTGTCGATATCCCACCGAGCTTCGCGTCTCCGACCAAAATCGTAGGCAAGGGATAGAGGTCGGTACGCATCTGCCTGTGCTGGAAAGCTTGGCCAGCATGGTGTTGGAGAGTGGATTCCAGGAACATCATAAACTAAACGTGGTGATGATATGTTTGAGTCAAATTTGGACGGGTAGATTAGGTATGGAGAAGCTCATACATATACATAGGTTTTCTTCAATCTTGGACCAGCATCTAGTTGAAGTTCACAGGTGATCTTGGAGAAACGCGTCGAGCAGTTGATGTGATTTCAGCGGAGTGGAGAAGTGTTCATGTCCAATCGTAAGAAACCTATTGTGTATAGGGCCTAGGCACTCCTCTACTGTCACTGTATCGCTTTTTGAATTCCAATTGCGAACATGTTTTTGTGTATGTACATACTAGATAGATATCAGCATGTAATATGTATCGTTAATCACTTATCCCGAGTCATCAGAACCATTGTGTACAACGAAATTATTTAGTGCATCGAAGCAATATGCTATCCATCCAGAGGCCGTTCAATTGATCAGCAGTTCGAATTTTCATAACTTGAGCCATTTTGCTGTACACTGCTGGCTCAGATAAATTGAAGTTGCTTCGTCCCTCGATTCGGACCGATACAGCCCAATTCTCTCGTCTCTAACAAGGGTAAGCAATGATCGGATGTTGTATTTGCTTGATTTGCTTGAACTGAGCCTGTTTCAAGATTTGTTCCCATGTGTGATCAGAAATACCAACAACCAAAGATATATGCGATTCGTGAAACACATTTTAAAGAAACCTTTTCCATTTCACAATTTCCGTAGACTGCTGGCCAGTCACTACTCACTATCTGTTCCACGAAGTTGTCCGTTCTCCAAGTTTTCTTATTCTTCTCAATCTTGCCCTCTACACGACACAATGCTCTTCAGTATCAGTTACATCCTTCTCGGCTTCGTCGCTGTCACGGTAGTATATGCCATTCCTGTCGATGTGAGTTTTTCTTTTTTCCGTTTTCTTATACCCAAGTGGGCCCCATTGTGGGCATCGAGGCACGAACAAAACCACTCACAAATATCTTTTTCATAGACCGCTGTCACTTATCCAGGTCGTCAGACCCACCCCACGAGCTCTTGGATCCGTCGACAAGCAAAGGACAAAATCCACGTCCGCTTTCTGAACAGATCTCACACAGGAACAGGCTGCCCAGTTCCTCAGATCAAACAAGAGATGACCTTGATTCTACAGAAGTTCCGACAGAGCATAAACGTCAACAAGCCCTTCGAGTTCTTATTTCAGAACCGATACGATGAGGAGATAGATGATGATGAACATGACTTTGAGTTTTGGGGAGAAGGGGTCGGTGAGGATTGCGAGACGAATGAAAGATCTTGTGAGGTTATGTATAATGGGAATACAGAAAGGGACAGGCTCGATCCAGAAACAATGATGGCTACTATCTCGGCCGAGAAGGGTATGAAACATTTGCTGGTTGTGAACTATGACATACGACATAATGTCAAGGACAAACACAGCAGTTGGCAGGAGAGTTAAATTCACGCCATATTACTATGTACATACCACTCTATTTGACTTTGAAACATGAATTCTAACAGCAAAACAAACGGCTTTGTTTTCCTTCGTTCAGTGGCCAACAGGCTGGCTTGTATGTACTCTACACAAATTACAACCCTTGGGCAGACAGGCTCACCCTGTCAAAACCTGATGCCGTATATCATAATGCACCGTCAACAAGTCTTTCGTACGAAAGAACACAGTAGCCAAATCTTTACCCGCATCAACTTTACGATCATCTGGAGGCCCTGCTTCCGTGTAATGAAACACAACCATACATCTGTTCTTTATCTTCATTGGATCCTCCTCTTTGCAATCCTCCCCAACACGTTCACCCCAAAAGTCGAAACTATGTTCGTTCCAGGATATATCACCACTGTAGGAGTTTTGATATTCGAATCGAAAGGGGGTGGTGATACCTATGCTTTTTCGGTATGCTTTCATGATTAGGTCCATCTCGAGGGCGATATCGCGGTGAGGGATGCTTTTGGTTGTGTGGTCGACTCCTCCACCGAGATCTCCTCTGAAATGGATGTAGATCACATCCGAGGGAGAACTTCTGGTCTGGAGAAAATTCAAATAGTTCAGTAATGTGTATGCGCGGATGCCAGTAATCACGGCGTAGAAGAAGAAGTACGCGGGATGTACAAAGGGAAAAAAAAACACAACACCAACATCGATAGGACCAGCCGCGACCTGTGTGAGAGCGACCAGGCCAATGAGGATGTAGCTGATGCTGTTACTGAGGATCATTTCTTATCAGACGAGCGTTACAGATCTTGCGTTTGGTGAGGTGAACCGGCCAGCAGTTTACAAATCGATACATCCCACAGTTTCAACCTCTTTATAGGAAAAAAAAAAGGAAATTTTTTTTTCAAGGGTCAGCAAGCGCTTGTTACGCCTCTTATCAGGAATTCACGATTCAAGTTCAACTCACACAGCACTCGTTACCATAGGATCCCATAGGCTCCCATAGGGCGATTTGTCTTGGAAAGGCCCATCGGAGGTCCTACATAGGTAAATACGCGAGCCTAATCAGTACTAGCTGATAACTCCTGATACCTCCTGGCGAATCCTGATACCGCATATCTGGGCGCATCATTCCGTCAATAGTAACTTGCAAGGTAGACCAGACCATACTTCATACATCGTGGTGTCGCGGCAGCGGCAGCGGAGGAGTGATGTATGTGTATCTAGCTCTATCTCGAACTTCTTTCTGAGGATCTCTTGGAGTTGGAGACGGAGAACGCCTAGGTGGCAGTCTAGATGGTTCGTCGAGGGGTGAGCGACCGACTTGGACTAAGTATCCCGATCTCTATACCTATCCATTCCCTTGTCATCCTGTTCTCTTCTTTCTAAACGATGTAGACGATACCGCTTGGAATCTGCATAGTCATGACCTCTCTTCTCGTTGGTAGTCCGCGCTGTAGTCATCATACACCATAAACGGCACAGGCTCCGCAACGCGACTCAACAGATGTAATTCTAATATCCTCAACTCCACATCGTGCACTGATGTTCCCTCTATTCTTTCCCCGCCTCTTCGGAGATTGGGTTTTTGGATGATGGCTTTGACGTGTACGATGGTTTCGGGGTGGAGTCGGGATGCCCAGTGTGGGGAGGTTTGGGTGTTGGTTGTGGTTGTGGTTGTGGTTCTAGTGTTATGGTTGGGTGTTGTGGTTGTTCATTCGTTCGTCGTTGGTATGGTATGGTATGGTACGTGGTGCGTATCGACCGAGTAAGACAAGAAGCAACGAGTATAAAGTGAGAACGAGTCCCGCTTCGCTTTGGATTTTTGTATGCTAGGGAAATGACGGGATCCGCCAGTTTAGTGATGATGATCAACATATATGCAAATCACAATGACAATAAACGGGCGAACTGCAAATAAATTACAACCCTTAGAGGGTCAACGCCTGTGTCTGTCTATCATAATGCGCCGTAAACAAGTTTTTCATATCAAACAACACAGTAGCCCACTCTTTCCCTGCTGACGCACGATTGAACGCAACCATACATCCCTTCTTTCCGTGCCGCAAATCCTGGTCCTCTTTGCAATCCTTCCCAACATTTTCACCCCAAAAGTCGAAATCATGGCTAAACCAGGTTATAGGATCTTGGGAGCCGTCTTCATATTGGATTTCGAAGGAGGTGGTGATACCTATGCTTTTTAGGTATTCTTTGAAGAGTTCGTGCACTTCGTGAATGATCTTGGTGTCGACTGTGGGTTTGGTTGACTTCTCGTTTCCACCGAGGATCCCTGTGAATCGGACTCGAACCACATTCACGGGAGTACTTGCGGCCTGGAGAAAATTCAAAGTAGTTAGTAATGTGTATGCGCGGATGTACGCCGGATGTACAAGAGAAAAAAAACAACACCGACATTGGTAGGAACCTGAGCCGCGACCTCACGCTGTGTGATAGGAGCAGCCGCAGCCTGTGCGAGAGCGACCAGGCCAATGAGGATGTAGCTGATGCTCTTACTGAGGAACATTCCTTATCAGACGAACACTGTAGATCTTGCGTTTGGTGGGGGTGAACTGGCCAGCAGTTTACAAATCGATACACCCCACAATTTGGACCTCTTTATAGAAAAAAAGAATTTCTCATGTAAAGGGTCGGCACGCCTCTCATCACGCACGATTTCAGGATTCAAGTTCAAGTTACTGGGCAACGCCCTGCAACGCCCGTTGGATCTCTTATGTAAATTATTTTTTAAATTGGGTCTGCAACGGCTTGTTACGCCTCTCAACTTACTTGGCAGCACTTGTGACGCCCGTTAGGATCTCTTATCAGGAATTCAGCCTATTCAGGATTTCGGAAATAGTCTTGGTCCATCTGAAAGTCCCCCCCCACACACAAAAAAAAGAATTCAGCGCCTTACTTATACGGAAGTACCTCTGTATCAAAACAACTCCCGGATTCCGGAACAGCCTGTAGACTCTCGTAGGAGGATATTCCCAGAATTAAAATCAATAAACAAGGGCGATTTGGCTTGGGAAGACCCGTTGGAGGGTAGGTGTATAGGCGGGCCTGATCAGTACTAGCTGATTCCTCCTGATACCTCCTGACGAATCCTGATGCCCCATATCTGGATTCTGGGCGCATCACACCGTCAATAGTAACTTGCAAGGTAGACCAGACCCATACTTCATACGTCGTGGTGTCGCGGCAGAGGAGAGTGATGTAAGTATGTTGTATCTAGCTCTACTATCTCGAAATTATTTCTGGACACTCGTTTTAATGAAAACATTTGGACATTAAGATAGATAGCGGATGGCGGGTGGCGGATGACGGAGGATCTGTGAGTGGGGATCATCAGGGATATTGAGAGAATTTTCATACATTGTTTTGTTGCTCTGTTATCATATGATATAATCAGGATCCCATCTGTCATGCGCATTAATGGGGTAGTGGTAACCTGGGTCGTTGCCATAAATTCAAATCTCGACCCGCCGGGTTTTCGATTCCCTCTTAATGCATGCATAGCTGGTGAATTGGTCTCCTTTTTCTACAATAAAGAAAATGTTTTACAGTAAGTAGTTGTAGACTCAACGTGAAATTTCCGTGGTGGATCAGTTGGGTACGTAAGACCGAGTCCAGGAGGACAGTAGAGTTTTTTTATTGTTATGATACTACTACTGCTACGAACATCACGCCGAGTTTACTTCCATGAACAATCCATATCAAATCGCTTCCTGCATAACCACATCCTCCCCTTCCCTCTGTTGCACCCCCTCTAATCCTCCTCCTCCTCCTCCTCCTCCTCCTCCTTCGCCTCCCAACAACCCCAACGCAGCCGTCTTCATCGCCGCAATCTTCTCTTTCATAATCACAATCGCCTCGGGAAGCAACTGTTCCGGCTTATACGCCGATTCAGATTCGACGGAAAAAATAAACCAATCTCTAATCCGGCTTAGCTCGACAGAGTCTTTGAATTCCGGGTCACGGAGAACCTCACGAGAGACGGTGTCGTTTCGCATGTGTTTAGGGTCAATTTTCACGGTACCTAGGTAGGGAGAGAGAGTATGTTGTGTCAACAAACAATCCAGGTGATTATTTACTAGTAATACCTACTCACGTTTCTTTTTATCAACCTTCACAACCCCAGGAGAAAAACATTTCTGAAACTCCTCCGCTCTCTCGAACGGAATCGGTTTCTTTATCACGATATTCGGATGTAATCGATACGTCGCAGTAGCCACCGGACTCCATTTAGCATGATCCTTTCCTAGTCCTTTTCTTGCATGTAACACGATTTCTACCGCTTGACCAGGCCGTAGTTTCGCTAGGACAATATCACCGTTCAACGGACCAGCGTTTTTGAGTTTCTCTATTTGTTCCCCTGCGGGGTTCCATTGGAGGTGTTTAGAGAGAAGTTGGTGATTGACGTATCGTTCGTCGTCTGTGGGCGTCGATGAACCTGAAGCCGAAGCTTTCCCCTTGTTATCCTTCCACGAACACTCTAAATCAATCTTAAACTCCACCGTATTCCTATCCGTCGGTGTATCTCCTTCTTCCAACATGTCCATATGTGTTGGATCGACGTTGAGAGGGATTAAACCTAGTCGATGCGCAAGTATTTCGTCGTGGATAACAGTAGTGTTGTTGAACACGTAAACTTGGTCGATGGCAATCGTAGGTACTTCTGCGATCATTATCCGACGAAAAGCATTGGCGATGCTTGCATCTACTCCAATGATATCAAATTCGATGGACCGTTGGGAGAGGCGTTGGATTTCGACTGTGAGGTTCTGTCCTGGCGGAATAAATCAGTTATGGACTCGAAAAAAAATGAAATCAGAGCAACGGAATCGAAGAAGCCGATTCATTTTTCTGTCTCATAAGTTGTAACGGACCTGTTTGAACAACTGTAGATTCCAACTATGATCTTCGTTGGGGTAATGACCGGGGAAATCGGTACTCGAGACGTGAGATACGCGTTCGGCGCCGATGCCAACCAGTCTGCGGGCGTTCACGTCCATTTTGGGGGAGCAGAAGTCGAAGTTTGATAACCTGCTGTTGATCTCTAGGAGTTGGGGACGAAAAGTAAGGGAAAGGGAAAAAATTACGAGCACGTGGATTAGAAACCCCAACCCTAATAATCACACTTGGGCTTGAACTGCTACTACGATGTTCGAACCAATCCGCGGAGGCACAAGAGGCGGGCAAGCCGAATTCAAATGGACAGATGTATCTGCGGACAAAGACAGAGAGGTGAGGTTGTGTTATATCCAACTAAGCCGTTCTAATAACGTCAATAAACCTTCCCTGAACCTTCCAACACATACAACCAATAATTATGTTTATCTTGACTCATTCTTCGCCTTGTCGACCCATCCTACGCCAATAGAACTATCTAGGCCACAGTATCAATGCCCCCACAGGACGCTGGCAGAAAAATAAAGACGTCCATTGGTATAGCAGGGACTCGAATGATTCTGAACTCCAGAGACAGGAAGAGATAAAGAAAATCAAAGAGGCAGAAGCAGATGCGCTTGCTGTTGCTTTGTACGCTTCAAACATTCCTTTTCCTTTCCTTTCCGTTCTGATTTAACTTGACAATCAACGCCATTTCCTTCTTCAGAGGATTCACACCCGAACCAAAATCATCCAAAATTGAATCCGGAACTGCAACTACCAGCACGAACACAACCACGCCTGCAACCGGAACCGCAGCTACAGCTACAGATGAGGTGTCTCCTTCGGGAAATATACCGGTCGATCCACAACGGTTGATAGGGAAGGAAGAAAAACGTAAAAGAAAGGAGGACAGACGCGCTAGGAAGGAGGAGAAACGTGCACGGAAAGAAGAGAAAGCTAAACGCAAAGTCAAAGACCGGGACTACAGCTCGGACTACCAACGGGACAGAGGTCACGGCTATGCAGATTTCAACCGGTATCCTGATGACCGTCTACATCGTTCGGAAAGAAGAGAGGACAAGGACAGGGGAATGGATAGGCATAGAGATCGGGATAGTCGAAGTCGGTCGCCTACCCCTCGACGAACATCCAGACTGCCACCCAGGCGTTCTCCAACTCCAACTCCAACTCCAAGAGATCACCCTCGTGTTTCTGGAAGACAAGGAGGAGGAGGAGAAAGAAGTCGTTCAAGAACACCATCACGGTGGGACCGAGATCAGGACAGGACAGGACGGAGAGAAAACGAGAGTAGAAGATGAATAGGGATAGGAATGGGAATAGGAATATGATTCTGATGAACTGTTTCACTGGCTACTGTGTGCTATCTATGTATGAAAATTCGGTAATGGATGATTTCACGTACAGTTCCTCCGCCATCCGCCATCCGCTATCCTATCTTAATGTCCAAATGTTTTCATTACTTACGGGTAAATTTCGAGATAGAGCTAAGTACATACATACACACATATATCATTCTCCCCTGCGCGACACGACGTATAAAGTATGGTCTGGTCTACCCTTGCAAGTTACTACTTATTGACGGAACGATGTGCCCAGAATCCAGATTTGGGGTATCAGGAATCAGGATTCGTCAGGAGGTATCAGGAGGAAATCAGCTACATACTGCTACATAGTACTGATCAGGCCCGCCTATACACCTACCTTCCGACGGGTCTTCCCAAGCCAAATCGCCCCTAGTTATAAAAATATTAATATTATAATTCTGGCGATATCCTCCCTACGAGAGTCTACGAGCTGTTCCGGAATCCAGGAGTTGTTTTGATACAGGTACTTCAGTATAAGTAAGGCGCTGAATTCTTCTTTTTTTGTGTGTGTGGGGGGGTACTTTCAGATGGACCAAGACTATTTCTGAAATCCCGAATAGGCTGAATTCCTAACAAGTGCCGTAGGCGGGAGGGTCGAGGTTACTTTTCGTTTTTTGATTTTTGATTTTTCGCTTCAGTACACCGGTCCGGTGTGTCATATGACCCGGAGTTGAACTTATGACTCGAATGATGCGATGGATTCATATCTGAACCATCTCTGTCTTTCTATCTCTAATACAAAATACACAATATAAAACCATGAATCAGCCTCCAAAACGGGTCAAGAAGGGTGTCCTAAGTCAGTACTTTTAATTCTACCTGTACTCCTCAAATAACTGGTACAATTGGGCACAGAAACTGAGTGGATACTCGCAAATCTTGCTGCCATTGAAGCCTTGAATTCTGAATCTTTCAATGAAGAGAGTCATTCAGTTCTTGAAGGATATTCTGCTGCTATAGGATTGAAGGAAGCTCCTAAGGTGAGGAATATTTGATATTTACATATTCTGTTGCTGATTCTAGTGTAAAGTGGAACATTTTTTTTCGACACATCAAATCAGTTCCATATTCCAAGAATCCTGAAGCTGCCCGCATCATACAGGATACTTTTCTCAGGTTCATTCAGTCAAAGGAACCAGGCGATCAGGTTACTCATCATGAAA
Organism: Lentinula detonsa; assembly: GCA_027921405.1. Classification (NCBI taxonomy): domain Eukaryota; kingdom Fungi; phylum Basidiomycota; class Agaricomycetes; order Agaricales; family Omphalotaceae; genus Lentinula; species Lentinula detonsa. Next base: position 1,376,629 of record JANVFU010000007.1, read on the forward strand.
AGAGAAAACTTGTACAACCTATCTATCTCAGTCATTTTGCTTCGCTGTACTGATATAGAAATCTAGATTCTTCACCTAGGAATAAACCATAAGCCCTATAGTCTTGCTTCTGCTATTATCTCGGGCAAAACTTCATTTATTCTCCCATGTGGTACTGTGCTGAAGTTGGTCCAGAGAGACTATAGAGGTGCACCATTTCCTCTTCATACACAGATGTATGATCTAGCAGTTCCTTTGGGATCTGCTGGTGCAGTTGTCGATGAGTCTCATGGTTTTATGACTGTTCTCGAGACAGAATCAGTATTGTTTTTTACTGGAGGTATGTCTTTCTATAATTGCATGTTACACTGCTACAATCTGGTATATTATCTGACTTTAGATCACCGCACATTCACATTTGCATGTATCAAGCTTGTTATTATCCGTGGAGTTGGCATGAGCCCCCCAACCCTAGATAGTAAAGCTTTCTACAACTGGATGGCAGGTGTTGTCGACTTTGGATGTGATTACAGGCGAAATCAGAGAGTACGTCGAATTCTATATCTATACCCTGTAAGCAATAATCATATAAACTTATATCCTAGCCTACCCACCCTGGTGTCATGTCCCAGGTTGGTGTTACTTTAGGTGCACGGCATATCCCTGCAAGTCAGCGGCAGCTAGGCTATGGTGTAAGTTATTACCGCAAATTATCTGATGAAGTCAAAGCAACCCATGATGAAGATGCGGTTGCTGCATCTGGAATCTTTTGGTCCATGGCTATATCAACTATGCCTACTGAAGTTACAGCCCCTATGATCAAAAACCTCAGTGAATGTGGTATTCCACATATGGCTACACGTTATGTAGCCCCTGGTATTTATTCTCCTTAAATATGTCTAAAGTTTCGAGTCTTTGATACTGGTTTTATTCAGGCAAGGGGTTCCATCTGCAGTTAGGTGAAAGACACATGGTTTTTCCTGATGTTAGCCATGCTCCTCCAGAGCTTTATTTGACAAGAGGCTATTCTGCGTATGTTTACCCATGCTGTATGACTTTTATATGGTCTGATTTTCTCTGAATTATGTAGGCATGCACATGTTGACCCTTGTTATGCACCATTTGCATTCAATCTCAATGTTGGGCGCAAGCAGTATGACACACCAACTGCTCGACAGCATATCAGTATTCCCTCATATGGTGGTGCTAACTTTGTTGATGCTAATCTCCGCGTTGTGTGTTAGGGCCGTGCTTCCGAGGAGGGAATGAAGTGGCTGAAGTTGCCCATGAATGGTCCGAAGGCTTCGAAATACAATCAAAGCAGCCGAAGCTCCGACCGGAGCTCCGTGGGAACGATCGAAATCCGAATGGACCGGATGGTACGGAAGTCACGTAGGAGTGAAGTGAACCTCGATCCGTTTATTAGAACGGATCCTCACTACGCCGAGTGGTTCTGGAAAGGGTTCGGACGAGTATGAACAGTAAGGAGACATAATGAGAGAGAGGAATGACTGGGATGGAACCCAAGGCAACCCAAGTCGATATTGAAACTGAGGAATAGTGTACAAGATATGTAATCTTATATACAAGTAATCCTAATTGTTAAATAAAGACAATAAGTGAGAAAGATCCGAAATAATACAATAACGATGATTTCCAAGAGCGGACAGGCGTGGGAATGCATCGGTCATGCTGACCATGTGTCATGTGATGTATCCGAGGTTGTTCCGAGATTACTAAGTCAATGAACACAGTCCGAAGTTGATCGAGCTTCGAGTTGGACTTGGTGATAACTCGGAAGGGAATTGATAGCGATCGGATGATCGGATGATCGATCGATCGATCAGAATGATCAGAATGATCGGAATGATCGATATGGTTATCGATAGATTCGGAAATCGAATTGGAAGGCATGGTGTAGCTTGGCATGTATATAACATTGTGGTGGCTGGTGCAGTTGGAACCATGTTTGCATTTGATCCCACCCATGTCCATGGTACCACTGTTACAGGAGGTACACAAAATCTGAACCTTACCTTTGCGTTTTCGAAGAAGATTGGAGAGGCATTTGCAGAACTTGATGAACAGCAAAAATTGGCTTTTGGGGAATCAAACTGGGGAGCTGGGAAAGGGAATCTAGATTATGAAGGGCTATAGTCTATAATAATCTAGTTTATAAATTGCTCCCAATTGAATGATGCAAAATCAAATTCCTCGAAAATTTCTGCTTCTTCAGAATGTCTACCAGATGAATTCCCGACTCCATCAATGAAAGAAAAATCTATTGCAGGAAAAATTGGAGCAGGAATATTGGATACAATACCTGGTGAAATCTGGGAACCTGTACTAGTATCTGTAGTTGGTGAGTGCTGCAAGTCTGGGGTATAGTGATTTCCTGGATGGGGATGTAAAGACTGCATCTGATTCATATACTTGACAAAATCAGTCCACTTCCCAGCCCACCCTACAGCAAGAAAGCCCAGACTCTCTGCTTTCTTCAGTAAGTGACGGTGGTTCCGTACAGTTGATGGAACATATTTTTGAGCATCAGAAAAAGCTGTCACATATGCTGACTTCAAGTCGAGTTTTGGCACAGAAGAACGCAGTATATCCATTCCCTGAAGACCAGTCACAACTTCATTGAATGTGTAGTCAGTTGGCCATTGGCGTAGTGGGGTCGTACTCCCATTAGAAATAGTGTAATTTGCTGGGTGGAAAAGTGGATATGGATATGATGGTTGGGTGGCAGGGCTATTCTGGTGATATCGTGCTATATCCTCTTCAAGGCCAGGACAGTTTAGCATATGGCGATGATAGCTGTGAAGCTCGGAGGGTAGGAGGGTATAGAGCAAAAACTGAGCCGAATGTACCATCCAAATCGTAGCAACACTATGAGCCTGCCATTGTGTGGTAAAGGGATCATAAGTCGAAACAACAGGTCTTGAATCATCGGCAGGGCTACCGAGAAGCTCCTGAAAGAAGGGCAAGCAGGATTTGATGGAGAAGTATGGATAGGATGGGGTATATGTCGGAAGAATGATTGGATCGGCACCTTCCTATAATCAATGGTGGGGTAAGGCTAATTGAACTCAATGATTATACTTTGTTACACACCATATTCCATAGCTTTACAGTCACAGTCTTTCGGGCAATCTCAGCAGGTTCTTGCTCATTCATCCGGAGCCAAAAATGAATGTGTCAATTTTTTCAATTGTTGCGAAGATATCCATATCATGTGACCGTGTTAAAATAACTGTATATACATCGCTTCACTATTCCTACTCAGTATGAAGGATATGTAACATGTCAATAAATATCTGCCAGGCACTATTATGAGTTAATAAAGGAGATCCGAGCTGGGCATATGCATTGCCTGCAGTGTGATTGAATTCATCTGAAACCCAGCGATAACACTCTTCTCGGGTCCGAGGAATAGTTTCTCGTAATGCAGACACATCCTGTAAATCTACTTCAATGCCACAGTTTATTAGCCCATAGTTTTCTGGAAAATCGAACACAGTATTAGGAGCAGCACCCGATGGAATATTGGCTGTGCGCTGAGTTCGGGTTTTGTGGTTGTTCCAATAGTCGACCAAATTACTGATACCAAGCTGTACAACCTTTGGCCAGATCCAATTGAAGAGAGAACTGCAGGTATCATGAGGAAAGATGCTTTCTTCACTGAAATTTCAGAGCTTACATATGAAGATCATTGGTAGGTTGAAAATATCCCTGTTCTCGACCAACTTCAATGGCAGACCGAATGGTTTTGCCTCTAAACTTCAACCAATGACCCCAAGATCCTTCGATAACAATATTTTTGGTACTGGGTAGTGCTACAAAGGCAGCTCTTTTTAAATCAGCACCATATTTTTCTCTTGGAAAGATATATTAACCCCTGAAGATTCGGTTAAAACAATTAAACAGACATACCGAAGGACTGTGTGGCAAGCATACATTTCTCCTGTCTCACTACCTCCATCAACAGTAAGCTGTTGGCATATCACTAAGAGATGTGCATGGATCAGGTCAAAATTTGTTATAAAGTTAGGATACTTACTGCCATATTTCTCAACCAAGTCAAGATAGATATGTCCCACTGTACTGGAGCACCGAGCATTTGGTACTGCCACTTCAAAAAGTATTTTTCCTGATGCATGGCAGCGCATTCCATAGATATCTATGCTTACAGAGCCCATGCGAAGGGCCTTTGCATTCATTTTCTCATGTCCATCACAGTGAACTTCTTGAAAAACTCCATCTCCTGGGCTCAGCAAACCTCGTGGTCTAGGAACTTTCTTGCCTGGAAACCTTATCTGTGCTCCATGTGGAAAATTATCTTTCATGATCATATGAATAGTGTCTCTAAATTTGGGATTGTTATGTTAATATCGATTATCCAGAAACTGTAATGACCTGACTTACCGAGGAATAAAAGCATTATGTTCAAGACGAAGATTTTGCTGGATAGTTGAAGGTCCATTCTGTGCAGCGATGTCATCTGCAACGACCTTTGTAACAAGTGTAGTTGATACTGGAAGGGGTGGTGGCTTATTTACTGTTGGTACTTTGAACTGACGATTAAGCTTTTTCAGTGTTGTCATACTTATATACAAAAATTTGGATAGTTCAGTAGCTTAAATCTTCAATGATATAGGCAATACATACCTGATTTTATATCCCTCCTTTTCCTGGAGATACTGCAGTCTTTGTTTTAGAGAGAGATTTCGGTGTGAATAATCATGTAGAATTTCCTGGAGTCGCTCATCTGGTGGACCTAATAAAATAGTATGTTAGTTTTGATGCCTATTGTCAGGCAGAGTAGTCATCTTACGATTTCCATTCTGATGACCATTGATCCCTGAGGAATTAGGCATATGTTAGAAAACAGGTAGTTAGAGAGGGTACTCGGAACTATTTGGACTTTCAACTCTGTCCAGTATTTATATGCTAGGTAGATAAGCAGCTCATCACTGCTATCACCATCACCATCACCATCACCATCGCCATCACCATAATTGAAACTTTGTCCAGCATGCCCACCACCATCGCCATCATAATTGCTACCATAATCACCATGATGCTACTTAACCTGTAAAGAGATTTTCTTATATATACCTCTAGATTTTTTTATTTCGAAGTAACTTTATCCAGCTATGACTACTCCAGCTATCGACTACACTACCTGCTTCAATCCCGAGAAACCTACCTATAGCTGTAGGGGGGTTTTTGCTTATAAGGATTATGAAGGACTTTGTGCCCGTTGTCTTCACCTTTCAAGTGTGCAGGATCCTGAAGAGGCAAGGCGAGATGCTGTATGTGTGATGAATGCCTTGTTTCACCTTCTTTAAATGATACTGACTTCATTACTGAAATATAGGAAGCCCCATTCTGCGAAGGCTGTGGTGCTATTGTGATGTTCATGCTTCCTAGACAAAAATTATGTGGTAGTTGTGATCGAAAAGGTAATGATGTATTTTAATATTACCATATCTCTTTAAGTCTGAATATGGTTATAGCTTCTAGTGACTCCAATCATCAGCCAGGTAATCGGGGCACCTATCCAGAGGCTGGGTCACTGCTTTCAGGTAGGGAGCTCCAGGTACAAAAGCATGCAGCAAGGAGTCTTGCTATGGCCAACCGACTACTCCCAAAGACTACAGCTCCTGTAAATAATACAAGTTCAGCTACACATTCTGCAGGAGCATATGGTGGTCGAATGATCAAACTATATATTGCACCTGTCTCTCCCAAAGGTACCGAGGTCTGGAAAAAGATTGGTGTAGCATCTGGCCTTTTTGCCGAAAATGATTCATTTCTGGGTATGACTCTTTATAGCTGGATATATTCACATCCCAGCTGAATTTTTAGAGTGCCTTGCTGACTTATTGAGACACTGGAATCTTATCTGGGATAAAAGATCAACTGAAAGCTTGACACTGTAAGTTTCATAAACCTAACTTCAGTACACTTCCTGACCCTGGACTATAGGGAATTTATTGATATAAGGTTCTATGGTAATATCGTTCCCAGACCAGGAAGTGATCTTCAAACTATTGGTTATTTCTATGATGCTAATTGTCAAGAATAGAGGCCCGACGGTTGTTCCGGTCGCGGCGCCCTTTTTCCTGTTCATACGCGTTTTGGATTGATCTATTGGAAATTCTATATATTTTATATACTCTGTATGTAGACCCGAAATGACAACGGATTCCGCCCTTTCTTCCCCCCCTGCTCTCGTGTTGAGCATAGCGAAGACATCCCGCCGACTTGACGTTCACTTGTTCGGTCATTGCCGAACCGTTCCGGCCCCCAGTGTTTCAACAGGTTATGGGCCCCGGTCCTGCCTATTAACTGCGTATCCCGTGCTGCCGTTATTCCGACTGCGCTTAGCGCCCATTTGCCGCTCCTTGCGAGGAGCCCGTGTTTTTGTGTTTGCCGCATTGTGACACCCAGTCCCTTCCTTGCGAGGAAGCCGTTTGTGTGCTTAATGCCCGTTTGCCGCCCCTTGCGAGGAGCCCGTGTTTTCTGCGTTGCGACGCCCGACCCTTCCTTGTGAGGAAGCCGATTATGTTTGTATCCGTCCTTGCGAGGACGCCGACCCTTCCTTGCGAGGAAGCCGAGTGTGTTTGTATTCGTCCTTGCGAGGACGCCGATTCTTCCCGAGGGAAGCCGCTACCGTGTTATCAACTCCTGTGGGAGCCGTTTTCTTTTGCCGATCATGTCTTTTGCCGAAAACTCGAATTCTTGATGGGAAACTCATCTTGCGAGATGACCAGTCCGAGGACTTGCTGTGGAATTGGTAGATGCAGGTGAGAGGCCTTGAAGTCGTGGGAGACAAGAACATTTTTGCGTATGTCTCTTTTCTTTATTTCATTTATTGTTCTTTATGTTTCTGTGCGCCTTGACCTTCACAAGTGGGAGTGTCAAGAATAGAGGCCCGACGGTTGTTCCGGTCGCGGCACCCTTTTTCCTGTTCATACGCGTTTTGGATTGATCTATTGGAAATTCTATATATTTTATATACTCTGTATGTAGACCCGAAATGACAACAGATTCCGCCCTTTCTTCCCCCCCTGCTCTCGTGTTGAGCATAGCGAAGACATCCCGCCGACTCGACGTTCACTTGTTCGGTCATTGCCGAACCGTTCCGGCCCCCAGTGTTTCAACACTAATGACAGCAATCTTCCTGAGGACAAATCCAAAAGATGTCCTGCAGTGACTAAACCTCCGAAGATTTTTATATATCTTGAAGGATATATCAATATTGATGATGTGAGTCCTATGTACCCAATTATATATATGCTGCTGCTTGCTTACCATAGTATAGTTTGAGACTGTGACTGGAGCTAGAGCACCTGACTGGACAAAAAGCGAGAGAAAGTTGAAGAAAGAACTGAAAAATAAAAGGAAGTCTATAGATTCCTCTATGAGCCTGAGCTTGAAGCGAAGCAAATCCTGTATGTGTGCCAATTTAGTGATAAGATAGTTTTCTGACTGGTTTTTATAGCAACAGCTGCACCACTCAGATCAACCTGGATCCCCCAGGTCCCTCCAGACACAACTAGGGTTGATTTGCTGTTTGCAAAAATTTACTTTGATAGAAGTAAGCAGGCCGATGTAGTTGGCTGTCCAGAAGGCAAGGATACTGTCCCAGCCTATCTCTGTGCCACGTTAGGCTCAGGGAACGTAGCGTGGGCAAGGAGTGAGTAGCTTGAAGGATTCTCTCGAGTGACGATCATAAGTCGTAGTTGTGATTCGCAGGAAAGAAGCCTAATCTACGTGTACATTTACAGGGCTATAAGTACCTAAATGTAAGACAAACGGAGTGTGTCAGAGTCAGAAGCGGAGCGTCATAACGGATCGGATAAGGAGCGCGGGGAGTGGTCTAGGGAGAAGATCATAGACTGGTCTTGCGGCCGCTGCATACGCCCTCCCAGTGTTCTGCAAGAAAACTGAATCAAGGCTTGTAGGAAGATGAAGATGCGTTCGGGTGAACACGATTATTACGTTGCGGGTTGTAGCGTCGTTCCCGTCTCTGCGTGTTTCCCCTGTTGCTGCGATAACCGCCACGGTTGTTGCGTTCGGCGGACGAGAGCAAAGCAGACACCATGGTTTCAGCTTGGCGGTCAGTAAATTGGATAGATTGGAATGCCGACCCTAAGCCCCCAAATCGCGAATGATTGGGAGCATTCGATGCAGGTTTCGGGAATGACGCAGGTTTCGGGAATCGAATGCGTACGTGATCCCGTAGTTTGTAATAGTTGATGTTCATTTGGTTAAGTTCAATCTTGGTCCAAATGCAGAGATAGCTGACGGGTTTTGTGGAGTGAGCAATGTGCCCATCAGCGCCGACAACGGTCCAATAGCTTTGGCTGGTCGGGTCAAGGTGGCTGTTAACGTGAGTGGACACATAATCGTAATCTGTTGCGGAACTGATTCGATATTTATACAACCTAGAAATAGAACAGTCTCGATTACAAGTGAGTCAACGTTTTCCGTTGGTGAGGTCTCGTTGGGTGACTCCGACAGTTCCTTAATGTCGGAGACACCCAACGTCTCGAAATATTCCGCAAGCTGGCGTAAGTCCGAGACTTTTGAATATGGAAGCCAGGTCTTATTACCTGTCTTCCACAATACCTCAAACATGGCGTCGGATTTGAAACCAGAGTGTGAAATTATCCGATCGACAATCCACTGTGATTCATCCTCAATCCCTACGATATGCTCATAGGACCGTCCAGGGAACAATTTGTCATCATTCGGAGCGTGAACTCGTAGGAGAGACGCGTGAAACACGTTGTGAATGCCTCGTTTCAATAGGGAAATGGGTAGTTCCAACTTGAAGGAGCTTTCACCCAATATATCGATGATCTTGAATGGCCCGATATACTTGGGAATTAATTTTTGTGCTCGATTACGAGGGAACGAGATATTCTTGGTGCTCAGATAGGCAAGGTCACCGATTCCGAATGGCACAGCTTTACGTCGTCGATTTTCATCACGTACCTGCTTCGATCGGTGAGCAATGATACTGTCATGGGCAGCGATAATCGCGTTTTCCATGTTCTCGACAAACATTCGTACTCCACGTAATTCAGTAGGTTGGATGTTTTCCCAGATTAGTGAGCGGGGGAGCCTGCCAGAATTGAGAAAGAAAGGCGCGTAGCCTGTAGTTTCTGACCGAGCCAGGTTGATTGTGAATTCAATCATGGGTAGTTTCATTGCCCAGTCTGTTTGCGCCTCAGTCACAGCTTGTCGTAGCATCTGAGTGATGGTGCGGTTAGCCCTTTCCGTTAAACCATCAGTCTGTGGGTGGTATGCGCTGGACATGCGGAGCTTAGTGCCTATTAGCTCATGTAAACGTTTCCAGAAGTGACTGGTAAAGAGCGAGTCACGGTCGCTAACAATGATTCTAGGTAAACCATGTAACTTGTATATTTCAGAGAAGACCAGTTCGGCCACATCTCTCGCGGAGTAGTCCTGGCGGCTAGGAAACAAGTGAACCATCCCTGTGAGGTGATCTACAACTGTGGTGATCATGTCAAAATCACCGTGGCGATTGGAACTGAGGGGTAGTGGGCCAACAAAGTCAATCCCAATTACATCCCAAGGAGTGGATGGTACGGGTAAGGGTTTCAATAAACCATACGGCTTATGATTGGACGATTTGGTTGTGCAACAAACAACGCAAGACTCACAGAAAGAGACGGTGTCCTTTGACATTGTTTTCCACCAGACATGTTCTCTTAGGTAGGCCAATGTTTTTCTCGGTCCGAGGTGTGCCAGAAGAGAGTGAGCCTCATCGATGATGAGCTCCCGTATCGATTTTTCTTTTATCAGGATGCGGGGAATGCAAAGCAGTGTCCGGTTCTCCAACTTGATATGAAGTATGCCATCCTGTGCCACAAAGTTTCGGAACTCTTTTGGTTTCTCCATTACAGTCCTGAAGTCAGGGTCTGACATGTACTTTCCACAAACTGCCTCGATTACATCAAATCCGGATGCCTTCGAGCTCAAGACGGAAATCAAAGAAGGTGCAACCAACTCTGACGAGAGGTCACTCTCATATCCTTGCGATGAAACGGGTTTATTAGGAGGTGCCACCCGCAATGCAAGTTGCTGAGTGTGAGATGCGATATTCAGTGGGCGTCCTGTTTCTGTCACGCACTTGCTTTGTTTGGGCGGTTGTTTCGTTGACTTTTTACTACCAACTGCCTTGCTCTCTAGTGATTCCTTAGCTCTCCGCGATAATTTTCTCTCGGTTCGCAATTGCATTGGGAACACATATAGCTCATTGGGCGCTAGGCAAGCAGCCTCAGAGTCCACCAATAAAGGCATGGTTATTAGGCTTGTGGTGAGTACATCGTTGTCAATCACATCATGATACGTATACTCAGAACGAGCTCTTACTGTTCCAGGTGCATCGTTTGAGTAGATGCGTGATAATGCATCCGCAAAAACGTTCTCAGCGCCCGGAATATAATCAATTTTAAAATCAAATTCGGAGATTTTTTCAATCCATCGAGCTTGACGACCAGATAGATCTTTTTGCTCAATAAGATGGATAAGTCCCTTGTGGTCTGTGACCCAAGTGAATGACACACCCTGTAAGATATCACGGTGACGGAGCATTGTTTCGACGCCTGCCAGCATTTCAATTTCATGGACAGGATAATTTTGTTGTGCAGGGTTTAATTTTGCAGAAAAGAAAGCCGCGACTTTCCCGTGTCGCCAAGATTTTCCTTGCAGGACTGCTCCAGCCACTCCTGTATGGCAACCGTCCGTCACCATCCAGACAGGGTCTGCATCTGCTGCATAGTTCAGCGGCACCCTGTAGTGCATTTTCGATGCACTAGTCAAGCGTTTGATTTCCTGGAAGGCGCGTTCCTCAGTGTATCCCCACCTGAAAGGTACGGTATCCCCTGTAATGTCGTGAAGATGGCCCATTGGGATTCGCACACTTGCAATGTCATCGGCTAGGTATCCTACGGAGCCCAAAACACCACGAAGTAAGTCGCGATTTGTAGGGGTTTTCCACTTGCTAATGGCGTCTACCTTGTCAGGGTCCATGCGAATTCCATTATCGTCGACAACGCGGCCCAGGATATGAAGTTCTTTTGCAAAGAAATTCAGTTTGGATTCACTGAGGTACAGTTTCTCGCGTGTAAGTATGTCAATGACCTGTTTGACATGTTTAACATGGTCGTCAACACTGTCAGAGTAGACGATGATATCATCCAGATACACATCCATGAAACGCCCAATAAAGGACGAAAAAAGGTGATTCATTAAAGCTTGATACGTGGCAGGTGCGTTACAATCACCCTGTTGAATGACAAGGCTTATCATGTTTCCATCAGGTGTGGATACAGCGGTTTTGTTAACATCATCAGGATGAATGCGGATTTGCTCGTAAGCATCCTTTCCATCGAGACTGGAGCGAAACCGCGCGCGGGCTGCCCGACGCAAAATACCATCAATATCAGGTAATGGCGATGCCAGTTTCTTTGTGTTAGCATTTTGTCGACGAAGGTCAGCCACGACACGCAACTTTGTCTTCTGTTGACCCGGTTTCGGAATCAGCAGCAGTGGTACAGTGTTGTTGGCCGTGGTGATCTTCCATCGCCCGCTTTTAATGTAAGCATCTCTTTTCTCAGTCCACTGTTCCCGAAACTTTTCAGGGAGCCTGGAAGAGCGCCAAGGGATGATAAGTTCTTCATCAATTAAAGGGATCCGATGATTTATCTCTCTCAATGGAGGTAAGTCTGTCTGATCCATCGTTCGGCACAGCGGTTTTGCGTACTCAATCAATTCATTTCGTGCATGCTGTAGCTCATCTTCGACAACGTCGAGGGAGTGAGATGCGATTTGCGAGACCGTTGAACCTTCCAGAGGTAGTTTCTGTGCACTCCCTATCACAATGCGGCATGGATTAAATCCGAAGGTTACTTGGTGCTCGTGCAAGAACTTGGTGCCCAGAATTAAATCACAATTTGCAATGTTCGCGATGTCAAATGCCCTTGGTTCGTTGATATTTTGATATTCAAAATCAACGTCTACCTCCCAATTTACTTTCGATCTAGATCCCTGGACAGCCAGTTGGAGTATTAAAGGTTGAGGAAGTTCACGCCGCTTCAGATTCAACTGGTCCGCCAACTTTGTGGACATGAAATCGCCCAGAGAACCGCTATCGAGGAGAGCTCGTACGGGTTGGTTGTTAATGCGTGCAACAATTATAATGGGCCTGGCTACTTTTCGTGTGTGATCCTTAATTGCTGCAGCATTTCGCTGTAAACTGTTAAACGAATCTTTTGGGATTTGCACACCCCCGACTAACAGCTTTATTCCGTCGGACTTAGGGTTCGTATATGACGCCCTCCATGTCCGGTAATCAACCAATTCTTCATCTGTCATGAATCTAGCAGGACCTTTGTCGCATCGCTGCTCGAAAAGGTTGCCAAAAATATCGACATTACCCTCCCACATGGGGAATGAGAACGCCTTCCGGTACATCTGTGCGTATTGCTTGCAAATCCATCGGGTGAAATCAAAACGGTGATCACGAAGGAGGTTCAAGTCCACCGAGAAGGTGAAATTAAGCCAACGATCCTTTATAATGTATGACTGATCATCCGCTGCACGATAGGCATTGAAACGTTTTGTTCTATTCCCCGAAGGGATTTGCACAGGCAATGAATCACCCGGTAGGCCTCTTTTAACCGACAACAACATTTTAATATGTATCTTGAAGACATCACCCATAGGGCGAATATTTTGCCATCGGTTTACCTCTGGGAGAACTAGGTCTCCATTTGTCTGTTTGGCATACCAATGTACGATACGGAAATCGGGATCTTCCAACGTAGCCATTGGCAAGGCATATTCCCGATCCTCATATGCTGTGTCCATAATGACGAAGCCGCTGACTCCATTCTGTAATAGTATCCGGAAGACAATGAAACGTTCTGGGTCTATTGTCTCAGGATCGCCGAGAGTTTCACCTGGGTATGGAACACCCTGGTGTAGAAGGTCTGCGGCTCACATGCTAACAGGATCTAACAGGTTTGAAACCCTCCTTTTTTGCCGCGGCAATTCTGAATGGGCTAACAAACTGAAGCCTGGCGAGTGGCGGATCTCATCGATCGCGTTATGCCATCCGCGAATGTTAAAAGCGTTAATGGCTTCATGATCATCGATGGTGATGTCATCCGTTAGGTCTGCTGCAAGCTGTCCATTGTCATGGCCACTCTCTGAGTCTGTGCGGTTACTCTCCAAGTGATCTCCGTCTGGATCCTCCACAGGTTCTGGGATATCGCTGGAATGCAGTGTCTCTTCCACGTCTGTATACCAATCCAGCTTGCTGACTGTGAGTTCATGTACAAATTCGACACCTTCATGATGTAACAGTTCGAATTCCAGGTTATGGGTGGAAAGGCCAGGGGGGTTGTGCGGTTTCTTTACGTCGCCCTTTATCCCCGTCTTCCTTGGGCAATCCCGAGCTTTGTGAGTGGTTTCACCACACTCAAAGCATTTACCAGCAGCGCGGTACTCATTCTTTTCTCTTTCCGATAGCGTTTTTCAAGCGCTATCCTTCCCTCGAACGGGGTTATTCTGACTCCATCCTCCATTCTTAGGGTTAACGGAGGTAGGGACAGGTGCTTTCGATCCCGATGGGTTCGGTTTTGCGCCGCTGAAATCCTTCTTTTTTCCCAATTTAGAATGATTGAAGTTGCTTTTCGCAGATGATGGGCCGCTGCCATATCGGCTGGCGTTGTCCTTCACAAATCGTGCTGGGTATGAGCTTTTCTTATCTAAATCCTCGATCAACTCGATTCGTTCTGCCCAGTTAACAACTTCTAAGAGGGAACTAGTTTCTGGGTCTAAATTCTTCCGGTACAGCTCTGCGACAATGCTGGGATAGAAACTCTCCCATAGAAGGCCAACTTTTTGTCGTTCATCTCGAATCCCGACGCTGTTACACAGTTCTTCAAAAATGCGAACATGTTCCTTCACTTTCTTTCCGCGTTGTGTGAATGTGAGTAATTTTCGTCTCTGCTCCATTCGATAATTCACAGGGAAGAAATAGTTGTACATGGATGTGAAGAAGTCATGGAGGGTCCATTTCTCTGGGTTATCACCGCACAAACTATGGTAAAAAGTATAGGCGTGACCCTCCAGGAAGTTTGAGACAATATTAACTTCTCTTCGTACAGGAACTTGCCCGTCTTTTATGTATAAAGAACTCGCTTTGGCAAATCTATGGAATTTTTGCTCATCTCTTTCTCCATTGTATTTCGCCGGTTCAATGGGCTTTATACGCATTTTTCGGTGTTTCTTCTTCCGATTCTTTGTTGCCTCCAGTGAGTCATCCGAATCACCAGGGTCAGAGCTGGATGGCTCACCCTCCCTATCTCTCAGATAATCCAGTAATTTGCGTACATGATTCGACTCAGCCATTCAATCAGTTGCACCACCGACTTTCGGTTCAGAGAAATGAGTTCGATCGGGGTTTGCCATGGTGATGTCCCTCAATCGACGTTCCTCGGTGGACGGCATCTTAGGCAACACAGAGACACTATCGTCGTGTAATGCTTGCGTTTGGGACCTGGATTTGGAAGAGTTTTTACGCCATGCCAAGAATTCAAGCATTTCATGCTCATCGAGTTCAACTATGTTTCTTTTCCGTTCTACATTCCTCGGTAGAGTTACATCATTACGTATTGGGCGGATGCTATCTAGGATGTGCTGCTGTACGTCTGCATCCATTTCGGTATCAGAAAGGTCTAACGCGCCCCAATTACGAGCGTCGACCGCTTTTCCCTTTGTCATTATAGGAGACCCGTATTTAGATTCGTCTTCGTCTTCCACAATAGGGACTCGGTCTCGCCGCCTGATTGCCTCGCGTTGGGCATCATTGAGAGCTGCTTCCGCCATTTTTACGGTAAGAACTTGCTCCTGATTCAATTCAGACCCATTGCTGGGTTTTCCCAACTGTGGGGCGCTATGGCTTTCTCTGACGTCTTCACTGAGTACGTCGAGAAGCCTTGCTTCTGTTGAACCCTCTGGGGCATACTCAGTAGGGTTATCCATGATCCTTCCAGAATCATGGTCGACTCGCCCTCCAGACGAAGTCGTATCCATCCCATCACTGGGCAATGGATCCGCCAAACTTTCAAGTTCTGGCGTGAGATCTGGAAGAGGTGAACTATTAGATCTTACCAGATTGGTTCCTCAAACTCTTCGAGGAATCCTAGAAGTTGATTCGTTGGTGGCAACTTCTTCTGATTGCAAAGGAGGGGTTTTGGTCGCTTCCGATTGTACCCGGGCTCGCAGTTGTCGTTTGGACATGTGTCAGATAGCGTCATCGAAGGTAATGCCTCAGTTGATCAGACTAAAGGTTGATCCGTACGACAGCGCTGAAATTAATACGACTGATTAGCACGTCAAAAAATATGCCACGTTAGGCTCAGGGAACGTAGCGTGGGCAAGGAGTGAGTAGCTTGAAGGATTCTCTCGAGTGACGATCGTAAGTCGTAGTTGTGATTCTGTTAGAGTTATGCTGAATACAGCCAAGTGGACCGTCCGATGCGATGCGGTGCGGTGCGGAGTAATGGGACGTTGATACCACTATTAGTAGTACCCTCGTTAGAGTCGTATGTCCCAGGTAGAAGCAGTCGGATGGAGCGAAGGATCCGATCCGAAGCGAAGCGAGTGTAAAGTCTTAACTGAGTATGGACTGTATAAGTCAACTGAAGTCGATATTTAAACTGAAGTACAGCTAAGCTACACTACGGCTTAAATACTAGTCTTGTAGCTAACCAGAGTAATAAGTAAATAACACATGTATAAGAAGATGACTGATGAGCATATGATCTCGGTAAGAAGTAATAATGTTGAATGAAGGAATGTGTGGATGTTAACTACAAGTGTTGTAATAAAGAAAGTGCAATCGCATCCTTCGGATGCGATGAAGGATAAACGTATAATGGATCCATCGGACGCGATGAAAGCGATTAGTGTATGTATGTGTATAAAGAAATAGACTGTCCTGCATGAATATAACAGTATCCCCCTTTTGGGCTTGAGCCCACGAAAGCCCAAAAAATCCAAAGTCCAAAATTCCCCGTGGAGCGATCATTCCGGTGTGATGCGAGAAGTGCCCGATTAGTTATGTGCAAAAATTCCAAGTCCCGTAATGCGTGTTGAAAATTTTCAACCAACATGAAGTCTTGTGATGCGAAAGTGGTCCGTGCGCAATTTGAACCCCATAAAAGCTGGTCCGTTAGGACGAGTGAACTTCAACTTTTTCCCTTCTTTAAAACAAAATATGTCTTCTCCTCAAAAACTCACGTCATCCCAAATCGCCGCGCAACTCCGGCAAATGCAGGAGCAACTGCTCGCTGCTCAAGAGGAGGAAAGGTTAGAGGCGGAGCGTGCGAAGCGAGCTGCCGAAGAGAAAGCGAGAAGAGCGGCAGAGGAGCAAGCGAGGAGAGCGGCAGAGGAGCGGAAGAAGAAGGAGGAAAAGGAATTAGCAGAGAAGAAGCGGAGGATCGAGGAGGCGAAGCGAGCGAAGGCAGCGAAGAAAAAGTTGGAAGAGGCTGAAAGAAAAAGGCAAGAAGAATTGGCCGAGGCGAGAAGGGGTAAGGCACGAGAGGTAGTGCCAAAGAAGAGGGTGTTGGAAGATATTTCGGATCCATCGGATCCTCCATACCACGTGAGTAACTTCTCTTTTGCCTTTATCTTGTAATTGATTTGGTTAATAGGAAGAATCAGAGGACAATGATAGTGAGCGAGATGAGGAGCCGAAGGCTCCGAAGAAAAAGAAGAGAAAGGGTAATAATGCCCAGGTGAGTGCTCATTGATTTTAATTGATTCTTGATTAATCTTTTCTTTTAGCCAATTGCAAGTACTTCGTCTGCTCGGCCCGCCTGCGCACGATGCGTAGAGAAGGAATTCGATTGTCGTCCCCAGGACCAGTCGAACACGGTTTCCTGCTATCATTGCAGGAAATCTAAAGTTCACTGTTCCTGGAATGACAAAGTCAAGTCCAACCCCATCGTCGGAGACGCATCGCAGCCGACGGAAATCCAAGAGAGGATAGCCGTGGCCATGGAAGGAATCCAGGATTCCATGGTGGGTATTGCCTATGAACTTAGGCAATTCCGCCTTCAAGTGGGATCCTGGCAAGACACTATCTTGGCCGATCGCAGCCGCCGGGCCCGGACAGGGCAAGCGTTAGAAGCCTTGGAAATAGAGAGGGAGTTGGTGGAATTGGAAGAAGAGGAAGAAGATTTTGTAGTGGAAGTAAGAAGACAAAAGCAAGAAGCAGAATTGGGAGAGGAAGAAGACGAAGACGAAGAGGAAGAGGAAGAAGAGGAAGAAGAAGAAAAGAGAAAAATCGTGAGGCGATCGGCTCCGATATAACTACTGTATATAATTTTGTTTTGTTTTATTTTTGTTTTGTTGTTTGTTTTGTTGATTGTATATAATGTGATGATTTTCTTGGTTTTTGTTTTTTGTTTGGTGTGATTGTAAATAATCGTAAATGAATAAAGACGTTAATAGTATAATGAGTGAAAATGAATTTTTGTTAAAGTCTTTTTGTCCGACGGACGGTGCGAAATATAAGTAGTAAATGAAAATGATGTGGAGAGTACCATAATGATGGATGAGTTTATTGTAGTGGTCCTGGTTTGTCTGGGTAACGTTGGTGGAATGCTGGTACCAGCTCGTCCGCATGGATGTCGTCGGCTCCGATCCAAGAAAATTCTTCATCTGTTCCTTCATAACCTGCCCATCGCACAAAGTATCGTAAGGGACAACGCTTGAACCTACGATCCATTTTTGAATCAAGTACTTCAGCAACAAAGTACTCCTCTTCACCATCAATTTCGATTGGCGGCGGAGGCGACTGCGTGCGAAGCGAAAATGGATTGGGGGTAACTGGTTCTAGTTGTGATACATGAAAAACTGGATGGATGCGACGGAGGTAATCTGGAAGCTGTAACTTGTATGAAAGAGTTCCTGGACGGTCAATAACCTTGAAAGGACCAAGATATTTTTCTGAAAATTTCTCAGTAGGGCGAGTGGATTTAATGTGTTTAGCCAGAACGAAAACTTCGGATCCGATCGGAAACTCTGGAGCTGGAATTCGTTTTCTATCAGCCTGGTCTTTATAACGTTTCTGTGCATTAGTAATTTCGTCACGAAGGAAAGAATGTAATTCGTCAAGATTGACTACAAAGTCGCGCGCGGTGTCCGATCGCACGTCAACTTCTGGTCGAATCGAAATGTTTGGATGATAACCTTTGTTGGCGAAAAATGGTGTGATGCCAGTGGATGCGTTCGGAGCGTTGTTGTAAGCGAATTCTGCAATGGGCAATAAGCTAGCCCAATCATCTTGTTGATAAGAGCAGTAAATTCGAATGTACTGTTCAAGTGTTTGATTAACTCGTTCAGTCTGTCCGTCCGCTTCCGGATGGTATCCAGATGTATAGTGAAGTTGCATAGAAAGTGATTGACCTAAAGCTCTAAAGAAAGCAGAAACAAATTCGGATCCGCGGTCAGAGGTTACGTGGTTAGGTACTCCATGTTTAGAAAAGACGTGAATAACAAAAAGCTCAGCTAGTTGTTCAGAAGTGATTGTATCATGGGTAGGAATGAAAATTGCTTGTTTAGATGCACGGTCAACAACTACTAGTATAGCAGTGTATCCGTCCGAGGAGGGTAGTTGTTCAATGAAATCCATTGATATTGAATCCCATGGTCTAACTGGTACTGGTAGTGGTTTGAGTAGACCATAAGGACGATGTCTTCTAGATTTGTTTCGGCCACATATGGTGCATGAAGAGACATAGTCTCGAACGAACTCTCGGATCCGCGGCCATGTGTACTGCCTACGGATGGATTGTAGCGTCCGGTTCTGTCCAAAGTGACCTGAAAGAGGATGATCATGGAAGAATTGTAAAACTTGTATACGCAGATTGGAATGATCAGGGACAAAGATTCGTCCATCAAAACGTAACAAACCAGTTTCATCTAGTGTCCAACGAGGTTTTGAGTCATCTTGTGCATGTTGTAGTCCAGTCACTGAATCCGGATCGAGCGATAGTGCGGATTTGATCGCCTCATGCAAGGCTCCGATATCCATTACTATTGACGCTCTAAGTGACGGACCTTCCAAGAATGTAGCTCGTAGTGAAGTAGTGAATTGTTCATTAGTGAATATTGGTCTGAAATTTTGTGGATTGATTTGCGCATAGCCGATATCCCCCTCTTTTGGATAGACGTCCCATCGTCTAGTGATCGCATCTGGTTTCGCGCCCAGCTTTCCGGGCGGAAGCGAATCACCATGTTAAATTGGTGTAGAAATTCGGACCATCGCACCTGCCGACGAGTAAGAACTTTAGTAGTAGAAAAGTACTCAAGGTTTTTATGATCCGTGACAACGTCAATCGGATCCCCGGAGCCTTCGAGGTAATGGCGCCAAGCTTTAAAAGCTTCGAAGATGGCTAAAAGTTCTTTATCGTGAGTGTCATAGTTCAGTTCGGCAGCTTGGAAAGTGCGCGAAAGGAATGCAATTGGATGTATCTCGCCGTTCTCCAGTATAATGGATAGAATCGCAGCGAGCGCGTAATCCGACGCGTCCGTTTCTACAATGAGTCGTCTGTTAGGCTCCCAATGAGCAAGAATAGGAGCGTTAGTGAAAGCAATTTTGAGCTTGTCAAAAGCTTGTTGGCAAGCGTCGGACCAATTCCAAACTACACCCTTACGAGTGAGTCTAGTCATTGGTACCACAATATCACTGTAATTAAAAATAAAGCGTCTGTAGAAATTAGCAAATCCCAGAAAAGATTGAATGTCTTTAACTTTCCGAGGTACAGGCCAATCAATGATAGCCTGAACCTTGTCTTTAGCCATTGTGAGACCTTCGGGCGATAGAATGTAGCCTAGGTACTCCACTGTGTCAACTTCGAAGTAACATTTTGCTGGATTACAAAATAGCTTGTGTTTGCGGAGCCGTCGGAGCACTTCACGGACGTGCTTACGATGCGTCTGTAGGTCGTCCGAATAGATGAGTATGTCATCTAAGTAGACTATACAACAAACATCAAGTAGATCAGCTAAAACATCATTGACAAACCGTTGAAAAGCAGCTGGAGCATTAGTTAGTCCAAAAGGCATAACTTTCCATTCGAAGGATCCGTAGCGGGTCCGAAAAGTTGTTTTCCATTCATCACCAGCAGCAATACGTACTAAGTGATAAGCGTGAGCAAGGTCGAATTTGGTGTAGTATTTGGCTTTTTTCGGAGCATCCAATAAATCTGAAATAAGTGGTAAGGGTAACGATCCTTCTTGGTGATAGCATTGAGTCCTCTGAAGTCCACACATAGTCTGAGTGATCCATCCTTTTTCGGAACGAACAGGACGGGTGCGCCGTGAGGCGAGTTGGATGGTTGTATGGCTCCATTAGCGAGTTGTTTGTCCAAGAAGTCTCTAAGAGCTTCAAGCTCCTTTGGTGAAAGTGGGTAGATTCGTCCAAGCGGTGGTTCCTTTCCATCTTCTAGTTCAATCTTGAGATCATAGGGTCTATGTTCCGGAAGCTCCTCGGATGCGATTTCGTCAAACACATCTGCAAAGTCTTTATACTCGTCAGGAATGTTAGTAGTAGGAGCAGACTTTGTTTCTGTTGTAGAGCTTCGAGCGAATACCTCTGAAGGCATCACATGAATTAACATAGGTTCCATACCTTCTTTTTTACATGCCCGATGGAATGCAACGGCTCCGATAAGTGCGATATTGATATCAGAGTCGTCTAGTCGGGATGCCATTTGTGCTAAAGAAGGGTAAGTGTAGATAGGTTCAAAAGGAAATTTGTCCGATAATGGACGAGGGGTACGATGAGAGCGAGAGCGATGTGATGAGCGAGAGCTCGATCGTGAGTGAGTCTCCAGTGGATCCGTTTCGGAAGCGAAAGGAGTAGACGTCTGGATAGAATCAAAATGATTAGTGTCTCGGAAAGAAATTGTTTTTGAAACCCAGTCAATCAACGGATTGTAGCGGGCCAAGAAACTGTATCCTAAAACAGCTTTACAAGATGAATCAAGTGAAGTTACATAAAATGTAAGTGGAAGCAGCTCATCGGATGGAAACCGGACGCGTAAGGTCGCGGTTTGCGAAATGGGTTTAGAAGATAATGAACCATCAAACAAACGAAGATTGATAGGAGAAATCGACGAAGTAGGAATAGAGTTTAATTGTACATAATGTGAATCAATGAAACAATCAGTGGAACCAGAATCTAATAAGGTTGGAAAATTCAAAGTAGTAAAAGATTTCGGATCCTCGTCAAGAGGAATTTCTGTAATGACATCAATAATTAAAGAATGTTCGTTAGGTGAAAGAGCGGAAGCATTGAGATAGGTCTCCTTAGTGGTACGAACTAGATCAACGCAACTCTCGTTTCGTACCGGAGTACAAGAGTTGCGGACTATTTTTTCGCATCCTCGGATGGTTGGTCCGTCGGATCCATAGCCACTACTTCCGTAGCGCGGCCTTTAGCGTCTCTAGCCTTACGCTTATTACAATCCTCAAACTTATGCTTCCCACCACAGAAAGCACACAGATTGTACTTCTTCCTTCTTTCCTTCTCCTCAGGCGTAATCTTTCCGTCGGGTCCGAACTTGCTGCTATCTGTCAATTTTCGCTGATCGGCTCCTCCGGATTTGTTCTTCTGGTTGAATTTAGAACCGTTGGAGTTAGGTTTATTAAAGGAAGGTGTGGAGATGTTATTGTTGGTAGGGGAAGGATTGGAGGATCCTTTCTTGGCCGAAGAATTTCCGCTATTGCTATTACCTCCACTGCTTTTTGCGGATTCTCTTTTCTTTTCCAATTCCCTTTGCCAATAACGATTGTCGATCTCCAGAACGATCTCTCGATATTCTTCGAGAGTCTTTGGTTTTCGCACCCGAGCCATTTCATCCTTAAGGCGTGGTGCGACGCCTTTTTCATACGCCCATCGGAGCGCATTCTCGTCCCATCCGGTGAGCGAAGCGAGGCTGTTGAAGGTGTTGTTGTATTTTCGGATGGTGTCCGAATCCTTCATCACTATGTTACCTATTTTACCTTCTGCTTCACTCTGCATGTCATACACCCCGAATTGTTTCTGCAACTCTCGGCGAGCGCGGAGAACGAATAGGTCCACTCAGGCATATTAAGTAAGTCCGGATCCAGAATATCTGGTTCGAACCACTGCCTGGCAGTTCCTGAAAGATAAGAGAGGGTGTAATTAATTTTCTTCGTCTCAGTGAAATACTTTGGTCGATCATTGAAGACTAATGCGAGTGAAACAAGAAAGCTGCGGAGCTTCCTCGAATCCGATCCGTCAAATACTTCTGCCTCCTTAGGTTTGGTTTTGTTACCAGCGTCATCCGTGGATTTCATCCCGGACAACACTGTTCCCAAGTTGTTGATGTTGCTAGAAAAGTTAGACATAATATTCATGAATTGACTAGAATCGGGAATGGGAATTTCGTCATCTCCACTATTCCCTGAATTACCTGGTCCACCAGGTCCACCAGGTCCTCCGGGTCCTCCAGAACCACCAGGTCCATCGGGTCCATCGGGTCCACCAGGTCCTCCACCTGGTCCCTGTGGTGTAGGATCCTCTGGTTGGTCTTCATCGGCTGTAACGTCAGGTTCTTCGTCCTGAACCTGTTCAGCTGGTTCTGGTACCTGAGTAGGGTTGTTTTGGGAATGTGAAAGATTTTCAAATAATGGGGAGATAGCTCTTCCCTTTCCTTTAGCAGCTTGAGTAGCTGTGGTTGGGGAAGGCGAGGATGGTTGAGGAGATGTCCTTCGGATCCGTCGTCCACCACGAGGTGTCCAAACCTCTACTGGTACGCCATCTTTGGTGTAAAGTGTTTCTACAGCTAAATCTGGGGAAGTAATTTCTCCAATAGCTGATAGAGCAGCAGTCGCTGCCGACGGAGCCGAGGGTCCATAAGCAGTACTACGACGACGACCAGTACCAATGGCAGAGATGGATTCTGAGAACGGTAAGAATGATGCTGCAGTTGTTGCGAAAGGGTTTGCCTCTTGTTCATCACGAACAGATGTATCAGAGACGTTGGTGTTTGAGCGTGCGCGAGCACGAGTACGATAGGCCATAATAAAATGAGTTGAGCACGACAATAACGAGTAGAAGTTTAAATATACTGTTAGAGTTATGCTGAATACAGCCAAGTGGACCGTCCGATGCGATGCAGTGCGGTGCGGAGTAATGGGACGTTGATACCACTATTAGTAGTACCCTCGTTAGAGTCGTATGTCCCAGGTAGAAGCAGTCGGATGGAGCGAAGGATCCAATCCGAAGCGAAGCGAGTGTAAAGTCTTAACTGAGTATGGACTGTATAAGTCAACTGAAGTCGATATTTAAACTGAAGTACAGCTAAGCTACACTACGGCTTAAATACTAGTCTTGTAGCTAACCAGAGTAATAAGTAAATAACACATGTATAAGAAGATGACTGATGAGCATATGATCTCGGTAAGAAGTAATAATGTTGAATGAAGGAATGTGTGGATGTTAACTACAAGTGTTGTAATAAAGAAAGTGCAATCGCATCCTTCGGATGCGATGAAGGATAAACGTATAATGGATCCATCGGACGCGATGAAAGCGATTAGTGTATGTATGTGTATAAAGAAATAGACTGTCCTGCATGAATATAACAGATTCGCAGGAAAGAAGCCTAATCTACGTGTACATTTACAGGGCTATAAGTACCTAAATGTAAGACAAACGGAGTGTGTCAGAGTCAGAAGCGGAGCGTCATAACGGATCGGATAAGGAGCGCGGGGAGTGGTCTAGGGAGAAGATCATAGACTGGTCTTGCGGCCGCTGCACTCTGCGACAAAGAATTTGATAGTGGGGCAACCAAAAAAGTTTTTAAGGTACTTTCTACTCATGGTCTTTCTGTGCTGCACTAATAGATGTTCTGGTCCAGATTATTATTGACAGCAAGGAATGGGCTGCAAAAAGATTCTGGAATGTGGGGGATGGTGATCACCTAGTTTCACCTAATCGAAACCACTCTGAGATTGTTAACGAAGTAATCCGACTGTGCCAGCTTGGCCGACTTCTTTCTGCATTTATGGACCAGGCCAAAGAAAGCCAGGTTAGCATTTCTACTGGTGAGTTGTTGTATATCAGTATAATGTTGGTGCAGCTAATATATATAATCATGTAAGATCTGAAAGTCACTGATTTTCGGGTTGCTTTTGAGGATCCTGGTCAGAATGGACCATCTCCTGCCTCTGGTGTCAGTGATCTTGTATATACTGGTCTTGATCCCACAAAACAGTATATCACCTGGCTACTTGAGCCAATGCGACCTAAAGCTCTGGCGACAACCAAATGGTCAGGTACCATGCAGCACCCTTCACACAACAGCAAGGTTGGAACACACTTACGACTTTTGTCCACTTCGCATACCAGTGGACATATAAAACTCTAGTCTTTGCTGATTTACAGAGTGAGTGATATCCCGAAATTGTATCTATTTTCACTGCTAACCAGTACTCATTCAGCAACAAGGAGTGGTGGGGTAACTGGTAGTGGGGATTATGTTCTATTTGATATTATGACCCACACATTAGCAGGGTATGTATCTGGACACTTCACCACTGCACAAGCTAATATCCTGTCCAGTCAAAGTGGTGTTGGTGATCATGGCCTCGAGGGCATTCAAAAGTTCTGTGACATGCATGTCTGCAGCAATAAGTGCAAAAATCTTGGACTCAGCCCAATCTCTCGGACTCTAGCAGCAGAAAACAGTGATTGCGGCGATTCAGATAATGACAGCGATAGCCAGAACAAAACATCACTTTAATTTGTCTAGAGAAACGAAATATACATGCATTTTATATTAATAATTGTACGAGAAATTATGCTTACACTGGGATTTGAACCCGAGAGCCTAGGGGATAATCAGGGCCAACGTTAAGTCACAGAAGGGGAGCATTACCGCTTTGCTATCAGATCATTTTAATGCTATGGAGTATAGATATATATATATATATGCCATACTATACCAGCTGGGCGATAATAGCAGTGCAAAATAAAAATTCAAAATTCAACTCCAGGTCATATGACACACCGGACCGGTGTACTGAAGCGAAGAATCAAAAATCAAAAAACGAAAAGTAACCTCGACCCTCCCGCTTACCCCAAACAAGAGATCCAACGGGCATAACAAGCAGTTGTAGACCCAATTTTAAAAAAAGGTTTACCTAAGAGATCCAACGGGCATTGCCCAGTTAACTTGAACTTGAATCCTGAACTATCCTGAATCGTGCGTGATGAGAGGCGTGCCGACCCTTTACATGAGAAATTCTTTTTTCTATAAAGAGGTCCAAATTGTGGGGGTGTATCGATTTGTAAACTGCTGGCCAGTTCACCCCACCAAACGCAAGATCTACAGTGTTCGTCTGATAAGGAATGTTCCTCAGTAACAGCATCAGCTACTTCCTCATTGGCCTGGTCGCTCTCGCACAGGCTGCGGCTGCTCCTATCACACAGCGTGAGGTCGCGGCTGTTCCTATCAATGTAGGTGTTGTTTTTTCTCTTGTACATCCCGCGTACATCCGCGCATACACATTACTAACTATTTTGAAACTTTCTCCAGACCCGAAGTACTCCCGTGAATGTGATTCACGCCCGATTCACAGGAGAGCTCGGTGAAGACGACCACCAACCAAACCCACAGTCGACCCCAAGATCAATCACGAAGTGAAAGAACTCTTCATAGCATACCTTCATAGCATTGGTATGCCCACCTCCTTCGAAATCCAATATGAAGACGGCTCCGCAGATCACGCTGCAACCTTGTCTACCCATAATTTCGACTTTTGGGGTGAAAATGTTGGGGACGATTGCAAAGAGGAGCAGGATTTGAAGAATGGAAAGAAGGGATGTATCGTTGGGTTTCAAGTAATGGATGGGTTCAAACCAATGGATACAGTTGATGCGGGGAAAGAGGTGGCTACTGTGACGTTTGATATGAAAACCTTGTTTACGGCGCATTATGATAGACAGACACAGGCGTTGACCCTCTAAGGGTTGTAATTTATTTGCAGTTCGCCCGTTTATTGTCATTGTCATTTGCATATATGTTAATCATCATCACTAAACTGGCGGATCCCTTCATTTCCCTAGCATACAAAAATCCAAAGCAAAGGGGAAAGGACTCGTTCTCACTTTATACTCGTTGCTTCTTGTCTTACTCGGTCGATACGCACCACGTACCATACCATACCATACCAACGACGAACGAACGAACAACCCATGACACCCAACCATAACACCACAACCACAACCATAGCCAACACCCACACTGGGGCTTCCCAACTCCACCCCGAAACCATCGTACACGTCAAAGCTATCGTCCAAAAACCCAGTCTCAAAAAACGCAAAGGCAAAGGAGAAGGATAAAAGACAGAGGGAAGAGAAGGAAGAATCGAAGGAACGTCAGTGCACGATGCTAGTAGAGCATCCGGGTGTTGTTTTCATAACTTAAGTACTTAAGTATAAGTAACGCGCTGAATTCTTCTTTTTTTTTTGTGAGGGGGGAAAACTTTCAGTCAGATGGACCAAGAATATTGTGAGAATTCTGGATTCCTGAGTAGTACGAGATCCAACTGGCGTAACGAGCGCTGCGTGAATTGAACGTTGAACACTGAAATTGTGATTCCTGATGTAGGCGTAACGAGCACTTGCGTGAGTTTTCGAACTTGAATCGATTGTGATTCCTGATATGTAGGCATAACAAGCGCTGCCGACCCTTTACATAAATTTTTTTTCTCTATAAAGAGGTACACAAACTGGTGGGGGTATCGATTTGTAAAACTGCTGGCCAGTTCACCCCCCACTGAACGCAAAGATTTATAACGCTCGTTCTGATAAGAAATGTTCCTCAGTAAGAGCATCAGCTACATCCTCATTGGCCTGGTCGCTCTCACACAGGTCGCGGCTGTTCCTATCGATGTCAGTACTGTGTTGTGGGTCTTGTCTTGTTTACTTCTTTTTTCCCTTTTCCACACATCAGGAAAACCTCGAAACGCTGATTATGCTAGAACTCATCAGAATAGATGCATATTTGTGCAAAATCAGACACAATGTTACAGTTTGACAGTTTGGCAAAATACAACATCAATGTGACACCCTGCTTATAGCAGCTGTCTAATTTGGTCTAATTTTCACTGAATACTTGTATATATTCTCTTATGCTTCATGTATTTTGGTCGATATGTGCTGATATAATAACCAATTCTGATAAAAAATAACCAATTCTGACTTAATGCTTGGGTATAATAGCACTTGTATTACAAAGAAATACAAAAAATTTAACAGCGCTACCACATTACTACCCATATCCATCCATCCCATAAAAATCAAGTTCGGGCACTCCATGCGACGTTGCACGCATATCTTGACGGGTCCGCCGCCTACCTTAGTCTAATCCGCCTCGTATTTGTGTTCTGCCAAGACGTTCATTAGGAGCTCAGGCATCCATTTCTCAATGGTTTACGGATAGCTGTCCACTAATGCACAGATACCCAAGATAGCATGTTGTTGCCGAATACATCCGTTGTACATGGGGTCTTGTTTGGAGGGAATATGACTGTTCTTTGCCAAACGGACAAACCAATTCTAATAAATGAATGACGACTCAAACTTGAAGTTTCGGAATGATAGCAAGGTACAAGCGCACCTTCAGCATAAGGACACTGCTTCGGGGTGACAAACGTAGCACGCAGGCGATGATTGACAAATGATTAGCGAAACACAACCTATACGGTTCTAACCTATGAGCTCCTTGAGCTCAGCACCCCACATCGAGTTTTTCTTCAGATCTTTCGTAAACGCGTCATACTTGGGTGATACACCAGCTCCGATCTTGCTCAACGCAGCAACAGCACGTAACGCACTTTGTTGTAACTCCGCTGCTCTTTCCAGGTCTTGTTTCACAATGTCCTTAGTAACCGTCGCGCCCTTCATCGTCTTCTCCAACTGGGGGGTCGCTTCGTCCAGTCTCTGTGAAACAGCAGTGGGAGCCACCTGTGAAAGTCGGAATAACATCATGTGGCAGATAACTTTAGTCTCGTCCAAATCATCAGCCAAACCAAGGACGACTCGCTCGAGGAATAGGCGGAGGTCGAGCTTGTGCAAACATGTGTCAAGCTATTGAGACAATATCAAAGGATGGGTATCATTGATAATAGACTTTCGGAACTTACGAATGTATACATGGTCTCATATGCCGTTTTGCGTGCTTCCAAACCATCATCGACTTTGTGCGTCCATGGCCTCATCTGTATATAGGTTCAGTCCAATGCGTCCAAGGGCGAGCATCGAGAACGTTGGATGCGGATGTTGGACCTTCCCAGCTCAAGACTTGACCGCCGCGACTAGTACCATTACCCATTCTTACGTTTGCATCAAATTCAGTCCTTCCACCCGCGCTACCGTTGATTTTTCTTTTCCATTGACGGCAGCAGAACGTTTAGATTTCGGTTTAGGAGAAGATGCCTGAGCCGTTGGATTAGGTGCTGAACTAGTGGACCTCGGGAATGACATTGGAGTCGGGTCACCAAAAGAATCTTTGAGTACCGCTTCTCGCATTTCAAGAGCTTCAGATAGGGAGACAGGGTATGGTATGATATCTAGAGCGCGTCAAATTGCCGGAAATAAAGAACAAAAATTATGTACCTTTTAGAAACATAAACTCTTGGTACTGTCGTGTGGTGTCGGCTTTTGGAGATGGAAATTAAGTGTGCTGAGTGGAAAACCGCAGCGAATCTTACCCATGTCGCGATGATTGCTACATTTCTTCTTCCTGAGTTGGCCTGTTCTTCCTGAGTTGGCCTGTCTATGGCCGCCTTGTATGAGCCGCTTAATAAATTCTTCCTGAATGATGTTTGTCTGAGAGTATCATGATGTCAACCAAGGTGAAACTCACCGTAGCAATCAACAAGACGTATAGGCCTTCTTGCTATATTTGCAGCGTTTGTTATTTTGAGCCTGATCCAATCTGGATGTATGTCTTGCATGTAACGTGTGGACCGTGCGTCGAGAAATGCTATGCTCCACCTGTTCGAGAGGGAGTCTAAACCCGGTGGGGACCTTGGCGAATAGGGGAAATAGGTAAGGTGAGAGAGAATAGTTCAACGACTCAGAAATGGGCAATGGTGCACAAGCTGGGCTCATCACAGTTGAAAAACTAAACGTCAATTGGTTGAAAATCCCACACATCACGGGATCAGCTGGTTGAAGGTCACCATTGGTGAATATGTATTACGTCTTAAAGGGGGATTCGCAAACTGTAGAGTATTTAGGGTAGGCTCGGATCACTTCGTTACATCCAGATTCCTGCGGCTGTGTTACAAATTGGGAATGGACCAGTAGCTCTTGGAGGTTTAATTCAGATAGCGATCTTTTGATTTCAATTCATAGTTTTATCTCTGACTGTACTAGACAAAAATATATTCAAATTATTTGTGGAATATTTCACAGTTTGGCAGCTTTTGCAAGATTATGCAATAATCCATCTCAATGTGCCACAATTTTACGGGGGTGTCAAAATTTGTCAAAACTTGTCAAAATATGAATTTCGAGGTTTTCCTGATGCATCCACACGTACACATCAAGTACTGAAATTTTTTGTTTTCTCTAGACCGAAATTTCTTCAAGTTACCGTGCTATCTCAGATGTGATCCACGTCCGATTCATAGCAGATCCCAGACAAGTCAAGCGCGGACCCAAACCCAAACCCAAACAACCACTCGTCCGACGTCGAAACCAACTCGTCCGTAGTCGAAGCGGAAACCCAATCGCCCAGGAGATGTACCTAATCCTGGAATCATACCGAAAACACATAGGCATCACGGGCCCCTTCCAAATTGATTATGACAACTCCTACAGAGCTCCTGTATCCTGGAACCATCATGATTTCATCTTCTGGGGTGAAAATGTTGGGAAGGAGTGCAAAGAGAGGGAGGATTCGGACAAGGGGAAGAAGGGATGTAAGGTTGTGTTTCGTGGTATGGGTGATGATAAATCTGAGAAAATCGATGCGGGGGAAGAGTTGGCTACTGTGTACTTTGATAGTACGAAAGAGTTGTTTACGGTGCATTATGATATACGGCATCAGGTCATACATACTGTAGGGTTGTAATTGTAATTTCTTTTTGCAGAGGCGTGGATCTGTTTCAATTTTTTTTGCCTAATCCGTCAATGTGCCAGTAGGTCAGGGGCTTTCATGCTGGGGATTATGTAAGTACCTGTACTTTCCATATTCAACCAAGGTCGTTATGCTCGGAAATAACGTCTGAAAGTCATGGAGAAATGAAGAAGATACTGAAAATGCAAAAGAGGACTCACCAATGACAATTCGTGAATGCATTGCTTTACGCTGAAGAAACGCCATCAGACTCAACACCGACCATTGTCCCCCGGCGACCCGCGTTCAAAAGTTCCTCCCAAGAAGTCCTCTTCCAGGAATTCCATCCAACGAGAACTTTGAAGCTTTCGGTGAATGTCAATATTCTCTTGGCATCTGATAAGGTGAACCATGTTCTGCTCGCATTATTCTTTTGTATTGTGAGAGACAGTCACGGTGTTTGCACTTCTACATAGGGCTGACTTGATTGAGTCTGAATAGTATGTGAAATCTTGATCATAATTTGACTGGTATACCTGACGAACCAACCACAAAGCCCATCTCCCTCATTGGCACCTGAGTCACCCATTTAATGCACCAATAATCGTCTCTCTCTCTAAACTCTCATCTTCATCGCTATCCTTCAACACCTCCTTGCTCGCCTTCTCCCCTCTCCCTCTGTTCTTTCATTGTTCGAGATTTTTAAAGCCATTGAGGGACAGCAAGACAGACAAAAAGAGTAGGATGGTCTTGTGCTCGGAATCAAGGATCAAGAGTGGGGTTGATAACTCCACTTTGGTTTCGAGGTCGAGGTCGAGTCTTAGTTTGGATTCGAGGATAAGTATTAGATGGGGATAAAATTAATCATCTCCAAAAGAAGAAGAGGATGAGAGCGATAGATATTGCCTTGTTCTGGAGAAGCATTGTTCCAGATGGAGATGTATCGTTTGGATACGTCGTGTGCTGCGTATTCGAGGTATTCGGAGGATAACGGTTGGATTAGCCATGTTTCGTGATCAACTAGGTGTAACTCTGAGAATGTATTATGAGTAAATGTGAACAAGGTTCGATGGGAACGAGGGTTATTATTCTTGATTATTACTATGGGTCACAGGGTTCTTCTGTAGACAGGGTACTTCCACATTTGAGAAAATCTTGTAATTTGAGCGTCCTAGGCTAGTAAATGCCCCTGGAATTTGTATGTAGTACTTCTTAAGTTCTCAATAAACATATCGTACTACACCAAGTAGAGTTTAATTGGGCAATGTGTATGTACAGCACCAAAATCCTTTGAAATACTAGCGTGATTTACAGTGAAGTGTCAGGAACCATATGAAGGATTGGTAGATTACTGCAAAATTTAGATCGGCATCAAGCTATGGTTCTGTAAAAGTAGCGTAGCGATTTTCAGAGCAGTCCAGTATGATGTAGGGATACGATGAGCAGATGAAGTGAAGAGGGTATTGCGACGTGACGATATTTGATCCAGCTTCATGCCGTGGCCTCGGCAATGCTCTGCCTTTCACGACTGGACCTGCCACAAAGGACATGACCAAGCCAAAACATCTACGAAGTGCCACATCTAGACCACAGAAGGTCAATGATGAGGTCGAAGCTTGCATCCAGCAAGCAAAGGAGAGCTTACTTACCTCAATTGACCCAAAATACAACACACGGAAAGCTTCGATTCGATTCGACGTCCCATATGACACTCTTCGAAAGCGGTTGAAAGGCGTACAGCCAAGGAAGAAGGCACACAAGAAGGAAATGCTCCTTAACGAAGCCAAGCAGAGTGTTCTTGTTGACTGGATGAGGTTTCTTAGCCTTGCGGGAATTCCAGTCTGCAAACGTACACTTTGACCGAAGGTAAAGTTGATTATGCGAGCCAAAGGCATGGAGGTAACCAAAGAGAGCGTGTCAAATACGTGGATCCGTAATTTCCTGAAGAAACACAGAAACTTGATCAAGTCAGGACGCGGGTCGAATTTAGACCCCAAGCAAGCGCAGGCTTTCAACCTCACAACTGTGCAAGGGTACTTCAAGGAGCTAGACAACATATTGAAGAAGGAAGGGGTGCCTTGGGAGTTGGTGTACAACGTGGATGAGAAAGGTGTACAAATGGGAGGAGGGAGGAGGAACTCACAACGGCGATACTTCTTTTCACGCGAGGATAAGAACATGTACCACATACACAGCGACAAGCTTGAGCTAGTGACCATTGTTGACTGCATTTGTGCAGATGGTACCGCTCCGATCAAATCATGTTTCATGTTTTCTGGAAAGACGATGTGCGATGAGTGGGCAGCCATTGATGAGGAGATATTGTAGGCGTACTTTAATTCTCTACCTCGAGTATACTGACAGTGGATCTCATACACGTTAGCGACTTCGGAAAACGGCTGGACTGACAATGAGATTGGTTTTGTAACCGTCCTAGGGATGGTTATGGGTTATGGAGCTGTTAGGCTTCAGATAGCTTTAGCTTATATGACTTAATTCACTCCGTATGAACACGACGAGGCTATCAATTAGCTCGATATGTACGTTTACAGGTAGAAAATAGTCTACCTAACTTATCTAATGCAATTGTATATAATCGATGAACTATACAGTTCATCGTGGTCATATGATGATCATATGATAAGCTACTAGCGTGCGATTAGATACCAATAGGGGCGTATACCGATAGGGGCATAGATGGAGGCTCGTTACACCCTCCCCCATTAGACTGATCCCAGCAGTCTGACCGTATGACACATACAGATATGTGGATATGCCTATCCAGCCATGTTCATGCCGTCGTCCTTGCCATAATCAATGACGGGGTCCCCTTCAGCATTGAACTGAGTATCATCCCAGTCGACGATACTTGGAGCTTCACCCTCCAGATGCACATCATCGGTGGTGATTGGTGTCGCGGGTTGTCCCATAACTGGAAGCGACAATTGCTGTGCGATAGGCCTTACATGCGTGAGGACTACGCTGTAGTCAGCAAATCGTCCGGCATTGCCGAGATTGCCAGACTGTGAACCATCGGTGAAAACATAGTTTTCAACCTCGATGGTAGTGCGAGGCACTCCTTGGAACACATAGTGTGCCAATACATCGTTCACTACGTGAACGAATTGATGTTGGATGACTACCCAACGAGTAGTCATGGAGGAGGCGACCCCGTACAACCACCATAGTAGATACAGCGCAAGATCCTGTAGTTGGGCCGTGGTGTATCCACGTATCGCCAACTCGTGTGCGACTTGCCTCACTGTAGGTGGTGAGGCACGCGAATAGTCTGGCAATGGACCAGGCCGGAATGTACGATGAGGCAGCAGCCCCATCGATTGGAGGATCCCATCGTAACAATTGGGATGAAGTGCGAGCTCGCACAAAAGGAGGTGTACTAACAGATTGGATTCTCCATCTGTTAGTACTCCGTTACCCGTATTGTTGGGTAACAGTCGAAATACTGCCAGCATTCCGCGAATGCTGCGTGTATTGGTCGTTGGAGAGTCCTGGATGGACTCAACCAACATCCCATTCAGACGGTCCGAGGCTGGACTACTGAGTATCGAATCCGCCCACTGAAGGACGGAATCGTTTTCCCGCCTCCCTTGCCATACTCTACGTTCAAGTACAGTGGGGGATCGCTCAACGATTGTTCCGTTGGCAATGGTGGGAATGTCTGCCATTATCTCGCCATCCGTTGTAGCACTGGTGGATGCAACGTTGGAAGGTCCTGCCTCATACAACGAGGCACCCGCTGTAGTATGTCTAGCCTTCTTCTGCGAAGGCTTAGGCTCGAACAGTTTGGGCACATTATGACCTTGTCGAGTCATCTCTGCTGCATACCACTGTGGTACAGCAGTGAATCGGTCAATGACCGCATTGTCCACCGCAGAACATTCAGCTCGAGGTACATGGTGAGCACGCTTGTGCATGGCGATCATGCCATGCACCGTTTTCCATAACGGACTCTTCAAGAGTCTTGATAATTTTCTCGACTTCTTCAACAGAAGTCGGGTCTTGGAATGGCAGTTTAGTGACCATTCCACGCAGAACGTCGAATTCTTTGTTCTTACTGCTCTTAGAGCGTTTGGGTGGGGGAGAACGCCCCTCCTCCTTAGCTCGTTGAGCAGACACGGCGTCCATCTGCCGCCTGGCTTCCCTATTTATCTTGTTTTGACATTCTCTTTGTTTCCCTTTCAATCAATTGGGATGTTCTTCAGGCTCCGAGTCATCGTCCTCCATGTCTGTGAGGTAATGCTCCACCTGATACGCTTTGTAAGAGTATTGCACCTCCCCCGTGGGTTCGGTGTACAAGTCGTCATAGGAAACGGTCCCTCGTTGAGGGACGGATGTCGGAACGGAGTCACGTTTCCGCTTGTCTCCTGTGTGAGGAGGCAAAGGTGTCGACACAGAACCTCCCGACAACGAGGTTCCTGCCTGACCGGACATAATATGTTAGCCAGACCCCAAAGCTCTGGCATTCTCAGGGATGCTTTGAGAATTCGATTCCCCCTCCACTGGGGACAGCCGTTGTGACAACGGCAAGGAAGGTCGCGTTGGCCACTGTGCCCCCGTTGTAGCAATACGGTCCTGCAATGGGACGTTAGCCACTTCCTTTCCTTTGCCCTTGTCCAATTTTTTGGCGACGGCTACCTTGGATGAGGTCTTCACGTCTTGACGATCTCCCTGGTCACGGAGATTGTAGTACTGGGCTTTCCAGTATTGGCGCCTATCATGCGCCTCCTGACAATCGCGGACGATGTCATCAATTTGCGCCACGTCTGATTCGTGACGTGCACGGAGTTCATTACGCTCAAGTTCCAGGGCGGTAATTCTATCCTGCAAGTTCTGTCGCTCAGTTTCATGAGCTCTCGACGTTGAGGCCAGTTGCTCCTGTAACGAGCTTACGACCAACTCTCGTCCCTGAGCGTTGGTCGAGGACGACGATTCTCCTCGTATGTTACCATCCCGTTCGGAGATGATATTGTTGAAGTCGCTAGCTGTTATCAGGTGAGCGACGTATCCCATACACATGGGACAATTGTCGGAGTGTGTTATGATATTTCCGACTGTGATCCTCAATGATGTGGATGATGGGGACGTGGTAGACTGTCCTTGAGGTGCCATCATAGGCATGGGGTACCCATACGATGCAATTGGATTCTGCATCTGTGTAGGGAACGATTGTTGCATGTGCGTAGATGGATGCAACGATTGGTATGGGTAATTTGCGCTGGTCGACGCATAAGAGTTCTGTCCCGTGAACAGCGAACTGAAATTTGGTCCCGCCCCTGGGGTCCCGAATTGTGAGTTGGCATTACCGAAGTTTGGTCCCGTATGGGAACCTCCCCCAGGCTGTCCTTGAAACCCAGTACTGGGCATGTTGTGGAAAACTGGCATCCCAGTGTTCATGGGCGCTCCAAACAGCGCATGTTGGTTGGGGGGCAGTTGGGAACCACCCCCAAATGGTCCTGGAAATCCAGGACCAGCTACGTTATCAAAAGCTGGCGTCCCAGCTGTCGAAGTTGCTCCCAAGGGAGCATTTTGGGTATTTGGCGATTCGTGAAAATCACCAAATTGAATAGCTGTCGATCTGGACTGATCGTCAGTGGTGTTGGGCTGGGTGTCTTGTTGTTGTGACATGGTGGTGCGACGAGAATGACTTAGCGTTGCAAATTTTCAACGAATGTCTTCCCACGAAAATTTTTTGTAACTCCAATCGGTCCGGCCAACACGATCACGAGACTACGTGATGGATTATATCATCTCATTTGCGCGGCAATTGTCGCCAGTGAGTGACATTCTTTAGCGCTAGATACCTATCAAGCGCTTGCAGAGCACTACATGTGCTATAGGGCTCTACCGTGATGTCCCCTAAATTCCATAACACATGGAAGAATAGTCGCTGGCCCTGCCACTGGTGACCGACAATGTCGTCCACCAGCCATTCGACTTCTACTGGCTCCCCAAAGTCGTATGGTTCCGCCTGCACTCGATTGGGGAACAACACATCGTCGTTAACGACGTGAGGGCGCAAAAGTGAAACGTGAAACCTATTGTGTATTCCTCGCTTACTGAGTTCGGTGGGTAATCCCAACTGGTATACCGACTTCCCCTCAATCGCCTCGATTACGGGGTAGGGCCCAACGAACTTGGGCATTAACTTCCTCGCCCGCCCCTTAGGTAGGTTGAGGTTGGCCGTGGATAGGTATACGAGGTCATTGACCTTGATACAAGGCTCATCCTGTCGACGTCGATTCGACCAGTGGGTCTGAAACACTCTAGACCCTATTATCGCATCGTGTGCTTCCGCCAGGTGAATGAGTGCTTGCTCAGCGAAATGCCGCACGCCTGGCGCTACTGC
This sequence comes from Lentinula detonsa, assembly GCA_027921405.1. Classification (NCBI taxonomy): domain Eukaryota; kingdom Fungi; phylum Basidiomycota; class Agaricomycetes; order Agaricales; family Omphalotaceae; genus Lentinula; species Lentinula detonsa. The sequence goes on from JANVFU010000007.1 coordinate 1,413,199, forward strand.
GACTTCGGCGGGCAGTTCGCGAATCATGGAAGGCATATACCCTCCATCTAATTCGAATGGCGCGAATCCAGAGGACTCGTTGATGCTCGCGTTGAGTGCGAATTCTGTCATAGGAATTTTCTGTACCCAATCTCGTTGGTCGGGTCGTACCCAAGTCCTTAAGACTTGGGCTATGGAGCGGTTTGCACGCTCCGTTACACCATCCGTTTGCGGATGATAAGACGTAGACATCAACAATTGCGTGCCCAATAGTCTATGTACCTCTCGCCACCATTGCGAGATAAACTTTGGGTCCCGGTCAGATACGATGGACTTAGGCAGTCCGTGTAGTCGAACCACTTCCTTGAGAAATAATTCGGCCAACATTACCGCTGTGATCGAGGTATGGATGGCTATGAGGTGGGTCCTCAAAGTCATCCTGCAAATTACTACCCATAGGTAGTTATATCCATTGATCTCGGGGAAAGGTCCTATAAAATCCATTCCGATGGATTCCCAAGGGCGTTTGGGTATGGGTAAGCTGTGAAGCTTACCAGCAGGTCGCAAATTGGGCCGTTTGGATTTCTGGCACGTTACGCATGATTTGCAGAAGGCTTCGGTGTCCCCGTGAATACGGGGCCACCAATACCATCTCCTAACGTAGTCGGATGTGCGTTGTTCTCCGAAGTGTCCCACCACTTCGTGAGCTTGTTCGAGTACCATGCCTCGAAGGGTCTTTCCCGTTCCGCCTAATCCCTCAGGAATGCATACCACCTCTTCACCAATTCTGTTGGATGCGTACACGATACCGTCGATCACTTGGAATCCCTTATGATCGTTAGGGTGCTCTAGTACTTTCCTGAGCATAGGGTCGAGCTTCGACAGTGCTCGAATCTCCGAATCAAATTGCGATTGTACCAATTGACTCGGTTTAGGGGCTTCGCCTTTCAACCGAGACTCAAGGACGGTGGGATTGTACTCTCCATCACTGTCCGCTACTTCCTCACGAGGAATTTCTGCATGTTTATTGAGTTCCAGAGCTTCAAGATCCCGCGGTTCGTCCGGTTCTCTCAATGCAGCTAGACGGTTTTCCTTAACTTCGTCTACCCTCTGAGCCGGGAGGTCGTCCATCTCCCGGTCCAGTTGCACGTCAGCGTTGACATATTCGTGTGCCGGATGAGTCTCACCTGGGAGGTCTGACTCATAGTATCGCGATAGTGCATCCGCGATTTTATTAGTGGAACCTTTGATGTAGCGTATATCAAAGTCATAACGCGACAGATATTCCATCCATCGTGTTTGTCTACTACTCAGATGGCGTTGAGTCTTAAAAAATGTCAATGCCTCATGGTCGGTCATTATGTGGATGCGGTATCCCATTAGTTTGTCCGACCACTTAAGCAGGGCCTCTAGTATAGCTAGGGTTTCCTGCTCGAATACTCTATAGTTCATCTGCGCTGCAGTGAACTTCTTGGACATAAATCCAGCTGGCCTACATTCCTGCCATGTGGGTCCTTGTCCGTAATATGCACCTATTCCACTGATGGAGGCGTCACAAATGACCCATATAGGTACCTCCGTGTGTGGGTCAATTGGCTTCAGTACGGGCACTTTGTCAGAAGTAGCCATTCGTTTTATATGTTGGAAACACGTTGCGTGAAACGGTAACCATATAAACGGGACGTTATTCCTACACATCAGCGATAACGGACTGGTGTATATGGCGAACATGGGCATGAAACTGGCCAGGTACTGCACCAGTCCCAAAAACTTCTGAACGTCATTGAAGTTTTGTGGCGTTCTCCATTCACGGATTTTTGCCATTTTGTCCATATCAGCGTGGATTCCCTGGTCATCGATTCGATGACCCAAGCAGTCAAGGATCAAAGCGTATAGCTCACACTTGTCTGCTTTTAAGTAGAACTTCTGCTTGCGCAGTCGTTGAAACACTTGTTCTAAGTGTCTTTCATGATCCTCAATAGAATCACTGAAGATGAAAATATCATCTAAATATACGTGTACACACCGTCCTATCATGTCTTGAAAGGTACGGGTCATAATACGTTGAAATGGAGCAGGGGCATTACAGTCTCCCTGCATCATGACTTGGCTCACGTAGGTGCCAAATATGGTGGCGAATGCTGTCTTTGGTACGTCTGCTACCTCATTGCGTATTTGTTCGTACGCATCCGACATATCGATTTTTGATCGATATTTGTGTCTTGCCACATCTGACCGAATATGGTCTTGGTCAGGGAAGGGGGTGACGTCCTTAACCGTGTTGTCGTTCCGCTGTCGGTAGTCGACAATGGTACGCAGTTTCCCATTCTTCTTGGGGATGCATAGCATCGGGGCTGCTTGGGGAGTGGTAGCGTGTATCCACCATTGAGCTCGAGTGTATCTCTCGAGCTTTTCAGATAAGTCTACTTTCAGACTATCAGGGCATCTGGGCATGTAGTAGCTATACCTCTTATTTTCATCTATAAGAGGTATCTTATGATTGATCTCCCTGAGTGGGGGCAATGCTTCAGGAACTCCTTGTAGCATGTCCTTATTACGCTCAATCCATTCAGCGCGAAGCTTGGGAATGTCATGCTCCGAATACAGTGGAGTTTTATCAGTCATGGCCTTCATGGCTTCCTGATCAGGTTCCATTTCGAGTTCCTTGAATGGAATGTACCTCAATTCGGCCTCTCTAGCTCGAAATTGACGGCGTCGTCTGGCTAATGTTCCAGATTGACTTTTCTTTCGAAGCCCTTTTCGGTTCTTTGAAGTCGATATCTGACTTCGTCTTCGGTGACTATGTATAATACATAGTCTATCCGCTGGGTTCAACTTTTGGGCTTCTTCTGTTACTTCATATTCCTCCTCTGACAAGGAAGTATAATCACCGTTGGATGATTCCAGTTCTTGCGTCGCAATATCAGATTGCGTCGCAATGTTGGGGTTAAGTGTATCACTCTCTCCCACTCGATGTGATCCTGGGGAATGTCGATGCTGAACTCGTCGAAGACGAGTGGTTGCCTCCGCTAGGCTTACCTTGTTTTCCCGATCCTTTAGTCGAGAAGGCCGCGGAGGAGGGTGATGATGAAGAACTTGGCGGGTTCTTCGAGGATGTAGTCGATGCCTTCAAAAATGAAGTCGCGACCGTCGAACGGGCATTTTCACGTTTCCGTTCTTCTTCCCGTCTCCAGTACCGGTTGTCCACGCGAAGGACTTCTTTCCGGTAGTCCGCGAGATTAGCGGGCTCTGGAAGACGGGCCATTTCGTCTTTTATACGGCTTGCCAAGCCGCGTTGATATGCCCACTTAAGGGCTTGGGAGTCCCAGTTTGTAGACGCCGCGAGAGTGTTGAAACGGATGTTGTAAGTCCGTACGTTGTCGGATTCCTTCATCCTCAACGTCCCGAGTTTATCCTCGGCCTCTCCCTGTGCGTCGTACATACCGAAATTGTCCTGTAGTTCCTTCACCAGCGACGCGAAGGAGGACGTCCAGGTGGGCATCTCCGCGAGATCCGGATCCAGAATGTCTGGTTCGAACCACTCCTTTGCGGCGCCACCTAGATAAGATAACGTATAGTTGATCTTCCTTTGATCAGTTCTGACCCCTCGGACGGTTACAGTTTTTTACACAACCACAGCCTATTGCTACTATTGGGAGAGCACAACTCAACACCTAGCATCATCTAGGAGGTGCTCTAGAGGCTGGTAGGAAGGCTTTTGGAAGGATTAGAAGTGTAGGAGAGGCAGGAGATATGTGTTGAAAATTTTCACCTGGTGATGTGGCGTTTATATCTTGACATCCATACCTATGATCCTGGACCATCTTCCCTCATTAGAAAGCCCTGATTTCAGGCTTTCTGATGAATCCCTGATCGTCCAAATCCGTCTGCTGGATCCCAAGATATACCCTTCCCCATCACCCCAACCCCTCTCTGCAAGGTTTGCACCATATCTCCCTCAGTTCTTGTCGCGTTTCCGGCGTCTTGGATGCGTTGGAAGGCCCTTTCGAAGGGCTTTCAAACGAGCCCTTGGCCGCCAGAATCGCTTACCTCGTTGGCTAGTTATCGCATTGTCACTGTCAGGCATGATGACCAAGATATTATCCACATACCTTGGGCAGATCCCAGTGGATTCTCCTGGTTCTTAGACGATCCATGACACATCTCTCATGCTCCTGGATGGTGTAACCTTCTCCATGATCAACTATCCGCTCCCTGACCCATGGGCTGATCAATCATTCCATGAGACATGCTCCCTGTAACTCAGCCATTTCCCCGTGGATTTTTATGATTCATGGCTCATTAGGTTCGCATTTTGCACTACCTGATGGGCCTCTGGGTCCTACACATTCTCTTCCCTTCCCCAAACCTCCTGCTCCTCATTGCTCCCCCTGTTGGCACCCAGGAACTTGCTTCTACCGTTTTCTGGCAGAGAGTCATCCTGTCAGCCCCATGTCATATCCTCATGACACCATCTCTGACTTTGTTGGTTGGAGACCATAGACACCATAACTGCAGCTCTGGCCCCTACGTGTGTTTCTGTACTTGTGATACATAGTAGACCTTCAATGGTCTTTGAACACCTTGGTTCAATCCAACCTGCAATGGCATCTTTGCTGCACTCCCTTCGATGAAGCTGACCTGCTCATAGGAAAGATCTGGTTTGTTTCGCACCAGGAATCATACACACATGTGTATGCTATTACCTGCCTTTTTTATCTTTTGTTAGCTCCTCACTTGGTTGATGTTGATGCTGAGCTGTTTTGAACATCGAGCAAATTAACACTCAATATTCAATTGTTCTAAGCGATGCCGCCCAAGAACATTAAAAGAAAAATGGGATCCGTGATTGAACCCCAAAAGGTTGATCAGGACCCAGTACTGGGTACAACCAGTAACATCGTCTCGGGCGATCATCCATCACCGAGCACGATGAGTATATCGGAACAATCACTCCGAGATAATGAGGTCAGCGGATCAGCTGACATCGAAAAGGTGGTTGCAATACAACCACCACCACGACCTCGTTCCCCTACGGAACCAGGTCAGATTCGAGAGAACCCATTCGAAGAGAATGAGTCCTCTCCTAGTTCTAATGGAATTACTGTTCGTAGTTCCCCTATGGCTAGTTACGCTGCCCGAAAACAGGATAAGTCCACAGCAGTGGAAGCTAGATCAACCGTCGTTCGCAACAATAACGACGAAGAAGGTAACCCTCCTCGAGAAGGAGGGATGTTACTACCACTCCACTTGACCATTAAAAAGACAGTCCAAACGCCTGATAGGCGTACACAAGCGTTAATTCGCTTGATTGAGTCTCAAGAAAACGAGGCACAAGAGATACTAGACCGTTCCCTTAGGGAAGTACGATCTCAACAGATCGACTACCTCAATAAGAGGTTCCAGGTCATCCGAGAGTGGGTCGAAGATAACCCTCAGGCAGATGAGCCAACAGAGGTGCTAGTCACCCCTGATAAGCTGAATGAGCGAAAGGATGAAGTCGCCATAGAGGAGGATAAAGTATATCCTCCCGACAGCAATGAGGAGGATGAGCTAGGAGAACCTACTAGCGACAACGTTGGCCTCCCCTACAACGAAGGCCTAAACATCAACACGAGTGCTAAACCGAGCACTCGCCACGTCTACCCAAATGGGAAGACGTTCGACGAAATGCTGAACGATCCCAGATTCGTCAACATTCCGGGGAGCACCAGGAACATCGGTGATAAACTGGAATGGGCCGATCGAGTAGTTGGCCAAATGATGAGAGCCCACTCAATGAGAGATGGACAAAGTTCGAGCGTGTGGCACGAACAAGGTATCTCGTTTGACGATGAAGGTAATCCTCATCATCGAGAAACACCTCCAACTAGGGAGGAGTTACGGCAACAGTCCAGACAACTGGACGACGGGAACCACAACGTTCCCCATCCCCGATCTACCCAAGGGACACTGGTAGCTGCTGGAAACCACTACCCTAGTGATAGCAGTAGCAGCGATTCGTCGAGTGACTCATTTGATGGATACCGTCCCAGGAGCCGTACACCATGGCTAGAATCCGAGTCCAGTGAATCTGATGATCAACTCACAGAGGACAGGGGAACACAATACTCGTCGTTGCCCTCTCGCAAACGCAAGGACAAAAAACGAAAACGCAAAGTGCAACAAGCCCGCGCACTGCTAGACGCACTAGCTAATAAAGGCCACAATGAATACAATCATCGCCTACAGTCCCACCTCATTACTGGGATACGACAACAACTCGAGGTCGTCCTCCCAGCACTAGATGGCATCAAGAACGTGAAGATCAAACAACCCGACACTTGGTCGGGGGAAGGGAATATCGACACGTTCGAAACTTGGGTTAATTCAGTGCTCAACTGGATGGTGGTAAACCGTATCACGGGTACCAAAGGAAATGATATGCAAGTCCTATGCCTCGAGGGCATGCTAGAAGGAGGTGCCAAACAGTGGTACCACGACCACGTCACTGGTCCTCACCGTGCGCGCGACCATTGGCGCACTGAAGAGGTCCTGATAGGACTCTTCAAACGTTTCACACAAAGCAAAGTTTACTCTTACGCGGAAACGTGCTGGCGGAATACCAAATATGACGCCAAGCTAGGAGTACGAGAGTACTTTGCGAAACTCAATCGTTTCGCATTGCGATTATTACATACGCCAAGTCGCGATGCATTCCGTACTCGACTAATTGAGGGATTACCGTTGCACCTCATCAATCATCTCAGAGATGAACATGTTATCCCTGAGGTAGCCTCCGTTAAGGCAATCGTCAATTGCATTCGACGAAAGGAAGAATCTGATACCATGGCAGCAAATACGAAATTGTTGCATGGACAAACCACCAGCACTAGGACTACCACGGTGGATAGACCAGTGGATTCAACTAAGTCGAATTCTCAAAGGTTTCGACTGGTCAAAGTATCACAACAGACCAGCTGCCCGACGACTACGTGGAATAAACCCAGTGCGGTCAATGGTGGATACTCTCCTAGACATGCCGCGATGTCAACACCCAACGATGCCTCTAAGGCAGGAAATAAAGGAGATAACGTTTGATTTAAAGAATGTAAGACCACTCCCAAACTGTGTTGGGGATGTGGACAAGTGGGTCATTTCCATAATGACCCCACATGCGAACGATATGGTAAAGAACGATTGTTCGCTATAGGCGTTGAAGCATTCAATGAGGATGCTACTGAGCTTACTGAACTCGAAGAAACACAGCCTCTAGAAGTTACGACTGATGATGCTCCGATTGACAACAACACAGAGCTGATCCCTGATTCAGACGGGGAATACGTACTCGAACAGTACGAGGACTACTTGGGAGCGATGTACCAAATTGAGGAGGATGATAGTAATGCCAACCAATGTATGTCTGGCATGTATGATCTTAGAGATCAAGTACTTAGTCGCCAACCGACGCGAATCGTGTCCATTAAGGGACACAATGTTATCCAGGAGGACCCGGATGAACTGGAGGACAGCGAGGAGACTCCATTGGCCGAGGCCGTTGATATTACCGCAGGCAGACTGCTGGCAATAGGTAGCCATCAGGAATTTCGCGCCGAAGTGACTGATGTCGCTCTACGACGTTCATCAACGAAAATTGACCACCCTATCAGAGGTGGTCCCGAGGAACGCCGTATGATGTCCTGTCTGTTACGGATAGGCGACAATACGGCGTTTGTGATGTTTGATTCGGGGAGCTCATTGGAAGCACTTACACCTATGTTCACCCAAGTAACGAAGCACAAGGTGTACGAATTAAAACATCAGCATAGCCTCCAGCTGGGGACTGTGGGTAGTCGTGCCAAATTCAATTATGGCACGTACGCCGAAGTAATGGTTGGTGAAACCAAATATCCCACTTACTGGGACATAGTCAACCTCGATAGGTACGACGCAGTTATCGGGACGTATTGGATGAGGAAACACAAGGTCGTTCTCGACTTCAAGAACGATATAATCAATGTCAACGGGCACAAAATTAGTGCTATGACTTCTGCTGAAGATGCGGCGGAATTCCAACGCAGAATGGCCATGAGACACGCCGAACGCAATGACAAGGTGAAAAGGACGGACAACCCCTCTCCCACGAAGTCAACGATGTGACTCAGAGCCCTCAGAGAGGAAAATGAGAGGGCTGAGAGAGTGAAACCCTCAATGACCACTACTATAGTCGACGAAATAGTGGATCCCTCTGACATTAAAGAGGAACTAGCACGCATTAAGCGGGCACTACCACCTGATTCGCCAGTGGTAATTCGTCTGGCTGACCCAGACGACGACGTTGATATCCAACCGGAATTCTTGGAAGACTGCGTAGAGTACATCCAGGAATTTTTGAGACGATTCGATCATCCAGGGGGGGAAGGTACACCCAAACCCAATATTGCTATGCAAGAACTGGAATCACCTAACGGTGATTATACCTCCTCATCAGAGGAGGAGTATGAAGTAACGGAGGAAACTCAGAAGCTGAACCCAGCGGATAGACTATGTATTATACATAGTCACCGAAGACGAAGTCAGATATTGACCTCCAAAAACCGGAAGGGTCTTCGAAAGAAGAGTCAATCTGGAGCACTATCCAGACGACGCCGCCAATTTCGAGCTAGAGAGTGTCACAAAGAGGTGACGACGGCGGCAAGACTGAGCGGAAGCGGACAGATACTGATCCCAACGACAAAGTTATATTCATAATAAATACTGAGGAGTAAGTAAAGACATACCTGATCCCAACGACAAAGAGGTCAAGATAAGGGATCAGGTTGTGGGGGCTGGCTTATATATACAAAGGTAAGGTACGGGAATCATGAGGTCATACTGTATAGTTCAGGAACAAGGAATGGAACGGAATGGACTGGAAGGTTCCGGATCGATCATGATAGGTAACAGTGATGGAATGATGTATTGTAAAGAAAAGGAAAATAATAGGGGTGGCTCACTTCATGACATTACCCCCCTCCTTATGACCATTGCCCTCGATGGTCAAGCCTTCGCCGCCCGGGGGTGTTTCTTGTGGAATTTTCGGACCGTAGCTGGCGCATGTTCCAAATTTTGAGCGGGTTCCCATGAATTATGCCCTGCATCGTAACCCTTCCACTTCACCAAATACTCTAACTTCTTCCATCTAACCCGACTATCCAAGATCTCCTCCACTTCATACTCCGGTTCGTCTTCATCCTCTAGGTACACTGGTTCTGGTGGTGGCGCAATCTGGCCATTGACAACGTTCCCCCTCCATGGGTATAGCTTGTCAACATGGAAAACGGGATGAACACGGTCCAGGGACAACGGTAAGTCCAGACGATAGTCCAGGGGTCCAACTTTGTCCAAGATCGTGTATGGTCCGAGCTGTCGATCCCCCAGCTTCTCGCTGGAAAGTTGGAGCTTAATGTCCTCTGCGCTCAGCCAAACCCGGTCTCCCACCGAAAATTGGTGTGCTTTTCGTTTTCCCCTCTCGTAGCTTTCCTTTTGCCGTCTTTTCCCTAGGTGTAGAGCCGCACCGGCATCCTGTCGTGCCTCTCGAAGTATTTGGATACGGTCGTCCACTGCTGGAATCCCACTACGTTGACCCACCGGAATGTTGAATAGAGGCAGATAACCATAGGTAAGCTCGAACGGGGACATCCCCAGGGCTGAATGGGTGCGGGAGTTGATCACAAACTCCGCCATCGGTAAATGCTCTGCCCAGTCGTCTTGACGTCGTCCCACGTACAGCCTGAGGTACTTCTCGACTTCCTGATTTGCCCGTTCAGTCTGTCCGTTCGCTTGCGGATGGTAGCCCGAGGTGAGGTTAGACTTGATTCCCAGCCGAGCAAGCAGGGATCGCATCAACTTTGCTGCGAATTGGGGTCCTCGGTCTGAGACAAAGCGGAGGGGGAGTCCATGAAGGCGAAAAATTTCGCGGTAGTAGATGTCAGCGACACCTTCTGCTGTGACTGCGGTTGTACAGGGGATGGCGTGGATTTGCTTGCCATAAAGGTCAGTGCAAACTAGGATGGCGTCGTAACCTTGCGACTGGGGTAGTTGTGTGATCAGATCCACTCCCACCTCTTCCCACAAGCCCGCAGGCACCTCCAGGGGTTGTGTTACCGCTCGGGGGTGTCTCTGTATCTTCTTCCTCGCACAAATCTCGCATCCCGCAACGTACTTTTCCACAAAAGATCGTAAGGTGGGCCACCAAAAATGTGTGCTCACCAGGTCGAGCGTACCATGAAGTCCTGGATGGCCCGCCGTGGGGTTGTCGTGGCATTGTTGTAGCACTTCGGTTCGCAGGTTCTCGACTGGTGGAACGTATACCCTACCTCGATGATAGACCAATCCATCATCCTCTTCCCATTCCGCAATTCCATCGGCCAAGCGTTGAAGGCCTTTCTTCCGCAGCTCTTCTAACCCTTCCAGTACCTCCGCCTCCCTCTGCGATGCTTTCCGAATACGGTCCTCCAGCGGGTTCTGTAGTGAGTTTGCTGCAATCCGCACAAAGTGAGCTGGCTTTAGGACCGTTTGTTGTTGGTTGTCTTCGCTGTCCAACACTTGGTGTGTTGCCATACGGGAAAGGGCGTCAGCCTGTGTGTTTGTTTTCCCTGGGCGGTGAATAAGCTGAAAATCAAACCGGGATAGCCATAGTGCCCATCGTGCTTGCCGTCGACTTAGGTCCTGGGCGGAGCGCCAGAACTCTAGGTTTGCATGGTCAGTGATGATCTCAAAGGGTTGTGGTGACCCTTCCAAGAAACTTCTCCAATCCTTCAGCGCTTCGATGATAGCAAGCATCTCTCGGTCGTAGATTTCGTAATTCCGCTCCGCTGGTTGCATGGAGGCCGATCGGAATGCCACTGGGTGCCACTGACCATCGTCTTGCAGCTGCATTATGGCCCCTCCAGTTGCAAAGCCTGATGCGTCCACCTCGAGTCGAGTGAGCCTGTCGGGGTCCCAAAGAGCCAGCACGGGTGCTGAGATGAAAGCTTCCCGGAGTGTGTCAAACGCTTGCTGCTGATGTGTCCCCCAGTCAAACTCCGTGTCCTTCCTCGTCAGATCGTTCAGAGGGCGTGCTATTCGGGCAAAATTCCGTATGAAACGACGATAGAAATTAGCAAACCCTAAGAATCCTCGCAGCTCCCGTAGGTTCTTTGGTGTTGGCCAGTCGCGGACTGCCGCTACCTTTACCGGGTCCATGCGCACCTCCCCTTCTGATATCACCAGTCCCAGGTATTCGATCTGCAGTTGTTCGAATTCACACTTCTCCGGTCGTAGATACAGGTCGTGTTTTTCTAGCCGGGTTAGTACCTCTCGCACCACCTGTCGATGTTCCTGTATATCGTTGCTAAAGATAAGGATGTCGTCTAGGTAGACCGCCACCTTCCCCGCTGCCACTAGGTCTGAAAATATGGAGTTCATGAGTGCTTGGAAGGTGGCTGGAGAGTTGGTAAGACCAAAGAACATTACGCTGGGCTCAAACAACCCTCGATTGGTTGCGAAAGCCGCCTTCCATTCATCTCCCTCCTTAATCCGAACATTGTTGTAGCCCCATCGAACATCAAACTTGGTGAAGTACCGTGCTCCCTGCAGACGGCTGACAATGTCTGCAACCAGTGGTAGGGGGTAACGATTCTTCAGCGTGACCTGGTTGAGTTTCCTGTAGTCCTGTACGAAACGGAGTTTACCATCCTTCTTTTTCACAAAGAAGACGGGTGAGGACAGTGGTGACTTTGAGGGTCGTATATAACCCTTTCGCAGGTTATCATCCAAGAATCGGTCAAGCTCACCCTGTTCGTTTAGTGACATTGGATATACCTTGGTACGCATTGTTTCAGGTGCCCCTGGGATTAGTTCGATGGCGTGATCCCATGGCTGATGGTCCGGGAGACGTTCTGAAGCAGTTTCAGAGAATACCTTTTTGAAGTCTCGATAGGGTTCCGGGACCATTTCTTCAAAGGTTTTCACAGGTTTTGCCTTGTGTGCTTGTTCCGCCAACTGTTGGGAGTAGGTGAAACCTGCGGCGCACCAGACCTCTTCCGTTTGTTCCTGTAGGATCCCCGACTTCACCCATGCACGACGGGTTCGTCGGTTGGCTCGGATTCGGTGTATGGGTGACTCTTCATCCTCCTGGTCTTCCCTACTCTGTGGAGGTTCGGGGGTGCTAGCTGCCTGGATTGTCTCCTCGGCTTCTCCCTCTTCCACGCTCTCTTCGACTGTGGCCCACTGCGGCTTGACTGAGAGCCGTCCCTTCTCCCAGTCAATATCTGGGTTGGCCTTTCGTAACCAAGGTAGCCCTAGGATTAGGTCTTCACTGCCCAGATTAGTTACCAGTAGGTCCGTCCATCGTTCTTGCCCGTCAACGGTCAGGGCCAGACGTGCAAAGTGCGTGATCTGCCCTGCCCGGTTGGCAGAACCATCGATGTTGAAGACCCCAATGGGCTTCCTAAGTGGGAACGTCCTTACGTGGTGGCGAGCGACAAACTCTTCATTCAAAAATAGAGCAGTGGCTCCAGAGTCGATCATGGCCGCAGTTGCTATACTGTGATTCCTGCCTCTTAGTTCTGCGTTGATTCGGAAATGCGATGAACTGGAATTCAATTCCAAAATGGTAGATATTTTACATGAGGAGAGAGAATCATACGCGGAACTAGAGTGTATAGCAAATTGGTTAACGGGTGCTCTCGATGCGGCCGAGACGGGCACCCGCTTTAAAAACCCTCCTGCGATCCAGATGCTGGGGCCATGGCATTCGCTCTGTTCAGGAGTTCCTGCAGCTGAGCGATCTGGGTAGAGAGATCGGGGTTGAGCGGAGTCGGCGGAGCAGGAGCAGGAACGGGAACAGGAGCGGGGGTGGAGGCAGCAATTTGAACCGATTCATTCGGGAACAGGGTAAAGGGTATTGAGGACGAAGCGGAAACTTGTTGTCTACGGGGTTGTGGGCGCTTACCACGGCCCCGCTCTAAACCCATGAACTTGTCTTGGCAGACCGATTCCAGGTGACCTCGACGACCACAGTAGCGGCATACTGTGTCCTTGTATGAACAGTTCTTCTTCTCGTGGTTCTGTGCGCCACAGCCGTAACATCTGCCTCTCATCTGTGCCACGAAACTCTCCCTGCTATTCCCGCTGGTATGCGTGGCATCGACGTCCATGGCGTAAGAGTTGGAAGGAGGAGAGGGAGTGTGAGAGGTGCCCAGATTACGGCCTGTCATGGTAGGATCATGCATGAACACATCCACCGAGACTGCCCGTCTGATTGCCTCCTCTAGAGTGGGGGCTATCCCCTGGGCAATGTTAATCACGATGAGATTTTGTCGGATCTCGGGGTTAAGGCCACTATGGAATCGCTCGCGTAGGTCGATGTCCGAGAGTCCAGTTCGATCACCAATGTCCTTGAACTTTTGTGCGAATTCCGCTACCGTCTGGCCTTTTCCCTGTTTGAGATGTTGGATCGCATTCCGGGCCTCCATACCTGCATCGATTGATTCAAATCGAAGTGAGAAGGCTCGCACAAAGTCTTCCCAGCGTCCGTTGAATGGTGTCCTTCCATGGCTGAATTCCAAGAGGTATGGGGTGGCCCAGTCCGCCGCGTTTCCTGAGAAGAATCCTAGGGCTGCCTTTATCAGCTTATCTTCCTTGCCACTCAAGTCCGTTTGTTCCATCGCCCAGCTCTGGATCTGAGCAATGAACCGACGTGCTTCCGCACTACTGGTGCCCTTGAAGAGCTCCGGTTTGTTCATGCTTGATTTGGCTGTGGCCTTCTGTAGGTTAGCTGTGAGCTGAGCCACCTGTTCGATGAGCTGAGCCATGAGTTGATTGGCGTCGACTGTGGTAGGGTTGGACATGGCTGGTGGAGGAGTGGCTGGAACAGGGGTAGTGGCAGTGATAGGTATGATCTGTGTCCCGTCACTGAGGGAGGCTTCTGCGCTAATAGAATTAGCAGTGGCGTGGGGGCAGGGTTGAGAACTACAATCAGCCCAGTTCTGGTTCGGGGGACGGTGGATGTGAGTTCGGTCTTTAGTGTCAAAGGCGTGCAGGTAGGCGGAGCAGTCAATGGTAGACGTGGTGGAAGCGGATCCTGCAAGGATAACCCAATCGGTAGGTTATCAGTGCAGTAAAAGATCTTGACCTAATGTCACAAAGAGGTGACGACGGCGGCAAGACTGAGCGGAAGCGGACAGATACTGATCCCAACGACAAAGTTATATTCATAATAAATACTGAGGAGTAAGTAAAGACATACCTGATCCCAACGACAAAGAGGTCAAGATAAGGGATCAGGTTGTGGGGGCTGGCTTATATATACAAAGGTAAGGTACGGGAATCATGAGGTCATACTGTATAGTTCAGGAACAAGGAATGGAACGGAATGGACTGGAAGGTTCCGGATCGATCATGATAGGTAACAGTGATGGAATGATGTATTGTAAAGAAAAGGAAAATAATAGGGGTGGCTCACTTCATGACAGAGAGGCTGAATTGACGTACATCCCATTCGAGGAACTCGAACGGGAACATGATCAGGAAGCCATGAAGGCAATGACTGATAAAACTCCACAATATTCGGAGAAGGACATTCCGAAACTTCGCGCCGAATGGCTCGAGCGTAATAAAGACATGCTACAAGGGGTCCCTGAAACGTTGCCCCCACTCAGGGAAATCAATCATAAGATACCACTTATAGATGAACATAAGAGGTATAGCTACTACATGCCTAGGTGTCCTGATAGCCTGAAAGTAGACTTATCTGAAAAGCTCGAGAGATACAATCGAGCTCAATGGTGGATACACGCTACCACCCCGCAAGCAGCCCCTATGCTATGCATTCCCAAGAAGAATGGGAAACTACGCACCATTGTCGACTATCGACAGAGGAATGATAACACGGTCAAGGATGTCACTCCTTTCCCTGACCAAGACCATATTCGGTCAGATGTGGCAAGACATAAGTATCGATCAAAAATCGATATGTCAGATGCGTACGAACAAATACGCAATGAGGTAGCAGATGTACCAAAGACAGCATTCGCCACCATATTTGGCACCTATGTGAGCCAAGTCATGATGCAGGGAGACTGTAATGCCCCTGCCACATTTCAACGTATCATGACCCGTACCTTCCAAGACATGATAGGACGGTGTGTACACGTATATCTAGATGATATCTTCATCTTCAGTGATTCTATTGAGGATCATGAGAAACACTTAGGACAAGTGTTCCAACGACTGCGCAAGCAGAAATTCTTCTTCTTGAAAGCAGAAAAGTGTGAGCTATACGCATTGATCCTTGACTGCTTGGGTCATCGAATCGATGACCAGGGAATCCACGCTGATATGGATAAATTGGCAAAAATCCGTGAATGGAGGACGCCACGAAACTTCAATGACGTTCAGAAGTTTTTAGGACTGGTGCAATACCTGGCCAGTTTCATGCCCATGGTTGCGATCTACACCAGCCCCTTATCGCTGATGTGTAGGAATAACGTCCCATTTATATGGTTACCGTTCCATGCATCGTGTTTCCAACATATAAAACGAATGGCTACCTCTGACAAAATGCCGGTACTGAAGCCAATCGACCCACGCACAGGAGTGCCGATTGTTACGAACAGACTCTTTCTTCTATTTTTCTTAATACTTTAGACGCTCATTCACTCTTTAGGAATATTAGCGCTGTAGGCGCTTACATGAGCGTTTGTATTATTCTTTTATCTTTTCCTTTTCTTTTATTTATAAAGCGTGTTTCCACGCTGTCATCAATTGTCGACGCGACTCTCTCGTGTCTGTCAAAGTATTGACAGATCTAGGCCGTCTACATACATTCTTTTATATTACCTCATTGTTTCATCGTTGTATACGAACAGCCTTACTTATGGATACGAGCGACTCTTATTGTATAGCCTCGGGGCAGCGACTCATGATGACTCCCATGGATTCATCTTAGAATATGTATATAAGACAGTATATTCCGTCGAGTAGTCTTTATCTCTGTTCTCGTCTATTCTCCTCTGTAGCTAGACAAGAATCAAAGACCATTCAACTCTCATTCACTTCGTTTATCCTGACTCTGTGACGCCTGGCTTAGCAGTGAGCTACTGAGTCGCTGACAGAAGAACAGAGATCTTAAACGAACCACCCGTCACATCCTACTGGTTCTCGACATTTGGTTGGGCACTGGACACCGCTGCGTTATAAATTTACTCTTTTCATTTCATCACTAACGAAGTCTATACCTCCTTCGTTTCCCCCATTGTCCACCTCCTTTTCCATAGCTCGTCTGTGTTAAGGCCAGCATTGACCTAAACACTTTATTTGTACATACCTACATCGAGACTTTGTGGTACGGCTCAACCCGTGCTGGCAGGAAAATACTGCCACTAGTGTGCCTGACTTCTACCAAGAAGTGTAAATCAGGGCTAGATACAAATAATCGAGTTTCTTCCTCGGAAGATTCGATAGTAGGCGTTGGAACGTAAAGCGTTTTTGTCTCTGACCCGAAAGGCAACGTTGCGCGAGGAGCGAACGTAGACAGCCTTCTGGATTAACACATAACTCGACACTGTTATGGTCGTGCAACCAGAGAGGATGGGTGCGAGGCTCCGAGGCTCCGTGGGAGTCTCCGAGGCGTGGGAACTGTGGTTGGCTGCACGGTCCTTCGGAAGTGTGATGGGACTTCAGCGAAGCTATTAGCAACGCTCCCTATACGCTATCTGGGTGTCCCAGTGAAGTTTGATAATTAAGATGGTTCCGGAGGATCGCACTGTCCGCGCGTCCGGTGGATCCGAGATTTATGCGTAATCAAGAAGGAGTAATGGTTAAAAGGGGTGTAGTAACTTTTTTATTTCAAGCTGGGGAACAATTCAAAACAAGTCTACTTAAGTACTAATTCTTGTAGCTAACCAGAGTAATAAAGATAACACATGTGAAAGTGTTAGATGAAGGAATGTATAGATGTTAACTACAAGTAAAGGACCAACCGCATCCGCTCCGGATCGGACGGTCCGATCAGATCGTGCGATTAGTTAACAAAACAAAGTAGAGTGTGAATGATAGTGAACTCCCTTGCATGAATATAGCAGTAACACGTCTGGAAGCGCACGGATCCGTCGGATCCATCGGATCCTCTAACCAGAGATACATAGCCAACAATGAAGTGAAAGCAATGTGGTTCAATCATCGATTCGATCGGACCATTGCAAGGGTGGTTTTGGCATAGATGTAACAGTATCCCCCTTCTAGGCTTGAGCCCTCGAAAGCCTTTGCCCAAAGTGTATAGAGGTAATTGAGATGGTCATGGAAAGGAGAGTGAAATTTCAGAGGGTCCGGAAGGGTCCGAAAATGTGCGAGAGGAAAATTGAATATGAATGAGAGTGAAGTTCCGGAAGGTCTGAAAGCATCCGAAAATGTGCAAGAGGAGATTCATGATAGACGTGATTGAGTGGCATAAACAAAGGAGTGTGAGTTTATGAGATGGAAGGAAGAATGTGGACAAGATGAGTAATCGGATCAAATGGCAGCAAGAGGAGATCCGAATATGAAGGCGAGTGAAATTCCGGAAGGAAATTGTCAGAAATTTCCGTAAGGTCCGAGGTGTCCAAAGATGTGCAAGAGAAGATCCGAGTAGAGAGCGAATTGGATAGTGAGGATGTCGAAAACTTGTCGGATATCCCCCTCTTAATCCAGACATCCCATTGGCTGGTAAAGGCAAAAGGATCTGGGTAAGTTAAAGAGGAAAGGATGAAGATGTGGACAGATGTCCGGAGATGGAGAAGGATGGCTATGGAGACAGAAATCCAAAGGTCCTTCAGTACAAAGTACTGCCAAGATGTTGGTTAACACAAAAGCTTAAGCGAACCGTAAAGGTAAGTAAAAGGGTGCACACAAAGTGATGCAACGCAGAGTGATGCAGAGCATCGTATGGAATCCAATAGGCAAAATGCTTGGAAAATCCAAAAATGAGGAAGAGCTCAAGAAAAAACAACACAAAATGAGTTTGGAAGAAGTGTTTCAGTATGCCCGGTAAATCAACGGATTCTAAGTGGGAGTAGAAATGTATCCTATGCAAATGATGTGTGAAGTTTCAAAATGTAATAGCTAGTGTGCAACATAAGAATGACAAGTGTGAGGGATGAAGGGTGACTTGGATCAACAGGGTTTGAAAAACATAACAAAAATGAAAGTTTGAAGTTGAAAACCAAAAAAACTTCAGACTGAAATCGGAAGGAAACGCATCCGAAAAGCAGGTGTTGTAGCTCCATGCGAAATCGGAGCCGAAGGAGCATGAATATGAAGTTATAAAACAACAAAAACAAAATATAAAGCAAAAACTCGAAAATGAAAGAACACATTGTAAAAACACTTCCCTAGTCCTATAGGATCCGATTGGCATCCGGATCGGAGCCCTGATTGGAAGCGTCAGCTTGCAAACCATCGGAAGAAGTCCTGATGGTCAGAACCAAAAGACATGTCGAAAAGGAAGTGAGTGATAACGTATAGAGTGTGTAGCTTGAAATACTGTTATGGTCGTGCAACCAGAGAGGATGGGTGCGAGGCTCCGAGGCTCCGTGGGAGTCTCCGAGGCGTGGGAACTGTGGTTGGCTGCACGGTCCTTCGGAAGTGTGATGGGACTTCAGCGAAGCTATTAGCAACGCTCCCTATACGCTATCTGGGTGTCCCAGTGAAGTTTGATAATTAAGATGGTTCCGGAGGATCGCACTGTCCGCGCGTCCGGTGGATCCGAGATTTATGCGTAATCAAGAAGGAGTAATGGTTAAAAGGGGTGTAGTAACTTTTTTATTTCAAGCTGGGGAACAATTCAAAACAAGTCTACTTAAGTACTAATTCTTGTAGCTAACCAGAGTAATAAAGATAACACATGTGAAAGTGTTAGATGAAGGAATGTATAGATGTTAACTACAAGTAAAGGACCAACCGCATCCGCTCCGGATCGGACGGTCCGATCAGATCGTGCGATTAGTTAACAAAACAAAGTAGAGTGTGAATGATAGTGAACTCCCTTGCATGAATATAGCAGTAACACGTCTGGAAGCGCACGGATCCGTCGGATCCATCGGATCCTCTAACCAGAGATACATAGCCAACAATGAAGTGAAAGCAATGTGGTTCAATCATCGATTCGATCGGACCATTGCAAGGGTGGTTTTGGCATAGATGTAACAGACACGAGCCTCTACCCCTAAGCACCTCTCCCTCCTATCCTGGCGTTCTCGTCAAGACCTCAGGATTTTTCACTCCCATACCCACCTCGCTCTCCCTCTCCCGCATCCTCAGATTCAACCATCCATTTAGGATCCCCTACTCCTACTCCTTCATTCGCTACCGAACTTGGCTCAGAAATGTCTGACCCTACCAACACATCCATGCATGCCAACGCCTCCGCTACTACCGCCGCCACCAATACTCCCACCCCAAACACCTCTACCTCCCGAAAAACCATCGTTAAGGAACCCGATGTGTTTACAGGAGATGTTTCCAAGTTCCGAGCATGGCTTCGAACTCTCCTCGCTTATATTCATGACCTACGAAGGACACGGCAGGTCGATAACGACAATGAAGCCATCAACGTGGCAATGTCGTATATTCGTGGAGGAAGAGCTGATGACTGGGCAGAGGTATATACCAGTGATCACCAAGACGAAGTCGCGGGCGACTGGAACGTAGACTTCGCCGGATTCCTAGAGGAACTGAAGAGCAGTTTCTCTAACGTCTCTCAGAAGAAAGAGGCGATGGACAAGCTGAACCGTATTCAGCAAGGTCGTACGAAAGCCGACGACTTCTTCAAGGAGTTCGAACTCCTGCTGAAGGAAGCAGGTTACGACAAGAGAAGCGAATACGTCCTCCAGTTGGCTGAGAGAGCAGTCAACCCCAATATCATGAGCGACCTAGTCCGAACTAGGACAGAGGAGTTTGACAGCTACGACGAGTTAAAGAAACTCGTCACAGGTAACGACTTGATCCGCCGCCGCTACGATGAGCAAAGGCGCGGATACAACAATATGAGCTGGGGTAACAGCTCACAAGGACAAAGCCGTGGACAGGGATCCACGCAACAAGCCTACGGTAGGCAAGAGCCAAAGAAATGGGAAGGCGCGCGAGCGGCGGGACCTCCCCCTATGATAGCAAGACGCGATGGGTCCGGTACGACCTTTGGAGGTTCGGGACGACCCATGGACTTAGATCGAGCAAGGGTCAATGGCCTTTGTTTCAACTGTGGCGAGAAAGGCCACATTAGTAGGAACTGCCCGAAGAAGGGCAAAGCCGCAGTCCGTAGTGTAGAGCTCATGAACTATAGTAATGAGAGAACGGACAACGTTAGCGAAGAAGCTAGCGTAAATAGTGTAGATGTAGCGCCAGGACTACCAGCTGGCATGGACATGAATTCGTTCACCGCGTGGGTGAACAGTATGGGTTTTGTAAGAGCTCCCCAGTAGATATAGGTCTGGAGGAGCCCGTTAAAATAAATACTTCGAATATAGTAGACAGCGGACTGGATTTTGCTATAAAATATGGTAATGTAGAAAAACACGCTTCTGCATTTACCCATAAAAAACCCGAAGTACTTAAAAAACCTATACGGTATATACCCAACACGGCAGAATGGACTGTCCAAAGGCTGAAAGAAGAAGATCTCATAAAGGCCGTCGGACTTTTAAGGATATGGATGCCCTCCTCGCGAATAAGAGAAGCTTCGGAGGAAACCGTCATGGAAATACGTGCATTAAACTGGAAAACCGCAGTCGAAGCCGTTAAGAGTCTTGCGACAAAGAAAAGCTATGTCCGTGGAACACATGGAAAAAGCTTGAAGCTCCCAGTTATTGTCGAAACATTAGAGGACAACCGGCAGATAGTTACACAAGGACTAGTCGACAGCGGAGCTACAGGTTCATGCATTGACGCAAACTTTGTTGAACGACATAGGATTCCAACCAAAGACTTACCTATTCGAATACCTGTCTACAACGCTGATGGAACACTCAACGAGAACGGCTCTATAACCAAGTATGCTGAAGTCCGCGTTGTTATATTCATGCAGGACAGTCTATTTCTTTATACACATACATACACTAATCGCTTTCATCGCGTCCGATGGATCCATTATACGTTTATCCTTCATCGCATCCGAAGGATGCGAGTGCACTTTCTTTATTACAACACTTGTAGTTAACATCCACACATTCCTTCATTCAACATTATTACTTCTTACCGAGATCATATGCTCATCAGTCATCTTCTTACACATGTGTTATTTACTTATTACTCTGGTTAGCTACAAGACTAGTATTTAAGCCGTAGTGTAGCTTAGCTGTACTTCAGTTTAAATATCGACTTCAGTTGACTTATACAGTCTATACTCAGTTAAGACTTTACACTCGCTTCGCTTCGGATCGGATCCCTCGCTCCATCCGACTGCTTCTACCTGGGACATACGACTCTAACGAGGGTACTACTAATAGTGGTATCAACGTCCCATTACTCCGCACCGCACCGCATCGCATCGGACGGTCCACTTGGCTGTATTCAGCATAACTCTAACAGTATATTTAAACTTCTACTCGTTATTGTCGTGCTCAACTCATTTTATTATGGCCTATCATACTCGTGCTCGCGCACGCTCAAACACCAACGTCTCTGATACATCTGTTCGTGATGAACAAGAGGCAAACCCTTTCGCAACAACCGCAGCATCATTCTTACCGTTCTCAGAATCCATCTCTGCCATTGGTACTGGTCGTCGTCGTAGTACTGCTTATGGACCTTCGGCTCCGTCGGCAGCTACTGCTGCTCTATCAGCTATTGGAGAAATTACTTCACCAGATTTAGCTGTAGAAACACTTTACACCAAAGATGGCGTACCAGTAGAGGTTTGGACACCTCGCGGTGGACGACGGATCCGAAGGACATCTCCCCAACCATCCTCGCCTTCCCCAACCACAGCTACTCAAGCTGCTAAAGGAAAGGGAAGAGCTATCTCCCCATTATTCGAAAATCTTTCACATTCCCAAAACAACCCTACTCAGGGCCCAGAACCAGCTGAACAGGCTCAGGACGAAGAACCTGACGTTACAGCTGATGAAGACCAACCAGAGGATCCTACACCACAGGGACCAGGTGGAGGACCAGGTGGACCCGATGGACCCGATGGACCTGGTGGCTCTGGAGGACCCGGTGGACCCGGTGGACCTGGTGGACCAGGTAATTCAGGGAATAGTGGAGATGACGAAATTCCCATTCCCGATTCTAGTCAATTCATGAATATTATGTCTAACTTTTCTAGCAACATCAACAACTTGGGAACAGTGTTGTCCGGGATGAAATCCACGGATGACGCTGGTAACAAAACCAAACCTAAGGAGGCAGAAGTATTTGACGGATCGGATCCGAGGAAGCTCCGCAGCTTTCTTGTTTCACTCGCATTAGTCTTCAATGATCGACCAAAGTATTTCACTGAGACGAAGAAAATTAATTACACCCTCTCTTATCTTTCAGGAACTGCCAGGCAGTGGTTCGAACCAGATATTCTGGATCCGGACTTACTTAATATGCCTGAGTGGACCTATTCGTTCTCCGCGCTCGTCCGAGAGTTGCAGAAACAATTCGGGGTGTATGACATGCAGAGTGAAGCAGAAGGTAAAATAGGTAACATAGTGATGAAGGATTCGGACACCATCCGAAAATACAACAACACCTTCAACAGCCTCGCTTCGCTCACCGGATGGGACGAGAATGCGCTCCGATGGGCGTATGAAAAAGGCGTCGCACCACGCCTTAAGGATGAAATGGCTCGGGTGCGAAAACCAAAGACTCTCGAAGAATATCGAGAGATCGTTCTGGAGATCGACAATCGTTATTGGCAAAGGGAATTGGAAAAGAAAAGAGAATCCGCAAAAAGCAGTGGAGGTAATAGCAATAGCGGAAATTCTTCGGCCAAGAAAGGATCCTCCAATCCTTCCCCTACCAACAATAACATCTCCACACCTTCCTTTAATAAACCTAACTCCAACGGTTCTAAATTCAACCAGAAGAACAAATCCGGAGGAGCCGATCAGC
The DNA here is from genome assembly GCA_027921405.1 of Lentinula detonsa. Classification (NCBI taxonomy): domain Eukaryota; kingdom Fungi; phylum Basidiomycota; class Agaricomycetes; order Agaricales; family Omphalotaceae; genus Lentinula; species Lentinula detonsa. The sequence goes on from JANVFU010000007.1 coordinate 1,436,254, forward strand.
GAAAATCGACAGATAGCAGCAAGTTCGGACCCGACGGAAAGATTACGCCTGAGGAGAAGGAAAGAAGGAAGAAGTACAATCTGTGTGCTTTCTGTGGTGGGAAGCATAAGTTTGAGGATTGTAATAAGCGTAAGGCTAGAGACGCTAAAGGCCGCGCTACGGAAGTGGTGGCTATGGATCCGACGGACCAATCATCCGAGGATGCGAAAAAATAGTCCGCAACTCTTGTACTCCGGTACGAAACGAGAGTTGCGTTGATCTAGTTCGTACCACTAAGGAGACCTATCTCAATGCTTCCGCTCTTTCACCTAACGAACATTCTTTAATTATTGATGTCATTACAGAAATTCCTCTTGACGAGGATCCGAAATCTTTTACTACTTTGAATTTTCCAACCTTATTAGATTCTGGTTCTACTGATTGTTTCATTGATTCACATTATGTACAATTAAACTCTATTCCTACTTCGTCGATTTCTCCTATCAATCTTCGTTTGTTTGATGGTTCATTATCTTCTAAACCCATTTCGCAAACCGCGACCTTACGCGTCCGGTTTCCATCCGATGAGCTGCTTCCACTTACATTTTATGTAACTTCACTTGATTCATCTTGTAAAGCTGTTTTAGGATATAGTTTCTTGGCCCGCTACAATCCGTTGATTGACTGGGTTACAAAAACAATTTCTTTCCGAGACACTAACCATTTTGATTCTATCCAGACGTCTACTCCTTTCGCTTCCGAAACGGATCCACTGGAGACTCACTCACGATCGAGCTCTCGCTCATCACATCGCTCTCGCTCTCATCGTACCCCTCGTCCATTATCGGACAAATTTCCTTTTGAACCTATCTATACTTACCCTTCTTTAGCACAAATGGCATCCCGACTAGACGACTCTGATATCAATATCGCACTTATCGGAGCCGTTGCATTCCATCGGGCATGTAAAAAAGAAGGTATGGAACCTATGTTAATTAATGTGATGCCTTCCGAGGTATTCGCTCGAAGCTCTACTACAGAAACAAAGCCTACTCAGACTACTAACATTCCTGACGAGTATAAAGACTTTGCAGATGTGTTTGACGAAATCGCATCCGAGGAGCTTCCGGAACATAGACCCTATGACCTCAAGATTGAACTAGAAGATGGAAAGGAACCACCGCTTGGACGAATCTACCCACTTTCACCAAAGGAGCTTGAAGCTCTTAGAGACTTCTTAGACAAACAACTAGCTAATGGAGCCATACAACCATCCAACTCGCCTCACGGCGCACCCGTCCTTTTCGTTCCAAAAAAGGATGGATCACTCAGACTATGTGTGGACTTCAGAGGACTCAACGCTATCACCAAGAAGGATCGTTACCCCTTACCTCTTATTTCAGATTTATTGGATGCTCCGAAAAAAGCCAAATATTACACCAAATTCGACCTTGCTCACGCTTATCACTTAGTGCGTATTGCTGCTGGTGATGAATGGAAAACAACTTTTCGGACCCGTTACGGATCCTTTGAATGGAAAGTTATGCCTTTTGGACTAACTAACGCTCCAGCCGCTTTTCAACGGTTTGTCAATGATGTTTTAGCTGATCTACTTGATGTTTGTTGTATAGTCTACTTAGATGACATACTCATCTATTCGGACGACCTACAGACGCATCGTAAGCACGTCCGTGAAGTGCTCCGACGGCTCCGCAAACACAAGCTATTTTGTAATCCAGCAAAATGTTACTTCGAAGTTGACACAGTGGAGTATCTAGGCTACATTCTATCGCCCGAAGGTCTCACAATGGCTAAAGACAAGGTTCAGGCTATCATTGATTGGCCTGTGCCTCGGAAAGTTAAAGACATTCAATCTTTTCTGGGATTTGCTAATTTCTACAGACGCTTTATTTTTAATTACAGTGATATTGTGGTACCAATGACTAGACTCACTCGCAAGGGTGTAGTTTGGAATTGGTCCGACGCTTGCCAACAAGCTTTTGACAAGCTTAAAATTGCTTTCACTAACGCTCCTATTCTTGCTCATTGGGAGCCCAACAGACGACTCATTGTAGAAACGGACGCGTCGGATTACGCGCTCGCTGCGATTCTATCCATTATACTGGAGAACGGCGAGATACATCCAATTGCATTCCTTTTGCGCACTTTCCAAGCTGCCGAACTGAACTATGACACTCACGATAAAGAACTTTTAGCTATCTTCGAAGCTTTTAAAGCTTGGCGCCATTACCTCGAAGGCTCCGGGGATCCAATTGACGTTGTCACGGATCATAAAAACCTTGAGTATTTTTCTACTACTAAAGTTCTTACTCGTCGGCAGGTGCGATGGTCCGAATTTCTACACCAATTTAACATGGTGATTCGCTTTCGTCCCGGAAAGCTGGGCGCGAAACCAGATGCGATCACTAGACGATGGGACGTCTATCCAAAAGAGGGGGATATCGGCTATGCGCAAATCAATCCACAAAATTTCAGACCAATATTCACTAATGAACAATTCACTACTTCACTACGAGCTACATTCTTGGAAGGTCCGTCACTTAGAGCGTCAATAGTAATGGATATCGGAGCCTTGCATGAGGCGATCAAATCCGCACTATCGCTCGATCCGGATTCAGTGACTGGACTGCAACATGCACAAGATGACTCAAAACCTCGTTGGACACTAGATGAAACTGGTTTGTTACGTTTTGATGGACGAATCTTTTTTTTTTTTTTTTTTTTTTTTTTTTTTTTTGTGGCGAGTATCTCCCATCAGCGTCTGACAAGGTCAGCGCTTTAGGGCATCTCGAAAATGCAGGGTCCGGGGACCTAGCTAGGGAACCACCTGGAGAAATGCCTCATGCACTTGCACCATCTGGTACTTTTGTGTGGGACTCGCACTGCACTGTCAAACTCCTTCCAAACTCCTTCCAAATCCGTCACTCACCTTCACCCTCTATCCAGTGTCGTGCACCTACCCACTAAAACTCCAGCCTCCCGTGTCCAGTCTTCCGGGAGGTTTCCTTCGTCCTCAAGTGTACCACGCCATGTGTTGAGGACTAGGCTGGCCGCTATGGCCCGGCTACCGAATGTCTTTTTGTTCGTTAATATTCTGTCTGTTGCTAGTCTGGAATTCAGCGCGTAATGCCATTTGTTCGCTATTTCTTTCTTGGAGGGCGGCCCTTTCCCACCAATAACTCGGGTGTTTCTGAGTTTCCATATCAGATGCGTTGATTCCGACATGATGATTCGCTGGAGTCGCGATTTCCCTTTGTCCGGTTTTCCTTTCCTATTTGTTACCTGGGTCAGGCCGCATGCTATGATGTTACCGATGGATGGGCGTTCCCATGTCATACCGGCCCTGGTAAATATCTCATCACATAGTTTCCACACTTCGTTTTGTCCTGCACACTGACATTTTGTTAGTACGTGTTCCATGGATTCTGTGGTGTTGCACGTTTGACATTCTGCACGCTGGGTTTCCCAGTCAATTCTGTTCCAGTATTCACCAATCTTATACGCTTCGTGGGTGGTCATCCAGAGGAAATATCGGAACGGCCTCGAGAAGTCTTTATTTCGCAAAGAAACCCAGATCTGTGCGTCCGTCACTGCTTTACCGTTATTGTCTAGGGTTGCTTGTTTCGCTAGCCTGAGGTTTTTCATGGTATTGGCTCGGTGTGTTGCTTTCTCATACCCTTCGCTTTCTGCCAGTTCTTCTCTGATTTTTGCGTAGGCTAATGCCTGTGTTATTGTGTTCAACTTCATCCCTGTCACCCGAAGATCTCTGGGTATTGTGAGGTCTATTAGGTCCTCTTCGTCTTTTTGTCTGCCGGCATTCGCCAGCTCGTCCGCTTTTTCATTCCCTCGGATTCCTGCATGGCCTTTGACCCATTTAAGTTCGGTGGGTGCTCTTCTGGCTCTCATACGTGCTGTGGTCACTTGTATTTCTAGGTTGTTTGCAACGTTCGTGTACCCTTTATCCTCCCATGCTTTGAGGTTTCTGGTTAATCCTTCCACCATAGTTAGTGAGTCGCTTAGGATGTCCAGTCTAGTCGAAAGTGGCGTTGTCTCTGCTATCTCTTTTATGCTTATTATTTCCCCGGTCTGGTTCGATTGCACCAGCTCTTTTGGGATTCGTATCGCTCTGTTTAAGGGATTGTTTTCTGAGACGAAAATTCCAGCTCCTGCCGTGGCATCTTCTTCACCGTTGTTCTCGCACGATCCGTCTGTGTAGGCCGTGATGGCCTCGTTTTGGGTTTCACTCAGCCAACTCATATCGGCGGTAGTGTTGCATTTCCTTCCCTCTGTGAAGATGCGGAAAGCGTCGGACAGTGTACCCTTCGTTGTGATTCGAGGGTCGAAGGTTCCTTCCCTGCGTCTGGGTGCCGCTACCTCTTGTGTTTCGAAGTCCTCCGGCAGTATGCTGCACGGGTTCCATTTCTGGGGGAGTGTATCCAGGAGTTGTTTTGCCCTGTTCATGCATCGGTTTGGTGCCTTACATTTTGCGGAAGATCGTAGCTCTGCACATGAGGTACATCTGCAGTCTTTCCGGTTGTTGTGTCTGGGGGTACCTATCTTTCTGGCTAGTTTCTCCGTGTCGCCTACCGTATAGACTCTGTGGTTCTCTTTCAGGCAGGAGCTCTGTCGTCCTCTATTGAGGTTTCGGATGGGGTTGGACTCGATATGATACCATACTGGCATTTGGCGTAGAATCTCTCTCGAGAACGCGAGTCCTTCTAAGCGTACTCCATGTTTGGCGCTTATCTTAAGCATATTTTGCAGGTCTTTAGGCAGTTCTTTACGCTTGGTCTTCCACGATTGTAGGAAGATATTTACTTTGACAGATTCTTCTACCCCTCGTTCGGACTCTGGAGTGTGTAGTGCGATTAGGGCATCTGCTACGGATGCCCATGTCGGACGATTTGGACCAAGGTCCAGGTATGATTTTATCCATGTTACTGTGATGGCTTCGTTACGCGCGGCAATGTTCAGCAGATTTCGACCACCCGCCTTTATTGGCATGAAGATCGTCTCTTTGTTTACGGTCACTTTCTCCTTGTCGGCCCACAGGAATCTGCGTATTCTTCTGTCAAGGCGGTTCTCAATGTCCTTTGGCATACCTTGCACTTTCGCTAGGTATTGAGTCATACCTCCTATTATCATCATTACTATGAGTCTTCGGCCTTCCATTGAGGGGTGGCTGGCTTCCCACCTTTTGAGGGCAGCATCGATTTTCTCTAACACTCTCGACCATGCGCTTATCTGGCAGGTGTTGTTGCCTATGAGGGCCCCAAGCGACCGGATTGCTTCTCCTTCTTGGGCGATCTTGATGTGGTCCGGTATAGGTGTGCCATCGAGGCCATTCATGTATCTGGCTTGACGCATTGCTTCTCGGTGTTCTTCCGAGCCGATTGGTATGATCTCTGTTTTGCTGATGTTGAATTTCGCTCCTGACGCGAGGCACCAGTGATCTAGAATTTTGACTAGGTCCCCGAAGTCGTCGTCTTTGGATAGGTAGACGGTTGTGTCGTCTGCGAACAGTGTCGCTATCAGACGTTCCTGTTTTCCGGGGATACGGAATCCTTTTAGATTGGATTTTCTGAGGGCCTCTGCAAGAGGCTCAATAGCAATGTCAAAAAGGAGGCATGAGAGCGGGTCGCCTTGCCGTACTCCTCTGGTCACCTTAAAGGGTGTTTTGCTCGTCTCCCCGTTCACTACCACATATGTCTGTGCATCACTGTATAGATTCTTAACCGTGTTGATGAACTCCTCCGGTATGTTGTACGCTTTCAGCGTTTTCCACATATAATCATGTTTGATTTTGTCATAGGCTTTCTCCTGATCGAGCGCGACGATTGCCCCATCCGTTTCGGTGGCTTCCGCCAGGTTTATGACTAGTTTCGACAGCCAGATTTGGTCGTAAATGTGGCGGCCAGGGACGAAGCCTGCCTGCGCCATGTTTATGATCTGTGGGGCCACTCTTGCCAGCTTGATGGACATCGCTTTAGTCATTGTTTTATAGTCCGTGTTTAGCAGTGATATTGGTCTATAGTTCGCCATCTCCGCCCTATCATTCTTCTTATACAACGGGCACATCCAGCTGACCGAAAAGTTTAATCCTTCCTGAGTACTGTGTTCTTCAATATCGTTGAAAACCGCGAGTAGGGTGTTCACGATGTCAAAAGCTGGTCGGTCGTGGGTAGTATCTTCTTTGAATCTCCCGTCAATCGTTTTGTATATCTCATATGGGATCCCATCCAGGCCTGGGGCCTTGCCGTTTGCTGAAAGACGGAGTGCATTTTTCACATCATCATACGTTAGCCTGGCACTTAATGTCCTTCTACCTTCCTCTGGGGTTTGGACTGTCACGTTGTTGAGTACTTCTAGTATTGTCCGGGTCCTGAGTTCTCTCTCGGGTTCTTGTTCATCGGACTGTGTATTTGCGTGGTAGTCTCTCATCATTTCCACCATGCGCGGGGAGTGTTTCTCATATAACGTTGGTTCTGTTAGGTTGTTCCCATGTATTCGTAGTCTGAGTATGAGGTCTCTACTGCTTTTGTTCTTGTGGAGTCCAGACCAATATTTCGAGATTGTCTCCCCTTCTAGCATGTTTCTGGCCTTGACTGTGGCCCTTGTAGCTCTGTGCCTCCTGCATATAAGCTCCGTTAACTCTTCCGATAGGGGAGACATCTGGGCTGTTCTCTCATCTTCCGATATTCCTGTTGTGTTTTCAACTAACTCCATCTTCCGTTCCAGGTCGGTGATCTTTTGTTGTAGTCTGGGTACCACGATCTTCGCTCGTTTTCTTGCGAAGGTTGTTATCCGTTGTTTGAATTCTGCCCACAGGGATTGCGGGTTGTCCACTTGGATTGTGTTCTCTAAGAGGCGTGCACTCTGGGCATTCTCTATCTTTGTTTGAAGTAATAGTCCTTCCTCATGTATGAATTTCGTCAGCTCTTTGTCGTGCATCAGGTGTGTTGGCCATGACCACCTGCCGTGCCCTACAGTGGGTGCTTCTTCACATGTGAATTGCACGCTTACCATTCTATGGTCGGTTTTAATGCCCGTCGTTTTGATATCCCATTCAAAGGTGTGGTCAAAGTTTTGACTTTTTACATATATTCGGTCTAGCCTAGACTGGTGGGCTATTCCGCCGTTTCGTTTTTGTGTAAATGTGAACGCTCTAGATTGTGGATACGTTGCGCGCCAGCCGTCCATTAATTGTAGTTCCGCTTTCAGCTCGTCCAGAGAGTCGACTGCTGTATTTGCTGTATCCGTAAGGGGCATTGGAAGTCTGTCTATGGCTTCTTCTACTACGTTGCAGTCTCCCAGCATGATATCTGGTCGTGGGCGGTTAGGGTTCCTTGCATACCAGTCTTGTATTTTCGACCAGAATTCGGCATTCGCTGCTATTGAGCAATTTGGGGCATAGACCGCTAACAGCGTTAACCTCTCTTGGTCATGCCAGTTTGTTTCTAGCTGGATGGCATGACCGGCGACTATCTCATGTACCAATACTCCCCGTGTGTTTGTTCGGTTTTTGTTGAGGACTACAGCTATGCCCGCGGCATTGGATGTATCTTCCCTCATAGTATAGAATATTTTCATTCGCGAATCTGTTATTCGACTAATCTCGTCTAATCGCCTGGGGTTCAAGTGAGCTTCCCCCACTACTAGGATTCCTATTTTTTCTTCTCTTAGTAATTGATTGACGTGCGTCCATTTGTTGTCTGGGTGCGATATGTCTGGGTTGCCGATGCCCCTGATGTTCAGTGCTGCGACTTTGATGTGAGCCTTCGTTCTCAGCTTGCCCGTATTCGTATTCCGGGTCTTGGTTCTATTACAGGGTAGATCCCTTGTAATTTCATCCGTGTATTGTTCTGGATGAACCCCGAGACCGGGGTTGGCTAGTAGATTTATGTTGCCTGGCCATTGATTGGCCACTTCGCTAGGACTAGCGCTATGCTCTGTTGAGTCTTGAGTGTAGCGACCTACACCGCCCTGGTCCATTCGTGGACTTGGGCTATCTCGCGACCGAGATCCCTCCCCGCTACTCTCTGCCCCTTCATTGGTAAGGAAACTGGAGGCTTGGGTTTCAGAACCTCTGGGGCCGGGATGACACGAACCAAACGTCGACGTATCGGCACCTTGATGATCTGTAAAAAAGTTAGTTGCTTCGAACGAGAAAATGGATCCACCAACAGCCTCGCGAGGGCTTGTCAGTGGGTGTCCCACCTTCGGGGTTTCCGCACCTGTACTCCCGAACAGTCTTGGGGTTGTAAGGGAGGCTGGGTGGGAGGCCAGGAGTGCTGGCAGGGATGGACGAATCTTTGTCCCTAATCATTCCAATCTGCGTATACAAGTTTTACAATTCTTCCATGATCATCCTCTTTCAGGTCACTTTGGACAGAACCGGACGCTACAATCCATCCGTAGGCAGTACACATGGCCGCGGATCCGAGAGTTCGTCCGAGACTATGTCTCTTCATGCACCATATGTGGCCGAAACAAATCTAGAAGACATCGTCCTTATGGTCTACTCAAACCACTGCCAGTACCAGTTAGACCATGGGATTCAATATCAATGGATTTCATTGAACAACTACCCTCCTCGGACGGATACACTGCTATACTAGTAGTTGTTGACCGTGCATCTAAACAAGCAATTTTCATTCCTACCCATGATACAATCACTTCTGAACAACTAGCTGAGCTTTTTGTTATTCACGTCTTTTCTAAACATGGAGTACCTAACCACGTCACCTCTGACCGCGGATCCGAATTTGTTTCTGCTTTCTTTAGAGCTTTAGGTCAATCACTTTCTATGCAACTTCACTATACATCTGGATACCATCCGGAAGCGGACGGACAGACTGAACGAGTTAATCAAACACTTGAACAGTATATCAGAATTTACTGCTCTTATCAACAAGATGATTGGGCTAGCTTATTGCCCATTGCAGAATTCGCTTACAACAACGCTCCGAACGCATCCACTGGCATCACACCATTTTTCGCCAACAAAGGTTATCATCCAAACATTTCGATTCGACCAGAAGTTGACGTGCGATCGGACACCGCGCGCGACTTTGTAGTCAATCTTGACGAATTACATTCTTTCCTTCGTGACGAAATTACTAATGCACAGAAACGTTATAAAGACCAGGCTGATAGAAAACGAATTCCAGCTCCAGAGTTTCCGATCGGATCCGAAGTTTTCGTTCTGGCTAAACACATTAAATCCACTCGCCCTACTGAGAAATTTTCAGAAAAATATCTTGGTCCTTTCAAGGTTATTGACCGTCCAGGAACTCTTTCATACAAGTTACAGCTTCCAGATTACCTCCGTCGCATCCATCCAGTTTTCCATGTATCACAACTAGAACCAGTTACCCCCAATCCATTTTCGCTTCGCACACAGTCGCCTCCGCCGCCAATCGAAATTGATGGTGAAGAGGAGTACTTTGTTGCTGAAGTACTTGATTCCAAAATGGATCGTAGGTTCAAGCGTTGTCCCTTACGATACTTTGTGCGATGGGCAGGTTATGAAGGAACAGATGAAGAATTTTCTTGGATCGGAGCCGACGACATCCATGCGGACGAGCTGGTACCAGCATTCCACCAACGTTACCCAGACAAACCAGGACCACTACAATAAACTCATCCATCATTATGGTACTCTCCACATCATTTCATTTACTACTTATAATTCGCACCGTCCGTCGGACAAAAAGACTTGAACAAAATTTCATTTTCACTCATTATACTATTAACGTCTTTTATTCACTTACGACTATTTACAATCACACCAAACAAAAAACAAAAAACCAAGAAAATTATCACATTATATACAATCAACAAAACAAACAACAAAACAAAAAATAAAACAAAACAAAATTATATACAATACTTATATCGGAGCCGATCGCCTCACGATCTTTCTCTTTTCTTCTTCTTCTTCCTCTTCTTCCTCTTCGTCTTCGTCTTCTTCCTCTCCCAATTCTGCTTCTTGCTTTTGTCTTTTTATTTCCACTACAAAATCTTCTTCCTCTTCTTCCAATTCCACCAACTCCCTCTCTATTTCCAAGGCCTCTAACGCTTGCCCTGTCCGGGCCCGACGGCTGCGATCGGCCAAGATAGTGTCTTGCCAGGACCCCACTTGAAGGCGGAATTGCCTAAGTTCATAGGCAATACCCACCATGGAATCCTGGATTCCTTCCATGGCCGCGGCTATCCTCTCATGGATTTCCGTCGGCTGCGATGCATCTCCGACGATGGGGTTGGATTTGACCTTGTCATTCCAGGAACAGTGAACTTTAGATTTCCTGCAGTGATAGCAGGAAACCGTGTTCGACTGGTCCTGGGGACGACAGTCGAATTCCTTCTCTACGCATCGTGCGCAGGCGGGCCGAGCGGACGAAGTACTTGCAATTGGCTAGAAAAGAAAAAATCAGTAAAAATTTAAGAAGAATCAAAATCACTCACTTGGGCGTTATTACCCTTTCTCTTCTTTTTCTTCGGAGCCTTCGGCTCCTCATCTCGCTCACTATCATTGTCCTCTGATTCTTCCTATTAACCAAATCAATTACAAGATAAAGGCAAAAGAGAATGTACTCACGTGGTATGGAGGATCCGATGGATCCGAAATATCTTCCAACACCCTCTTCTTTGGCACTACCTCTCGTGCCTTACCTCTTCTCGCCTCGGCCAATTCTTCTTGTCTTTTTCTTTCAGCCTCTTCCAACTTCTTCTTCGCTGCCTTCGCTCGCTTCGCCTCCTCGATCCTCCGCTTCTTCTCTGCTAATTCCTTTTCCTCCTTCTTCTTCCGCTCCTCTGCCGCTCTCCTCGCTTGCTCCTCTGCCGCTCTCCTCGCTTTCTCTTCGGCAGCTCGCTTCGCACGCTCCGCCTCTACCCTTTCCTCCTCTTGAGCAGCGAGCAATTGCTCCTGCATCTGACGGAGTTGCGCGGCGATTTGGGATGATGTAAGTTTCTGAGGAGAAGACATTTTTTTAAAAAAAAAGGGAGAAAAGTTGAAGTTCACTCGTCCTAACGGACCAGCTTTTATGGGGTTCAAATTGCGCACGGACCACTTTCGCATCACAAGACTTCATGTTGGTTGAAAATTTTCAACACGCATTACGGGACTTGGAATTTCTTTTGCACATAACTAATCGGGCACTTCTCGCATCACACCGGAATGATCGCTTCCACGGGGAATTTTGGACTTTGGATTTTTGGGCTTTCGTGGGCTCAAGCCCAAAAGGGGGATACTGTTATATTCATGCAGGACAGTCTATTTCTTTATACACATACATACACTAATCGCTTTCATCGCGTCCGATGGATCCATTATACGTTTATCCTTCATCGCATCCGAAGGATGCGAGTGCACTTTCTTTATTACAACACTTGTAGTTAACATCCACACATTCCTTCATTCAACATTATTACTTCTTACCGAGATCATATGCTCATCAGTCATCTTCTTACACATGTGTTATTTACTTATTACTCTGGTTAGCTACAAGACTAGTATTTAAGCCGTAGTGTAGCTTAGCTGTACTTCAGTTTAAATATCGACTTCAGTTGACTTATACAGTCTATACTCAGTTAAGACTTTACACTCGCTTCGCTTCGGATCGGATCCCTCGCTCCATCCGACTGCTTCTACCTGGGACATACGACTCTAACGAGGGTACTACTAATAGTGGTATCAACGTCCCATTACTCCGCACCGCACCGCATCGCATCGGACGGTCCACTTGGCTGTATTCAGCATAACTCTAACACGCGTAACCATCGGAGATCATTCAGAACGGATTCAATTCGGCGTTGTCAACCTTGGCGAACAACATATCTTCTTAGGACTAGACTGGTTGAGACATCATAATCCAAGTATCGACTGGATTAAATCAGAAGTTACTTTTGACCGATGTCCAACTCGGTGTGGCTACGATCCTCATTTCTGGACGCCAGAAGATATACAAACGCGAGCAGCACTCGAAGACGGCGCGAGGCTTTTCATATTCGATTGGGATCGATATGTACAAGAACAAGTAGATTCCAGGAAATGGACGAAGAAGAAAGCCGATGAAGAAACACGGAAACACTTTGACACTTCTACTCCGTATGTAGAAAAATACCCCGATGTTTTCAGTCAAAAGGAATTCGATCAGTTACCACAACGACGCCCTTGGGATCATGCAATCGAACTAACACCTGGTTCTAAACCACTCGATTGCAAGATCTATCCTTTGAATCCGAAAGAACAAGAAGCATTAGATGTATTCCTTGAAGAAAACATTCGAACTGGACGAATTCGACCCTCGACATCCCCAATGGCCTCACCATTCTTCTTCATTAAGAAGAAAGACGGTACTCTTAGACCAATACAAGATTATCGCAAACTGAATGAGATGACGATTAAAAATCGATATCCACTTCCTCTCATTCAGGAGCTTATTGATAAGTTGAAAGGCACCAAGATATTCACAAAGATGGACATTCGATGGGGATTCAACAACATACGGATAAAAGAAGGTGATGAGTGGAAAGCTGCATTCAGGACCAATCGAGGATTATTCGAACCAACCGTTATGTTCTTTGGACTGACCAATTCCCCGGCGACATTCCAAGGATTCATGAATCATATCCTTCGAGATTTGATAAATGAAGGACATGTCATAGTCTACATGGATGATATACTCGTATTTACAAATGACTTGAAAAGTCATCGCATAATTGTAAACCGAGTCCTCGACATTCTGCGAGAACACAAACTTTTCCTCAAACCTGAGAAGTGTTCTTTCGAGAAAACATCCATCGAATACCTTGGAATAATCATTGAGAACGGAACGATTCGAATGGATCCAAAGAAAGTCAAAGCGGTGAAAGAATGGTTGACCCCGTTAAAGAAACATGATCTCCAGCAGTTCCTTGGCTTCTGTAACTTCTTTCGACGGTTCATTCGAGGATTTAGCAAGGTCGCCAAAGCCTTAACAAAACTAACCGGAAACGCAGCCTGGGAATGGACAGCAATCCAACAATTCGCATTCGATGAACTCAAGCGTCGAATCTGTGAAGAAGTAGTCCTTCTTATTCCCCGAAATCACGGAAAGTTTAGGCTTGAAGCTGATTCATCCGACTTCGCAAATGGTGGCTGTCTCTCTCAATTTGTCGATGGAAAATGGTGGCCTGTAGCATTCCGATCTCGTTCACTCAATGAAGTTGAGAGAAATTATGAGATCTACGACAAGGAATTAATGGCGATTATGGACTCGCTCGATGATTGGCGTCAATATCTTCTTGGAGCCGAAGAACAGATTGAAATCTTTACCGACCACGCAAACCTACAATATTTCAAGAAACCCCAGAAATTGAATCGACGACAAGCTCGATGGGTTCTTGAACTTGCGGAGTATAATTTCAATCTAGTTCACCGACCGGGAAAAACAATGACTAAAGTCGATATACTGTCAAGGATGACAGGTCTTGAGACGGGAGAAAAGGACAATGAGAACATCATCCTTCTAAAGCCAGAACTTTTCATCCAAGCCCTTAATATCTCCTCGCCAGAAGATGTGTTCCTGTCGGAAATCCAAAAGAACCGAAACCATGTTGACCGACTTGTAAAGAACAACCTCGATGCCAAAAATCCTGAGTGGAAAGAAACTGAAGGGATTGTTGAATGGAAAGGACGAATCTATGTACCAAAAAACAGAGTATTGAGATCCAAAATCCTTACTAAGTACCACGATTCACCGCTCGCAGGACATCCTGGACAGTACAAAACAGCAGAACTTGTCACTCGTGATTATTGGTGGCCAGGAATCACTCGAGATGCTGGGAAGTACGTAGAAGGTTGCGAGAAGTGTCAAGCAACAAAGTCTCATCGAACTCGACCTGTTGGACATCTTCATCCTCACACTGTTCCGACTGAACCTTGGCAAGTAATCGGTACTGATATGATTGGAGAGCTCCCAGAGTCTGGCGGTTATAATGCGATTGCAATCTTTATCGACCACTTCACAAAGAGACTGAGACTTGTACCAACCCATACCACAGTCACTTCGGAAGGAATGGCGAAGATTTATCGAGATTCCATCTTCTCCACCCATGGACTTCCACGTAAAATAGTTCATGATCGAGGCCCACAGTATCACTCGAGGTTTATGAAGGAACTTTATCGACTATTAGGCATTGAAGCGAACTTTACTACAGCGTACCATCCACAGACGAACGGTCAATCAGAACGAACAAACCAGGAGATCGAACAATATCTCCGTTTGTTTATTAATTATCAACAGAATAATTGGCACGAATGGTTACCCCTAGCGGAGTTTAACTACAATGACAAAGTCCACTCAGCGACGAAAGTCTCTCCCTTCTACGCAGATACAGGAAGACACCCATATAAAGGCACGGCAACTCAAATGACTTCGGACAACCCCTCAGTACAAGCTTTCGTAGATGGGATGAAGAAGATACGAAAGGAAGTAGGATCAGCTTTGGAAAAAGCGAAGGTAGAGATGAAGAGGCAGTATGACGGAAAGAGGAAGAAAGGGATAGAGTACAAGGCCGGCGACAAGGTTTGGTTAGAAGGAACCAACCTTTCAGTAGATCGCCCGATGAAGAAATTAGGCGACAAAAGGTACGGACCGTTTACCGTCCAACAGAAGATAGGCGCCAGTTCCTATAAACTGGAAATCCCACGTACATGGAAACATGTACACAATGTTTTCAACGAAGTTCTTCTTACTCCGTATAAAGAACCTAGTTTTCCTACACAACCCCGAAACACACGCCCGCCTCCTGTTGTTGTAGGAGGAGAAGAAGAATTTGAAGCGGAAGAAATACTTGATTCGAAGAAAGTAGGACGAGGAATCAAGTATAAAGTCCAATGGAAAGGGTACGGATCACACGAACAAACCTGGGAACCACGGTCAAATCTCACAAATGTAGACCAATTACTCAAGGAATTCCATGAAAAGAATCCGACGAAACCAAAACCCGCAATATTCCGTCGAATTGAAATTCCAATCTCCTTATTCCCTACAGAATTATTTCGACCTCTTCCTCCAATCGACACAGAACCCAATCCCGCTTCACTACCCTCCGAAAATTTTCTTTTACGACAAGCACATCGTGGAACTCGTGCCCTAAGGAGAGGGTGATGTTACGAACAGACTCTTTCTTCTATTTTTCTTAATACTTTAGACGCTCATTCACTCTTTAGGAATATTAGCGCTGTAGGCGCTTACATGAGCGTTTGTATTATTCTTTTATCTTTTCCTTTTCTTTTATTTATAAAGCGTGTTTCCACGCTGTCATCAATTGTCGACGCGACTCTCTCGTGTCTGTCAAAGTATTGACAGATCTAGGCCGTCTACATACATTCTTTTATATTACCTCATTGTTTCATCGTTGTATACGAACAGCCTTACTTATGGATACGAGCGACTCTTATTGTATAGCCTCGGGGCAGCGACTCATGATGACTCCCATGGATTCATCTTAGAATATGTATATAAGACAGTATATTCCGTCGAGTAGTCTTTATCTCTGTTCTCGTCTATTCTCCTCTGTAGCTAGACAAGAATCAAAGACCATTCAACTCTCATTCACTTCGTTTATCCTGACTCTGTGACGCCTGGCTTAGCAGTGAGCTACTGAGTCGCTGACACCGATATGGGTCATTTGTGACGCCTCCATCAGTGGCATAGGCGCATACTACGGACAAGGCCCCACATGGCAGGAATGTAGGCCAGCAGGATTTATGTCCAAGAAGTTCACTGCAGCCCAGATGAACTACAGAGTATTCGAGCAGGAAACCCTTGCTATACTAGAAGCCCTGCTTAAATGGTCGGACAAACTAATGATAAAATCGCGGATGCACTATCACGATACTATGAGTCGGATCTTCCAGGCGAGACTCATTCAGCACACGAGTATGTAAACGCCGATGTGCAACTAGATCGGGAGATGGACGATCTCCCGGCACAGAGGGTAGACGAAGTTAAAGAAAGCCGTCTAGCTGCATTGAGGGAACCAGATGAACCACGGGATATTGAAGCGCTGGAACTCAATAAACATGCAGAAATTCCTCGTGAGGAAGTAGTGGACGGTGATGGAGATTACAATCCCACCGTCCTTGAGTCTCGGTTGAAAGGCGAAGCCCCTAGACCGAGTCAATTGGTGCAATCTCAATTTGATTCGGAGATTTGAGCGCTGTCGAAGCTCGACCCTATGCTCAAGAAAGTCTTGGAGCACCCTAACGATCATAAGGGATTCCAAGTGATCGACGGTATTGTCTACGCATCCAACCGAATTGGCGAAGAAGTGGTATGCATCCCCGAGGGATTAGGCGGATCGGGGAAGACCCTTCGAGGCATGGTGCTCGAACAAGCTCACGAAGTGGTGGGACACTTCGGAGAACAACGCACATCCGACTACGTTAGGAGATGGTATTGGTGGCCCCGTATTCACGGGGACACCGAAGCCTTCTGCAAATCATGCGTAATGTGCCAGAAATCCAAACGGCCCAATTTGCGGCCTGCTGGTAAGCTTCACAGCTTACCCATACCCAAACGACCTTGGGAATCCATCGGAATGGATTTTATAGGACCGTTCCCCGAGGTCAATGGACATAACTACCTATGGGTAGTGATTTGCAGGATGACTTCGAGGACCCACCTCATACCCATCCATACCTCGATCACGGCGGTTTTGTTGGCCGAATTGTTTCTCAAGGAAGTGGTTCGGCTACACGGACTTCCCAAGTCCATCGTCTCTGACCGGGACCCAAAATTTATCTCGCGATGGTGGCGAGAAGTACATAGACTATTGGGCACGCAATTATTGATGTCTACGGCTTACCACCCGCAAACGGATGGCATAACAGAGCGTGCAAACCGCTCCGTAGCCCAAGTATTAAGAACTTGGGTGCGACCCGACCAACGAGATTGGGTACAGAAGATTCCCATGACGGAATTCGCACTCAACGCGAGCATCAACGAGTCCTCTGGATTCGCGCCATTCGAATTAGATGGAGGGTATATGCCTTCCATGATTCGTGAGCTGCCTGCTGAAGTCGCGGTAGCGCCAGGTGTGCGTCATTTCGCTGAACAAGCACTACTACACCTAGCGGAGGCACACGATACAATAATAGGGTCTAGAGTATTTCAGACCCATTGGTTGAATCAACGTCGGCGGGATGAACCTAGTATCAAGGTAAATGACCTTGTATACCTGTCCACGGCCAATCTCAACCTGCCGAAAGGGCGAGCGAGGAAGTTAATGCCCAAGTTCGTAGGGCCTTACCCTGTAATTGAGGCGATTGAAGGGAAGTCGGTGTACCAATTGGGATTACCCACCGAACTCAGTAAGCGCGGAATACACAATAGGTTTCACGCTTCACTTTTGCGCCCTCACGTTGTTAACGACGACGTGTTGTTTCCCAATCGAGTGAGGGCGGAGCCATACGACTTTGGGGAGCCAGTAGAAGTCGAATGGCTAGTTGACGACATTGTCGGTCATCAGTGGCAGGGCCAACGATTATTCTTCCATGTCTTATGGAATCTAGGGGACATCACGGTGGAGCCCTATAGCACATGTAGTGCTCTGCAAGCGCTTGATAGGTATCTGGCGCTAAAAAATGTCCCTCACTGGCGCCAATTGCCGCGCAAATGAGATGATATAATCCATCACGTAGTCTCGTGATCGTGTTGGCCGGACCGATTGGAGTTACGAAAATTTTCGTGGGAAGGCTATCGTTGAACTTCTGCAACGCTAAGTCGTTCTCATCGCACCACCATGTCGCAACAACAAGACACTCAATCCAACTCCAATGACGATCTTTCCAGATCGACAACAATCCAATTTGGTGACTTTCACGAGTCGCCAAACACACAAAATGCTCCCTTGGGAGCAAATTCGACAGCTGGGACGCCAGCTTTTAATAACGTATCTGGTCCTGGTTTTCCAGGACCGTTTGGGGGTGGTTCCCAACTGCCCCCCAATCAACATGCGCTGTTTGGAGCGCCAATAAACACTGGAGTACCAGTATTTCAAAATACACCCAGTCCTGGGTTTCAAGGACAATCTGGGGGAAGTTCACATTCGGGACCAAACTTCACTACCGCAAACTCCCACTTCAGTTCGCCGTTTACGGGACAGAACTCCTATGCGTCAACCGGCGCAAACTACCCCTACCACTCGTTGCATCTGCCAACACACCTGCAACAACCGTTCCCCCCACAGATGCATAACCCAATTGCATCGTATGGGTACCCCATGCCTATGATGGCGCCTCAGGGACAGTCAACCACGTCCCCATCCTCCACATCATTGAGGATCACTGTCGGAAACATCATAACACACGCCGACAATTGTCCCATGTGCATGGGATACGTCGCTCACTTGATAACAGCGAGCGACTTCAATGATATCATTTCTGAACGAGATGGTAACATACGAGGAGATTCATCGTCCTCGACCAATGCTCAGGGACACGAGTTGGTAGTAAACTCGTTACAAGAGCAACTTGCCTCAACGTCGCGAGCTCACGAGACTGAGCGACAGAACTTGCAAGATAGAATTACCGCTCTGGAACTTGAGCGCAATGAACTTCGCGCACGTCACGAATCTGACATGGCGCAAATTGATGACATCGTCCGCGATTGTCAGGAGGCGCACGATAGACGCCAGTACTGGAAAGCTCAGTACTACGACCTCCGTGACCAGGAAGGTCGTCAAGATGCGAAGGCTTCCTCCACGGTAGCCGTCGCCAAGAAATTGGACAAGGGCAAAGGGAAGGAGGTGACTACGGTTCCATTGCAGAACCGGATTACTACTTTATTGCCGTTATTGCAACGACTGTCCCCAATGGATGGGGACTCGAATTCTCAAGACATCCTTGGGAATACCAGGGCTTCGGGGTCTGGCCAACATGCAGTGTCAGGGCAGGCAGGAACCTCGTTGTCGGGAGGTTCCGTGTCGACACCTTTGCCTCCTCACACAGGAGACAAAAGGAAACGTGACCCCGCCCCGACATCTATCCCTCAACGAGGGACAGTTTCCTATGACGACTTGTACACCGAACCCACGGGGGAGGTGCAATATTCGTACAAAGCGTATCAGGTAGAGCATTACCTCACGGACATGGAGGACGACGACTCGGAACCTGAAGCACATCCCAATCGTTTGAAAGGGAAACAACAAGAAATGCAAAACAAGGTGAATAGGGAAGCCAGACGGCAGATGGATGCCGTGTCAGCTCAACGAGCTAAGGAGGAGGGGCGTTCTCCCCCCCCCAAACGCTCTAAGAGCAGCAAGAACAAGGAATTCGACGTTCTGCGGGGAATGGTCACTAAACTGCCATTCCAAGACCCGACTTCTGTTGAAGAAGTCGAACGGATTGTCAAGACTCTTGAGGAATCCGATAACGTACGCCCTTGGCGTCCGTTATGGAAAACCGTGCACGGTATGATCGCCATGCACAAGAGGGCTCGCCATGTACCACGAGCTGAACGTTCGGCAGTGGACGATGCGGTCATTGACCGATTCACCACTGTCCCACAGTGGTACATAGCTGAGATGAACCGACAAGGTCATACCGTGCCCAAGCTGTTCGAGCCGAAGCCTTCGCAGAAGAAGGCGAGACATGCAGCGGCGGGTGCCTCATTGTATGAGGCAGGGCCATCCAATGTTGCATCCACTAGTGCGACTACGGATGGCGAAATGATGACAGACGCTCCCACAAGCGCCAATGGGACGGTCATTGAGCGTTTCCCCGCCGTACTTGAGCGTAGGGTATGGCGTGGGCGACGGGAAAACGATTCCGTCCTTCAGTGGGCGGATTCGATACTCAGTAGTCCAGCCTCGGATCGACTGAACGGGATGTTGGTTGAGTCCATACAGGACTCACCAACAACTAATACTCGCAGCATTCGCGGGATGCTGGCCGTATTCAGACTATTACCCAACAATATGGGTAACGGGGTACTAACGGATGGAGAATCCAACCTGTTAGTACACCTCCTATTGTGCGAGCTCGCACTTCATCCCAGTCGCTACGATGGGATCCTCCAATCGATGGGGTTACTGCCTCATCGTACATTCTGCCCTGGTCCGTTACCGGACTATTCCCGTACTTCACCGCCTACAGTGAGGCAAATCGCACACGAACTGGCGATACGGGGTTACACCACGGCCCAATTGCAGGACCTTGCGCTGTATCTGCTATGGTGGCTACATGGCGTCGCCGCCTCCATGACTACTCGTTGGGTAGTCATTCAACATCAATTCATACACGTGGTGAACGATGTATTGGCACACCAGGTATTCCAGGGAGTGCCTCGCACTCCCATTGAAGTTGAAAACTATGTTTTCACCGATGGATCGCAGTCTGGCAACCTTGGCAATGCCGGACGATTTGCTGATTACAGCGTGGTCCTCACATATGTGCGACCCATAGCTCAGCAACTGTCGCTCCCGACTACGGGACAGCCCGCGGCACCTATCACCACCGATGATGAACATCTGGGTGGTGAGCCACCAAGTATCGTCGACTGGGACGATACTCAGTTCAATGCCGAAGGGGACCCCGTCATTGACTATGGTGAAGATGACGGCATGAACATGGCCGGTTAGACACATCCACCTGCCTGTCTTCAGGTCATACTGTCAGACTGCTGGGATCAGTCTAACGGGGGAGGGTGTAACGGGCCCATCATCTATGCCCCTATGTGTAGTTATCTTATCTCCACTATCGAATCTTTTATCTTATCATACAATATCATTTCTCACGATGAACTGTATAGTTCATTGTTTATATACAACGGACTTACTCTTGCGAGGTAGACTAGTTTTTACCTGTAACATTACATATTGAGTTAATACAGACTCGTCGTGTTCATACGGTGTGAACTAAGTCTTAAGCTATAAGCTATCTGAAGCCCAACAGCTCCATACACATAACCATCCCTAGGACGGTTACAGCGTCACTACCTCGAGGGATCAGGCGACGCGATTGATGTGGTTACTGACCACAAGAATCTCGAATACTTCTCGACCACCAAAATCCTCACGCGGCGGCAAGTCCGCTGGTCAGAATTTCTCCACCAGTTCAATATGGTGATCCGTTTCCGTCCGGGTAAGTTGGGTGCAAAACCCGATGCCCTCACTAGACGCTGGGACGTCTATCCTAAAGAGGGGGATACCGGCTACGCGCAAGTTAACCCGCAGAATTTCAGACCTATCTTTACCAATGAACAACTAACTACCTCACTTCGAGCAACTTTTCTAGAAGGCCCTGCGCTTCGCGCTGCGATCGTAATGGACTTACAATCACTCCATTCCACCATCCGCGATTCTATAGAACAGGATCCGGAAGCGATCGCGGGCTTAGCCCTAGCAAAAGACAATTCAAATACTCGTTGGACAGTAGGTGATGATGGACTGCTAAAACTTGACAATCGCATCTATGTTCCTAACCATTCTAACCTTCGCCTTAAAATTTTACAATACTTTCACGATCACCCCCTTTCAGGTCATTTTGGACAGAACCGGACCCTCGAATCAATCCGACGCCTTTACACCTGGCCGAAGATTCGGGAATTCGTTCGCGACTATGTCAGCTCTTGTACAGTTTGCGGACGAAACAAACCCCGTCGACACCGACCTTACGGTCTCCTCAAACCTCTTCCGGTTCCCGCCTGACCATGGGATTCAATATCGATGGACTTCATCGAACAACTTCCCTCTTCCGACGGACATACAGCAATTCTCGTCGTCGTCGACCGTGCCTCTAAACAAGGTATTTTCATCCCGACGAACGACAAAATCACGTCCGAAGGTCTAGCGGAGCTATTCGTCCATCACGTTTTCTCCAAGCACGGAGTTCCGAACCACGTCACTTCCGATCGCGGCTCGGAATTCGTGTCTGCTTTCTTCCGCGCTCTCGGCGAAGCTCTATCTATGAAACTCCACTTCACCTCAGGATATCACCCAGAAGCCGATGGACAAACGGAACAAGTCAACCAAACTCTGGAACAGTACATCCGGATCTACTGCGCATACCAACAGGACGATTGGGCGAAACTCCTACCAATCGCGGAGTTTGCGTACAACAATGCTCCTAATGCATCGACTGGTTTAACTCCGTTCTTCGCAAACAAAGGCTATCATCCTAACATCACGGTAAGGCCCGAAATTGATATTCGCTCTGATCGAGCAATGGATTTCGCGGTAAACCTCGATGAGCTTCATTCTTTCCTCCGAGACGAAATTACTAACGCGCAAGCTCGATACAAAGAGCAAGCGGACAGAAAACGAATTACTCACCCTGATTTCCCTATTAATTCACAGGTTTATGTGCTAGCAAAGCACATCCGGACAACGCGACCCACCGAAAAATTCGCCGAAAAGTACCTCGGACCTTTCACCATACTCGAGCAAGTCGGTACTCTTTCCTACAAACTTCAACTTCCGTCCTACCTTAATCGTATCCACCCCGTCTTCCATGTATCCCAACTAGAGCCATACACACCAAATACCATTCCCGATCGTATTCAACCTCCGCCGCCTCCTGTTGAGGTCGACGGCGAGGAAGAATATAACATCGCGGAAGTATTGGACTCGAAATTGGATCGACGATACAAAAAATGCCCACTACGATATTACATTCGTTGGGCAGGATACGAAGGTACGGACGAAGAATTCTCCTGGGTCGCCGCGAACGAAATTCACGCGGACGAACTTGTCCCGGCTTTCCACCTTCGTTATCCTCACAAACCTGGTCCATCATGATCCTTACTTATTTCCCTTACGTATACATCGATTCCTCCTCATTTCTATCACGTCTCTCACCTCATTTACTTATTAATCACCATCCCCTCAAATTCCTTTCTTCCCCGCGGCAATTATCGTCGCGACGATCAATTACTTATATACTCAAATTCCTCCGTTCCCCGAAAATCCCCGCGATCCTCATTTCCGTCATTCCCCTTACTTATGAAACTCAACAACAAACAAAAGACCAACACTATCATCATTATCAACAAAACAACAACAAAAAACAAAACCACAAAAAATAAAAAAGCAATCGAGTAGAGTAACTAAAGTAGTCCGTCGCGGAGTTTACTCCGCGCGCTTTTTCCCTTCACGAATCTCGCGTTTCCTCTTTTCGTCGCTCTTCTCCTTTTCTTCTTCGTCCTCTTCACCTTCCCCGTCTTCATCTTCATCTTCGTCCTCACTTTTCTCGGCTTCTTCTTCTCGTCTTTCCCTTCTTACCATTAGATGTAACATTCGTTCTTGAAGACCGAGGGAACGGCGAGCGATACCAATTATCTCCTTGTTCTGTCCCACAATCGCGGCTAATTGCTCCGCGATCCCTGGTCCTTCAAATCTCCTCTCCCCAACTCTCGCGGCAGGTCCTTGTCGTGACAACTAAGTACCTATATCATTTTCTTTCTTCTTTTTCACATGCTTTAGTAACCACATGACCGCGTTCATTACTCATCGCTCAGATGACCACTCACTCCCGCGCTGTCATTAGTTCATTGTTCTTCCCTTGTTTCTCATTCGCTTTCCAGTATTTCACTCTCGCGTTCTTGTTCTTTGATATCTATTGTTCTTTGTTCTTTTACCCTTGTCCCTTTACCTGGGTTCCTATTGTTTCAGACTCGTATATATAGTACAGTAGACAGCTACCAGTTCCCTATCTCGACCTCTTGGTCTTTGGGAACTAGGTTCGTGTTTGTATCTTTGTGTACACTCAATATTGACTTGGTCTTTGGGAACTAGCTTGCCTTATTTGACCCTTGTGATTGGCCCTTCGTGCTATCACTGTCGCTGAGATCACTTTTCCTTTCTGCCTTTGTGTGTTGAGCGTTACTCACACTCAGGTTTGTGCTTGTGCTGTGCTTTGATCACTTCCCATCGTCGCTTCCGCCTACGTCGCGACATTAGGTCGAGATCTATTACTCGTACCATCAGATCCATCACTGATCTTACGAGGAGTGGAAATCGGAGTCCACCGATTCTCCACCTGCTGCTATCACCACGCCGACTTTCGGAGTTAACTCTGACTGTTCAGACTACTATCACGCCTTTGACACCGTAGAACATCATGACGTCCACTGGTCAACTGAAGACGAACACAACAGACACTGGGAGCCTTGTGACAAGAACCCTTGCCCCAATCGATACTTGCTTACAGTTGATCGAGACTACGATCCAACTGGTCGTCACATCCACATCTCACGACCCGCCTCTCCAGTAGTACCTGAACCTACTGCAGCCTTCACTAGAGTTGGACGATCC
Organism: Lentinula detonsa; assembly: GCA_027921405.1. NCBI lineage: Eukaryota > Fungi > Basidiomycota > Agaricomycetes > Agaricales > Omphalotaceae > Lentinula > Lentinula detonsa. The sequence continues at coordinate 1,460,557 of JANVFU010000007.1, forward strand.
TCAAATCCCAGCTCCCGCGCATCTCCCACCTTAGTAACAACCACTATCACAGTACCAGAACTAGAATCAGAATCCGAATCAGAACCCGAACCCAGATCCGACTCCGATACCGAAATGACTCACAACTTCTCCGCCCAAGAACTCGGAAACTTGATTGGGCAGTTAGTCCAACAACAATCGCAACTCCAGCAGGTAGTATCTAGCATGGTGGGCAATATTAGCACCAACAAAGGGGTCAGCAAGCCTCAGCCCTATGACGGGAAAAGAAGCGATGATGCTCGTCGCTTTATAGCTGCATTTGAGCTATGGGCCAACGGAGTACAAACATTGCGTACGAACGAGGGGGAACGCATCAAATCCGCAATTTCATTCCTCGAAGGTGATGCGGCAATTTGGGCTACCCCAGTTTCCGAAAACATTAGCCAGGTAGCTAGTGGTGCTGTCGACACTCTTGTCTATCCCACCTGGCAGGTATTCAAGGATGCCTTCAAAGCCCGCTTCGAGACAGTAAACCCGGTTGTAGATGCCAAGGACGCCTTGAAGGTTCTCTTTCAGGGAAAAACCACTGTCGCTGCCTATGCAGCATCGTTCAAACAGTACTCAAGCCGTACTGGATACTCAGACCCAGACCTCCGAGATCGTTTTTACCAACATCTAGCATCACGTATCAAAGACGGTCTGGTCCTCTCTTCAGCTAACACAGACACCCTCGACAGCTTGATCAAAGAGTCCATCCGAATTGACAATAGACAGATTGAACGAGCCAGGGAGAAGGGACAAAACCTGGTAAACTACTCCCACTCCCAGAACACAAGCGCCTTCCATCCAACTCCATTCACTCCGGCCCGGGACCCATTTGCCATGGACGTGGATGCCACTAGCACAGGGCGATCTGCAGAGGACTATCGAAGGTTCATGACAGGGAAATGCTACGGATGCGGATCCAAGAACCACCGAAAAGCGGATGGACACCACGAACGGGACATCTGCAGCCACTGTGGACTCACAGGACACATAGCCGCAGTTTGTCGAAGGAAATTCATGGGTCTCCCTAGACCGAACATGGTTCGTACTGCCGCTGCCACTTCTATCATTGCCGAACCTGCCACCTCTATTGCTGCTACACCCACCCCGCTCCCTGACTTTTCCTCGATTCTACAGCAGTTAACGGACAACCAGAAAGCGTTGGCGGACCAAATCTCAGAGCTCCGGCAGAATTTTTAAAGTGGGAACCTGACTCGGCTGCTGCCGGGTTCCCCAAACTGTACTCTAATTATGATTCTATCTCCTCATGTATCCTCGGTTCCACCCAATTCAGCGATGTTTCCCATTTTTGCGTACCGATTAAGCTACAAGGAAGATTCAAGAGTACCAGTAATGCAGCAATGATAGATTCTGGGGCCACAGGTCTATTCCTACACCAACGCTTTGTGGATAAGCACCACATCCACACACGTCCCCTCACTCATCCCATCACTCTCTACAATATTGATGGAACACTCAACAATGCGGGCAAAATTACCCATTCTGCACGACTCCTTTCGACCGTAGACCAGAACCCACCTCAACCTCTCGAATACCTGGTCACTAACCTGGGCTCGGAAGACATCATCCTAGGACTCCCCTGGCTCCGGAAAGTGAACCCTGATATAGACTGGAAGGAAGGACGGCTAGCCCAACTAACCACCAAACGAGCGCTCCCAGCCATGACTATCGAGGAGATCCCGGATTTGAAGGAAGGTAACATCGGAGGGACAACGGACGAACTCTTGTCAATTAATCCGGAATATGTTCCGCTTCCACCACCACCCATAAGTGAGTCTGAAGAACTATTGGGAATTCATGAATATGAGGAAGGCACACCCCTGTATCGACTATTGGGCAATCGAAAGAGAAGGAGAGCACTACTGCGGGCAGGTATCATCAGTCACACGACAGAAGAGCTTTGGTGCGCAGCGGGATACACCTACTCTCAACAATTGGCAGAGGCAGCACACAAGGACAAACCGGAGAAGACTTTTGAGGAAATGGTACCCACTATCTATCAGAAATACGCTAAAGTCTTTTCAGAAAAGGAATCTGAACGTCTACCAGAGCACAAACCCTGGGATCACGCCATTGATCTTAGGCCTGATGCACCCGAAACTTTGCGCACCAAAATCTATCCGATGTCACCCAATGAACAAGAGGAACTAGACCGATTCCTGGATGAAAATCTACGAAAAGGATACATCCGCCCCTCCAAATCCCCCTTAGCATCTCCAGTCTTCTTTGTCAAAAAGAAGGATGGGAAACTTCGTTTTGTACAGGACTACCGACGACTGAACGAATACACTGTCAAGAACCGGTACCCACTTCCCCTGGTTACTGACATCATCAGCCGATTACGAAAGTCCAAGATATTCACCAAGTTCGATGTACGGTGGGGATACAACAATGTGCGGGTGAAGGAAGGACATGAGTGGAAGGGAGCGTTTGCAACTAACCGAGGGCTCTTCGAACCCTTGGTCATGTTCTTTGGCCTAACAAACTCGCCCGCTACGTTTCAAGCCCTCATGAACTCAATTTTCGCTGACTTGATTGCCTCAGGAAAGGTGGCTGTATATCTAGATGATATTCTCATCTTCACCGAAACCCTAGAAGAACACCGAACCGTAGTTCACGAAGTCCTCACCCGTCTGGCTCAACATGACCTCTATTTACGACCCGAAAAATGCGAGTTTGAACAAACGTCCATTGAATACCTAGGACTTGTCATCAGTGAAGGGGAAGTACGGATGGACCCGGTAAAGATTGAAGCAGTGAAAAACTGGCCAGTCCCTACTTCACTCCGTGACCTTCGAGGTTTCTTGGGCTTTGCTAATTTCTACCAACGGTTCATTGAAGGATTTGCAAAGAAAGCGCGACCACTTAACGACCTTACACGGAAAGACATCAAATGGCAATGGGGGACGGCGCAACAGGAAGCATTCGAATCATTAAGGGACTCCTTCACCTCAGCCCCGATTCTGGTCTTATGGGACCCAGGAAAGCCGACGCGGATTGAAGTAGATGCCTCGGGATTCGCTTCAGGGGGTACACTGTTGCAATTACAGGACGATGGACTTTGGCACCCGGTCGCATTCCGATCCGCATCCTTGAATCCAGCAGAACGGAACTATGAAATCTACGATAGGGAAATGCTTGCCATTATCGAAGCACTCAAGGATTGGAGGCACTATTTAGAAGGCTCACCCGAACCATTCGAAATCATTACCGACCATCAAAACCTGGAGTTCTGGAGGACAGCACAAGATCTTAGTCGTCGACAAGCAAGATGGGCCCTCTGGCTTTCCCGATTCGACTTTCGACTCAAACACCGCCCCGGGAAAGCGAACACACAAGCCGATGCTCTCTCACGGATGCCACACCATCAGGTAATCGATGCGGAAGACAACAAGGAGCAAACGGTGCTCCAACCACAACACTTTATCAATGCGGCGCACATGGTACTATTCCAAAACCCCCTATTGGAGCGAATCCGACAGGTTAGCGAATGAGAGGCAGAGGTATTGGAGGGATTAAAGAGCCTGAAGGGACCACGAGTGTTGACAGGGGGATTGGATGAGTGGAAAGAAGACAACGGTTTGGTGTACTATCGAAACAAGGTATACGTACCACCCAACCCGGAGCTCCGGAAGGCGGTACTGGTACAATGTCACGATGCGCCTACAGCTGGACACCCGGGGATGCATGGTACGTTAGAACTCGTTAGCAGGCAATACTGGTGGCCAGGGATGCGGTCATTTGTGGACAAATATGTAGAAGGATGTGACCTCTGCCAACGGAAGCGACTCAATCCACACCACTCCTCTCCGCTTCAGCCTCTTCCTGTTCCGGATGGTCCGTGGCAGGATATTGGCGTAGATCTCATCGGAGAGCTCCCCATGACCCAGGACGGACATAATGCTGTAATAACTTTTGTTGACCATTATACCAAGATGATCCACTGTTTCCCAACCACAACAGAAATCACTGCCGAGGGCGTAGCCGACTTCTTCTACCGCGAAATATTCCGACTTCATGGTCTTCCTCGACGGTTCATTTCGGACAGAGGCCCCCAATTCGCGGCAGATGTAATGCGGCAACTCTTGAAACGACTCGGGGTAGAATCAGCACTCACAACAGCATACCATCCTGAAACCAACGGTCAAACAGAACGAGCAAACCAGGAGATTGAACGATACATTCGCATGTATATCAGCCGACGACAAGATGATTGGGATCAACTACTACCTACCGCTGAGTTTGTTATCAACTGTCGAATTCACTCCGCTCACGATCATTCTCCATTCGAAACCCTCTATGGATACACCCCCGAATTTACGATTCCAATCCAAGTTTGGAACAAGTACCCAACAATAGATCAGCGGTTGACGTTGCTACAGCATGCCCGGGAGGATGCAGAGGCAGCCCTTAGGATGAGTAAGGAGCGTATTAAGGGAGATGACACGAGGGAGGTTCAGACATTCACAGTTGGACAACCGGTATGGCTATCACTACAGAACCTAAAGATTCGACAGAAAAATCAAAAACTTGGGAGTCGACGACTCGGGCCATTCGAAGTTGCAGAAAAGACCGGACCTCTGACATATCGCCTTAACCTACCAACTTGAGGGAAGATCCACGACAACATCCATGTTAATCGACTATCACCATGGAAAGGGAACGAGGTTAATGGAGTTAGGCCACCACCACCGGATCCGGAGATCGTGGAGGGGGAAGAGTTCTATGAGGTGGACAAAATTTTGGACAGTAGGTTCTACGGGCGATGGAAGAAGCTACAATTTTTGGTACGATGGAAGGGTTATGATGAAGGACAGGACAGTTGGGAAAATGAGGAGAATGTGAAGGGATCAAGTGACGAAGAAATTGCAGACTTTTATCGGACACACCCCAATGCACCACGGAAAATCTCGGCGGCCATTTTTAATTCGCTGCCCTGGCAAGCCTATGAAAACCTTACGGAGCTGGTCGCTGGGACATCGACTGTAGAAGGGGGGTAATGTCGTGACAACTAAGTACCTATATCATTTTCTTTCTTCTTTTTCACATGCTTTAGTAACCACATGACCGCGTTCATTACTCATCGCTCAGATGACCACTCACTCCCGCGCTGTCATTAGTTCATTGTTCTTCCCTTGTTTCTCATTCGCTTTCCAGTATTTCACTCTCGCGTTCTTGTTCTTTGATATCTATTGTTCTTTGTTCTTTTACCCTTGTCCCTTTACCTGGGTTCCTATTGTTTCAGACTCGTATATATAGTACAGTAGACAGCTACCAGTTCCCTATCTCGACCTCTTGGTCTTTGGGAACTAGGTTCGTGTTTGTATCTTTGTGTACACTCAATATTGACTTGGTCTTTGGGAACTAGCTTGCCTTATTTGACCCTTGTGATTGGCCCTTCGTGCTATCACTGTCGCTGAGATCACTTTTCCTTTCTGCCTTTGTGTGTTGAGCGTTACTCACACTCAGGTTTGTGCTTGTGCTGTGCTTTGATCACTTCCCATCGTCGCTTCCGCCTACGTCGCGACAGTCCTTGATATATTTCATCCTCGATTTTGGCTCGTTTTCCTCGCGATCGACGAGACGCGTGATCCCCTATCCAACTGCATCGTTGGCGTTGCAGGTGGCATAGCTCGCACACCTGAGTCCGCCTTCGCGTGGCTTGCGGGCGACACTCCGCGGGCTTGCCAATCAAGGTACAGCGAGAGCATGGGGAACGAGGTTGGGACGGAGTAATGGGAGAGGGGGGGTCCTCTTGATCGTCATCATCGTCCTTATCGTCCTCCGGGTCGAAATCATCATCTGCAGCGGGGGTTTTACTACCCTAAACCAAGAAGTAAGAGCAGTGCACGAAGCAAGGAAGTAAACTCACTCACCATCGCGGTCATTTTGATTGGCCTTTTTCTCTTCTTTCCTTGCGAATCTGCCTCTCGAGCTCTCTCTACCCCCGTATCATCCGAGTCATCGGAGATTACGGACTTGGACTTAAAGACCTTGGACTTTGACCCCGAAGATCGCGGCGGTAGGACTACGGTAACCGGTCGACTTTTGGCAGCAGGGCTACGTTTCTGCCGCTTCTCCAACTCCTTCGCGGCTTTCGCCCGTTCGATCCGATTCTCCTCCACCAACTTAGCATATGCAACGTCTTGCGCCCGTTTTTCCTCGGCATCTTCCGCGGCATCGGCTGCTCTCTTGTCTTCTCTTCTTTTCAACTCTGCTACCTTTTCTAGTTCCTTTCGCTTCTCCTCCGCTACCCGTTTCTCCTCAATAAGTAGCTCCTCTTCAAATTTTTTCAGTTCAGCTATCCTTTCGTCTTCTAAGCGCATCGCTTCCGCAATCCTTCGTTCCTCAGCCAATTTTTCCTCGGCTATTCGTCGTTCTTCAGCCGCCCTTTTCTCTTCAGCTACTCGTTTTTCCTCTTTTACTCTCTTTTCCTCTTCGATTCGTTTTTCCTCCGCAAGTCTTCTCTCTTCCTCCTCCTTCGCTGCCTCTTCCTCGAGCCTCGCCATTTCCGCCGCGAACTCGGCTTCTTGTCGCGCGACCTCCAACTCGCGGGCACGTTGTCGTTCAGCCTGCGCGAGGAGTAGGCGTTCCCGTCGTTGTTGTGCGGTGTCATTGCTGGGAGCAGGAGAGGACATGGTAAAAGAAGAGGGGGACTTATCAAAATTTTTGAAATGGCCCTACTTTTATATCCTTCGCGACTTAAGGGCCGGGTCAACTTACAATTTTCATGATGCTTCTATGACTGTGATTCACAATTTTCACATCACATTTTACAGTTGATCGCCGTTACTTCTAATTATTCACATCTATTTTTAGTCACGTCATTACTCAGGATCTCGAGGGCTCGATCCTAATGGGGGGGCACTGTTACGACCATGCCAAGTTCAACTCCTGCGGTCCCGACGATCATTTTACGGTATTTGACTTCACTACTTTCTTCCGTCGCGGAGCTTACCTCCGCGATACTTTTACACTTCGCTTTTATATCCCTCACACTTAGCTGATTTCTCATATATCCTTTTATATCATTTCCTTTATACTTTCCCCTTTTATTCTCCACATGTTCGACCATACTATTCTAGGATACTATCGCTTAGCGACCCTTAGGTAGCGACTACAGTATAAAGCTACGAGAGTAGAATAGTTGGTCCTTAGTTTAAATATCGACTTTGATAGCGCACTTCGACAGTGTATTCAAATAGAGTTCATACTCAACCTCATCTTAAGTACGATCGCGTGAGTTTCTCCCGCAATCGGAATTACCTTACCCTCGTTTTCGGACATCGACGTGTCGGGGACGCTATCAATAGTAGCGTCAACGTCCGACGACCTCTCCGTAGGTTCACTTCACCCTCACCGGGATTTATCTCGGTGTTCGGTCTTTTACCCCGCGGACCTATAGTCCGCGATCCAACATATCACCTACGACCGTGCATGATCATAACAGGGAAACATCGAATCGCTTCGAGAATTCCTGAACGTACTCCACGCAATCGTCAAGGAATTCCGGTTGGATATCAGTATCGTCATTTGGTTCAGCCAACCGAATTACCACTGGGGAATCCCGTGGTAGAGCTCGCTTGATGCGAGCTAATTCCTCTCTAATGTCAGAGGGGTCCACTACTTCTTCGATCATAGTAGTGGTCACAGGGAGCTTTCCGCTCCCAGCCTTCTCATTTTCTTCTCTGAGGGCTCTGAGTCACATAGTTGACTTCGTTGGAGAGGGGTTGTCCGTCCTTTTCACTTTGTCGTTACGTTCGGCGTGTCTCATAGCCATTCTGCGTTGGAATTCCGCTGCATCTTCAGCGGAAGTCATAGCACTGATTTTGTGCCCGTTGACGTTGATTATATCGTTTTTAAAGTCGAGAACGACCTTGTTTTTCCTCATCCAGTACGTCCCGATAACCGCGTCGTACCTATCGAGGTTCACTATGTCCCAGTAAGTGGGATATTTGGTTTCACCAACCAAGACTTCAGCATACGTGCCATAATTGAACTTGGCACGACTACCTACAGTCCCCAGCTGTAGGCTATGCTGGTGTTTTAATTCGTACACCTTGTGTTTCGTCACTTGGGTGAACATAGGTGTAAGAGCTTCCAATGAGCTTCCCGAATCAAACATCACAAACACTGTATTGTCCCCTATCCGCAACAGACAGGACATCATACGGCGTTCTTCAGGACTGCCTCTGATTGGGCGGTCGATTTTTGTCGACGATCGTCGCAGTGCGATGTCAGTCGCGGTCGCTGGACGTTCTTGATTGCTACCTATCGCCTGCAGTCTTCCTGCGGCGTTATCGATGTTTTCGACAGATGGGGACCCAGCATTGTCCTCCAATTTGTCAAGATCCTCCTGGATCACACTGTGTCCTTCTATGGACACGATTTGGGCGTTCGCCTGTGGGCGACTATGTACTTGATCCCTAGGATCGTACATTCCAGACATACGCTGGTTGAGAGCCATGTGTGTATCGTCCTCCTCAGATTGGTACATCGCCCCTAGATAGTCCTCGTACTGCTCGAGGACATATTCCCCGTCTGAATCCGGGATCAACTCAGTATCATTGTCAGGCGGCGCGTCACCAGTTGCGAAGTCTATAACTGGTGTATCTTCAGGACCTTCCACCTCGTCCTCATTGAGTGATTCCACGCCGATAGCGAACAGACGTTCTTTACCGTATCGTTCGCATGTGGGGTCATTATGGAAATGACCCACTTGTCCACATCCCCAACACAGTTTGGGGGTGTTTTTACGTTCTTTAATCCGAACGTTATCACCCTTGGTCCCCACCTTAGGGGCATCGTTGGGTGTTGACATCGCGGCGTGTCTCGATGGATACCCTACGTTGACCGCGTTCGGTTTAGTCCACGTCGCCGTTGGACGATTGGTTTGGTGGGATACTTTGATCAGTCGAAACCGTTGAGAGTTCAACTTATTTGAGTCTACCGGTTTATCAACAGTGGCAGATCTACTGCTGACGGGTTGTCCATGCAGCAATTTCGTATTTGCTGCCATGGTGTCGGATTCTTCCTTTCGCTGAATGCAATTGACGATTGCCTTAACGGAGGCTACCTCAGGGATAACATGTTCATCTCTGAGATAATTAATGAGGTGTAACGGTAATCCCTCAATTAGTCGAGTACGGAAGGCGTCTCGACTAGGCGAATGTAATAATTGCAGTGCAAAGCGATTAAGTTTCGCAAAGTACTCTCGTACTCCTAGTTTGGCGTCATACTTGGTATTCCGCCAGCACGTTTCGGCGTAAGAGTAAACTTCGCTTTGTGTGAAACATTTGAAGAGTCCTATCAGGACCTCTTCAGTGCGCCAATAGTCACGCGCACGGTGAGGGCCAGTGACGTGGTCGTGATACCACTGCTTGGCACCACCCTCTAGCATGCCCTCGAGGCACAGGACTTGCATGTCATTTCCTTTTGGGCCAGTGATACAGTTTACCACCATCCAATTGAGCACTGAATTAACCCAGGTTTCGAACGTGTCGATATTTCCTTCCCCCGACCAAGTGTTGGGTTGTTTGATCTTCACGTTCTTGATCCCATCCAGTGCTGGGAGGACGACCTCGAGTTGTCGTCTTATCCCGATAATGAGATGGGATTGTAGGCGACGATTGTATTCATCGTGGCCTTTATTAGCTAGTGCATCTAGCAGTGCGCGAGCTTGTTGCGCTTTGCGTTTTCGCTTTTTATCCTTGCGTTTATGAGAGGGCGACGAGTAGCGTGCTCCCCTGTCTTCAGTGAGTTGGTCATCAGATTCACTGGATTCTGATTCTAGCCATGGTGTACGGCTCCTCCGTCCTTCATTAGAGGGACGGTATCCATCGAATGAGTCACTCGACGAACCGCTGCTACTGCTGTCACTAGGGTAGTGGTGTCCCGCAGCTACCGGTATCCCTTGTGTTGTACGGGGATGTGGAACGTTGTGGTTCCCTTCTTCCAGTTGTCTGGAATGTTGCCGTACCTCCTCCTTATTTGTATATGTTTCTCGATGATGAGGGTTACCTTCATCATCAAACAAGATACCTTGTTTGTGCCATACGCTCGAACTTTGCCCATCTCTCATCGAGTGGGCTCTCATCATTTGGCCGACTACTCGGTCGGCCCATTCCAGCTTATCACCAATGTTCCTGGTGCTCCCCGGAATGTTGACGAATCTGGGATCGTTCAGCATTTCATCAAACGTCTTCCCATTTGGATAGACGTGGCGAGTGCTCGGTTTAGCACTCGCGTTGATGTTTAGGCCTTCGTTGTAGAGGGGGCCAACGTTGTCGCTAGTATGCTCTCCTAGCGCATCTTCCTCATTGCTGTCAGGTGGATATACTTTGTCCTCCGCTATGGCGAGTTCCTCCTTTTGCTCATTCAGCTTATCAGGGGTGACTAGCACCTCTGATGGCTCATCTGCCTGAGGGTTGTCTTCGACCCACTCTCGGATAGCCTGAAACCTCTTATTGAGGTAGTCGATCTGTTGAGATCGTACCTCCTTAAGAGAACGATCTAGTATCTCTTGCGCCTCATTTTCTTGAGACTCAATCAAGCGAATTAATGCTTGTGTACGCCTGTCAGGCGTTTGGACCGTTTTTTTAATGGTCAAGTGTAGTGGTAGTAACATCCCTCCTTCGCGAGGAGGGTTACCTTCTTCGTCGTTATTGTTGCGAAAGATGGTTGATCTCGCTTCCACAGCTGTGGACTTATCCTGCTTTCGGGCAGCATAATTAGCCATTGGGGAACTACGAACAGTAATTCCATTAGAGCTCGGAGAGGACTCATTCTCTTCGAATGGGTTCTCTCGAATCTGACCTGGTTCCGTAGGGGAACGAGGTCGTGGTGGTGGTTGTATTGCAACCACCTTTTCGATGTCAGCTGATCCGCTGACCTCGTTATCTCAAATTGATTGTTCCGATATACTCATTGTGCTCGGTGATGGGTGATCGCCCGAGTCGATGTTACTGGTTGTACCCAGTATTGGGTCCTGATCAACCTTTTGGGGTTCAATCACGGATCCCATTTTTCGTTTAATGTTCTTGGGCGGCATTGCTTAGAACAATTGAATATTGAGTATTAATTTGCTCGATGTTCAAAAAACTGTAACCGTCCTAGGGATGGTTATGGGTTATGGAGCTGTTAGGCTTCAGATAGCTTTAGCTTATATGACTTAATTCACTCCGTATGAACACGACGAGGCTATCAATTAGCTCGATATGTACGTTTACAGGTAGAAAATAGTCTACCTAACTTATCTAATGCAATTGTATATAATCGATGAACTATACAGTTCATCGTGGTCATATGATGATCATATGATAAGCTACTAGCGTGCGATTAGATACCAATAGGGGCGTATACCAATAGGGGCGTAGATGGAGGCTCGTTACAGGTTTTCAATGGTTTAAACAGAATTTCGTACCTCAAGCAGCTGCACGGCGGGAGGCAAGTAGCCTTTTGGATAAACCCATAGTCCTGTTGTTTGACGGTCATCAATCTCATATCAGTAAAGAATGGGTAGATCTTGCCCTTGATAATAATATCATCCTTCTATGTCTTCCCTCGCACACTACCCATCGCCTGCAACCACTGGATGTTGGATGTTTTGGACCTCTCCAAACCGCTTGGTTTAACCGATGTGATGAGATCCTGGAAGAGACTGGGGAGCCAATGCCGTTGTGCGATGTTGTAAAGGAGTATTGGCGATGCCGAACGATCGCATTCAAGGAGTCAACAATTCTGCAGGCATGGCGAAAATCAGGAATTAATCCATTCAATCCTGACATATTTACTCATGCTGATTTTGCACCTTCCATTGCCTCTTCTACGACCCAAGTCCACCTCCCAGATTCCTTCCCTAGACGGTTACCACGAGCTCCAGATATGTCGTCCGACGATGCATTGTTCAACGCTGAGGCCTTAATCAGGTTGGAAGAAGGTGAAAAAGATGTTGATTCTGATTCGTCAGACTCTGACTCAGGATTCGAATTGGATTCAGACTCAGATGATCAACCAGTCGCCCACACACAGCTTGAGCTACGGCGTACATGTTCTCAGACCTCCCAGCTCTCCGCCACATCTTCACCATCTCTTTCATCTTCTACCACCTCGTCTGCACGGTTTTCTACCACCTCTTCTGCGCGGTCAGAAGAAGTTGCCCAGCTTCGAATCGAAATCGCCAAGCTTAGGCAGGAAAATGCTGGTCTCAAACTAGAGTCAGCTTCTATCAAAGCTCAGCGTGACGCTGCTCAGGCTCACGCTGTTTTTGCTGGTCAACAAGTCGCAGTCTTCAAACACCGATATAATTCCAAGGTCAACAAGAAGGAATCGTCAAAAAGGGTTACGACTTCTGCACGGGTACTCACGTCGAGGGAAGTGAGGAAGGAAATCGAAGAGGATGCTGCAAAAAAGGTGCAGAGGCAGAAGGATGAAGCTGAGAGGGAGACACGGAAAGCCGAAGCAGAAAAGGCCGACATCATCCGCCACGCTGAACAAGAAAGGCTGGGCACACAATTTTCCGGGAATATGAACTCGATGAGTAAGAAAGCATTGGTTGACATTGCTTTCTCTCTCAAGGTTCCATCAGAGGATGTGACACAGGACGCTCTTTGCGTTCGCCTTAAGGCTCATTTTGATGCTCACAAAGAGCTCAAAAAGCATCCTCGTTACATCGGTATTTTCGAATGAACACGCAAGCGCAAAGATCCACCAGGCGGCTCCAATCCAGGTGCGTCTTCTCATCATCCACCTGCTCCTTCTCAACGGTTTCTTCCACCAGAATCATCTTCACGCGCCCCAGAATCATCTTCACACACCCCAGACCTATCTTCGCTCATGCCGGGTCCATCTTCGTTTGCACCAGGACCGTCATTGTATCCACTGTCCATGCATCACCCACCTGCTCCTTCTCAATGGTTTCTTCCACCAGAATCATCTTCACGTGCCCCAGAATTATCTTCACGCACCCCAGACCTATCTTCGCTCACGCCGGGTCCATCTTCGTTTGCACCAGGACCGTCGTTGTATCCACTGTCCATGCATCACCCATCCTTTGCCCCTCCGCCCTTTTTCGGTCAGTTCCAACTATCATCACCTCCCTTCCGTGCACAGAATCACAATCCATATCTATTTGAGAACCAGTTGCTGCCTACTTTACATCAATCCACCCATACTTACACAGCGCCCCCACCACTACCCTACATCTCATCATCGCAGTCACTGATACCTTCCAGTAGCTCAACTCGTCCTCGTCCTCGTCCTCATCCTGTTCCCCATCGCAATGTAAATAAACCAGCGTAGTTATACAATATAAGTTCTTTTCAAAACAAATCATTTGCTTCTTCGCAAGTACTTATCCTCAATCTCAGCTCGACGTACTCCTGCCTGAAGCTGGCATCAATTGTACCGAAGTGCCGAGCAGCGGCATTGATGTGACTTTGTGTGACCCGAGATGCAGAAGTACCTGTTTTTGCTCGGTTATGACCCGACACTCTGAGTATGCCTCATCTGCTCTAACATGTAAGAAGAAATATAAGCTTAAGATGATTCTCAATAAGACTGTCTACTCAGATTTTTGTTTACTCAAAAGATCGCAACGTTGTTCGTAATATTCGAGATATCGGAAGTACCCTGTGACCCATAGTATTCAACGCATTTCTCTCGTCTCGGTATCGGATGTCATTTACTTGAGATGAGCCTGTTTCAGAAATTGAGTGAGTTTCCAGGCAAAAAGATCAACCATCAAAAAAAAATACGCGATTCGACATATATATGTAAAAAGCAAAAAAGTTTTCTTGGTTGGTTTCGAAATCCCGAGATTATTTTCCGTAGAACTGCTGGCCAGTCACCACGTCGTTCAATCTTCTTAGTCTTCGCGATCTTTTCCTGTACGCGACACGATGCTCTTCAGTATCAGCTATGTGCTCCTCGGTCTCATCGCTGTAATACATGCGATTCCTATCGATGTGAGTTTTTTTTTTTTTTTTTTTTTTGAGTTTTCGTTTTGTTTTGTTCTTCTTCCATGCCAGCGGGCGGCGCTATAGGCATCGAGGACTCATCACTATCTTCTCCATAGTCTGGTATCACTTATCCAAGTCCATGTCGACAGACAGCTCCCTCACACCCATCCCGCGCGGTCAAGTCTCTCTTGGATCCTCGACATACACATCCACATCCACAACCACACTCAGAACCACTTCCCAAGGACGATATCTATGTTGGGTTTGTTCGTTCAAAACCCAGAGGAACAGTGACAGGATGCGAGGATGCGAGGATCAAGAAAGAGATCACCTTGATTATCAAAGGGTATCGACGGCACTTGAACATCGGTAGACCGTTCGAGATATCGTTCCAGGGAGAATGTGATTGTGATGGAGGTATACACGATAATCTTCATAATTTTATTTTGTGGGGTGAAGGGGTGGGTGGGGATTGTGAAGCGGATCAGACCTTTTGCGAGGTTCAGTATGATAAGCCATTATCATCCAAGGTGGATGTGGATCCAAGAACCCGCCTGGCAGATATGTTGATTGTGAATCAGACGGGGGACAAACGTGTTGTTTTTGGCGTGACGTATGCGATACGAGATCATGTGTTGAGCGCTTCAGAGTTGGATGAGACATTAGCACCGGTTGAGTTTTTTTTTACTGTTTTTTTTTACCTGTACTTGTTTATGATTATTCTAGCTCTGCCCAGTTATGTGAAGATTACGATATAGGGGAACCCATGGTACAGTATGTCTTGTATGTATACCTCTTGTTGGAACTTGGTTGCAAGTTCAAGGTTTGTATTCAATCATGGAATGAACTCGTATGACACGTTAGTGGACCACGGTAAACTTCGCGAACTACAAGAAAGATATCAATGAGAAGACGTTGGGAATTGAACGGAATGGGTGAAGACTGGGAATTCCTGCAGCTTTCGTACAACATGTGCTAATGCTCGTTGAAAGAGCGGATCGACGAAGATCCATACCTCCTGCGCCGAGAAGGAGGGGTTCGAGGACGAGAGCGGCTAATTCCGTGGGTTGCTCAGTAAGCTTAAGCTCATTCTTTGCTAATCGATCCTTTTTTGTCCTCTGTAAATGCAGGATGGTCGTCCATGTAGAATTTCTGAATCTCCGTCAATAAAGTGGGATAAGTACTAACTTCTAAGTATCGGTATGTACCATGGATCGATCGCCCATGTCCCGAATGCGGCCTTAATCTACAGAGCGGTTGTGTTCAACAAAAATATCCAGCGCATCGAAACAATATCCTATCCGTCCAGTGGTCATTCAATTAATGCGGCATTTCACTGTAAACCGAGATCATTGGACCAATTTGCTTTGTCCCTCAATATCTTGATTCAAAACAATTCAATTCTCTCGTCTAAAAGGCATCAGATTTAAATTATCTACTTGGATTGAGACCTGTTTCAGAACTTGAGGCAAAAAGATCAACCATCAAAAAAAAAATCCGCGATTTGACATATAAAAAGCAAAAGGTCTTCTTGGTTTCGAAATCCCGAAATTATTTTCCGTAGAACTGCTGGCCAGTCACCACGTCGTTCAATTTTTTTAGTTCTTCGCAATCTTCCCCTCTACGCGACGTAACGATGCTCTTCATTATCAACTATGTGCTCCTCGGTCTCATTGCTGTAATACATGCCATTCCTCTTTATGTGAGTTTTTTTTTCGTTTTTGTTTTGTTTTGTTTTTCTCTTTCTTCCATGCCAGTGGACGGCGTCGTAGGCATCGAGGACTCATCACTATCTTCTCCATAGTCCCCAAGTGAACAGACAACTCCTCCACACCCTCCTCGTCCTCCCCACGCGGTCTCGCTCTTGGATCCTCGACGTATACCACCACCATCATCACGATTCCCACCACGACCTCCCAAGGACGAAATCTATATCACGTTCATGTTCGGGACTCGCACAGGGGAAGAAGTCACACCGTTGATCGAGGAAGAGCTCACCTTGATTTTCACAAAGTACCGACGGCACTTGAACGTCCATAGTAGATCGTTCCGGTTTGTATTCCAGAATGGGTATGATGGAGATATACGCGATAATCTTCATGATGTGATGTTTTGGGGTGAAGGGGTGGGTGAGGAATGTCAGACGAGCCGTGATCCATGTAAGGTTCAGTATGAAGATCCAGTAGTATCTCAGAGGGTAACGCGTCCAACAACCCGCCTGGCTACTGTCTTCAGTGAAGTTGCGGTGACTGATACTACGGATGTTCTTTTCAATGTGGACTATTCGACACGAAATTGTGTGTCAAGCGAATCGGGACATCCAGTGCCAGAGAGATCGACATCAGTGGGTTTTTTTTTTTTGGTCATACAATACTTGAAAGTTGACATCGAAAATTGAATCATTGTCGGTGATTATTCTAGCTCTGCAAAGTGATGTGAAGATTTACGATGATGATTACGGATGTGTAGGTATGTACTACTACTAAGGGGGGTTGGATATAATTATGAACATCAACTCGAGTTTATCGTTTATAATATCAACTTGAGTGTCTGAAGGTGCCAACATGGTGTCGTGTTATGTTTTGTATGTATACTGTACCTCTTGTTGGGAATTGGATATAGTTACCTTGCTTGTTATTGACTCACGGGTAAAGAAAATGAGAATGGAAATAAATGAGAATGAAAATGAAAAAGAAACAGAAAATTGGAGGATCCCCACATGAACTCCGAATCGTATGACGAGAATCGCAACCCCCCTCTCTTGACAGCGATAATAGTAATAATAATAATATAAGTTTACAGTCCTGCGTTCACCCTTGTTTTCACAGCTTGAAAGTTTTGCGGATAGAATAAAACTCGGGGGATTGGACATTGGGCGCATGCGCTTGGGATGGATGGAGTTTCAAGTTGGTTTCAGTTAAAACACAATAATCATTTCAAATCGTTCAAATCAAAGCAAAGAACAAGAAATAGGGTATATATACCAACGTATATCTATGTATCAATCAAACGTGAGCAAGATATCAAAATATCAAAAAAAACATATATATAACACAAAGTCCAACCCCCAAATTCCACCTAACTCTCCGCAACACAAAAATCCAAAACCGCCTTGACCCCTCTCGTGCCAAGACCCCCCCTGGGATAACAAACATACACATCCTCCTCCTCCGCCCCCATCTTCTTCCTAAACTCCCCTTTCCCCCTCAACGCCATCCTCTCCGCAATCGCCTCATACGCGTGCCCAAGGATCTTCACCCTCATCCCCGAACCGACGCCACGGGTAGGAGTCAACCGACTCGTGGCGCTCGTCCCAAAGGTGAGGCGACCAGAACCGGTGGAGGCGACGGAGTGCATGGCGGTGGTCAGGGCGGATTCGATGGCGCCGGTTGTGGGTGTGGTGGGTGTGGAGAGGGAGGAAGGAAAGTCGAGGGCGTATTTGACTTGGAAACCGTACATTGGGGAGAGTTGGTGGAGGACGACGAGGGCTACTGGGATTTTATCGTCCACCCCTCCTTCCTCTTTTCCTTCCCCTCCCTCCCTCTTCCTCGGAGCGAGAGCGACAAAATACTGCCTATGAACACTATCCCTCCAAACCTCCACCTCCGTCAACCTAACCTGACCCCCCTTCTTCCTCCTCCCCTCCCTCCACTCCTTAATCCTATCATCAATCTGGTGTTTGAGATGAAGCGACATGGCTTTGGTTCCGGTTTTGGTTGTGTCGGAATCATCAGAGAGGATGAGGATTTCATCCAAGTTGTCGTATTCGTTCGGATTCACTTCCTTTCCTTGTTCTTGAGTTGGTGTAAAGCCATCTCTACCCGCCCACACCCCAACCTCGATACCCTCACTCTCCGCCTTGCGTATCTTCCTCCCAACCTCTTTATCATCCAACGCACCAGGGACTTCGCCCTCCAGCTCCACTCGGGACTCGGCGATACAGGTGAAGGAGGACCAGCCGAGTCTGGATCCGAGGACGGATTCGAGGTGGGAGGAGGCGAGGAGCCAGATTGGTTTTAATGGTGGAAGGGGTTTGGAATGGGCGAGGGTGGTATCGGGTTTTGGCTCACTTTGTTCATCGGTGCTAAGGGTTGGAGATATTGTCTTCCTCTCGACGTACCCAAGGTTATGTCTATCATCATCTCCATCGTCCTCTCCCTTGCCCTTGCTCTTCTCCCCTCTCCGCAACCAGGCCAAAAACCTCGCGACGACACCCGCCGTCTGACTCTTATCACACAACGGATCTCCAACGATGATCGCGAACCCGGATGAAGATGGGACGAAGCTAGGTTGGAGAAAGGGGAATTAAGTAATTATATAGAGTTAAAAAAAAAAAAAAAAAAGAAACTAACCCAACAGCAGCACCAGATTTCGGATCCCTCCAAACCAAATACCTATCATCCAACCAAGACGTGTTAGCCGCGTCTCCGTAGTTGGCGATTAACGATGGAACTGGGGGGAATGAAGAGGAGGGGGAGGGGGATGAGATGATTCCTGAACATATTCCTGATCCTGACCCAACTCCAACTCCTACTTCTGATCCAACTCCACTCTGTGCTTGTCCTGGAACGAGAGATTGATACAACGGAGAAGGAACATGGTGTGGTGGGTGTCGGGATTTACTTCCCGCCGTACCCGTCGTATCCATAGACCCAACAGTAGCAGGCGTAGCCACCCCACTCCTCGTCATCGTCGTCGTACTCTCCAACGACAAATCCGAAAGACCGAGTAACCCATCCAATCCCTCGGCTGATCCTGTATTCCCCTTTATCTGACAAATACACTTTACCACTCCCGTTCCCGTTGCTCTCCCCGTCCCCGTCGCCCAAACCAAGGTATCAGCTTCTGGATGTCTAATCCCCTCCAACGCTTTCGGTGGTTCAGGTAAACTCTTCGGATCTCTCGGGTACATACTCGCGTTTCGGATATCGTTTAATCCCAAGACCAACATTAATAGTCGTTCGAGACCGATACCGGCTCCGCCGTGAGGAGGTGCACCCCAGCGGAATCCGTCGAGGTATTCTTCTAATCCACGGGCGCTGTGAAGAAGAAAAATAAGTTAAAGTAACTTTGGTTTGGGGAGAATGACACACACACCTGATATCATTCTCAGCCATAGCATCCACCAACATCCCATAATCATGTATCCTCTGTCCCCCAGTCGTAATTTCCTGTCCCCTAACAAAAATATCAAACGAACTCGTCACCAACCCACCCAACGAATCCCCATGTTTCCTTTCCATCGCCTTCTGTAATTTCGTACTCGCCGGCATCGTGTAAAAAGGTCTAGCGGATTTAGGGAACAAGTCGAGGATGTAATAATCCGTGTTGTATTTTTCTTTGATCAGTTTACCTAGTTGGATTTCCGCCCGGGTTGAGAGGTCTTGGTTTTTGAGAGGGGGTTGTTGGGAGGAAGGGTCAGTCCATCCAGAATCAATAAGCATTTGAATCCCATCCGCGAATGCGATGACTGGTGTTTTAGGTAACCAAACCAGATCTGGAGTAGGAAACTGAGCCTTGAGAACATCCACCTCTCTCCTCCTCTTCGTATAAACCTCTTCAAATATCGCTTTCAACACCGAATCAACGACGAGCATAACCTCATGATAATCCCTTCTAACCATCATCTCCAAATCCAACCCGGTGTATTCTGTTAAATGTCGTTTGGTGTTACTGTTCTCCGCTCTGAACACCGGTCCTACTTCGTATACACCCCCGTAATCAGCAGCGATGGACATTTGTTTGAATAGTTGGGGTGATTGAGCGAGAAAGGCTGTTCTTCCAAAGTATTTCAATTTGAAGACTGATGCTCCGGATTCGGAGGCCCCGCCTTGGAGTTTGGGGGTATGGATCTCCAATAAAGGCGTGGTGTTCAACTCCAACTCCCTCTCCATTCCTTCCCCCAAACTCATCTTAAAATCCAACCCAGGAGGAACATATTCCAAATCCGCAAGATGAGTGCGGAAGATGGTGGATATGGTGGATTGGATACGGAATGTGGATTGGGCGGTTAGGGAACGGAGGTGGATGATTCGGGATGCGATTCGGGAGCGATCTGGGATGTAGGGAGTTAGAGGGTTTGGGTGAGATTGGGATTGGGAGTCGGAGTTGTTGAAGTCATCCTCGGTGTTCTTATCCCCATCATACTCGTTGTCTGCCTCAGCCTCGGCACCAGCGGCACCAGCACTAATATCCGCATCATACACCGTAAACGGCACAGGCTCGGCAACGCGACTCAACACGTGTAATTCCAATATCCTCAATTCTACATCATGCACTGACGTTCCCTCTATTCTTTCACCGCCTTTGGGGAGATTGGGTTTTTGGACGATGGCTTTGACGTGTACGATGGTTTCTGGGTTGAGTCTGGAAGCCCAGTGGATCATGTGTGGGGTTGGAGATGAAGGAGGAGGAGGGGTAGGACTCAAAACACCCTGTATGGTATCAAGTTGTTGTCTAAAAACAATGAACACGAGAGAAGAGGAAACTGCTCTGATAGTGTGAATCCGAGCGAGGATGTGGATCGTTTGGTTCAAGTGTGAAGAGATATTTTGGATTTGAATTTGTTCTTCATAATCCGAATCCCAATCAATCTCCCCATACGCGTTCCTCTCTTCCTCACTCTCCTTCATCGCAGCTACCTGACTGGATTCTGCACGTCGGAGTTGGACTCGGAGGATGGTTTGGTCTGGTTGGGTACTGGGACTTGGACTGGGACTCGGACTTTTACCTGGACTCGAGTTCGTAGACGAATTCGTACGATGACCATCCCTAGATTTCCTCTCCTTCTCCTTGTCTATCGTCTCGGGAGGTTCTCGTTCTCGTTTCCGAGAAGAGAGGAGTTTGTTCAGTTTGGAGCTTATTCCGAGTGAGGGGGACATGAGGGGGATTGAAGTGTGGTGTTGTGAAGCAAGTGGCAATCGGTCTCTTTCGCTTTCGAGTTTTGTATGCAAAGCGAAATGAAGGGACGTAAGGTTTAGAATCAACAAAAAAATGGGGGAGATGCGGAGAATGACGTCGACGTCAAGAGTTGACGTCATACTTTAAATTTAATCATTATTTAATCCGAATACAAGGTCCATCTCAACTTCCAAGCGCCGTCGTCCGAGTCGTTAACTGCGGTAATCATTTACCCCAACTCCTACCATCCGTTATCGTAATCTTCACATCACTTTGCAGAGCTAGAATAATCACAAACAATGATTCAATTTTCAATGTCAATTGGGCTTTAGTATATCACCAAAAAAAAAAACGAAAAAAACACAAAAAAAAACTCACCGATGTCGATCTCCCATTTGATTCGCTCAACACACGATTTCGTATCGCATACGTCACTTGGAAAAGAACAGGAGTATCCTCAACCGCCAGACTCTCAGCCAAGATAATAGCCAGCCGGGTGCTTGATGATGATGATGATGATGATGACTCCTCATCATACTCAACCTCGCATGACTTGAGCGACGTCTGACAATCCTCACCCACCCCTTCACCCCAAAATGCGAAATGATGTTGATTTTTGTGTATATCATCTCCATCATATTCATTTAGGAATGAAAACTCGAATGGTCTCCCGACGTTGATGTGCTGTCGGTACGCTTCGAAAATCAGAGTGAGCTCTTTCTCGAACATCGGATTCGAGCATCCTGTTCCTTCGATGCGTTTCCCGAGATAAAAATCGATATAGATTTTGTCCTTGGGATGTGGAAGTTGGGAGTGGGGGTTGTGAGATGTGGATGTGGATGTCGAGGGACCGCGTGGGGGTGGGTTCGAGGGACCGCGTGGGGGTGGGTTCGAGGGACCACCGCGTGGGGGTGGGCGTGGGCGTGAGGGAGCTGTCTGTACACTTGAATGAATGTCACCGGACTATGGAGAAGATATAATTGATGAGTCCTCGATGCCTACAACATCCACGGAAGAAAAACAAAACAAAACAAAAACAAAAACAAAAACGAAAAAGAAAAAGAAAACTGACATAAAAAGGAATGGCATGTATTACAGCGATGAGACCGAGAAGCACATAGCTGATGCTGAAGAGCATCGTGTCGCGTACAGGAAAAGATTGCGAAGACTAAGAAGATCGAACGCGACTAGAGACTGGCCAGCAGTCTACGGAAAATAATCTCGGATTTCGAAACCAAGAAAACTTTGGCTTTTATATGTCAAATCGCGTATTCCCTCAAGTTCTGAAACAGGCTCATTGCCTAGACGAGATTGCGTTGTTTCGAATCAAGATATGTACATATCGAGGGACAAATCAATGATCTACAGTCAAATACCACAAGGCTCTGTCAACTTGAAGCAGACGTTGTACGAAACCCACAGGAATACCCACTCTTCAACACCCATTCCGTTCAATCACCAACGTCTTCTCCTCATTGTTATCTTTCTCGTACTTCGTGAAATTTCCCGTATTCAAAAGTTCCAACCAGAACAAACATACTGTAAGTAGCGGTCGCGACTCAACAAACCGCAGGTTATTTCTTTATCTCTACGACAAATCCCACGTATCTTATCTCTATGCTCCACTGATGCCCATGCCCATATATTTCTCCTTACTTATGGCTATCCTATGCTCTCGTACAGTATACAAGACAACGCTCATGTATTCGCTACTGAAGGTTCTCTCGAAATCTACCCCAGTTTACAACGGTTGATGAGTCCATGCCTACAACGCCGCTCACTGGCACGGAAGAAAAACAAAACAAAAACAAAAACGAAAAAAAAACTCACATCGACAGGAATGGCATGTTGAAGAAGCACATAACTGATACTAAAGAGGGTTTTTGGATTTTTGTGTTGCGGAGAGTTAGTTGGAATTTGGGGGTTGGACTTTGTGTTATATATACTTACATGTTTTTTTTTTTTTGATATTTTGATATTGATATTTTGATATCTTGCTCACGTTTGATTGATACATAGATATACGTTGGTATATATACCCTATTTCTTGTTCTTTGCTTTGATTTGAAATGATTATTGTGTTATGTTACTTGAACCGAAGCTCCATATCCATCCCCGTACATGTAAATCTTCACATCACTTTACAGAGCTAAAATAATCACAAACAATGATTCAATTTTCAATGTCAATCCAGGAAAACAAAGAAAAGAAAAAACTGACCGATATTTGGCACTGCCACTGGATGTCCCGATTCGCTCAACACACGAATTCTCATCGCATACGTCACATCGAAAAGATCAGCCGTAGTATTAGTCACCGTAATATCACTCAAGACACTAGCCAGGTGGGTCGTTGGACGCGGTACCCTCGCAAACACTGCTGGATCATCATACCGAACCCTACACGGCTCACGTTCCGTCTGACAACCCCCACCCACCCCTTCACCCCAAAACATCACATCATGAAAATTATCATGTATATCTCCATCATGTTCAAAATCATCCAGGTAAATCAAATCGAACGGTCCATCGACGTGCAAGTGCTGTCGGTACTCTTCGAAAATCAACTTAAGCTCTTCCTTAACCCTCGGATCCCGGCAGGGGGTTCGTAAGAGATTCCCGTTAAGAAAATTGACGTAGATTTTCTGATTGGGCTTTGGTGGTGGTGGTGGTGGTAGTTGTGCTTGCAAACGTCGAGGATCCAAGAGCGGGGTGACTGCGACTGCGACTGCGACTGCGTGGGGTGGGTGTGAAGGAGCTGTCTGTCGACTTGGATAAGTGATACCGGACTATTGAGAAGAATATTGATCAGTCCTCGATGCCTCCAACGCCGCCCACTGGCACGGAAGAAAAACAAAACAAAAACAAAAACGAAAAAAAAACTCACATCGACAGGAATGGCATGTATCACGGCGATGAGACCGAGAAGCACATAGTTGATACTGAAGAGCATCGTGTCGCGTAGAGGGGAAAGATTGAGAAGACTATGAAGATTGAACGACGTGACTGGCCAGCAGTCTACGGAAAATAATCTCGGATTTCGAAACCAAGAAACTTTTGGCTTTTTATATGTCAAATCGCGTATTTGTATGATAGTTGATCTTTTGCCTGCAAATTCCCTCAAGTTCTGAAACAGGCTCATTTTAAGTAAATGACATCTGATACTGAGACGAGACGAGTGAATTGCGTTGTTTCGAATCAAGATATGTACATATCGAGGGACAAATCAATGATCTACAGTCAAATACCAGCAAATACCGCAAGGCTCTGTCAACAAGCATTCAAAGCACACGTTGTACGAAACCCACAGGAATTCCCAGTCTTCACCAGCTCCGTTCAATTCCCAACGTCTTCTCCTCATCGTTATCTTTCTCGTACTATTCGTGAAGTTTACCGTATTCAAAAGTTCCAACAAGAACAAACATACCGTTACCATGTTACTTGAGATTAAATAAGTATGAACCCGAGTCATATCTAACCCCCTACGTCGTCATCGTAATCTCTTCACATAACTGGGCAGAGCTAGAATAAACACCAATTTTAATGTTAATCAGGTACTAGTATATGACCGAAAAGAAAAAAACTCAACCGGTGCTAATATCTCATCCGACTCTGATTCGCTCAACACACGATTTCGTATCGCATATGTCACACCGAAAGCAACATTCCTAGCACTCATATCAGTCGAGATAGTTGCCAGGCGGGTTCTTGGATCCACCGTGGATGATGATGATGATGATGATGATGATGATGATGATGATGATGAGGATGAAGATGATGATGATGACGATGAGGATGATGATGAATCATCCAGCTCGTCATCATACGAAACCAAGCATGGCCTCTGCACCGTCTGACAAACCCCATGTCCACCCATCCCTTCACCCCAAAACACCAAATCATGAAGATTATCGTGTATATCTTCTTCATAATGATTTTCATTCAGGAACAGTATCTCGAACGGTCTACCGACCTTCAAGTGCTGTCGATACTCTTTGAGAATCAAGGTGATCTCTTTCTTGATCATGGGTAACGAGCATCCTGTGGTTGTTGGTGTGGATTTCGCGAAAGGAAATTTTGCGTAGATTTTGTCCTTGGGAAGTGGTTGGGAGTGGGCTTGTGGATGTGGATGTGTATGGCGAGGATCCAAGAGCGAGACCGCGTGGGGTGGGCGGGAGGGAGTTGTCTGTTGACTTGGATAAGTGATACCGGACTATGGCGAAGATATTCGATGCCTACAACGCCGCCCACTGGCAACGAAGAAACAGAAAACAAAAACAAAAACGAGAAAGAAAAAACTCACATCAACAGGAATCGCATGCATTACAGCGACGAGACCGAGGAGCACATAGCTGATACTGAAGAGCATCGTGTCGCATAAAGGTGACCGGTGAAGTTTGGGAAGTTTGAACGACTAGTGACTGGCCAGCAGTCTCCGGAAAATAATGATTTCGAAGCCAAGAAAACTTTTTACTTTCTATGAATCTATATGTTACATAAATCGCGTATTTTTTGATGGTTAATCTTGAAACCCCTCCAGTTCTGAAACAGGCTCATTTCAAGTACTTAAATATGACATATGATCACTACGCTAACCAGCCACAATACATCGTCCGTAAATCACAGAACAGTGTCTTTTCAGAACTAAAATAATCACAAACATGATTCGATTTCAATGTCAATCAAGAAGTATGTATATGACTCACAAAAACAGAGAAACTCACCGATGCCTATATCTCATCCGACTGGATGCACCGAATCGCTCAACGCACGATGTCGTATCGCATACGTCACATCCAAAACACTATCATCCCTAGTAGAAGTGTGAATAGAAGCCATGCGATATTGCGGATCCGATTTCCTCCAGATTGCTAGAGGATTATACAAAACCCCGCATGGGCTCTCCTCTGTCTTACAATCCCAACCATCCCCTTGACCCCAAAATATGAAATCATGAAAATTATCGTTTATATCTCCACTATATCGATTCTCGAATGACAACTCGAAGGGTTTCTTGACGTTCATGTGCTCTCGGTACATCTCCACAATCAACTTTATCTCTTTCTTGATCTTCGGAGTTGAGCCTGTTCCTGTGTCATCGGGGTTCAGAAAGAGGATGTCGATTTTGTCCTCGGGAATTTGTTGTGATTGTGGTTGTGGATGGTGAGGATCCAAGAGCGAGACTGCGACTGCGTGGGGAGGGTGTGAAGGAGCTGTCTGTCCACTTGGGGACTATGGAGAAGATATTGATGAGTCCCATGGCCTACAACGCCGCCCAATAGCACGAAAGGAAAAGAAAAAGAAAACGAAAACGAGAAAGAAAAACTCACATCGACAGGAATCGCATGTATTACAGCGATGAGACCGAGGAGCACGTAGCTGATACTGAAGAGCATCGTGTCGCGTAGAAGGGAAAGATTGAGAAGACTAAGAAGATCGAACGCAACTAGAGACTGGCCAGCAGTCTACGGAAAATAATCTCGGATTTCGAAACCAAGAAGACCTTTTGCTTTTTATATGTCAAATCGCGTATATGCTTGATCTCTTGCCTGCAAACTCCCTCAAGTTCTGAAACAGGCTCATTGCCTAGACGAGATTGCGTGGTTTCGAATCAAGATATGTACATATCGAGGGACAAATCAATGATCTACAGTCAAATACCGCAAGGCTCTGTCAACGAGGATTCAAAGTAGACGTTGTACGAAACCCACAGGAATACCCACTCTTCACCAGCTCCGTTCAATTCCCAACGTCTTCTCCTCATTGTTATCTTTCTCGTAGTTCGTGGAGTTTACCGTGGTCAACTAACGTGTCATACGAGTTCTTTCCGTGATTCGATACAAGCAAGGACAACATACAACCCCTACGTCGTCCGAACCTAAAATAATCACAAACATGATTCAATTTCAATGTCAAAAAAAAAAAAAAAAAACTCACTGGTCCCATTATATCTCATCCGAACTCTGAATGTACCGATTTGCTCAACACACGATGTCGTATCGCATACTTTAATTCCAGCAAAGGCTTCCAATCAGTCATGGCGTAAATACAGGCCATCAGCGTGTTTGGATCAGTCTTGTCCACTACTTCGTCTTCCACAAATGTATCATCATGAAGATACACGACCGGGCACATTCTCCCACTCGTCGTACAATCTTCACCCACCCCTTCGCCCCAAAACTCGAAAGAATGTCCATCGTCCCCTATCACGCCATTGTATCAGTTCACAAATGAGAGCTCGAACGGTTCTTTGACATCTATGTGCTGTCGGTACTCCTTCAGAATCAAATTTATCTCTTTTTTTGATCTTAGGATCTGAGCAGCCTATTCCTGCGTGAGCTCCTCTGTCGACAAAACGGATATAGATTTTGTCCTTTGGTTGTCGACGATCCAAGAGCTCGTGGGGTGGGTATTCGGGAGCTGTCTGTCGACTTGGATAAGTGACACCGGTCTATGAAGAAGATACTTATTATGAGCGGGTTGCTTTGTTCATGCCTCAATGTCTAGAATGCGGCCACGAGAATGAAAAAGAAGGAAAAAAAACGAAAAACAAAACTCACATTGACAGGGATGGCATACACATATACCAAAGCGACGAGGCCGAGGAGCACGTAACTGATACTGATACTGAAGAGCATTGTGTCGCATAAAGGTGACCGGCGAAGTTTGGGAAGTTTGAACGACTAGTGACTGGCCAGCAGTCTCCGGAAAATAATGATTTCGAAACCAAGAATGTTACATAAATCGCGTATTTTTTGATGGTCAGTGATCTTTTTGCGTGGAAACTCCCTCCAGTTCTGAAACAGGCTCATTTCAAGTAAGTATTAGTAAATGTCATCTGATACCGAGACGAGAGAATTCGGTTGGTTTGAATCAAGATATTGAGGTTCAAGTTTATTGAGGGACAAAGCAAATTGAATGAAGAAGGTTATACATCCAACAAAACGTAACACCCATGTTCCCTTGTCACATAACATTGCAGGACTAGAATTATCACAAAACATGATTCAATTTCATTTGTCAATCAGGTAGTAAGTATACTTATGACCAAAAAAAAAAAAACAAAAAAAACAAAAACAAAAAAACAAAACTCACCCTCCCATTCGGCACTGGCACTGGATGTCCCGATTCACTCAACACACGATTTCGCATCGCATACGTCACCTCGAAAAGAACATGATCATCAGCAGTCGCGACAGTAGCCAGAGGGGTTGTTGGCTTCGGTGCCCTCGGAGATATTGATTCATCATACCAAACCGAGCATGGACTATCCTCCAACTCACAATCCCTACCCACCCCTTCACCCCAAAAGCTCACATCATGAAGATTTTGGTGTATAGTTCCTCCATGCCTGAAATTATTCTGGAATAACAACACAAACCGTCTATCGGTGTTCAACTGCCGTCGGTACTCTTTGAAAATCAAGGTGAGCTCTTTCTTGATCAGCGGACTCTCCGAGCAGACTCTTCGTGTGGGTTTCCCGTGAAGGAAAGTGACGACGATTTTGTGCTTGGGAAGTTCTGGTGGGAGTTGTGGTAGTTCGTGAAAACGTCGAGGATCTAAGAGCGAGACCGCGCGGGGTGGGTGTGAGGGAGCTGTCTGTCGACTTGGGTAAGTGATACCGGAATATGAAGAAGATAGTGATGAGTCCCCGATGCCTACAACGCCGCCCACTGGCAACGAAGAAAAAGAAAACGAAACCAAAAACCGAAAACCGGGGGAAAACTCACATCGACAGGAATAGCATGCATTACAGCGACGAGACTGAGGAGCACATAGCTGATACTGAAGAGCATCGTGTCGCGTAGAGGGGAAAGATTGAGAAGACTAAGAAGATCGAACGCAACTAGTGACTAGTGACTGACCAGCAGTCTACGGAAGATAATGTCGGATTTCGAAACCAAGAATCGGACTGCCCCTTTCTATGTCATTTCGCGTATTATTTTTTTTTGATGATTGATCTTTCTGCCTGGAAACTCCCTCAAGTTCTGAAACAGGCTCATTTCAAGTAAACATGTCATATGATGCCTTAGACGAGAGAATTGGCTTGTTTCGAATCAAGATATTGAGGGATATTGAGGGACAAACTTGAATCGGGCAGTCAATGATCTGAACCAGTAGTTTACGTGGAATACCGCATCAATTGGATGGCCTCTGGAGTCTGGATGAATGTCATTGAATAGGATATTGCCTGATATTGCTTCCATGCATGCGCTGGATATTTTTGTTGAACACAACCGCTTCGTAGATTAGGGGTTCATTCGGGACAAGTGTCATGGGTTCCGATGGGTTCTGCGGGACACAAACATTGAGTTAGGTTGGGTAGAAAACGGAATTCGTAATCATCACCCTCAGATAATTATACATCCACTCCGCAAGATCTTCATTCATCGTTCTGAACTTTTCTACTCCATCCCCATTCATACCAAGTTCCATTTCGACAGCGTCGTACATCCCAATAAACCTCATCAGCCTCAACCCCTCCAACCTTCCAACATCTGTATTGCCTCTGTTTAGGCTTACCGACTTAGGAGACCGACTTAGGACCATTCTTTCCATCGCAATCAAGACGTCCAAGTAAGCCCTCAACTCCTCTGGTTCGAGTTTTCGGAGAAGAGTGCGAGTGTAGGTGATATCTTTTGCTGCCTGGTTCGAGCGAGGATGAGTCTGGGGTATGAGCATGCAACTGCAAAAGGTTGATATAATTCTGCAGGCGAGAGTATCGCGGATACCTACCGAAACGACAATGCAGAGATCGGCTGTAAGTATGCACAGGCAGTGGTGGGTTGTCGGGTTACCAGATCCCGTATGCGTCCCTAAACCTTTGTGACCCCCCTCTCCACAAGAAATTCATGGAACCCCGGCAAGAGGGAGAAGGCAAGGCGAACGGCATGAGAGTGGGATCGGAACTGAATGTGAGCTGCGTGGAGGGCTCGAATCAGAGCGGGGAGTGAGGATCCCAGATCAGAGTTTGTATCGTCGCTGTCAGTGGCAAGGCTGTCACTGCGAGAAGAAATCCAACCTATGAGTCAGGACATTTCTGAAAGCAGCGGGGGCGGGATCTCGAAGCGTTGTATTCAGTGCGGATGCACCAGACGTAGTAAGGGAACGTGATGGACGAGAGAAACAGATACCATTAGAGGATTAGTAAGAAAATGTTGAGCTACGATACATGGATGTTACTGAATGGGCCGTCGAGACACCATGGAATGGAATGAAATGCAATTGACTAAAAGCCACTTCCTGTACTCATTATGTTACTCGTTATGTATTATAGATTATAGCGGGCTCTTCTTCAGCCATCATGCATCGTCGTTAACTGCGCGATGAACATGAACGAAATTACCATGATTGTCTGCCAGCTAAGTACTAGTGGAAGTATGTAGCTTCAGTGTTTTCAGTGTTAATGGAACACAGTGTCTTGACTAACGGAACATATATTCTTCCCTCTTCCAGCTTCATTCCTTTAGCACGGAGGTTTAGTTTCAGTAGTTTTGGATTTACGGCAACCAACAAACTCGAGTCTGATTCAGAAAACAGCCTGGTTCAATAGTGGATATCGAAGATGCGTAACATAGTCATGGCATAGTAGCTTATGACAAAACTTGAACTTATCCATCGTTCCTTTAAGTTAGCGGTCACGGTTAGGTACTGTACTCCCAAGTCACCACGAAAAACTTCGCCTATTGCCTACTATCAACCATCCCCGGAGGCTGATCTTGAAAACGTATGCCACATTCCGTGCTGTCAATGCTTCGAGTTTTGTTTTGTTTTTTCTTTCCGTGGCTTATCCACTGATTCCAACAAGGGTACAAACATACACCATGTACTTGAGATATGAAATCAAATTATACTTAACCGCTACATCGTAATCTTCACAGAACTGTGTCTCCTCCGAGCTAATCGAGCTAAAATAATCACAAACATGATTCAATTTCGATTACAATCAAGTAGTATACTTATGACCAAAAAAAAAAAAAACTCACCGGAGCCAATATCTCATCCGACACTGGATGCACCCGTTCGCTCAACACACGATTTCGTATCGCATACGTCACATCGAAAACATGAGCCTTAGTAGAAGTGTAGATAGTAGCCAGAGAGCGGCTTGGATCCCTCGTGGATGTATCCCAGTCATACTCAACCTCGCATGGGCCAGGCCCCTCCATGTGACAATCCTCACCCACCCCTTCACCGAGGAACCAAAATTCATGAAAATTATGGTTTATAGGTCCATCATATCCATTCTCGAACAAAATCTCGAATGGTTTGCTGACGTTCAAGTGCTGTCGGTACTCTTCGAAAATCAAGGTGATCTCTTTCTTTATCATCGGAGGGCATCCTGTTCCGGTTGAGTCTGAGAACTGAAATTTGAGATAGATTTTGTCCTTGGGTGATTGTGGTTGTGGTTGTGGATGTCGAGGATCCGAGAGCGAGTCCGCGTGGGGAGGGTGTGGGGGAACTGTCTGTCCACTCGAATAAGTGATACCGGACTATTGAGAAGATATTGATGAGTCCTCGATGCCTAAAACGCCGCCCACTGGCACGGAAGACAAAGAAAACGAAAACGAAAAAGCTCACATCGACAGGAATGGCATGTATTACAGCGATGAAACTGAGGAGCACATAGCTGATACCAAAGAGCATCGTGTCGCGTAGAGGGGAAGATTGAGAAGACTGAAGATTGAACGACGTGGTGACTGGCCAGCAGTCTACGGAAGATAATGTCGGATTTCGAAACCAAGAAAACTTCTGCTGTTTATATGTCATATCGCGCATTTTTTTGATGGTTGATCTTTTGCGTGGAAACTCCCTCAAGTCCTGAAACAGGCTCATTTCAAGTAAATAATGTCATCTGATGCCTAGACGAAAGAATTGGATTGTTTCGAATCAAGATAAGTATTGAGGTTTATTGAGGGACAAAGCAAATCGAATCAATGATCTGAGCAGCGGTTTACAGTGAAATGCCGCATTAATTGGATGACCTCTGGATGGATAGGATATTGCCTCAATGCGCTGGATACTTTTGTTGAACACAACCGCTCTGTAGATTAGGGCTGCATTTGGGACAAGCGTCATGGTACATACCGATACTTATAATTAGTACATATCCCACCATATTGACAGAGATTCATAAATTACACATGGGCGACATCCTACATTTTCGAATGATGCTGAGAGCCCGGACGTGGAAGTATAGATTCTCGAGTTTTGGTCCATGGAGCTATTAAGAAGATGTAAATGATCACTTATTCTGAAGCCGGGAAGATACCGCAAATAGGTTTCTCACGATTGGACTCCGCTAAAATCACATCAACTGCTCGACGCGTTCCTCCAAGGTCACCTGTAAACTTCAACTTGATGCTGGTCCAAGATTGAGGAAAACCTATATGTATCAGCTTCCATACCTAATCTACGCGTCCAACTTTCACTCAAACATCACCGCGTTTAGTTTATGATGTCCCTGCTGTTCAAAAACCTACGGATACATCAGATATTCGGTGCAAATACAAATGTGGGCAAGACCATACTGACTACTGCGCTTGTGAGAGCAAGTGCAGCGAGGGACGAGAGAGGAGACACTTATTACTACAAGCCTGTTAGTACAGGTCCTTTGGAAGATGCTGATGATCTGTGAGTACCAAGACAGTACAGTATGTAAACTCTCATAACCTAATGAATAGACATGTTCAATTTCACACTCGCCGCTGGCCTTCCAAGGTTCACGTTGAATGTTCATTCCGGTATAACGATCCTGTCAGTCCGCATTTGGCCGTTCAGATGGATCATAAAAGCCCACCAACAATCGAAACATTTACTTCTTCCATCGCCTCCAACATCCGCCAATGTGCAGAAAGGACGAGTGGGTTTGGACACATGTACGTTGAGACTGCTGGAGGTGAGGGGTCTTATTTAATGACTATATCGACCTTATTCCCTGTATTCATTGGCAGGAATTCACTCTCCAACTCCATGCTGGCCAAGCTTTCCAACACAGGCAGATGCATACCGACCTCTATTCTTGCCTACGATTTTGGTCGGAGACGCGAAGCTCGGTGGGATATCGACAACGATAGCAGCGTATGAGGCCTTGGTCCTCAGAGGCTACATCGTCGATGCCCTTGTCGTTTTCAACGATCCAACCGGACAATCAAGATATGGCAATTCCGACTATCTCAACACCTATTTCTCTGAGCGTGGTATAGCCCTTACTGCACTCCCACATCCACCGGAAAAGCTCGAAGACGCGGAAGAAAACCAGTCGGCTACGGAAAGATATTATGATGATCTCCTCTCCAGCCCACCTCTACCCAGACTTCTGTCACATCTGGACTCTCTCCACCACTCCCGTATCGCTAATCTAGAATCAATGGCAGAAAGAACGAAAGAAAATATATGGTGGCCGTTTGTTCAGCATGCCAGCGGAGGAGGTGTAAACGTGATAGATAGCGCGTACGGCGACTTTTTCAACGTTCTCGGTCCATCATCTTCTAGATCTGTCCTTCATCCACAGCTTGACTCTTCCGCCTCGTGGTGGACTCAAACCTTTGGCCACACCAACACCCGTCTCACGCTCGCCGCTGCACGGGCAGCAGGAAGGTATGGCCATGTCATGTAAGTCAGCTACTTTATATACCTAAATGGAAACCTATTCCTAGAGTCTAGGTTTCCCCGGGCGACACACGCACCTGCGCTAGCATTATCCGAATATCTGCTCTCTCCTCATGGGCCGGGTCACGAATGGGCTTCTAGAGTATTCTTTTCGGACAATGGAAGCACAGGAATGGAAGTCGCGTTGAAGATGGCTCTGCGGACGTTTGTGAGAAGGAGGGAGGCTTATTTGATAACCAATAAGGATTCTCTTGTGGGAGGTGTCGAAGTAGATCAAAAGGTTAAGAGAGCATATGAG
This sequence comes from Lentinula detonsa, assembly GCA_027921405.1. Classification (NCBI taxonomy): domain Eukaryota; kingdom Fungi; phylum Basidiomycota; class Agaricomycetes; order Agaricales; family Omphalotaceae; genus Lentinula; species Lentinula detonsa. The sequence continues at coordinate 1,494,369 of JANVFU010000007.1, forward strand.
CGGCGTCTAGGTATCATAGGTCTTAAAGGCTCATATCATGGAGATACGATTGGAAATATGGATGCTTGTGAAGAATCTGGTTAGTGCCCTTTGTTAATTCTTTTTTTTAGAGTCGTTGGCTGATACCTGAAGAACAAAGGCGTGTACACATGTGAATGGCACGACTGTAAAGGATATTGGTTTGATCCCCCGCGAGTGGTGATCAGACAAGGGCAGACAGCCGTCAAAGTGCCGCCCGACATGATGAAGGATTTACCTGCTCACGATTCAATCGTATCTCCCGAACAAAGGCTGACCAATAATCTTCTCACTTTTCCCTCCCTTACACACGTATATGACGTGCCTTCCCGCCTCAAAACACCCCTGTACAAGCAGTATACAACATATGTCGCTCGGAAACTGTGGACTCTCCGATCTGGTTTTCGAAAAACGAACGCAAAAGATGAGCTCACTGAGCAACCCACGGAATTAGCCGCTCTCGTCCTCGAACCCCTCCTTCTCGGCGCAGGAGGTATGATCTTCGTCGATCCGCTCTTTCAACGAGCATTAGCAGACGTTGTACGAAACCCACAGGAATTCCCTGTCTTCACCCATTCCGTTCAATCCCCAACGTCTTCTCTTCATTCCACTGAGTCGTCCACCCCAACCTCAACCTTCGACTCAGCATGTGTCGCAGAACCACCCCTCCCCCATTCCCTTCCAATAATCTTCGACGAAGTTTTCACCGGTTTTCACCGTCTGGGACCGCTCACACCACAGAAGTTACTGGGTAATGCTCACCCAGATATAGCTGTTTATGCAAAAATGCTTACTGGGGGATTGATACCATTGGCTGTGACGCTTGCATCGAGAGAGGTCTTTGACGCGTTTTATTATGCACCCCACTCTGAACCCGTTGTTGGATCACAAAAAAATCAGATCGAGAAAAAGCCAGGAGGGAAAGAAGATGCGCTCCTCCACGGACACTCATATACTGCTCACGCCATCGGCTGTGAGGTCGCAAATGAAACGGTGAAAATGATGCCAGATATCGTCAGAGGTGTGGAGCATAAAGCTATGAGGAATATTTGGACACAATGGTGGGAGTCGAGTCCGACTGGAGAAGGGATGATAGAACAGAAAAGGCCCCGCTCAAAATTGGACTGGTCAGATCCAGTTCTTCTGCTTGATAGGACTAGCGGAAGCAACGGAAGTAGCGAGGATGCTGTTTATTCATTATGGCACCCTGCTTTTATATCTAACGTCTCACAACTTGACTTAGTAGAGGACGTGATGGCATTAGGGACAGTTTTGGCTATCAGGCTAAAGGAAGTAGGTGGAAGCTACACCTCCACCTCCGCGGAAACTGTATTCGAACCTCTATGTCAAATTCTACCTCCTACCTCCACACCCACTTCCTCTTTTGGTCCGGCGAAGGCAACACCAGGAAGTCTCTCCACTCCAGGCTATTCAATCCACTTCCGTACCCTTGGGAACGTAGCCTACTTTATGACGTCTCTCAACACGACGTTGGATGTTGTTAGAGAAGTGCAGGCGCGGATTTGGAGAATTCTGAACGATAAGCCTCTGGTTGAAATTAGGAATGTCAAATTTGGATATCGGAAGGTTGAAAGTACTTGAAGTGTTGAGTTAGTTATACGTACCTAGATTCTTTCAACCAGGAGGAGGTAGATGTGACTACGATGCGGACCATGCTTCACGAATGGCTTTAAAAAGGGTTGCCCGTGCCGGCCGTTATACTCATAGGCATGAGTATTAGTGATGTACACGCCTGGTTCACGCCTTGTCCTGTGGTACCATTCGAAAATTGAACTCTTCACGAAAGCTTGGTGCAGAATGTCAATCGACCTTGAATCCACTGTACTTGAACGTATCACGCCAGATGAGAAGCCTTTGATATCCTCCAAAGTCAATGAAATCCCGCCATGCGAAGGTAGCATCAATCTGGACTACTTTCGATGGCAGTAGTTTAATACTGACATGCATATCCGAAATTTCATCTAGCTGGAGAATCATGTAATCTTCCAACCGACATCGTTCTACGGTCTTCCGATGGCATCCGATTCGGTGCTCATTCAAAGAACCTGGAAATCTATAGCGATGGCTTTCCTATTGCGGACTCTGTTGTTCGCTCAGCAGAAGATATTATACTTCCTGAAGATTCTGACGTTGTGTTGCTCCTTCTGAGATTCATGCATTATCAGCCTCAGCCTGATCTTTCACTACTTGCTTCAAGACTACTGATCAAGTTTGCAAATGCAGTAGAGAAGTATCGAGTCTACTCTGCCACGGGAGTTTGCAAGGTGATGATTGGGTGAGTGCTGAATCGGGTGGCCCCAAATTCAACTCAACTGATTTTTCCCGCTCTGTAGCCTTTCCGTAGATGATCAACCATTTGAGGTATTCTTGTATGCCCAAAGACATGGTTATTTGTCCATAATGGATAAAGCCGGAAAGTATGTTCATATCTGAAGTCTTCAACATTCTCTATGTACAACTTGAATGAACTCCTCATTTCTTAGGCTAGCCATCACTCAGGAACCTGCCAATTTTTTTGCATATGCTCATAGCATTGGGGACACTACCTGGCGGGATTTGGCCGAACTTGAAACACACAATCTACCTACCAAGGAGGTTTGGGAAGCACTTAGGCAATATCCGGATTGGCCACCGATTTTTGGGGCATGGGTACGTTACTTTGTCTGTATTCAGACCATTGTCGGGCTTGTTTCTCAAATCGTTTGAATGATAGTATCTGAAGCGTGAACAAATGCGCGAAGCCATTTTTGACGCTCTCAAAAATCCAAACCCAGTCCTACACAAGGGAGGGCTGATGCACTGTGCCGACTGGTATCCATTTTTGGCTGATGTCCTTGGCAAAATGGGCACGTCAATTCCAAGCTACAAGACATTTGTCCAAGTGATTGAAAGCTGCCTTCCGCGTCTTAACGGTTGCACTCATTGTAACATTGTTGTCAACAATGTAATCAAAAGTAGAATGTATACTTTGGATGTCATCGCGAGAAAATCATTGGCATCTTACTTGGATGGGGACCGGTGATTGGCAATGCTTTTATTCACCTAGATTCTTCCAGCCAAAAACGAGGATATAGTACCTTTTACGTAACTCAAAAAATCTTTTCCCTTGTAAATAACACAGAAGGATGACTGGAACGCGTTCCCATCGCTTGTACTATACCAAACCGATTTTCATCTTATCTCGGAACAGGGTTTACACATTCAAGTGTTTAACTCTGTTAACAAGGACAAATTTGAATCTATTCTGTGGGAACAGTAACCGTATGAAAAGAGTAAAAATCGTTTCGCCCTTATTGTATACAGGTCGAACAGTAGGGCGATCCAAGGTGTAGGGTACGTAGAGGTACATACAACGCTTCCGAGACGCAATATATATGAGATACTGTACGACTAATCTCCGACCTCGAACACAGTCCTCAAAACATGATCCGGCCTCCTTCTCGTATGCTTGATGAACCCTAAGAAATCGAGCTCGTGCAACGCGCGAATAAAACGCGCTTGAATAAGAATTTGTTGGTGTTCCTCTGAATCAGAATCTGGATTGTCTTGAGCATCCATATCCTCATCCTCATCTAGATCTGAATTCAAATTCTTGGCCCTTTCGTTTCCCTTCCCTTTCTCGTTCGGCGACTCTTTCTCTTTTCCTTTGCCTTTCTTTTCCATGGATACATTTCTAACCGCCGCCTTGCCTTTCCTCTTCCTACCACTCTTTTCTCCCCCGCTTGGAATTTTAGCTTTCGCCTCACGCCTCTGCACATTGAGAACAGCATGAAACGACTCGAACCAGTCATATACGTTGATCATCTTCCCACTTTCGAGGTACCGATGAAAGAGAATAGAGATGTCTGGTAGAGTATGGATAGGAAAGCCATCTTCTGACTCTGAATCGGAACTGCCGACGTTTTGAAAGTTCGAACCATGTTCGTTCAGGTCTTCTTTTTGTGTATTCACTCGGTCTATAACCCACGTGCGGTCAGTCTTACGTTCTTCTTGTGAGCGAACATGAGAGGCAGATCCGGCAATGGCAGGTTCAGTAGGAGCGGCGAAATCTTCAGGCCTCAGAAGTCCGGCGACGATAGATGCGCGTATCGAGGGGTTGAGAGTCTATTACATGGGAGTACATGAGAAAAGATAATGAAGTTGGAAGGCGAACAATAGACGAAGGGGAAGCCATGAACGGAAATCAAGGAACGCGAGCGGGGAAAAAAGAATAACTGGTGGCAACCCACCTCAGAAGGGAATACCTCTGAACCGGTATACCAGACGTCCCAAAGGGGAGTGTTCCCGATGGGTTGTGTGAGGGTTCTGTGGGACACAAACATTGAGTTAGGTTGGGTAGAAAATGGAATTCGTAAGCATCACCTCAGATAATTATACATGCACTCGGCGAGATCTTCATTCATGATTCAGAACTTTTCTGCTCCATCCCCATTCATATCAAGTTCCATTTCGACAGCCTCGTACATCCCAATAAGCCTCACTGTCGACCTCAACCCTCCAACCTTCCAACATCTGTATTGCCTCTGTTAGGCTTGACGACTTGGGTCCATCGTTTCCATCGTCTTCATCTCCCTGATCCTCACCGCCGATACCTAGATTATCCGCCAAACCATTTGGCATTCCTTCCAGATACGCAATCAAGACGTCTAATTAAGCCCTCAACTTCCTCTGGTTTGACAAGTTTTCGGAGAAGGGTGCGAGTGTAGGTGATATCTTTCGCTGCCTGGTTCGAGCGAGGATGAGTCTGGGTATGAGCATGCAACTGCAAAAGGTTGATATAATTCTGCAGGCGAGAGTATCGCGGATACCGAAACGACAATGGAGAGATCGTCGTATGCACAAGTGTGGTTATCGAGTTACCAGATCCCGTAGTATGCGTCCCTAAACCTTTGTACCCCCTCTCCACAAGAAATTCATGGAACCCCAGCAAGAGGGAGAAGGCAAGGCGAACGGCATGAGAGTGGGATCGGAACTGAATGTGAGCTGCGTGGAGGGCTCAAATCAGAGCGGGGAGTGAGGATCCCAGATCAGAGTTTGTATCGTCGCTGTCAGTGGCACCTGTCACTGCGACAAGAAATCCAACCTATGAGTCAGGACATTTCTGAAAGCAGCTGAGGCGGAATTTCGAAGCGTTGTGTTCAGTGCGGATGCATCAGATGTAGTAAGTGGAACGTGATGGACGAGAGAAACAGATACCATTAGAGGATTAGTAAGAAAATGTTGAGCTACGATACATGGATGTTACTGAATGGGCCGTCGAGACACCATGGAATGGAATGAAATGCAATTGACTAAAAGCCACAAGTTCCTGTACTCATTATGTTACTCGTTATGTATTATAGATTATAGCGGGCTCTTCTTCAGCCACCATGCGTCGTCGTTAACTGCGCGATGAACATGAACGAAATTACCATGATTGTCTGCCAGCTAAGTAGAAGTAGTCAGTGTTTTCAGTGTTAATGGAACACAGTGTCTTGACTAACGGAACATATACTCTTCCCTCTTCAAGCTTCATTCCTTTGGCACGGAGGTTTAGTTTCAGTAGTTTCGGATTTACGGCAACCAACAAACTCGAGTCTGATCCAGAAAACAGCCTGCCTCAATAGTGGATATCGAAGATGCGTAACATAGTATCGTTCCTTCAAGTTAGTCACGGGTTAGGTACTGTACTCCCAAGTCACCACGAAAAACTTCGCCTATCGCCTACTGTCAACCATCCCCGGAGGCTGATCTTGAAAACGTATGCCACATTCCGTGCTGTCAATGCTTCGAGTTTTGTTTTGTTTTTTCTTTCCGTGGCTTATCCACTGATTCCAACAAGGGTACAAACATACACCATGTACTTGAGATATGAAATCAAATTATACTTAACCGCTACATCGTAATCTTCACAGTACTGTGTCTGGCCAGAGCTAAAATGATCACAATCTCAATGTCAATCAGGTAGTATATAACCAAAAAAAAAAAAAAAAAAAACAGGAAACTCACCGGTGCCAATATCTCATCCGACACTGGATGTACCGATCCCTTCAACTTATCTCGTAGCGCATAAGTCAAATCCAAGACATCATTCGTCATATGATTCGAGATAGTAAGCAGGCGGGTCGTTGGACGCGGTTCCCTCAGCAACTGCCATAGTGCAACATACTGAACACGGCATGGGTTTTCTCGTGTCTGACAATCCCCACTCATCCCTTCACCCCAAAAAATGAAATCATGAAGATTGTTCTTTATGTTTCCATCATATCGATTCAGTAAAGAAAACCTAAATGGCTTGTTGACGTTTAAGTGCTGTCGGTACTCTGCTAGAATCAAATTGATCACTTGCTTGATGATCCGAACCGGGCATCCTGTTCCTGTCCTTTCGGGGTAAACAAAGAGGACATTGATTTCATCCTGAGGAAGTGGTTGTGGTTGTGGTTGTGGATGTCGAGGATCCGAGAGCGAGACCGCGTGGGGAGGGTGTGGGGGAGCTGTCTGTCCACTCGAATAAGTGATACCGGACTATTGAGAAGATAGTGATGAGTCCTCGATGCCTAAAACGCCGCCCACTGGCACGGAAGACAAAGAAAACGAAAACGAAAAAGCTCACATCGACAGGAATGGCATGTATTACAGCGATGAGACTGAGGAGCACATAGCTGATACCAAAGAGCATCGTGTCGCGTAGAGGGGAAGATTGAGAAGACTAAGAAGATTGAACGACGTGGTGACTGGCCAGCAGTCTACGGAAGATAATGTCGGATTTCGAAACCAAGAAAACTTCTGCTGTTTATATGTCATATCGCGTATTTTTTGGATCATTGATCTTTTGTCTATGTAGAAACTCCCTCAAGTCCTGAAACAGGCTCATTTCAAGTAAACATGTCATCTGATGCCTTATTAGATGAGAGAATTCGGTTGTTTTGAATCAAGATATTGAGGTTTATCGAGGGACAAAGTAAATTGAATCAATGATCTGAGCAGCGGTTTACAGTGAAATGCCGCGTTGATTGGATGGCCTCTGGATAGATAGGATATTGCTTCGATGCGCTGGATATTTTTGTTGAACACAACCGCTCTGTAGATCAGGGGTGCATTGGGACCAACTGATTCATGGTACATACCAACTTAGTACCTATCCCACCGTATTGACAGAGATTCAGAAGTTTTACACGGGCGACATCCTACATTTTCGAATGATGCTGAGAGCCCGGACGTGGAAGTATAGATTCTCGAGTTTTGGTCTGAAGAAGATGTAAATGATTACTTATTCTGAAGTACCGCAAATAGGTTTCTCACGATTGGACATAAACCAAACTCCGCTAAAATCACATCAACTGCTCGACGCGTTCCTCCACAAGTCACCTGTAAACTTCAACTCGATGCTGGTCCAAGATTGAGGAAGACCTATATGTATCAGCTTCCATACCTAATCTACGCGTCCAACTTTCACTCAAACATATCTCATCACCGCGTTTAGTTTATGATGTCCCTGCTGTTCAAAAACCTACGGATACATCAGATATTCGGTGCAAATACAAATGTGGGCAAGACCATACTGACTACTGCGCTTGTGAGAGCAAGTGCAGCGAGGGACGAGAGAGGAGACACTTATTACTACAAGCCTGTTAGTACAGGTCCTTTGGAAGATGCTGATGATCTGTGAGTACCAAGACAGTACAGTATGTAAACTCTCATAACCTAATGAATAGACATGTTCAATTTCACACTCGCCGCTGGCCTTCCAAGGTTCACGTTGAATGTTCATTCCGGTATAACGATCCTGTCAGTCCGCATTTGGCCGTTCAGATGGATCATAAAAGCCCACCAACAATCGAAACATTTACTTCTTCCATCGCCTCCAACATCCGCCAATGTGCAGAAAGGACGAGTGGGTTTGGACACATGTACGTTGAGACTGCTGGAGGTGAGGGGTCTTATTTAATGACTATATCGACCTTATTCCCTGTATTCATTGGCAGGAATTCACTCTCCAACTCCATGCTGGCCAAGCTTTCCAACACAGGCAGATGCATACCGACCTCTATTCTTGCCTACGATTTTGGTCGGAGACGCGAAGCTCGGTGGGATATCGACAACGATAGCAGCGTATGAAGCCTTGGTCCTCAGAGGCTACATCGTCGATGCCCTTGTCGTTTTCAACGATCCAACCGGACAATCAAGATATGGCAATTCCGACTATCTCAACACCTATTTCTCTGAGCGTGGTATAGCCCTTACTGCACTCCCACATCCACCGGAAAAGCTCGAAGACGCGGAAGAAAACCAGTCGGTTACGGAAAGATATTATGATGATCTCCTCTCCAGCCCACCTCTACCCAGACTTCTGTCACATCTGGACTCTCTCCACCACTCCCGTATCGCTAATCTAGAATCAATGGCAGAAAGAACGAAAGAAAATATATGGTGGCCGTTTGTTCAGCATGCCAGCGGAGGAGGTGTAAACGTGATAGATAGCGCGTACGGCGACTTTTTCAACGTTCTCGGTCCATCATCTTCTAGATCTGTCCTTCATCCACAGCTTGACTCTTCCGCCTCGTGGTGGACTCAAACCTTTGGCCACACCAACACCCGTCTCACGCTCGCCGCTGCACGGGCAGCAGGAAGGTATGGCCATGTCATGTAAGTCAGCTACTTTATATACCTAAATGGAAACCTATTCCTAGAGTCTAGGTTTCCCCGGGCGACACATGCACCTGCGCTAGCATTATCCGAATATCTGCTCTCTCCTCATGGGCCGGGTCACGAATGGGCTTCTAGAGTATTCTTTTCAGACAACGGAAGCACAGGAATGGAAGTCGCGTTGAAGATGGCTTTGCGGACGTTTGTGAGAAGGAGGGAGGCTTATTTGATAACCAATAAGGATTCTCTTGTGGGAGGTGTCGAAGTAGATCAAAAGGTTAAGAGAGCATATGAGCGGCGTCTAGGTATCATAGGTCTTAAAGGCTCATATCATGGAGATACGATTGGAAATATGGATGCTTGTGAAGAATCTGGTTAGTCCCCTTTGTTAATCCCTTTTTTTTCAAAGTCATTGGCTGATACCTGAAAAACAAAGGCGTGTACACATGTGAATGGCACGACTGTAAAGGATATTGGTTTGATCCTCCTCGAGTGGTGATCAGACAAGGGCAGACAGCCGTCAAAGTGCCGCCCGACATGATGAAGGATTTATCTGCTCACGATTCAATCGTACCTCCCGAACAAAAGCTGACCAATAATCTTCTCACTTTTCCCTCCCTTGCACACGTATATGACGTGTCTTCCCGCCTCAAAACACCCCTGTACAAGCAGTATACAACATATGTCGCCCGGAAACTGTGGACTCTCCGATCTAGTTTTCGAATAACGAACACAGAGGATGAAAAGGATCGATTAGCAAAGAATGAGCTCACTGAGCAACCCACGGAATTAGCCGCTCTCGTCCTCGAACCCCTCCTTCTCGGCGCAGGAGGTATGATCTTCGTCGATCCGCTCTTTCAACGAGCATTAGCAGACGTTGTACGAAACCCACAGGAATTCCCAGTCTTCACCAGTTCCGTTCAATCCCCAACGTCTTCCCATCATTCCACTGAGTCGTCCACCCCAACCTCAACCTTCGACTCAGCATGTGTCGCAGAACCACCCCTCCCCCATTCCCTTCCAATAATCTTCGACGAAGTTTTCACCGGTTTTCACCGTCTGGGACCGCTCACACCACAGAAGTTCTTGGGTAATGCTCACCCAGATATAGCTGTTTATGCAAAAATGCTTACTGGGGGACTGATACCATTGGCTGTGACGCTTGCATCGAGAGAGGTCTTTGACGCGTTTTATTATGCACCCCACTCTGAACCCGTTGTTGGATCACAAAAAAATCAGATCGAGAAAAAGCCAGGAGGGAAAGAAGATGCGCTCCTCCACGGACACTCATATACTGCTCACGCCGTCGGCTGTGAGGTCGCAAATGAAACGGTGAAAATGATGCCAGATATCGTCAGAGGTGTGGAGCATAAAGCTATGAGGAATATTTGGACACAATGGTGGGAGTCGAGTCCGACTGGAGAAGGGATGATAGAACAGAAAAGGCCCCCCTCAAAATTGGACTGGTCAGATCCAATTCTTCTGCTCGATAGGACCAGCGGAAGCAACGGAAGTAACGAGGATGCTGTTTATTCATTATGGCACCCTGCTTTTATATCTAACGTCTCACGACTTGACTTAGTAGAGGACGTGATGGCATTAGGCACAGTTTTGGCCATTAGGCTAAAGGAAGTAGGTGGAAGCTACACCTCCACCTCCGCGGAAACTGTATTCGAACCTCTATGTCAAATTCTACCTCCTACTTCCACACCCACTTCCTCTTTTGGTCCGGCGAAGGCAACACCAGGAAGTCTCTCCACTCCAGGCTATTCAATCCACTTCCGTACCCTTGGGAACGTAGCCTACTTTATGACGTCTCTCAACACGACGTTGGATGTTGTTAGAGAAGTGCAGGCGCGGATTTGGAGAATTCTGAACGATAAGCCTCTGGTTGAAATGAGGAATGTCAAATTTGGGATTCGGAAGGTTGAAAGTACTTGAAGTGTTGAGTTAGTTATACGTACCTAGATTCCCTCAACCAGGATGAGGTAGATGTGACTACGATGCGGACCATGCTTCACGAATGGCTTTAAAAAGGGTTGCCCGTGCCGGCCGTTATACTCATAGGCATGAGTATTAGTGATGTACACGCCTGGTTCACGCCTTGTCCTGTGGTACCATTCGAAAATTAAACTCTTCACGAAAGCTTGGTACAGAATGTCAATCGACCTTGAATCCACTATACTTGAACGTATCACGCCAGATGAGAAGCCTTTGATATCCTCCAAAGTCAATGAAATCCTGCCATGCGAAGGTAGCATCAATCCAGACTAGTAGTTGTTAGGGCCGTGCTTCCGAGGAGGGAATGAAATGGCTGATGTTGCCCATGAACGGTCCGAAGGCTTCGAAATACAATCAAAGCAGCCGAAGCTCCGACCGGAGCTCCGTGGGAATGATCGAAGTTCCGTGGGAACGATCGAAATCCAAATGGACCGGATGGTACGGAAGTCACGTAGGAGTGAAGTGAACCTTGATCCGTTTATTAGAACGGATCCTCACTACGCCGAGTGGTTCTGGAAAGGGTTCGGATGATTATGAACAGTAAGGAGACATAAGAAGAGAGAGGAGTGATTGGGATGGAACCCAAGGCAACCCAAGTTGATATTGAAACTGAGGAATAGTGTACAAGATATCTAATCTTATATACAAGTAATCCTAATTGTTAAAATAAAGACAATAAGTGAGAAAGATCTGAAATAATACAATAAGGATGTTTCCCGAGAGCGGACAGGCGTGGGAATGCATCGGTCATGCTGACCGAGTGTCATGTGATGTATCCGAGGTGGTTCCGAAGTTATCGAGCCATGGAACAGAGTACAAAATCAATCGAGATTCGAGTTGGACTTGATAGCAAACCCGGAAACGAATCGATCGGTTGTCCGATCGTTCGGATGTTCGATCGGAATGTCCGGATGTTCGGATAGTGACCGATTAGCCCGGAAGTCGATCCGGAACGAATGGTGAAGCGTGGCATGTATATAACAGTACAGTGTTCTTGGAGTCCTTGAGCCACTAGTAGTCCTTGATCCACTAACCGTAATTTTTTTTTTCTGTGGCATCTTTCATGAATCTAAGTAGATAGAACTTGAGTACTATATCTGATACATATCTGACCTTATTTCTGAGGCAAAAGCCTGACAGTGTGCTGAGCTATTCACATTATATACCAGTTTTTGGCATCATAAAAAGTGAAAAACTTTTAGCTTAGTGGTGAACCAAGCAAAATTAATGTAGGACTGCCTAGAGGAGTGAACCTAGATATACAACAGCTAGTTCTCTATAACTTGGTCTATTCACATTCACCATATCTTCTAAACTGCTTGTTGTGTACTCAGGACAATGAAGCGTGACAAAAGGCTGAAATCAGAATTTGTGTGCAAGTCCATCACAGTTAAGCGCCGTGTCGCCCAAACTTGTACATACTTTTGACTTGCCACTCTTGCCACTCTGAACACATCGAAATGGTTGGAAGGACAGAATCAGAGAAGGTGAAGGACCAGAAGAAGCGTGAAGAGAAATCCAAACGTTTAGAACAGGCTTTCAACTTCTGGAAAACCCAAGCTCATTTGTCCGAAAGTCAGCAGCTTTCAAATCGAAAAATTGCCGCCAAGTTTGGAGTTGATAGAATGGCTCTTCAAGGCAAAATCAAAGGCAGGCGAACTATCCAAGAGTTCAATGCCACAAAGCAGAAGCTTACTCCTGCACAGGAGAAAGCTCTCGCTGACTGGATATTGCACTCAGCGGAACGTGGTCAGCCACCGACTCATGCACAGATCAAAACATATGCGAATGCGATTCTACAGAAACAAGATCGTCCTGGCTACAGTGAAGTTGGCTCAACCTGGATCTACGAATTCCTCAAACGACATCACGAGATTTCGATGCACTGGAGTAAGTCTCTAGACACACAGAGGGCTCAAAGCTTGAATCCTACAGCAGTTGATCACTGGTTTGATCTCGTAAAAGAACAGATTGTTGATGCAGGTGTAAAGTCAGAAAACACATACGGTATGGACGAGTCATCTACCCCAAGGGGTAATGTGGCAAAAGAACGCGTCGCTGGTGCACGGGGAACGAAAACACAGCATCGAACAGGAGGTGCAAATCGCGAGAATATTACCTCAGTGGTGACTATCTGCGCAGATGGGACAACACTCAATCCAACTATTATATTCAAAGGACAGAATTTGTACCAGAAATGGACAGAGAACAATGTAGCTGATGTGACGTACATGAACTTTTGAATGTTTCTTCATTTGACTGACAGAAGAGCAGATTTACTGTTTCAGAGAAGGGATGGACTGATAGTGAAATCATGTATGAGTGGATCAAGACCGAATTCGACCTAAAGACGCGGGAAAAGGCAGCTGGAGAGAAGCGTGTCCTCCTTCTGGATGGCCACAGTTCGCACTTCACTCCTGAAGTTATCAAGTTTGCACTAGAGCGGAACATTGTCATCCTTGGTTATCCACCCCACTGTACCCATGCTCTACAAGGATTGGATGTCGTTTGCTTTGCAAAGATGAAGAATGAGATGAAGAAGTCCATCGCAACATTTGAAGATGAGAATCAGCGTGAAGTTGGGAAGGCAGACTTTGCATTTGTGTTTGGCCGAGCGTACACTGCTTCATTCACGGTTCCAACTGTGAAAATGGCGTTTGAGAAAACCGGAATATTCCCATTCAATCCGAGGGTCATTTGTCCAGAGCAGATGAAGCCTGCAGAGGTGACATCAATAAAGGGCTCATTTTCGATGACTGCAACAAGCCCTGTCAAAGCCATCATGAAAAGCTATCGCACTTACCAGCCAACATCATTCGATACATCACCTACACATGCACCACCTCCACCACCTCCCCAGCCAGTTGCATCTTCCTCCCAGCTATCTCCCCAGCCAGTCACATCTTCCTCCCGGCTACCTACCATGCCATCCACACCACAACGACGACAATGCTCGCCAGAGCCTGATGAAACACCATCGAAACGGATGCGTATTGTGACGAGTGAGCTGGCATCCACATTGTCAGGTTCCTTCCTAATTTCGAAAAATCCATACACATCGGACACACCTTTTCCGCGTATGCTCGAGAAGCAGCCGCTCAATCTACCCGCACCAGATTGGGGTCTTCTAGTGCAACCACCTATCTACAAGTCTCGTAACCAGCTTGAAGAAGAGAACAGCAGACTCATCAAATCTCTCGTAAATGCAAAAGGATACATTGCAGCATTTGCAGATCGAGAAGAGACCCTTTCAGCGCAGATGGTGGTCCAGGATATGGCACTGTTAAGACTGTGCCGGTGAGGTTCCGTCGAGTCTTAGAAGGTAGAAGATGAATCGAAGTGATCCGAGAGTAATCGGGATGAATCGAGACTATGGTTTACAACCGAAGTCTCAAGAGATGTAATCGAAGATGATCGGTCAGCTCGATTGCAACGGAAGATGATAAGAGTGAACTAGAACCTTGACACTACTTTCGGTAGTGCCCCCGCTTCGTCGTACGGTTCGGTGAATGTTCAGAGTGACGAGTAAGAGTATAAAGACGTCCGGATAACGATCGGTTATAATGCGATCGTTAGACGATTAGAAGAAAGAGTTCCGGACGGAGTTCAGCAGCAATCTAAGTTGATTTTAAACTGAAGAACTATGTACAAGATACTACAGCTTATATACCTGTATTCCTAATTGTTAAATCCATAACAATAAGAGCTGTAAGTAAAAGACAATAACTAATATAAATCCGACGTCATCAATATAAAATAAAAAGATAATAAAGTCGGAGTACTTAGCATTCGATAACCGAATGCCTCGTCGACTCGATCGATGCAATCGATCTCGGAAGTAAATATAAATGTTACCAAGTCCATGTCCGAAGACGGAAGCTAGACACGGAAGTCCGGAGGCATAATCGTAACAGTATCCCCCTGTTAGGCTTTTGCCCTCGAAAGCCTCGTACGAAGGTCCTTTGATCCGATCAAGTCTGTGACTTGGTGAAATGTGAAGAATCGAGATCGATCGATCAATCACGTAAATGATGGCGCAGTATATGAACCAAACGAAAAAATTTTAAGTCCCCACTTTTCTCTTCCTCTCACTACCATGTCCTCGCCCAACTCTCGCGCTAACAGCCCGTCTGACGAAGAAGAAAAAGCTGAGCTACTGCTCATTCAGAAGAAGAAGGAGGAACAGGAGGAAAGGGCTAGAAGGGAAGCCGAACAAAGAAAAGCAGAGGAAGAAGCCGAGGCCGCGGCCGAGGCTCGATTGGCGGAGATCCGTCGAAAGAAGGAAGAAAAGAAGAAGAGAGAAGCTGAGGAGAAAAAGAAGAAAGAAGAGTTGGAGAAACGAAGAGCGGAAGAGGCGAAAGCTGCCGAGGCAGCGAAGAAAGCAGCCGAGAAGGCTAAGAAGGAAGAAGAAAAAAGGAAAGTCGAAGAGCAATCGAGGTTGGCCGAGGCTGCGAAGAGGACGGCCGAAGAGAATCGCAAGAAGTTAGAGATGGATAGGCGGATGGAAACGGCGGCTCTCGTTCGGGCTCAAATCGAACGAAAGGAAAAGGAGAAATTGGTCCACTCGGTAAGTACTCGATCCCCTATGATACTTTTGACTTGCTAACTTTGTTTGCAGCCGGTAAGCGAGGCTTCAACGGTAGTGGTCGGAAAGAAGAGGAAGAGGACTGTAATGGTGGTGAGTGATCTTTGGTTCAACTTCTTCAATTTTCTTAATGTCTTGTAGGCTATGCCGTCTGGTGACCCCGAGGGCGATGACCCGAACCCAGGCGACGATGGCGATTATAACGACTCCGACAATGAAGATGACGATCCCCACTCTCCTTCTCCGAAACAATCGCGATGCAGCCGGTGCATCTTGAAAGCACTTAAGTGCGAGATGGTGGGTGCCGGTTCTGCTTCCTGCAAAGGCTGCAGGAAAGCGAAGGTCCGGTGCTCGCTTGTGCCGGACAACTACCCCCGTAGGAGCAAACGAACGAAGGTGGAGAGTCCGGTTGCTTCAACAAGCAGCCAAACTATCGACGATCTCCGGACCAACGTCCGAGATCTCAACACCAGAATAGCACTCCAGGAGGAGATGCTTCGATACCTCATCCTTCGCGTTCGGAAGCTTGAAGGGGAACAGGAAGATGAAGAAGAGGAAGAGTCCGAGGAAGATAGAGTGAAAAGGACTGGGGATCGAAAAGGAAAGGGCCGGAAGGAATGAGCGGCCAGTTTCGATTACTTCTTTTGGACTTTGTATATATATCTCTTGTCTTCGTATATCGATTGCAGTCCGTTCGAGGACTTTAAATTCTTTTATGAACTTTTAATAACTTTTTGTAAATCAAATGAAAATGAGAAATCGTTCGAAAGCAATCGAGAGAACGTCCGAAATGGACTTAGAAAGAATTTGAGTTTAAATAGGACTGAGATGTCCGAAAAGTTTCGATTGGTGTCGATCTTCCGGGTAGGGATAAACGCTCAATAAGCTATCATGGCGTTTATCCCCCCGGTCGATTTCAACCGTTCGGAAAGAAAGAAGAATAGAATAGAGTAAAAAGAATAAGTAAAAGCATACGAAAATTAATCGGTGATGTCCGGTAGAGGTCCGGGCTTGAGTGGGTATCGTTTATGGAATTCTTCAAGTAATTCTTCGGCGTGCATTTCATCAGCTCCAATCCATGAGAACTCCTCATCGGTACCTTCGTATCCTTTCCATCGAATGAAGTATCGCAACGGACAACGTCGAAAGCGTCGGTCCATCTTCGAATCTAAGATTTCTGCAACTTCAAACTCCTGTTCACCATCGACTTCGATCGGAGGTGGCGGAGGTTGCGAACGATTCGGAATAGGGTTTGGAGTATAAGGTTCCAATTGCGAGACGTGGAATACTGGATGAATTCGAGAAAGGTAGTCAGGTAGTTGTATCTTGTAGGCGAGAGTGCCGATGCGTTCGATAACCTTGAAAGGTCCAAGATACTTCTCCGAGAACTTCGGAGTCGGTCGGGTGGTTCGAATGTGTTTCGCTAAGACAAAGACTTCAGCACCAATTTGGAATTCTGGAGCAGAGATTCGTTTTCGATCGGCTTGGTCTTTGTACTTTTTCTGAGCGTTCGAAATCTCGTCCCGAAGGAAGGAGTGAACTTCATCTAAGTTGGCGACGAAGTCGTGAGCTCGGTCAGATCGAATATCGACTTCCGGTCTAATCGAGATGTTCGGATGGTAGCCTTTGTTGGCGAAGAAGGGTGTGATTCCAGTCGAAGCGTTCGGTGCGTTATTGTAGGCGAACTCAGCCATTGGAAGTAGGCTGGACCAGTTATCCTGTTGATAGTTGCAGTAAATACGAATGTACTGTTCCAAGGTCTGGTTGACACGTTCGGTCTGTCCGTCAGCTTCGGGGTGATATCCGGAAGTGTAGTGAAGTTCCATATTGAGCGACTGCCCGAGTGCTCGAAAGAAAGCAGAGACGAACTCGGAACCTCGATCGGAGGTTACGTGGTTCGGAACTCCATGTTTGGAAAAAATGTGAATGACGAATAATTCAGCTAACTGTTCGGATGTAATCGTAGTATGACACTTAATGAATATGGATTGTTTCGAAGCTCGATCCACGATGACTAAAATGGAATTGAAACCGTCCGACATCGGAAGCTCCTCGATAAAGTCCATCGAGATTGAGTCCCAAGGTCGTAAGGGAACCGGAAGTGGTTTGAGTAGTCCATAAGGTCGATGTCGACGTGATTTGTTTCTTCCGCATGTAGTGCAGGAGGCAACGTAATCTCGTACGAAGTCTCGAATCTTCGGCCAGGTGTACTGTCGTCGAATAGTTTCGAGAGTTCGGTTTTGACCGAAATGACCTGAGAGTGGATGATCGTGGAAGTAGCGTAATACTTGTAACCGTAGATCCGAATGATTCGGAACGTAAATTCGATTGTCGAGTCGTAACAAACCATCTTCACCCATAGTCCATCGAGGTTTAGTGGAGTCTTGAACAAAGGTGAGTCCAAGTGCCGATTCCGGATCGATTGATAGTGAATTGCGGATAGCTTCATGTAAAGCATTGATGTCCATAACAATCGAAGCTCGGAGGATCGGTCCCTCGAGGAAAGTAGCTCGGAGAGAAGTGGTGAACTGTTCGTTAGTGAATATGGGTCTAAAGTTCTGTGGATTGACTTGGGCGTAGCCGATATCCCCCTCTTTTGGGTAGACGTCCCATCGTCTAGTAATAGAGTCTGGTTTCTCGCCGAGTTTGCCGGGTCTGAATCGAATAACCATGTTGAATTGATGCAGGTATTCGGACCATCGGACCTGTCTCCGGGTCAGAATTTTAGTGGTAGAGAAGTACTCAAGGTTTTTGTGATCGGTGACCACATCGATCGGGTCTCCGGAACCTTCGAGATAGTGTCTCCACGCTTTGAAAGCCTCGAAAATAGCTAGTAGTTCCTTGTCGTGAGTATCGTAGTTGAGCTCAGCAGAATTAAGAGTGCGGGAAAGAAATGCGACGGGATGAATTTCACCGTCATCGAGCATGATCGAAAGGATAGCTGCGATTGCATAGTCCGAAGCGTCGGTCTCGACAATGAGTGACCGGTTCGGTTCCCAGTGAGCAAGGATTGGTGCGTGAGTAAAAGCGTATTTGAGGTTTTCGAAGGCCGATTGACATTCGGCAGTCCATATCCAGTCGACAGTCTTCCGGGTGAGCCGGGTAAGTGGTATAACAATGTCGCTGTAATTGTAAATAAATCGTCGATAGAAGTTTGAAAATCCTAAGAAGGATTGAATATCCTTGACTTTCCGAGGTACCGGCCATTCGACGATAACTTGGATCTTGTCAGCAGCCATGGTGAGGCCTGCAGGTGAAAGGATGTAGCCGAGGTATTCGACGGTATCGACACCGAAGAAACATTTTGCGAGGTTGCAGTAGAGTTTTGCTTCTCGGAGTCGTCGAAGTACCTCCCGGACGTGCTTTTCGTGATCTGCGGGGTTGTCTGAATATACAAGAATGTCGTCAATGTAGACAATAACGTAGACATCAAGTAAATCTGCAAAGATGGTGTTGACAAACCGTTGAAAAGCAGCCGGAGCATTCGTAAGTCCTTCCGGTATGACCTTCCATTCGTACGAGCCGTAGCGTGTCCGGAAGGCGGTCTTCCATTCGTCACCTTCGGCGATTCGTACAAGATGGTAGGCATGGGCTAGATCAAGTTTCGTGTAGATTGCAGCCTTTCGAGGCGCATTGAGTAGGTCGGAAATGAGTGGTAGAGGGTATCGATCCTTTTTGGTGATTCGATTGATGCCTCGGAAGTCGACGCACAGGCGTAGTGAACCATCCTTCTTCGGAGCGAATAGAACGGGTGCTCCGTATGGTGACGAAGAAGTCTGAATAATTCCGGCAGCGAGTTGCTTGTCCAGGAAATCTCGAAGGGCTTCCAGCTCTTTCGGAGAGAGCGGATAGATCCGTCCAAGTGGTGGTTCAGCGCCTTCCTCCAAATCAATCTTGAGGTCGTATGATCGATGCTCCGGAAGTTCTTCCGAAGACGATTTGTCGAAAACATCGGCGTAGTCCGCGTATTGTTGCGGAAGGGTTGATTCTGACTTCTGAGCTTCAAACTCTTCAGTGCTAGAACCTTTAGCAGTAAGTTCGATAGGAAGATAACGAAAAAGAATTGGTTCAAATCCGGCGTCTTTACAGACCCGATTGAACGCGACTGCCCCTAAAAGCGCGATGTCGACATCCGGTTTAATCGCAGATTCGGTACGCGATCCCATTTGTGCAAGACTCGGATAGGAGTAAATGGGTTTGTAAGGAAATTTGTCCGAGAGTGGACGAGGTGTGAGGCGAGAGCGAGGTTTGGATTGAGTTGTTCCGGGTTTCACTATAAAAGATTCCTGAGGTGGAATCGGCACTTCCGTTTCCGTAACCGGAGGGTCCGGAAGTGAAGACGTCTGGGGGAAATCATCTCGATTAGTGTTTCGGAAAGAAATCGTTTTTGTAACCCAATCAATCAACGGATTGTAGCGGGACAAGAAACTATATCCTAAGACAGCTTTGCAAGATGAATCCAATGAAGTAACATAAAAGTTAATCAAAAAAGACTCGCCGGTCGGAAAACGAACCGATAGTTCGGCTGTTTCCGAGATAGAATTTGCGGTTAAAGAACCATCGAACAATCGAAGATTAATCGGAGGTATGGGTGTGGTCGGAATGGAGTGATTCTGTACGTAAGAAGAATCGATGAAAGAGTCTGTGGAACCGGAATCAAGTAAACAAGGAAATTGAATAAGAGATAATGTACCAGCCGGTTCATCTGGCGATTGGAATTCGGTAGATAAAGAAAAACGGAGAGATCGTTCATATTCAGAAAGAGCGGATGCGTTTAGAATTACTTCCCCTTGGGTAGTACGAACCGGATCAACGCAACTCTCGCTTCGTACTGGGGTACGAGAGTTGTGGATCATTTTTCCGAATCGTCCGAGGACGATTGGGTGTCCGTAACTACATCCTCAACCTCGGCTGCTCGACCGCGAGGCTGATTGGATTTCCTATTGGGACAATCTTCCAATTTGTGCTTACCGCCACAAAACATGCACAGGTTGAATTTCCTGCGTCTCTCCTTCTCTTCCGGTTTGACGTGGCCATCCGGTCCGAGATGTTTCTGGTGCGGTTTCGGCTGTTGACTAGTCGAAGCAATCGAAGATTGACCGTTAAAATTCGTTCCGGTCGACTTATTCTTGTTGAACCAAGGCTTCTTCCCTTGATTCTGTCCGGTAGTCTGCGGGTTATTCTTGCCTTTAGACTGAGTATCCGACGTGGTAGAAGATTGAGTAGAAGAGTTGTTCTGAGAACCCTTCTTGCCGAAATTCGAAGCCTTACCGCCCGAACTCGACCCGGTCTGTCTCGAAGACTCCCGTTTCTTTTCTCCTTCCCTCCGCCAGTACCGGTTGTCGATTCAAAGAACCTCTGCGCGATATTCGGCGAGGTTCCGAGGCTCCGGAACTCGAGCCATTTCGTCCTTGATTCTGGACGCAAGTGCGTGCTGATAAGCCCACTTCAAAGAACTTGCGTTCCAATCGGTGAGAGCAGCGAGTGAGTTGAATCGAATGTTGAATTTACGAACCGATTCATCCTCCTTCATTCTCAAGTTTCCCAGCTTATCCTCAGCCTCTCCCTGTGCGTCGTAAAGACCGAAATTATCTTGTAACTCTTTCACTAGTGCTGTGAAAGAGCTCGTCCACATCGGGAGAGCGATCGCGTTCGGATCGAGGATATCCGGCTCGAACCATTCGCGAGCGGATCCACTCAGATAAGATAGAGCGTAAGCTATCTTTCGTTGATCAGTGAAGTAGTTAGGGCGATCAAGAAAGACTAATGAAAGGGAAACGAGGAATGTTTTGAGCTTTCGAGGATCGGAACCATCGAATACGTCCGGTTCCTTTACTTTTGCTTTACTCGATTCGGAAGGCTCTGTTCGTAGGTTAGCGATAGCATTACCTAAACCGTCGAGTGTTCCTCGGAAAGCCTGGAACGTTTGGAGAAACTCCCTTTCGGAAGCATTGTTGTTTGGTGGAAAAATTGGTCTCCGGGGACTATTCGAGCCTTCGGATCCTCCACCTGGTCCCCCTGGACCTCCCGGTCCTCCGGGACCACCACCGCCTGGTTCGCCTGGTCCTCCCGGTCCATCCGGTCCACCATCGCCAGGTAGATCCGGATCAGCCGGCTCTTCATCGACTACTTCCTCACCATCTTGGTTATCTCGATTACCTTCGAGATCCTCTCCTTCCTCATCTTCCGGTCCTTCCAGGATTTGAGGTCCTGTTGGCGTGTTACGGGCTAAAATCTGTCCCATAATCGTTGCTGCCGTTGGAGACGGAGGTATGATGGTGTTCGATGATGTCGTAGCGATGTGAGTGTTTCTTCGAGGTGTCTTGACTTGGACAGGTATTCCAGAGGCAGTGTAGAGAGTTTGAAATTCATAATCCATCGTTTCGGTCGTTCCACCGATTGCAACTTCAGGTACTACTTCAGTTGTTGGTAGTGATGCTGCAGTAGTAGGTCCGAAAACGTTGTTTCTTCTTCGACCTCCTAAGGCCGAAATGGATTCTGAATAAGGCGCGAAAGATTGCGCATTGGCGACAAAAGGGTTTGGCTCTTCAGCCTGTGTTGGAACGTCCGAGTTGTCGGTAGTACCGGTCAACGTTCTTGGCCTGTTCCTACAGGCTTGACGAGTCATTGGAGGCGCCATGGATTGTTGAATATAAAATGGATAGCGACGAATGCGAGTAGTAGTTTAAATATACTGTTAAGACTGTGCCGGTGAGGTTCCGTCGAGTCTTAGAAGGTAGAAGATGAATCGAAGTGATCCGAGAGTAATCGGGATGAATCGAGACTATGGTTTACAACCGAAGTCTCAAGAGATGTAATCGAAGATGATCGGTCAGCTCGATTGCAACGGAAGATGATAAGAGTGAACTAGAACCTTGACACTACTTTCGGTAGTGCCCCCGCTTCGTCGTACGGTTCGGTGAATGTTCAGAGTGACGAGTAAGAGTATAAAGACGTCCGGATAACGATCGGTTATAATGCGATCGTTAGACGATTAGAAGAAAGAGTTCCGGACGGAGTTCAGCAGCAATCTAAGTTGATTTTAAACTGAAGAACTATGTACAAGATACTACAGCTTATATACCTGTATTCCTAATTGTTAAATCCATAACAATAAGAGCTGTAAGTAAAAGACAATAACTAATATAAATCCGACGTCATCAATATAAAATAAAAAGATAATAAAGTCGGAGTACTTAGCATTCGATAACCGAATGCCTCGTCGACTCGATCGATGCAATCGATCTCGGAAGTAAATATAAATGTTACCAAGTCCATGTCCGAAGACGGAAGCTAGACACGGAAGTCCGGAGGCATAATCGTAACAGGCACTGGTAAAGATGAATGGAGCTCTCCATGCCAAGGAGAAGAAGAAAGCTAAGAAGAGGAATAATGAGCTGTTGCCAAATGATGGAATGGGAAGGCTGTGGTCAGATGTGAAAATTCTCGAGTATCAACTGAAGAAAAAGGCAGAAAAAGCGCAGGAAGAGGTGGAAAAGGAAGAGAGGAAAAGGCAGAGATTTTCAAAGAAGGCATTGAAACACACAATAGATGTGGAATGGGAAGCTATCAAACAGAAACACAATGAAAATCTCGAGAAGTGGGTTGCGACTTGTGCACAGTTGAAGGAGAAGGGGGTAAAAGCAAGAGACTTACCAAGAAAACCAACCCATGAAACCAAAAACTCCCTTATCGAACGTCTCAGCGGCACCAACAACAAAGAGAGTGAGGAAGAAACAGAGGACGAGTGACTGGACGGCTGGGTAGCACCGGGAAGCTTTATCCGAGGAGTACGTAATGCTGTCACAGCTGGCTCAAGGACTCCAAAACCGTGACAAACGACTCTAATTCATATTTATTTCATAGTTAATTATCATGCCCTCTTCAGTATTGTCTAAAGTATATTTTTGCAGTCTAAAATCGCTTGTTACCATACCCAGATACTTAGTTGTAAATAATTTTCACTAGAAAAAAAGTCGCAAGCAAAATAAAAAGTTTCGGCTCAAGGACTCCAAGAACACTGTAGTGTAATATATAACGTCATTTTTCATCAGAAAATCAACTGACATCTATGTACTTTTTGGTTTGGATTACATCTTGTATCTACTTCTCTGGCCTTACACCTGGGTGCTTGAGCGCTCCACTCTATATCAACTTGCTGCCTGGCTACCTCTGAATTTGTGCCTGAGTGTTGCCCATTCATTTATCAGCCATTCATTGTGTCCATGTGTCCACATGGGAAGAGATTGTGTTGGACATGTGATGTCGTCCGATCGCCCAAAATGGAAATCCTCTTGCCTTTGGCACCGCTGTATGTATTTTCATGTGATATAACCTTAACCCTATCTCTTCTTTCCCTCCGCTACTTGTCAGCACTTGTTAGATAGACTCAAATTCACACAATATGAACACAATGGGTCTCTTGGATTGAACTTGCTATGATATGTTCACAGGTAAAAAAAAGGTCTGTAGTAAAATTATAATATAATGTCTGATTTCATAGGTGCGATGAACTGTATAGTTCATCATGAGAATAAAGGTCGGACTTGATGTATTCTAGATAAGATATAGATAAGGGATTATAGGGGCCGTTACAATCAGGGCCGTTACAATCAGGGCCATTACAATCAGGGCCAGAAGTACATCCAATCAAAGCCAGCAGTACATCCAATCAAAGCCAGCAGTACACCCAATGGAATCCAAAAGTATACCCAAAGTCAGGTGTGCACTTGGTCTTTGACACATGCATCAAGTACACCCAGTTACTATGCATCTTTGGCACTCAGTAGGCATAAAAGTATAAATTGAAAGTAAAAATGTGTGTAAAAGTACACAAATGAAGTACAAAGTACACTTTTCAAGTACACTGTATATTAAATGATGAAAAATGATCTCATAGTAATACTGACATGCATACCCAAAATTTTATCTAGCTGGAGAATCATGTAATCTTCCAACCGACATCGTTCTACGGTCTTCCGATGGCATTCGATTCGGTGCTCATTCAAAGAACCTGGAAATCTATAGCGATGGCTTTCCTATTGCGGACTCTGTTGTTCGCTCAGCAGAAGATATTATACTTCCTGAAGATTCTGACGTTGTGTTGCTCCTTCTGAGATTCATGCATCATCAGCCTCAGCCTGATCTTTCACTCCTTGCTTCAAGATTACTGATCAAGTTTGCAAATGCAGTAGAGAAGTATGGAGTCTACTCTGCCACGGGAGTTTGCAAGGTGATGATTGGGTGAGTGCTGAATAGGGTGGCTCCAAATTCAACTCAACTGATTTCTCCCGCTCTGTAGCCTTTCCGTAGATGATCAACCATTTGAGGTATTCTTGTATGCCCAAAGACATGGTTATTCGTCCATAATGGATAAAGCCGGAAAGTATGTTCATATATGAAGTCTTCAACATTCTCTATGTACAACTTGAATGAACTCCTCATTCTTAGGCTAGCCATCACTCAGGAACCTGCCAATTTTTTTGCATATGCTCATAGCATTGGGGACACTACCTGGCGGGATTTGGCCGAACTTGAAACACACAATCTACCTACCAAGGAGGTTTGGGAAGCACTTAGGCAATATCCGGATTGGCCACCGATTTTTGGGGCATGGGTACGTTGCTTTGTCTGTATTCAGATCGTTCAAGTTGTCGGGCTTGTTTCTCAAATCGTTTGAATGATAGTATCTGAAGCGCGAACAAATGCGTGAAGCCATTTTTGACGCTCTCAAAAATCCAAGCCCAGTCCTACACAAGGGAGGGCTGATGCACTGTGCCGACTGGTATCCATTTTTGGCTGATGTCCTTGGCAAAATGGGCACGTCAGTTCCAAGCTACAAGACATTTGTCCAAGTGATTGAAAGCTGCCTTCCGCGTCTTAACGGTTGCACTCATTGTAACATTGTTGTCAACAATTTAATCAAAAGTAGAATGTCTACCCTGGATGCCATCGCGAGAGAATCATTGGCATCTTACTTGGATGGGGATATACCTATATTCGTCTAGATTCTTCCAGCCAAAAACGAGGATATAGTACCTTTTACGTAACAGAAAAAACCTTTTCCCTTGTAAATAACACAGAAGGATGACCAGAACGTTCCCATCGCTTGTACTATACCAAATCGATTTCATCTTATCTCAGAACAGGGTGTACACATTCAAGTGTTCGACTCTGTTAACAAGGACAAATTCGAGAGGAACGAATCTCTTCTGTGGGTAACAGTAGCCGTATGAAAAGAGTAAAAATCGTTTCGCCCTTATTGTATACAGGTCGAACAGTAGAGCGATCCAAGGTGTAGGGTATGTGGAGGTACATAGAACGCTTCCGAGACGCAATATATATGAAATACTATGCGACTAATCTCCGACCTCGAACACAGTCCTCAAAACATGATCCGGCCTCCTTCTCGTATGCTTGATGAACCCTAAGAAATCGAGCTCGTGCAACGCGCGAATAAAACGCGCTTGAATAAGAATTTGTTGGTGTTCCTCTGAATCTGAATCTGGATTGTCTTGAGCATCCATATCCTCATCCTCATTTAGATCTGAATTCATATTCTTGGCCCTTTCGTTTCCCTTCCCTTTCTCGTTCGGCGACTCTTTCTCTTTTCCTTTGCCTTTCTTTTCCATGGATACATTTTTAACCGCCGCCTTGCCTTTCCTCTTCCTACCACTCTTTTCTCCCCCGCTTGGAATTTTAGCTTTCGCCTCACGCCTCTGCACATTGAGAACAGCATGAAACGACTCGAACCAGTCATATACGTTGATCATCTTCCCACTTTCGAGGTACCGATGAAAGAGAATAGAAATGTCTGGTAGAGTATGGATAGGAAAGCCATCTTCTGACTCTGAATCGGAACTGCCGACGTTTTGAAAGTTTAAACCATGTTCGTTCAGATATTCTTTTTGTGTATTCACTCGGCCTGTAACCCACGTGCGGTCAGTCTTATGTTCTTCTTGTGAGCGAACATGAAAGGGGGACCCGGCAATGGCAGGTTCAGTAGGAGCAGCGAAATCTTCAGGCCTCAGAAGTCCGGCGACGATAGATGCGCGTATCGAGGGGTTGAGAGTCTATTACATGGGAGTACATGAGAAAAGATAATGAAGTTGGAAGGCGAACAATAGACGAAGGGGAAGCCATGAACGGAAATCAAGGAACGCGAGCGGGAGAAAAAGAACAACTGGTGGCAACCCACCTCAGAAGGGAATACCTCTGAACCGGTATACCAGACGTCCCAAAGGGGAGTGTTCCCGATGGGTTGTGTGAGGGTTCTGCGGGACACAAACATTGAGTTAGGTTGGGTAGAAAATGGAATTCGTACGCATCACCTCAGATAATTATACATCCACTCGGCGAGATCTTCATTCATCATTTTGAACTTTTCTGCTCCATCCCCATTCATATCAAGTTCCATTTCGACAGCCTCGTACGTCCCATAAGCCTCATCAGCCTCAACCCTCCAACCTTCCAACATCTGTATTGCCTCTGTTAGGCTTAACGACTTAGGTCCATCGTTTCCATCGTTTTTATCTCCCTGATCCTCACCGTCGATACCTAGATTGTCCGCCAAACCATTTGGCATTCCTTCCAGATACGCAATCAAGACGTCCAAGTAAGCCCTCAACTCCTCTGGTTTGAGTTTTCGGAGAAGGGTGCGAGTGTAGGTGATATCTTTCGCGGCCTGGTTCGAGCGAGGATGAGTCTGGGTATGAGTATGCAACTGCAAAAGGTTGATATAATTCTGCAGGCGAGAGTATTGCGGATACCGAAACGATGATGCAGAGATCGTCGTATGCACAGGTGTGGTTGTCGAGTTACCAGATCCCCAATGCGTCCCTAAACCTTTGTACCCCCTCTCCACAAGAAATTCATGAAACCCCTGCAAGAGGGAGAAGGCGAGGCGAATGGCATGAGAGCGTGATCGGAACTGAATGTGAGCTGCGTGGAGGGCTGGAATCAGAGCGGGGAGCGAGGAATCAGAGTTTGTATCGTCGCTGTCACTGCGACAGAAATCCAACCTATGAGTCAGAATATTTCTAAAAGCAGCTGAGGCGGGATTTCGAAGCGTTGTGTTCAGTGCGGATACATCAGATGTAGTAAGTGGAACGTGATGCACAAGAGAAACAAGTGCCGTTAGAGGATTAGTAAGAAAATGTTTAAGATGAGCGAGCTAGGATACATTGATGCAGTAAATACAGTGATGAAAGATCATAGGGCGATAGAACTCACCTGAAGAATGTTTAGTAACGCAGGAACGGAGTGATTGAACTGGGTAGCATATTCTGTCAAGTATTCGAGCACGGCCGGTCCTAAGACAATGTCCAGCTTGTCATTCAGATCGACATCCGAAGGGAGATTGACAAATGTCTATACGCAGTTGGCATTCGAGCGACTATTCATGTGGTGATGGGGAAACGCACCTTGATGACAACCTCCTCCAAGATTCTTGGTCCGCTAGGAACGACCATAGATTGAATGCGTAAAAGTTTGAGCGTTGCAAGAGGATAGGTCACATGCAAGTACGAATGCGGGGATAAAGGCGATTGCGGAGAAGAGAGAGATATTAACAAGATCAGAGGAAGTGCGGGGACATGTTGACTGCAGATATAAAACATGTCTTGCACCACACCGGGATCAAACTGCTCAAAATCATGTAGTAGGAGAATGAGTCTTCGAGGTTTTGTTTCCGGTTCTTGAGCCAGATACCAAGCCAAGAGCACACTGATATCATACGTAGCTAATGTTTTAGCGGAGGATCTGAAAGTTGAGGCAGGATGTGAGGCAAAGAGAAATCCATTTACAATGGCTTTCATTGCAGTGGTCAAATTGACGCAGTCGGAGGGGTATAGATGTGTAATCAAATGCAGTTGGGAGACGATAGAAGATAGAAAATACGCGTCCGAAGTCGGGTTGGCCACAGCGATTGTGGGTATTTCTGCATATGGTAAGGCCAGCAAAGGGATGTCGTTGTCGTAGTCACCACTGTACGCCAGCTCAATCTTCTCTACAACTTCGGCCACAACTGGCTCGTATAGTTGATGTAGTAGGGTCTACCATTATCTCAGTTATAGTTTCACATTTGCGCCGCGCAAATACACACACCTGGATTTGATTTGAACATTTGCTCCAAGCCGCTTTGTACGCGTCCCATCGCAGTTCGGGGCCGTTCGGAAGGTCGAATGGGAGATTTGGAGGTGCTAATGGTTCCAAAGGTTTCGCGTCTTGTTGTTGGTCTCCTTTAAAAGGAATATAGAGTACTGTCTGCAATCTTAATTTTCATCTAGCTAGAGCGAATTGAAGAGTCAGATGTTACCTCATCAGCTTCATTGAGATCGACCATGGTAAAAGTAATAATCTGACCTCAAGCGCTGAGGTCGTTTTGTAGGGTCTGACACGTGACCGATTCTGTTGTCTCTATATGTATGTAAGTCAACAACCATGACATATATTTCCTCTTTTGGTGTTTACAAATTACCGTCATTCTCTCGGACGGAAACAAGTCGTTGTTCATCGGACTTGACATTCAACTTTAGAAGATTATGATATTTCTCAGTGCCCACGCACTCATCAATCGGCTACCTATGAGCCCGACGAAGTGCCTTTGGGATTTAACCTGCAGGTACAGGTACTCACTTCCTCGGAGTCTACGTCGCGTAATCAGACGGGCCTAAAATCCCTGGAAAACTTCGCAAAAGTGACCTGACCAAGTCATGGTATTCAAGCTGGCTCCGAGCTCTCAGTCGGCTTGGACCTATCTGTTTTGACAACGCAACTCGAAATCAGTATTTGAACGGAATTGCTCGCACAAATTCTATGGTATATAATGTACACATAATCTTCGAGTCTTCAAAAGCCATTCAACTCTAAGAAATCACCACTTCCAGTTATTGAAATCGTTCATATACCCCCCGAAGTAGCAATCATGTATTCAAAGAAGACTCCTCAAGCTCCGCCAATACCTCGTGGAGGAGCTTGCAATAATTGCAAGTACGTCGTTTTAGTCTAAGTCAACTATGTCTTTCGCTTCTGATACCCAATCCACTATCTACAGACGACGAAAGATGGTGCGCCTCGGGTTTTAGTGCCACATTCTTCTCTCCTCACATCGACTCACCTTCCGTGCTGCACAGAGATGCGACGGCCAAAGACCTATCTGCGGACCGTGCAGCAGATCATCGTCTCTCGTAGACTGCCAGTACGGACGTACTCATGCAGACCGCTTGCAAGAGCAGATCAGCGTCTTGGAGACGCGTTTGGAACAGCTCCAGAACGGACCTAATGATTCTAACACGAGGCCAAACCCTCTTGTCCTCCACGATCCTTACGCTTCGAGGAACTTTCCTGTCCTTGGCCATAATACGCCGACGGTGAGTACGACTGTACATCTTGTATCGTTACATGTTGGAGCTGAACCATCTTTGTTAAGGAGAACGAACTGTATGTACATATCTCCTAGTTTCACATCTTTTTGTTCGACAAAAATTAATACTCTCGAAATTTCCTCTGACATTTTAGCATAGAAGCGTTCCTTCCTTACACTTCCCAGCTCGGGTTCTTCTTGAACGCCAAGACCCTTCTCGACGCATTTTCGAATCCTATGTCAGATCCTACACAACGTCCCACACATGCGCTCTCAGCCTCCATGGTCCTTCTTGGAGCGTATTTTAGTCGTTATCTCATTCAAAATTCCAGCATCACCTTAGAGCTCATAGAGACGTACTTATCAAAAGCGGTTCAAGCCACTTCACTCGGTCTTTCCGAAATGCATCCTCAACGAATCCTCCATACTCTCCAAGCCAATATAGTAATCGCACACTACTTTTTCCTCCACAACCGCGTCATAAAAGGGAAATGGCACTTGGATCATGCGGTTTCGCTTGTCCTGAGTGCTCGTTTACACCAAATACGAAGTAGCTTAGTCCAATTTCAATTTCCTAATAGAAATATACAGAATGTATCGGAGGAGGGCGAACAAATCAACGCTATGTGGACCGTCTTGGCACTGAATTGTTTGTGGTCAGCCGCAGAAGGCATTCCTGCGTCTATAGCGTATACTACAGAGCAGAGAAGAATAGATACGCCGTGGCCGTTGGACAGTGGGAGCTATTCTGAAGTAGGTTAAGCTTAAATTTGCGTGAATATTCTTTGACAGAGCCCGGTTTATAGACCACCCTGCCGCCCAGTCTGAAAGCCAGCCATACAATTCAAAAGTTTCTTTCTGGTATCCCTGACGAGGGAAATTCAATTTTGGCTCTACATGCGAAGGCCACTATTCTATTTGAACAAACAACAGTATTTTGGAAACGTTACACAGACGGCAGTAAGCTCTTCCAGTCACTTTTCAAGTTACAATACCACTGAAGTATCAATATCTACACTGAATCAGCTCAACCGCCATCAAGCGCAGCTCGGACTTTCACGAATACTACAGAATCCCGAGATTTTCAATCTTCTTATCAAACCCTTTCATCTCTCTTAACTCATCTCCTCAACAACATTCCTCCTGTCGATGGCAATCAATTCCGACCATACCTCGAACAGGACACAAAATTGCGCCTATTAACTATCCATATTGTAGTCCGAGTGACTATAATCCGACTACAATGTACATTCAGTGCTTATTTTCCCTTCCGTGGCCCTGTTCTATTGGAGATGGCGAATGGCATAATGGAATGTTTAACCAAAGCTGATGTAGACTCTATATTTCTGGATCCTATCATGGCAGTGGGCACTCCTAAATTCTAATTTCCACGGTCTCACTTCATCACTGAGTATTCGTCCACTTTTAGGTTCTCCTGAGAGCTCCTGCTGCAATATTTATGGGAGCAATCAGAACATATAACCGTACCGGGCACAATTCAGCGGAGGTGCAAAATCATACTAACAATTTGAACCAAATCAAGCACTTGATGGCTCGGTATTCAAACGGTAATCCGCTAATGGGTGGGTGTTCGGTTTTGGCGGTCAAATCACTTGTTATGGACGCTGATCGCTCTCTCTCTTGTGTCCTCAGCCTCAAAGTTACTTGAGATTGATCAACAGTTAGCTTCACTGAATAACACTATGTATTAAACATTCTAGGATGAATATTTAGGAATAGAATCCGTTGTGTCTCGCCAACAAGTCTTTGGAAATTTATTCATAAAATTTGAATTTAATAGGAGTAGTAGTGCTTTCTTTAGACATGTCGAAGCGCAATGATTCAGACCATCCTGCTGACTCAATTCTTGAATCTGCCTCTTTAAAACACTTGGAACAATCCAGTATCATAGATATTGTCAGCAAGCATTGATTAATGATTCCTGACAGTGATGAGCTCGAGTCGGAGATGTCAATCTCAATGCGATTACGTAGAATTAGTATTACTTTTTTACTTTTGAGTGCTTAAGTTTCCGAGCCAGCATTTATTCGCCTCGACAAAACAATGAGTTTATTTCAAGATGATCTCGAAGGAAGAGATCTTGGCTGCCACTTATCGATCGAGGGTCTGCTTGGGTCTGCGGATTTTTATACATCGAACGGCATCAGCAAAGCATCAGCTTATTGATTGCTTTCGTAAAGCATGCTGTTCAAGCATGCCTCAAAGGTAGAAAGGAGAAGGCCAGAAGTATATAAAGTTCCCGAGTACTTAGAATAGAACGTTAATTATTTGCTTCCCCCCTCTGAGCTCGGCAACCTTGATCAGGTCTCTCCATAATCTCGGGTTTTTCTCGACACCCGTGCAACCTGACATACAGCCCAACACCAACAGGTCGTCTATGGGCCCATCCTTACAACCATTATCATCTTCGCATTCCTCATCGCCACCTTGCATCTATTCGCCGTCCATATCAAAATCACTCCCTCTCGGAACCTCGCCATACCTACCCCCCGAACTGACCGACTACATCCTGGACTATTGCCACGACGACAAGCACACACTCTTCACCTGCAGTCTTGTCTCCCATTCCTTCAATGTAACGTGTAGGTATCATATCTTTGGGAAGGGGTTTGATATTTCGAATACGCCGGAAGTACAGGGGAAGAGGAATGTTAGTGAGGACGCTCAAATGAACTCAATGAACCAAGAGCACAAAAATCAAAATCCTGGACCCGAGGTAGTATCGGGTTTCAATTCCATCAACTATGCTTCAAGGGCAGCATCATTTGTACGGATCGTACTTAATCCGTCATCGACGGTGGCTCCGTTCTTGCAGGAGCTTTCGTTGATTGTACGGCCTTTATCCTTTTACTCTTCGCCGGCGACTCGATCCGCAGATGCATGGCTCGACGAATTATTGGCTCTGCTTCCTGCAACCAGGACAATCTCTTTTCCTTCACAAGCTCTTTCGTCCCCTGCACCAAGGACATCTTCACCACTCCAAAGCCCCTTCCACCTCCGTACCCTTCGAATTTTCCGACACGGCACTGACCTTTCCCCCTTCTCTCGCCTCGCCCTGCATCAGAACTTTGCCAACACAGTAACAAAGCTGGCGTTATTCGAAACAACATTGCAGAAAAGGAGTTTAAAGAGGGACATGGAGTGGGTGTGTGGATTCGAGAAATTGGAAGATTTATTGTTTTATGGACATCATCGTGGAGAGCAGTGGATAAGGAGAGACGGGGCGACTGGAGATACGGACAACGGGGATCCTCCATGGGGAAGGACTCATCCGGAACTGACGTTCGACTTGAACGACGATCTGGATGCAGTAGACGCCCAAGGGAGAACAACTATACGACTTCCGCAAAGTATTCGTAGACTCCGTTTAGATCTACCAGGATCTGCTTTGGAAGCAGTTATGAGGTGGTTGTTGGCCCATGCGTTTGGATATGGGCTGAGTAAGGCAAACTCGTCGAATGAGGTTCAAAAGAATCTTGGTGTAGGAAATTTCCAGGCGAAAGAAAACGAAGGAATCCCTTGTGTCTCCACTCTACACATCTTCCGCATCATGCAAAACGAGGCACCAGCGCTGAGAGCATACCTCCGTGCGTGCAAGGATACCCTGGAAGATTTAATGATGTTTTTGTATCAAAGTAGCACAAATCGAGGTGAGCTGGCAGTCAAGTTTCCCCAGTCCGATTCGCTGATTTGGACCTGGAGACGACTTCGACTTGTCCACTCAAACCGTTCTGCGATCCCTCTACTTGGCGTCGAACGGGTCCAGACCAATGAAGGTTTTGCATGATATTCTCTCGACCCTTTCAACACAACCTTCTCTTATCCAACAGCACAAAATTTATTTGCAAATTCCCCGATGGCAACTTGCATCAGACAGCGATGCATGGGACTCTCTAGACACAATATTAAATGCCTTGTTAGAGTCTTCAATTCCGACATCAAATTCCCGAAAGTGGCATGTCTCTGCAATCGTAGACGGGCATCACAATGACCGCAATGGGAGCGGGGAGGATGATCGACTGGCGCTGGATAAGCTAAGGGAGAGATTGCCTTTATCGACGTCATTCCTCTGGCCGTCCTTGTCGTCCGCTTCGTGTCCAAATAAAGCTGGTAAGTTCACCATGATTAGCCACGGAGCAAAGGAAGTAACAGAGTACGTCGACGAGGTTTATGGGCGGATGAGGGTAAATTTAACTCATTCAAGACCTGGCATATTGGCTGACCTTCGTTGGCTAGACGTTCTAAATTTCAACTCCATCAAATATCAAAAACGCAACCGCAAGCAGGGGATTCGTGCATGCCTTTGAGATTTCGCTCATGGAAGACATGGGAAGAGCAAAATAAGGGACAAATGCATGAGTACATACACATATCACCCAAAACTATGCTTTTGACAGGTAGAAATCGTACTGCAGGATCATCCACACCATAGATACGCCTGTGCATCCATAATTCAATATATCGAAGAAAGCGTGAACAAGCGATGAAGGTACGCACTAGCTACGATCAACGGACTAGTCACAGGTCCATTGAGTTTCGCCGTTTTGAAGATCAAGAGTTCTGAAGTGAAATGGCTGAATGCAATTAGGTAGGAGATGATACATATATCATAAATCCTATACGAGAATAGATGTTCAGCAAATGGAACGCGGTTGTGAGGCCAAATCGCGTACGTCTTCTCGTGAATGTGGTATGCGGCGTAGGCACGAATCACAGCAGAAGTCATGGTCCAGGTACCAAAGGCACGAGCTTGAAGAGGGTTGACTACCGTGTACAAAGCATTAGCTCATGTTTCTTGAGTATTGCTTAGAGATAAACACACCAAGATGAGGAGTACGTGCGTAGAGTCGTTGAGTGAGCTTTAAAGTGGCGTAATTTTGTACAGCGTTAAATACTGCAGCAGAGGCCACTGTAAGCTGCCATATGGGTAGCCAGCCTTCAGCAACAGGTAGAACTAAAGCGGAATTTGATTTCAGAAAGAGCCAGATACTAATGGAAGAAAAATACTTGCATGACTTGAGAACGTCCATCGCGGTGAAGAGAAAAAGTCAAAGGTGCTTAGTAATCAATAGACTGAAAAGTTGCCCCGGACGTACTAGACTAGCCGCATGCTGCAATGAACGTGGACGCTGACCATGGGCGACTTCTTGCTGAGGGTCTAAATACTGGTTCTGCACTGAGGAAAGTGTCCAGCAATTCAAGTATTTCCAGTCAAGCAAGCGGAGCCAGCCTCAACCGCCGACCCAGGACCCGTGGTCGTTCTCGAACGATAACAGGCAATTCGAACACGAAGCCAATCACTGCTAACACAGACAACCATGACGAGCTAGTGCCTAACAACACGCGTCCTGTGGCGGCGGACACAAGCCGGGCGGAAGAAGCAAATATGGACGAGCCGATAAGAATGGTACGTTAAATGAACGTTCATAAACTAAAAATTTACATGGTCTGACAAGTTGTAGACTAAAGCTGCGAAACAGGCCTCGCAGCTGGCTGCTATAACGACTAGACCACCTCCATCTGCATTTTCCCGAGTACCACTTTCCCAAATTGATTCAGGAGAGGGCGCTGGAGTGAATGTCCGAGACTCCATGATCACGCAAGAGTCGGAGCAAACAAATAATTCTACACTCTACCCACTGTCATCGTTATCCTCCGCGACTGCTTCTCCTCGCTCTCCTACGTACTCAGAACGCTCTATGCAGATTGAGGATTTCAAATCTTTTGACGACGACGACGTATCCTACCGCCTTCGACTTCTAGTCAACAACAATTACTTTCTCCCTCCCGCTCATTCTAAACCACTTCCGACTCAAATGACTCCTACGACTAACCCGAACGCGTCGAAAAAGCCGGCCGCACCAACATTCCTCGACTATTTTCGGATCGGCAGATCGAAATCCAAGCCTCCGACGCCAACTTCTGAAAGCGGCACTGGCCAGGCTCTAACTCCTGCATTACGAACAACCTCGGATGCCACTGCGGTCTCAGGACTTCCGATGCAGATGCAAACTGCAGCATCTACATCTTCCGCTCCTCCTCGTACATCCAATTCGGCTAGACCCGCAGACCGCTCAGGTCGCGTCGTAGTGGTAAGAGAGAAAATGGCCGACCTGGCTAGTGCAGCCAAACAAGCTGAACTTGATATGAAAGTCCGTTCGTTACAACGCGATTCTCGTCGCGACCAGGTCGTCAATTTACCATCTATAGACGACGTAGTAGATCCTACAGATGCAGTGGATTTACCGCTCCCCTCTTCAGCATATCCTTTTGCTGTTCAGACATCGAATCTACATGGTCTAGGCGTCAATGAATCAGTAGGTGCTGCTGCTCTGGCGTCTCGTCTGCCACCTCCTCGAGATAGAAGTCCAGCGCTATCCTCCATGGGCCCGGATGATGATGATGATGATTGGAAAAGGGCATTACTAAAGGCTGCTGTTGGACATTCATTTGATAATCTCAATGTTGCCGCGGAAGGTGCACTTGCTCGATCTCCCAGATCTCCTTCGTCGTCTATAATGTCATCCTTGCCACCAGTTTCAGCTACAACATCACCTGTACCGGCAATCTCCAACTCGGTCGCAGCAGGAAGAATCAATAAAAAGATCATCAGCAGTCCTATCCACCTAGATACCACATTAACCAAGTCCCCTAGTATCCACAGTGCTAGCTACATCCAAACCAATACTTTTACCAATCACCCTCGACCTCGAGGATGGTCATCTCCCGCTTCTCCAACTTCACCTTCTGCTGCACCTTCACCCATACCCATTCGTACCGAGACACCCTTGACTCTGGTGCCGCTTATGCCTCCTCCAAGGTCTTCCAGATCGCCCAAGTCTCCCAAAAGAGAAATTATTAATTTGGTGTATTCAATCTCGCAAACTGATCTGACTGAAACAGCGGGCAACGGTTTGGCAGCTGTTGCGGCATCGTCCTCACAAGCTGAGACTGGAGCGAGCACTAGCCATGCATATACGATGACTCCGCCACCTGGACACTGGAGAAGCGGAGCAATAGGTATGGCGCCGCGGGAATCGTCTGAGTCATCTCAGTCGTCATTCAGACCTAGGGACTCATCTGACAGGGAAACAAACTCGAGTAGTACGAGTCAGAGTAGGCGTACAGGTGGAAGTGGCGCAGATGAAGGCGGATATGTCGAGACCCCAGATTCATCGTCTGTGTATTCTACCAATTTGCCCGACGAAGCTAGTTTTCCGAGGGCTACTTCGTCTATGTCTACGGTTACTTCGACAGCACACTCTCCCACTACCTCTGCGTTCCAGGATGCCTTGAGTCGGAATCCATCAGAATTGGCAATTGATGGTGTCCGCGAGGCTCGCCCGCCACAGACCGATTTGACTGAGTCGACAACGAACGTTATTACCGCAACTCCTCCTACACCGTCATTGTTAGTACCTATAATTGAGACCCCAGCCCCTTCAGCATCAGTATCATCACCGACCGAGACTTCAGCATCTCCAAACCCCGCAGCTCCCGAGTCCCCTGGGACTTCTACGGCTTCTTCCATGCCTTTACCATCCATTGCCCCTATTCGAACTGCCTCTCTTCACTACAGAGATCTTCGAAATCGGCATTTTTCCGCAATCGTGCAAGACAACCCTTTTCCGCCTCATTCTTCCCATG
This sequence comes from Lentinula detonsa, assembly GCA_027921405.1. NCBI lineage: Eukaryota > Fungi > Basidiomycota > Agaricomycetes > Agaricales > Omphalotaceae > Lentinula > Lentinula detonsa. The sequence goes on from JANVFU010000007.1 coordinate 1,531,649, forward strand.
CACTATCTGCATACCCCACCAATATGCCTCCTCCACCCACACTCGCGCATCGCTCGGCCTCAGACCACGGACACAGTAGCACGTTTATTCTCCCTTCGCCAGCATCGAGGAAGAGACCTCCTACTGCTCCTGCTGCTCCGGTGTTAGCACCGAGGATCGAACTCATCGAAATTCTAGCACCGGAGCCAACGACTCCCCCGTTTCCTTCTTTTACAACTTTACCTTCCCTCACTTCCCTGCCGTCTCCTTCGCACTCCCTTCAATCCTCTTCATCTTCTCCGCCTTCCCAACCCTCTCTTATCGAGCGCCGCCACCATGGAGGTGAGAATCCATTACGTGGAAGTCTACATATCCCTACTTCCATCATACCTCCAGCGATCCACTCAGCACCTCCTCCTTCATCATTCCCTTCTGTTCCTGGACCATCTTCTATGATAATGAATTCCCCTCCGTCGTCTTCTATGTCATTCTTTGATACTATACAGAGTCAGCCGAATGCGATGGACTTCTTGGACGAGTCTTCTGATGAGGATGCAGATGAGGACGAGAGTGAGAGTGGGGATGACGATAGTGCGAGTGAGGATGAAGAAGGTACGGCTGACAATAAAAACCATGACAAGGATGATGATGATTTTCGCACTGCGGAAGGAGCTGCGGAAGGAGAAAGCCCAGAAAAAAGAGGAGAAGTATCTGTTGCCCATCCGACGTTATCTTCTCTCTCTGCCTACTCCACTCCATCAGCCAGACGCCCATCAACAAGTCGTTCAAGTCACTCAAACCGCTCAGCCCGTTCGACTCGTACACCTCTCATGCGTTTAGGGAATCATTCCACACCATATGTCTCGCATACCTCTCTTCATGCATATGCCAACAATACACCTGCATCATCCGGAGTTGCCGGAGGTGTTGGAGGCATCGGTTCTATCGACCACAGACAGCCTATTGGGAATATCCCAGTGAGCAAACCTGCTAGGGAATTCTTCGCAAAGAAGATGAGGGATGATGAGCAGGTGCTTGAGTCGAAGTGGGATTTATGGAGATATACAAGGCAGGGTGAGGGTACGGAGGGAGCAGCCGGGTCGGGAGTAGGAACAAGCGCAGATGTCAATACAGGGCCTGAGACAGGAGAGGAAGTCGCGGCAGGCCCGAGTTACTCGTATGCTTACTCTAGCCATCCATATGCGCGTGCGTATGGTCCTCATCATTCGAGGAATCACTCAAGAGATGCGCCTTCGTCATTTACGGGAGTTCCCGTTGGTAGAAATCGTACAAGGGCGACGTCCTCGTCCTCAGATCGTGGATACGGGTATGGGTATGGAAGTCAGAGCGGTCGGCAAACGCCAACTCGAGGTCTTACTCAGGCTCAGCAGAAGATGGAGTCTAAAAAGTTAGATGGGATGTTGAAGATGCATATGGAAGCTGAAAAAGATCAGATGAAGAGGATGGCGGAGAGACTCAAACAGACGCAGGGTGGAGCTACCTCTAATGTTAGTTCAGAACGCTAAAGCGTCTGATGTTATCAGTGGTGCTGAAGGTAAAATCTATCAAATTTCATTTTTCTACTGCTTTTTATTCATTCTTCCTCAATTTCTAGATATTCCTCCAGTGCAATGAACATTTCTTGTCGAGTGCCTGCTTATGTTGCATGGTACATATGTATATGCTTGCTCACATCCCTCATTCTCTCCTTTCCGTTAACGTCGCATGTCTCCTTGCAAAGATGTGTTTCTTTCTATGTTGTGCTCCATCACGTTTTCGCAACGATTTTTTCCTTGTCAAAGCTCACATTTCCACGTACGGCCTTGTTACCTTCTGGAATGCAATTACCACGTTTATATACGCATTTATGATCCCCGCGACCTTGACCATATCTACAACCTACCCATGTACATACTACCGTTGAATCTACCTTCAATTGTATATATTGTCTTCAAACCCCCATATCCATTCACAGGACACTTGCTTATACCGCTACTTTTGGCGATACCCATACTACATAACATGACAATTGGAAGATACACGCACTCTGCAAGTCCTGAGAATCATTGCTTAGAGACGGACACGAGGACACGAGGATTAGTGTGAGTTGGCCGGTACACTATGATAGTAAAAAAACAAAGTTGAAACCCCAATGCATTAAGAGGGAATCGAACCCCCGGCGGGTCGAAACTAGTGGTTCAGTTCCGAAACATGGCAACGACTTTGTTTATGCTGGTTCGCCTTATCCTCGGAGACGGCCGATAAAGCGTATTCGAAAGGAGATAGCGGCTACGGCTATGGGTCACACAAAGACAGACGGACACAGAAGTCCAGTCAGGCAACTGGCTGGCCATGGGTCGGCCTCTCATCAGCAGTGCGCTCGCAGTAGGCATCTGATATTGGTCACATGGGAGGATGCCCCCAGACTCATTCCCACTGAACGAAAACCTACGCATATGCTGTGGTCCCCGATGCTAAGCCAACACTGCAGTTGGATCGGGTATCATGTGGTGCACGGCCATGTGACATACTCCACCCCGCGATTAGGGAGTCATGTTCTGTTGCTACAGTAGAACCGGCAGGTTAGGGCAGCGGTTAAGCCCTCTGATGAGCTCCTTCGCAAGAGCGAAACTTGCTACAAAGTCCCTACCTTTCGGGTTCGAACCCCCAAGCTGTCAAACCCAGGTTACCACTACCCCATTAATGCATGAATGCCGAAGTGGCTTATGTGCGCCTCGAATGTAAACGTTCTGGACAAATGAGAGAAAACCTACTATTCGTCTCTCCAGTCGTATTCCTAATCCCAGTGTCACGATCCTGCCGTGACTGTCGATACTCTACAGTCTGCTCCCCTCTCTTTACCCATCTCCTCCTCACTGGCTCTCTTCCACCCACCACATCCTCTATAAACACTTTAGCAGTTTGAAGAACCGTCAAGGCAGGTTCGAGGCAGGTGACATGGCCGGCATTGAGTAGAATTCTTCCTTGCTGCCTCGGAGCACCACGTTGGTTGTATACACGATGTGTTACTGCTCCTGTTCCTAGAACGTCTGAGTCTTCCTTATCTTCCAAGTCTATTGCCAACAGGCTTTCTTGATTCCTGACGAACTCAATCAACGCCTCCACACTCCTGAACCAATCCACAATCGAGCCCTCGCTAGGAAAGATAATCGGTTCATATTCGTACAACGAGTCCCCAACGTAGAGCATCGGTTGTTCGGATGTAGGGTCATAGACCGTCAGAGAGTCGGGTGTGTGTCCTGGGGTATGAAGGATAGTGATTCGGTTTGAGATTGTGTGACCATGCGGAACAAGAGTTGGTTTGTACTTTGGAGTATGAATGTTGAGGAAATTGCAAAGACTGTGCTCCGGGATATTATGAAAGAATTCAGGATAATGAGAAGAGGCGAGGATGAGAGAGTCGGAACTGATGAAAAAGGATAAAGTGTTGAATGAACAATCAAGCAGTAGTCGACGTACAAATGCTCCACACCCACTTCGACGGGCGTTGAATCAGCCAAGCTAGAATTATGGGCGGAGATATTCACTCACGAATATGATCATAATGGCAATGTGTCAATACGACGATATATCCCATCCTTCCCTGTCTATCATCATCTCCATTCAAGGGCTTATTGTCATTATCCGTAACTTCAACCGTTTCAATAAACTCTCGAAGACTGCTTATTCGAGCGTTGGGATCATTGGACGCTCCTCCACAGCCTGTGTCAATCAGAATGATTGTACCGTGCCTCGAGCTCAGGACAGACTCGGATTTGGCTGGGATTATGATTGCGTAGACATAAGGATGCTCGGAGTAGATATCGTCAAATTCTTTGATGAGGAATGTGCTAGACGTAAGCCGGGTTGCATTGAAAGCACTGCGTTTGTTGTCATTAGCCATTAGTTGCAGAGAGACGTCGAGTTGAAAGCCACGGGGCTCGCTTTGATTGGTCCCCTGAAGGCAGAAACTATACCTCTTAAACGTTTTAGGAGTTTTAGACGACATAAATCGCACTATACTCACACGAGCTGCCGCTCTCTTGTTGTTACCTCTGAAATGTTCGCTATCCAAGTTTTAAGTTTTCAAAGTCCAGAAGCAGGAACCTATGAATATCCCGCTCATGGGTGCTGCCAGGAAAAGTCGCGGGTATTTGCACATGCTTGCATTTATGTATGAACGTGACTGCGTATAGCCAAGCTTTGACCTTGCCTTATAGGTCGACCAGGACCTATCCTTTCTTTCGCGTTGGCGCATCCGTCGTGCAACCAGGCGCAAATACGTTTCTCGCACCAGTAGCTCAACTGCTCCCCCTATAACTGGTCCTGTAGCTCTGGCATTGAAATTACAATGAATCAACCCGCAAAAACAGACGAGATCAAACCATCGACACCAGCTGCCCAATCTATAACCCCTCAGCCCGTTCCAACAACATACAGCACATGGGCTCGTCAGTGCTTTACTCACTGACTTTTCCAGATGATTTCTGACGCGTTTTTGAAATCAAACAGACATCCCCATCGATCCAGCTTTACAAGCACAACCAGCACCAGGAGCAAGTCAGGTCACTCAAGCTGGACAACCGACACCAGTATACCAATATTCACCATACTCTTATTATCAATCCTACCAAAATCAGTATGCAGCTATTCCCCAGGTGACAACAGCGTCGACTCCGACGCCAGTTGTGGCTCAGAGTAGTACGTCCACACCGAGTGTTGCTGCAAATTCAATAGACACGTCGGATATCAACACTCTCAGGGACGCTCTGGGTAGTACTGGTGTTGATTTACGAGTGCGTAACATCTTCCGACTTTGCATTTCATCATTTTATCTCATTCAATCCCAGGCCGAAGAGGAATCCCTTCAGCGAACCTCCGATAGCAGTCTAACCTACCGTTCTTACGAAGACCGAACTCGGAAACAACCCTCAAAACCCAATTTCAACACAACCTACCTTTCCAACACCATTCTACAGATAACTTCCGCTCATAAACTCACCAACCCACATCCTTCCGCAGACACCGTCAACTACCTCGCTCTCGCTCTCCGCGCGAGACTCCAAGACCTCATAACTGCAATGATCACCGCCGCTCGACACCGAACCGACACGCAATTCGACAGTGCACCGTCAATGTACGAGGACGGGTCACCGATGTGGAGTATCCTCGTCCGGTCAGACGTCGCCAAGCAGCTTGCTGCCCTCGAAAAAGTCGAGAGGGAAGAAGAAACAAAAATACGACGGGAACGCAAGGAGCGCGCGGATATGGCAGCTGCGCAAGCTGCCGCTCTAGCTGCTCAGAGTGTCGGTTCATCGAACGGTGGTTCGGGTGGTGTAGAGGACGATCAGGATGGGTTCGGTGGTGGGGCGAAGAAGAAGAGGAAGAAGGACGGACCGGGGGTTACGGCGAAGAATATGTCTGCAGATGTGCAGAAGAAGATGTCGAATGCGGCGGCTAGTCATGCTGCCGGTCTAGCTGGGCGATATGCGTGGATGACGGCTGGTGCGTCGTCAACTCCGAAGAAGCCTGCTGTTGCTGCCGCTATTCCTTCTACTCCGGCCATCTCTACCACTAGTACACTAGGCGCCTCATCATTAACGGGAGGTCCGACATTGACAACGACTGCTACGGCTGCTACCAGTACAATACCGACGGCAAGCACCACTGGAAGTGGCTGGGCCCGACCTTACGTTTCTGCGACGAAAAAGGCCACAGATTCGCCACCACAGGAAACTTTCGGAGAAGATACAAGGACTGCGATTACTATGCGAGACGCGATGTTTGTAATTGAGAAGGAGAAGGGACATGGAGGAGGGAGAGGTGCTGCGAAGGGATGGACTTGAAGAGAAGTCTCGAGATGGCATCTGAATTTAATAATGACAGTGTACGTTACGGACAACACAGTAAATCTACTTGCTCATCTGTACAATTGCTACTCGCTGCTGGGAGATTTTCCAATTCTTGAGCCTGAACGTCTTTCCCGTCAAATGAACTGGACTAATACATTTCCATGACCATTCTACACCTCGAAACTTTATTTCGCATTCTCTTGTTCATTCGATTACCTGGTTTACCGAAATCTATCCACCAGAAACCGGACAAATCACCGCAACTTCCATCCCATCTTTCAACTCCACCTTCGTCAAATCCTCATCGTCAACCATCTCCGCATCAATGCTCCACTGACTAGAATCGAGGATTTTCCGTAGAGCTTCTCCGACAGCCTGTCCTTTATTGTTTCCTTTCTTCCTATCACCTTCGCTCGTCCCAGTCGTTCCACCATTGAGGCTGCTCTGCGAATGCCGCTCAATCAATAATTCTGTCAGCTGCGAAAGGTATAATCCTTTCTCCGGAATCGGAACCAGCTCGTCTGTGATCCCGAGGGTGGTAGAAGCGGCGGCAAAGTAGAGGACTGTGATATGGGCTGGAAAAGACATGGTCAATTCAAGAGCAACGCAACTCTGCCCCTAGATTTGTTACTAGTTTTAGAAGTACGAAAAGTAGTATATACTTACCAAAAACTGTTGTGCAAAAAACAGTTGTTGACGCGTCGGCCCGGGTTACCGACAACCCTCCACAGTCTGCATCGTTGACAATGACCACGATCACTCGAAAGTTCCCTTGGTTCATACGGGACACAGGTACCTCTATAATAGGAACAGTGCGTGCTCTGTTATCCTCTCTATCCCAATTCTGATGCGACCCAGGAATGCTACACGTCTCTAGTCGAAAATCTCGACATCCAAGATGTTGAATGCCTCAAATACTCTCTTTCTAAAGCTTTGGGAATCGGGATCGTGGTCGGTGGATCAGTCATGAAGCTTCCTCAGCTGCTTCTCAGTGCGTAAATTCTCAAATGTGATATCAAAGGCGTGATTCATATCCGTCTAGTTCTCCGGGGTCGTTCAGCAAGGGGGCTTTCCCTTTCAGCTTACGTTCTAGAAACCCTTGCCTATGGCATAAACCTATCTTACTCTTTTAGAAACATCTTCCCTTTCTCAACATATGGCGAGAACCTCTTCCTGACCATTCAGAACATTCTCATCACATTCCTCATCATATTTTATACACCCTCACTCCGCCTTGCTCGCAGACGGAGAAACGCTCAATTATCATACGCCTTCTTAGGTCTACTTATAGGTGCCGCGGCTGTCTGCTACTGTTCAATGCCAATACTAGCATTCCTTCAACTTTCCACTCTACCTCTCTCACTCACATCAAAGGTCCCGCAAATACGTCAAAACTACCGCTCCAAATCAACCGGTCAGCTCAGCGCATTCGCCGTATGCTCACAAATCCTCGGATGCCTAGCGAGGCTATTCACTACCGCGACAGAAGTCGGGGACTGGCTCGTTAGTGCCGGGTTTGCACTCGCACTCGTGTTGAATGGTGTTCTGGGTCTCCAATTGTGGATGTATTGGGGGAAGGATATCGATGAGCGTAATGATGATTATGGCCTCGATGATGCGGTAGCCAAGGGCAGAGCTAATACAGCTTCCTATGCGCCTTGGCAAACACAGTCATTCTATCGAATTGGGACTCCCCCGTTGCCTACTACTACTGGGAATATCAGAAGAGGGACACGAAAAAGCGCGGCCGATCTGGTGTGAATGGAAGCACTATTTGTATCTTGGTTTTACTGCTCAGTCGGCTCATGGTTGGACAAGGCCTTGTTGATCGGCGTCGCGTTCCGTTGGACTGCTCCACTAGGGTATGATGTATTAGTCTCTCTCTGACACTCTGGCATTAACGACCCATTACACTACTACCGCGACGCAGGAGCCTGCGAAAACTCTCCAGGACGTCATTATCGCTGCTTTCTGTAGTTTCATCTCTTGCTGTACTAACGCAAATACATAGTTACAATCCTGTCAGTTCAGTGTATCACTACCTTGAATCTCAATCATCTGCAACAACGATAATCTTCTTCGCAGTATTCAAACCCTTTTGTACCTCCAAGATCGCCTCTCCGCCGCTTTCGAGACCACGAGTGATATCTTCTGTGTATTTAAATTCTCCACTCGCAAGCTTCTTTGGGATGACCTGATAGAATTCGTCCTTGTAGCGTTCATGGTGGGCGGTGACATACAAGCCATTGATACTCAGCTGATTGAAGAGCACGTTCTTGATATTCTTATTTCAAGAGTACGAATCAAATCGTGCATATATCTTCATAAAGCATAAGAGCACACCTTAATCCCGTAATCCTCTTCGCCATTGTACTGCGAGATGTAGCCGCATATAATGATTCGAGCTTGTAGCGCGGTGTTCGCAATCGCAGTTTCGAGAGTAGGTCCACCGACGTTATCCCAATAACTAAAGATTTTCAGAGGAAGTGACGGGCTTTCGTATCTCTGAAACTTACATATCGATCGGGCCTTCCTTGGCTAAAACATCTGCTGTATTTGTGGTCTTGTAGTTGAAAGCTACATCTGCGCCTATCTCCTTGCAGAATTTGACCTTTTCATCCGTGCCGGCAGATGCTATGACTTTCAGGCCATCTTGCTTGGCAAGTTGAACAACGAGACTAGAAAAGAAGATACCACAGAGGTAAGTACAACGCTTCTTGGCGTCGTACATAAAAGATCACCTTCCGACCGGCCCAGCTGCAGTAGTCACAAACACAACCTCACCCTATGGATTGCATTGAATCAGCCGTCACTGGTCACCAGTCCCAGTATGGAAGTACATACTGCTTTGGCTTTGGCATACTCTTTCCAACCATAGTATGATGTCTGTCCGGGCATACCTGCTGCTCCCACATACACAGAATAGGGTAAAGTTGGTTCCGGCCTAACGATGACTTCTAACTTGGTGATATCCTTAGGGATAAAGTACTCGGCAAAATCCAGTACTCCGTAGACGTGATCACCAGCTTTGAACGCTGAATTCTCCGATCGAACGACTTTCCCTACTCCAAAGTTGTACAACCTGAATAAAGTTGACTGAATTATGACATAAGTAGAGGTTCAAGTCCTTACGGTTCACCGACGAAGAATGGAGGCTATGATGAAGATGAAGATAGATATCAGCAAGTGAAGTGCCAGATAAGTTTTACACACGGTGTAGGACTGTCGTTCTGGAGCTCTCATCTTTCCTCGCAAATAAGGATCGACAGAAAGGACAAGGGTCTTCACGAGGACACTGCCATCCAGCGGCTCATTCTCTAGGTCAATGGTACTCGTTGCATCATACACCGTCGTTTTGCCAGGAATAGGATATCCTAGGACGAGATGAAATGATAAATCTAGCATCATCCAAAGACGTGTTGAACGCTCACCAGTCGGAATCTCTTTGAAAATGAGTCGACCATTGGTGATTGGGGCCATCGTTGCGTATTCTGTGAGACACGAACCTGAAGATATCCCTCATCTGAGGCTTATAAAGAGGCATCTCACAAATGAATGACTAAGAAATCGAAGCTTAACAGCACACACAACACACACACACACACAAGTAACGAATTTGGTCTCTAAATCACTACTATGGCGCGACTTGCACGGAATATTTCCTCAAAACTCAATCATAATTCAATCATCTGCAACAACAATGATCTTCTTTGCAGTGTTCACCCCCTTCTGCACTTCCAGGATTGCCTCCCCACCTTTTTCTAGACCACGAGTGATATCTTCCGTGTATATGAACTCTCCACTTGCAAGTTTTTTCGGGATGACCTTGTAGAACTCGTCCTTGTAGCGGTCTTGATGATCGAAGACAAGCAAGCCATTTATGCTCAATCGATTGGAAAGGACGTTCTTCATACTCTAAACGTTATTCAAAATTAGAATTTCGATTGCGCAACAGATGCCTAAATGGACGCAACCTTAATCCCGTAATCCTCTTCGCCATTGTACTGCGAGATATAGCCGCATATAATGATACGGGCTCGCAGAGCAGTGTTCGCAATCGCAGTTTCAAGAGTAGGTCCGCCGACGTTATCCCAGTAGCTATAGATTTTGAGTAATACTGTAATGCGCTTTCATACTTCCGCAACTTACATATCGATTGGGCCTTCCTTGGCTAAAACATCTGCTGTGTTTGTAGTCTTATAGTTGAAAGCCACATCTGCGCCTATCTTCTTGCAAAATTTGACCTTTTCATCCGTGCCGGCAGATGCTATGACCTTCAAGCCATCTTGCTTGGCAAGTTGAACGACGATACTAGACAAATAGAATACGCATACGTCAGTACAATGCTTGTTGGCGTCGCACATAAAAGACTACCTTCCGACCGGCCCAGCTGCAGTGCTAACAAAAATGACTTCACCCTATCAATTGAATCAGTTTTCAGTCAACATGGCCCAGCATGGATATACATACTGCTTTGGCTTTGGCGTACTCTTTCCAACCATAATACGATGTTTGTCCGGGCATACCTGCTGCTCCCACATACACAGAATAGGGTAAGGTCGGTTCATGTTTAACGATGACCTCCAACTTGGTGATATCCTTAGGGATGAAGTACTCTGCAAAATCCAGTATCCCATAAACGTAATCGCCCGCCCGGAATGCTGATGTCTCGGATCGAATGACTTTCCCTACACCATAGTTATAGAGCCTGATGAACGTCGATCAAGGAAATGACAGGCTTGAGGTTTTTGGAATTCTTACACTTCATTAACAAAGAATGGAGGCTATGATGATGATAAATGTCAGCGGTGAAGCGACGCTCAAGCAGTTTACATACAGTATAGGATTCTCGTTCCGGAGCCCTCATCTTTCCCCGCAAGTAAGGATCAACAGACAGGACTAGGGTCTTCACGAGAATGCTTCCATTCAGCGGCTCCGTTTCTAAATCGATGTGGCTGGATGTATCATACGCAGTCGTTTGACCAGGTATAGGATATCCTAGTAAGGCGATATCAATGAACGCGGCGGTTCAATTACATGCTACTCACCAGTAGGAATTTCTTTGAAGATGAGTCGACCGTTCGTAATGGGAGACATTGCCGTACCCTGTGTGAATCTGAGGCCCCGTTATAAATACCGGACGCAAACCCATTGGCTTATAAAGAGCAATATCGTTACTAAGAAGCCCGAACGACTTATGTAGGCATGCATTACTTCTCACGCTGAAACAGACATTGAAAGCAGCAAAAATAATATTGGCTAATTGCCCATTGATCTCTGACGAACATGAGTACATTATCCGCTGCAATATAAATGGACACATCGCGCACTCTAATTCCAGTATTCTGTTCTGCGTAACAATCGTCGGAAATAATTAGACATTGAATGTCGATCCTACGTTAATCTGCCTTATTTTGATCCAAGGCTGTTGCAGAGGTTGATTCATCTGCAACACCTGAATAATCCGTGGACAATGGCATTGAAGGAGCAAGGTTGAATGCCGGGCCAATGAATCCGGTGAAGGCGGATTCCTCTCTCTCCTCTGCCATGGCTTGACATTCTTTAATGAGCTGCCTGAGCTCCTGAGTATGAGGCCCATCTTGATTCCCTTCGATAGCTGGAATCTGAACTTCCCACTCGTCTGAGTATCCATCCGAGGAATACTCCTCACTTTCATCCTGGTCTTCGTCTTCATCTTCACTGTCGTTCTCTTCGTCCTCTTCGTCTTGAGGCAGTTCTCCAAACTCTCCGCCAGTACAGTCTTCTAACCGAATGTTCGATTCGTGACATCTATCCCACCATCTCTCCCATCGATCCATACCATCTACTTCATCATCCTGCACTGGACCATCGGCTTTATTCAGATCATTCAAAAGCGTCCGGCTTAGAATTCTGATACAGCGTAATTGTGGAAACTGGGCCCTGTTTAATGCGCCAAAGTTCAAGTCATTTGAGCGACGAACGACGCGAGATCGGAATGGTTCTTCGGTAGAGAAAATCCTTCCGTAGCCGACACCAAAGGCATAGAGAAGTCCATGAAGCCCAATAGTGTGGATTCGGGGATGAGGAGTTCGGGTGAGAATGCTTGTTTCATTGAAATATGATCCAAGGCTTAACCTCATTGTGTTGCTCTGGCGCCGTCTCTGTCTCGATACACCGTCCGATGGGCTGTCGTCAGCAATTGGGAGCCCGTCGCTGGTCGTGGCAGGCAAGGTGGGTGCTTGAAACCGCCAATCCGCATTGAATGAAAACACTTCGAGCTGAGGACATAATTCAAGAATATCAGGTACCTCCAGAGTTGGGATTGAGTTGAGGTCCAAAATCTTCAATTTATGTCCATGTTTCTCGAGGAAACCAATGATGTCAGGAGTGTCAGTTCTGCTATGACCGCAGTCAATCGAAAGATTTCGCAATCCTGGGAGATTCCATTCCATAGTCTGTTCAAGAAATTCAGAGAAACTTCCGCGTAAGGTGAGCTGCTGAAGATAGGGCAGATTTAGGGCGATATCTTGGGCAGAGCCAAGATGTAAAGATTCATGTAGTTCAGTTGTTTGTGCAGGCGGATCAAATTCGATATGTGCTGCGAGAACGAGAGGAAGCGAATCTAACGCCCAGATAATCTTTGGGATAGCTTCTGCGGAAACGTGCCAGTGCACGGTGTGAAGAGCCTTCCGTGTATATTTGAAGAGAGAATTAGCCACTAGACCGAATATGGCGCTGGGCATAGGCCATTCGACGGTGAAGATTGATAGGTTAGGACAGTGTCGCACAATGGTTGACAATGCATTGCACATATCTTCTTCAGACACCCCTCTACTAGGCGAGGCGTAATAACGGGTGAGATGGATACGCTTGGTCCACCATCCTAAACCTATAGATGACTGTCCTGATTTCTGATTTTTCTCGGCGTCCAAATCCATTATTTTGCATAGAATATGCAGTCGGGAAGGATTATCAAAGAAAAGACAGCGGTAGAGAAACTCAGAACCGAGACGACGCCAAGTCTTACATGTGAGCATGATGGCCTAAGTAAGGAATGTACAACAAGATAAGTTCGAGAGCAGCGGGTGGGAATCGTATCATACACTCACCTTCTTGGTGGCATAGCTTCTTCTCTGTATGATATTGATAGCATCCTGAGGGGATCTCAAAGACCATTCATTCAACGCATTTTTGAACCAAGCAGCTTCCGCCATCACCGTTGGTAGACCATGTCGAAATATCACATCCTCGTCTGCGGCAAGGTCAAAGATTTGAGACAAAATTTCATCTGGAAGTTCCATTGCCGGCAGTCCACTGTAAGTTTGCTGAGGGAATGTAGAAAACTGGAAGAATGTTGTTCAAGATGCACGTGGTCGTGACTTACTCTTGACCCTAGACTGCCCTAATAGAGTATTCGTCAGTAGCCCGATGAACGCGGTGACGCCCCAGCGCCTCGCCGTCAGTATCATGCTCAAATCTCGGTGATCAGTTTCAAGTGAAGGTTCATATACATAACAGTAAGTGCGCGAAGAGTAAGTATATTATAATCCCTAACACTCGTTCCTTGATACGAGGACTTTTCCTCCTTCCTGATCTGATAGTGACAACAGAATGTCAATATGATAGTTTATCACTTGCGCGCAAATCATAAATAAAGACCTGTTCCTGTATGAGCGCACTACCCATTTTCCCCCTCTCCGTTCACATACGCTTGCTCTCAATCTCGACATGTCGAACCCCCAATTATTTCCAGGTGAAAATTCCACTGATCCCACTGTTCTTGATGTAGAGGGTTACGCGCTGTGCGTGTTTTCTGCCGAGGGTCAAAACCCTGATATGCAAGGGTATGCTGTCCGACTATCGAATTTTATTGTCAATGTTTGTCTAGGTGTGTATGCTCACATCTATGCCTGACCATCAATGACCTTTCGTCATTAGCACTACTTATTCGGTACTCGGAGGAGGATGTTGCAGAATCAGTCTCTGTACTCCTCCTACAGGTTTACACCCTATTGGTCTGCGCCTTTGTCAGTTTGATACGAAAGCAGCTCTCAATAGCGGATGCTCATTTTGCCCTCACATCGACTGTCTCCCCGCTTGCGCTTTACCTTCTGTATGCCTCCGTGCGAAAAGCCCTAAGAAAATCATCTTATCTCTTCCGTCGACTGGACGATCATGGAACATACAGCACATTGTCTTTGTTGATGATTCCAATGTGGATCATCATGAACCTGTTGATATACTTCACCGATCTCTTCTCCAATACCTGCCCTCCTATCACTTTTGCGTCTTGGATGTTATTTGAAGGAGGAGCAGTCATCACCTCCTTCATATTTGCGTTCGTTTTCACCGGCCTTATCGTCCTCACATGGATTTTCTATTCCCTTCGGCATTTCCGGGACATTCGTGGGGAATATCGGAGACATAAAAAGAAAGCTCAGCATTGGAAAAGGTTTACTTGGCTCCAATGGCTTCCGTTGTCCTTGAAATCATTCATACTTGCACAATGGTTAATTATCCAAATTTCAATCAGACATCCTCACTCATATTGTTCTACGTTCTGTCAGGGATGTAATAACCAAGAGCCATCCGTGGATATTGACGTTGTCTATCTGTACCACTTATGTTATTTGGGGGTCTTCCTTGATTCTCTATGTGACAGATTTGGGCGAATTTTATTACGACCTTATTTCAGGCATACAATCAGAGAATGGAATTGCTGTCTCCCCTTACACTCCTCCTCCTGGTTATGATCCTCTTGGATATGGACAAGTAAAGTATTCGATTCATTCCATTGATTTTGCCACTAATTATGAATCAAAGTTGCTCGCCGCCGCTGTTGCCTTCCCACCTCTTTGGCAAGTCTTGGGCATGATCTGGGGAAGCCGGACCAAACTGCTAGCTTGGATCAAAGGATATCCCGCTTCGCTCTGGAATGGTATTGTGTTCATTTTCACCGGTCATCGAAATCCCTGGGAGAAGGTGCTTGCAAGAAGAGTTGATGATGAGACATATTCCGAATCTTTATATGATTCTGTGCCGCTTACGGGAACAGACGAAGATGTCAAAACGGTCAAGAGAGCTTCGTCTTTCGTGACCCAGGAAAAATTCGATACGGACACGTTATCAAATCCTGCCTGGAGATCAACGACGTCGTTAGATTACTCTACAGCACATCCAACATCGACGACCTTGTACGATCCTTATCATTCAACCTTGTAAACATAGGAAAAATGATTTAAATTGCAAAACGCATTATTGTACATGTTCAACGCGATGTAGGCCGCGATTATAGAAATACAATCGTTGTCCAAAACTTGAACATGGATTCATTTGACGAATCGTAAGTCGTGTCCCCTTGAAAGACAACCAAGGCAAGGCTCTAGTGACGCATAGCTGAGACGTGTAATAACATGGATGAGGTACACAGACCTTTGAGGAGGTTGTTCTATTTTCGCTTCTTATCCAGCATCTCATTTCCCAACTGCGCGAGAAATTCGTCCGCATCGCTAGAGATTGCTTTGCTCTTTCCATTATTTGGAGAGGGCGTTGAAAACGTAGCTGATTCCAATGAAGCGAAAGGGTCAGCGATAGGTGACTGCTTGGCATTCGCAGTGATGCTAGCAGTAGATGTAGAGTCTGAGCCAGGCTTAGGTCCTTCAGTAGTAGTTTTAGCTTTCTTGCGTTTCGCCTCCAGTATTTTCCTTCGTTCCTCGATTTCTCGTTTCCGTTTTTCGGAGCCTTTAGCTGAGCTCCCAACCTCAGGTGCTTGCATCCCCTCTATCTCTCCTGGACGAACATCAACAGCACCCATTTCTTTTCTAGTCGCATTCGTTTCGAGGTGAGTGGCTTTGAGATCGTCCAATCTAGCTTGACGAGTTTGCTCGTCGAGAGAGAAACTGTAGGAAGCGGCGCCCCTATCGCGAACCTCAGAATTGGGGTCATAATGCTTGTCCAGTGGGTTGTTCTCTTCTGCGTATTCATTCACTATTTGGGTACGACGATCCTCATCAAGATGGAAAGTGGGGAAGTGATTTTGAAGAACTTGGGGATTTCCTGCAGAAAAGCTTAGTAACAAGCCATACTTGAAGGAAATAGTGACTGACGGATAACGCCTCTGAAGAGATATTGTCAGCTAGTTTCTTTTCTTCCAACTAAATGGTAGCTTACTCGTCATCGTCTTCTTGGATTTCCTCGTCAAGCTTCGCCTGCCGGGGGACTTCAGATTTCCGAGCCGTCCGAGTTCGACCATATTCGTCTATATACTCTACCATGGGATCGTCCTAATTTCCTGATCTAGTACCGGGTTACTCGAAGAGACAGATCTGCGTACCCCATCATGCGTAGGAACAGTCAACGATTCATCTACATCGTCGCTGTCTGATTCCCAATTGGAATCAATACCTTTGGCGTCGAACTAGACGTTCATTTGAGTATGACATAATAGACAGGTAGTAGAAGAACGCTTACATCCACCAACAAAGCCTCCATTTGCTTTTCGTTGAGACCCGCTGTTTTTCCTTGGATAAGCTGAGTATATTTTTTAGATTTCCTTTCCAATGAGATTCTGGCATTTTCGAGGGTAGGCTGGCTGACACTTTCGAGCTCTCTGACATCCCTTGCTGCTCGGGCTTGGACGCCTTTGTTCGAGAGGCTCCACTTGGACGATTTCTAATAAAGGCTTGAGCTAAAAGCAACGCAGTTATCAAAGTATCATTGTTACCTTTTCATTAGCAGGCCGTTCAGTTGCGAGTGTGTATGTTTTGCCTGCAGCTTTATCTCGAGCAAACTCTTCTCCCTTCTTAGCAAGGTCCGCTTTAAGATCGAACAGAGAGCCGGCGCTGATGCCTTTCGCCCTTGACTTGGTGCTATGCATTTTCACAAGACCGAAGGAGGAAGAAAAGGGATTACATGATAAAGCCGTGATAAGCGCCAAGCAGTTTGGCTCTGGGACCGCCTTAAGTATACTCATATATCCCTTCCTCTGGGCAAAGCCGCTCGCACCATGGGTAGATCAAACAAATCTCTAAAAAATGCTTTGCACTCTCAACAAACACGCTTAAAAGCCAAAGAAAAAGTATCTCATGCAGTCCAAATATCAGAGCAGAAAGCTCGAAAGCTCGCCGGAAAACCAGTCTCTGCGGGTCCAAGGTAAATAGAGTCACAAGTCGAGAAAATCGGATTACACGGACTGCACTTAGCACAGGGAAAGGGAAAAGGAAGGCGAATGCATCCTCAACGCAAAAATCGACTATACCATTCCGATCAACTGATACTATTCTTCTCATCGGTGAAGGCAATTTCTCCTTCGCCAGGGCTCTCGCTCGACCGTTACATTCAGAGACGGGACTGGCACACCTAGTTCATCTACCCCCAAATAACATAACCGCAACTACATATGATTCGGAGGACGATTGCTATGTCAAATATCACGATGCACGGGATATTGTTGCGAGCCTTCGAAAATGGGGAGTCGAGGTTTTATTCGGTGTGGACGCTACCAAGCTTGAATGGAATTCAACATTTAAGGGACGGAGATGGAGCAAGATTGTTTGGAATTTTCCTCACGCGGGTGCGTTCTTTCATACAATAGCAATTAAAAGTTAATCAAAGTCTTTGGATAATCAGGAAAGGGTATCAACGACCAAGATCGTAATATCTTGTCGAACCAGACGTTGATTCTAGGATTCCTACGCTCGGCCGCAAAATTCTTGAAACTTGGTCCTGTACCAATTGTCAACGGACGCAAGAAACGGAAAGTTTCTAGCGAGGATGAAGACAGAGGCGAGGACGAAGAAATGAGCGACGCAAACCGTTCTATTGATTCTGAGATGGAAAGCCATAGAGGCACTATCTTGATCACTCTCAGGAACGTACCCCCGTATACATTATGGTCGGTGCCTTTTCGCTGTTAAACATCCTTGGCTCAGCACTCACACTGTCAAAAGGGACTTGCCCAAGCTAGCAAAAAATCCACTTCCATCAGCACCGGGTAGCACAACTCCTCAGCCACGCTATATCATTCTTCGGTCTTTCGCTTTCCATCGAGAGATTTGGGATGGGTACCAACATCGTATGACCAAAGGGGCGAGGGCCCATGGGACTGGGAAGACGGGCGAAGGTGGTGAGGACAGGACCTGGGAATTCTGTTTGAAGGACATCCCAAATCCATAGTCTTCTTGTAATCTCGATCCCCTTCGAATCAGCGCGCCATGAATTTAATTTGCTTCCTGCACAACCTTGCAGTTATGAATATGCTAAAGTCATTATAGATTATGACCATCATTCCCGTAGGAATCATACATTCAACATAATTCCCTTGTGTAAAAGCATCCAATCCTGACAACGACGACATGTGCAAGGCCAAACAGCACCGAACTCCACAGTCCATCAAACCAAGTGTCCGCCATTGCAAATACTATCGCTATTATCATGGTTGCCAAGCCGAAACCGCCTCCCTCAGGCCTGTATATTGATGTACTTAAACATTCACAGGCCGCAGTCAGATGGAATACCTACAAACGAAATAAACGTCAGCTGCAAAGAAAGTTACAAAGGATACAACTCACTTTGACAATCAAGATGAAAGATTTCATCGACCGCGTAACCAGTTCATGATACCCACTCATACCGCCGAATGGCCTGAATCTCGTCTGTACATTCAATCGCAGTGTTTCGGCTGGTGCAGGAAGTGCCAACAACGCTTTTCCTGAGTGCGCTGGCCCTGTCACTCCCCGTAAAACAGCGCTTCTCTGGTTCGATTCTCCTTCGCTTGTATTAGGTTCATGTGCATCGTGATCTACCAAGTCCTCTTGAGAGTCGTCATCCGTGAGAATCCTGTGCTTTTCGTTGTATCCGTTGAGCTCACGTTCATCTACCCGACGGCGACTTTCAGACCTCGTCGTTGATGAAGACCCGTTCGAATGGAGCGCTGAAGGGGGAGGAAGAGAGATGGCCGAAGAGGATCTAGGATGAGATCTAGCTCGAGGTTGGTAGATAGGCACCAGAGAGGAGCTCGTGGAAGAAGTGTGTTCGTCGGATATATGTACCATAGTTGGAGAATCGTCGTCGTCATTACCTGGAAGTGACGTGCGCCCGTTGTAGACGTTTCGCATAATACTAGAGCCATAGTTCAGATGGCTTTCTAGTAATGGGTCGAGCTATCAATCAGAAATCAGACACAGATGACAGAATCCTTCACGAAGTAATGCCTACCATTCCATCCCTCACAGCACTCTTCACCTTCTTGCAGGTCGGCCTCTTACTTGGAACCGGATTCAGCAGGTTCTCTAAGAGTACTAAGATCGCCCGGGGAAGTTTTCGTCCTTCAAAAGCCTCAACCAAGGCTGGGGTACTACGAAATCCAGGGTAGGCTAACAACTCTTCCTCAAGTCGATCCATCTTTTCGGCTTCGTCCCGAGCTGGAGGTCGCCGCACCTTAGGAGGGTTCGGACTAGTGGCATTGAGCGGTCCAGTCCCTGTCGGAATATCTGAATCTTGACCTACGCCATCCGTCGAATACCTCCATGGTAGTTTGAAGAACAGCATGCGGTGCAAGACCATTCCTAATGACCACATGTCTGCCTTCGAGTCGATCCCTTGCAGACGCCCTGTTACAGGCGAAGGTAAAGATTCTGGCGCTGTGTATTCAAGAGTACCGGTATTGCCCGAGCGGTTATTCAACGAAGATGCGAGCATGTCACGGGAGGTCCCAAAGTCAGAAAGCATCGCACGAGGACTGAACGGGGGCTTAAGTTTTCACTAACTGATTTCTAGAATCCAACGTCACTTACATCATTTTCCCTCGTCCATCATCCCAAGTGAGCAACACATTTCCTGGTTTCAAATCTAGGTGCAATATTGATCTATCGTGCAGGAAAGCAAGACCTTCGACGACATCTCTGAAGAGACTGTGTACTTCCTCGGCGCTTAACAAATGTACTGGCGTCCATGTTTGTTGATGTCCGGGCGCACTCGTGGACTGAGATTGCTGAAATTGCATCTCTTTTCGAACACGTTCTTTTTCTTGAGGAGAGGCGCGCTGAAAAGCACGGAAAGCACGTATACGCGCTGAGCGGGAATGCAAGTCAGATTCTTCATGTTCGCTGTCCAAGGCATTTGGATTGAGTGAGGCTGGGGATGGCACTGTAGATGAGCCCGATAAGGATGATAGCGAAGCACTACTCAGATGGGGAGATGAGCCTGGGTTTAGTAGGTCCATGCTCTCTGATTGATAGGGATTGGGGAAAAACTGTCCGTGTCTTGGTTCTCTGCCTAACCGAACATCAATGTAGTCATCTAGACTAAGCATAAGGTTAAATGACTGTGGATTCGAATGCGGTCGTCAGTCAGTTCTCACCTTCCGCCATCAGCCCATTGCATTAAGACGCTACATAGATAGGATATGTGTCAGTCATGGTAACTCGCTTGCAAATAGTGCAAGAATTACTGTAGGGTCGGGACCTTGGGACCAAACGAGGAAAATTGGGATGATTCTAGCCAGGCGTGACTAGTTGATCAGTATGACTAGCGTGTTCTCGTCGTGCGAGAGTCATCGCTCACTGATAAGTAATAATATTTGGATGGTGTAGCCGCTCAAGCAGACGGACTTCACGCAGGATATTCAACAGATACGAATGGGATTCGCCAACAGCAATCTTCTTAACAGCAAAATGACCGAGTGGATTACCATCAAGCATATGCTGAAAAATACGCTCAGTAACGAAATGCAGTCACAGAGCAGGCTTGTTAATACACACAACGCATAAAAATACCGAGCCGTTTGCACCCATTCCGAGCTTGCATTCTTCTTTGAAAAAGGCATTGAAATATCCTTCAGCCAGTGTACCTGCTGGAAAGACCGTCCTTCCACGATTGTTCTCTCTTGAATTTTCCATTTCCATCGTGGGTTCAACCACTCGTGGAGAGGTCCTTGGACTTGGAGCTCTTGTTGATGGCGACGAAGTAGATTCGTTTGCAATGGCCAGCAGGTGGAAGTAGTTAGAGGCCCTAGTGACATCATCCTCGTACTGATGTTCAGCCGTTGCTTGTCCAAATGGTGACTCGAAACCCAGCGGAATAGGCTGTTTACAATAGGGACATGGAGGCCGTGGCTTTATTGAAAGAGCATGCGAAGTTGGATTATACAGAACAACCTGATTAGAATCATGAAAGATGGGCCGCCACTCTGAATCAATTGGAACGAGGGCAGCAGTAGAGATACTAGAGTTTGACATTCAGAAGGCAACTCAAGAGAGGCAGAATGGCCGTAAGTTAAACTTATGAGAACATCGCAGTAACGTCGTGGCGTACAATGCAATAGACACGTGCGAAAGTGCTAATCGAGCCCCTGAAAGGTTAAAGCCCGGACACAATGACATCGTGCGATATGGACGACTTTCAGGTCAAAATGGACAGAGACGTCGAGTACGCGTATGATGAGGGAGCAGCAATCGGCAGAATAGCACTACGTATAACAACAAATATAGCAATGAATGTCGGTGGATGAACTTGATGCTAAGTGCTAGAACTAGTATAAACAACGAACGAAATCGAGCATGATGCATGCGGAGAAAAATGAAAGACAGAGAAAGCTGCAAAGCATAATATACAAAAACAACGATTCTGAGGCCATCAAGAGTGATAGTGGGGCAAGAAAGAGGAAAACGTATGTTATGAACCACTTCGCGTTGACCGCACAAAATCGGTGAAGTATTTTCGAAATCCTTTCGGATCTAGTTCGCGCATCTTCGTTGTCATATCGAGTGCTGCATCTTGTGGCCAATTCTGTGAAGGAAAGTACACATTGAGAAGGTAATTTTCGGTCTCTGAGCCTCGAATTTTTGAAACAGCTTGTAAGAAATTTGCAATTTCATGCAAAATCTGTGAAAGCCTAAGCTCAGTTACACATATATCGCGTTCAACTCTTACCATGGTGACCTGACCATCCTTCAAGTTCAAATTTGGAAGCGAGGGTACACCAAAGGCGATGGGAACTAGTCGTTCATAAACATATCTTTCGAAGCCGGGTATTCCCACGTCGTTCAAAGGATTGTGTCTGCTATTTCCATTGGGGGCGGGTAGTGCTGAATTTGGTTGCGCCCATATCAAAATACATTTTGACAACAAGCTGAAGATTGCCCTCTGGTTTGGAGGGTCTGATGTGTCTTCCGCGAGAATCTGCATCGTCTCCATCAAGGAATCGAATGAGGCGTTATTTCCTAAAGTTCCGATGAGCACTGTGAGATACACCCAGGGAAAAATCGCGTACGTGGAGAAATGAACACTCCCTGTAATTTAGCGCTCATGACACTAGTCAGTAGTGCTATATACGCTTTCTTTATTTCTACGTGCATTCTCTGTTCATCTGAGCCTGATATCGGTTGACTCAAGGTAAAGGATATATGTGTTGTCAGCGGGCCAACGAGCTCATCTAGAACATTGAACATATCGTCCTGGGTTTCGGAAGACTGAGCGACCAGCAGACGTTACGAAAACACGGCCCTACCTGAAGTCTGAAGATAAGCAAGCCGATGAAATTCATGAAGTCGACCAACTCCGAGGGGTCAAAGTGTATCAAGAGATTGCCCATGAGCGGCGGGATATAATGCGTCACATGAGGACCCGCGATAGCAAGTATCCTGGCGAAAGCGAAACGCGTCTATGGAGATTTCAGACCGAGAAGGAGACAGAAATTCAACCGACGTACCGCATCCCTGATAACTTTGAGAGTATTGGTGTTTTCCAAACAAACGAGGATAGCCTGCGCGATCTCCGCAAACAGGTCTACTGGTGGCAAAATATAATCGTCCGGGAGTGGTGAAGGGTAATCCGGGAATCCTTTAGCGATACTTCCCAGCGCCATGATTAAGTGGTGGAGTCGAACGACTGGTACTATCTCTGACCGCGACCCTTCGCTGGCCAGCTTGTCGAAGTTCAAACTCGCGGAGCCCTGCAATGCGCTCGATAAATCATCCATGAGAGGCTTGACAAAGCTAAGCAGTAGCCCCTTCTGATTTGGTGGATTTTTGAACAATAATGAGATCAGAATACCTAGAGTTTCGAAGAGGTACAGTTGTGCATCAAAGCTGGAGCTCTTGACTGCATCCGTCAAGAAATCAACCTCTACTTCGTCGGGCTCTGGAATCAGGACTTCGATAGCCAACAAATCACGAATGCTTTGTGAAATATTTGGAACGAATTCCAAAGGGATATCGTTCTTGCTCTCCTTGATGAACCGATGGAAGAGATAATATACCCGTCGTCTGAAAGTGGGATTTTGATGGTGAATACCTCTGTATTAACCGGTATCAAAAATTAAGACATCGAGAAACAGGAACTGACGTACCGAGTGTCTATCATAGCTTCTAAAGTAGGTACAACACACTCTTTTCGTACTTTGAAAAAGTCACTATAGCGGGAGATTGTCTCGAAAAATTGTAACGCAACAGTTTGATGCGGATAGGCCGACATTCCAGACTGGACCAGAGCGAACAGTAGTTCACCGTGAATCGTAAGAGGGTACTCCCCATAATCTATCGACTTTCTTGCGTCTCTGGGGACGTCCTTGGGTATAGCAGGAGCAAGGCAAAACGCCGCACGCCCCTTTCCACCAGCTATAAAACAATAGTTAGAAGACAACTGCTAAACATGAAGGCTAGCACGTACTCTTATTGATTTCTCCAAAGATATACACCAAATATATTCCCAATTCCGCTTCGTTCCATTTTATTTCGACGCCGTTCTTGTATGTCTCAATAGTAGTAAGAGCAAACTGTCGCACGGCGTCCGTGACAAGATCTTGATCAATGGCAAGAACCGAGTCCATGAAGATTCGAAGCTCCTAGATTTCGGGATAGGAATCAGCCACAGAAACAGATAGGCAAAAATGAATAACTTTTCGAAGTCTCTCGAATTCGTCGTTATCATCATCATCTACGTCTGACGGATCCGCTTCCACATCCCACTTCATTTTCTCCAATATCACCCGTAAAAGCGATGCCAAGAAGTCCCGCTTATCCGCATCTATTGGCGCGGTGGACACTTTCCGGAAGCGTTTGTACTGGTATCGTTAACTTCATAAGATAAAAAATCCTTGGCGTACGACTCTGATGGTACTCACCGCGCTCAGAATGGTGTGCAGGAGCAAGAAAACAGTCGAGCAAGTGTCATCATACTCGTCTGACATGAATCGTAGGATGATTGGCAGTATCTGTTGCAAAAGATTGTTTGCCTCCGTTCGCACCTCTTCTAGTGGACATTCCTGATAGTTTGTCAGTCCAAGACACATGTTTATGCCAGGATATTATACCTCTAATTTTGTTAGTTCCAACCCCAACGCGTTCAGTACTCTTCCTAACGATTCACGATACGACTCCTCGCCCTCGTCTGTATCTTCCCCTCGCTCTCGCTGTTGTGCACGCGTTTTCGCCTCAAGTGCTTCAATTACTTGACCCAAGGAAAGAACTTTGATGAGCTGGAGTTTATCCCCCGGCTCTTTCAACCCTTTTGTAACAATTTTGAGTAGAGCGCCAGAAGTAGCCAGCCGAATAGGCAAGAATGGATCCGAGAGTAGCGAAAAGAGTAAGGGAACTGTGACTGGTGTCACGGTCAAACCGATATCAATCCAACCTAATTGCAACGTTAGATGAGTACTAAGCATGGTGTCATATCACTGCTGGCACACGCCAACTCTTTCTATTGAGACGGCCCATGAGAGGTCAATTCTCATCCCGAATAAATTTGGCAGTGGCCAGCAGCCTTAATTCAAGAAACGCACCAACATATGAAGCGAAAGTCCGTATGCCCCAGTCTACTACTTCCTCTGCATCTGCTAGCTGTCGATCTGGAGGTGAGTTTGAGCCTTGGTTTCGCAACATTGACATCTTCTCCGTAGCTTCCGCCACAATCGTCAATACGGCTTCATTGATGCGCACCGCGTCCCGCTCCCTGACTGCATCACGCACGCGACCATCCCGAGCTAACCGTTCGGGATTGTGCATTCGAGCGGCCTTGATCATCTGGTCAGCGACCTCGCCAGAAATCTCCACAATGAGATGGAAAAAGAGGAGAGAAACATGGCGATTGAAGGTCACGTCTGAAGAAGTTGCTGGTCGTATGAGGGCGAATAAATCAGTGAAAAATGATTGCCATTGTCCGACGTAGGTGCAAAGGAAGAACAGAGTGAGGGTATGCGAAAATTTGTTTCGTATATCTAGAAGCAGGTTTAGTTCAACAACATAGTGTCATTTCATAACTAACACACAAGTGGCATTAGCTTCTGCGGATCCATAAACATATTCAGATTGGATGTATGAAAGGATAGATTGTTGAATGATCTGAAAAGCTTCCGAGTCCAGAGGTGCAAATCTAAAGCACGCTGATTAAGTCTCCAGAACGACTGTTTAAACAGATGATCAACACACCGATTATCGAGATACTCATTGAGCACGCGCAACGCAAAAAAACGAACTTGATCAGAGTATTTCCTTGCTCCTCCGGGGGTTATTTCAGTGAACAAGGGAAGGGCCAGCCTCCAACTTTCCGAAGCACTCCGCTCAATCGAATCGAGATATGCCATAGCTTGTTGATGAAGAGAAGTTTGCGAGGGATCTGAAGCAATCGTGATAGCTTGTACAACTATATCTATTTCTTCCTCCATAGCGAAAGAGAAATGTTTCCAGCAAGAGAACGTCAAAAGTGAAGATGTTTTCAATGACTCGTTTACGACACGTAACCGACCAGAGCAAAAACAATGAATGATCGTGATTTGCGATCGTGTGAGATTTAGTCCACTTCACCGCAATTTCAATACTTACGCACCACTCAATTATGTAGTCGAAGAATGACAGTGTGAAAGTGTGAAATATAATCTATTCATGAAAGCCAAAGCAGCCGTAAACAAACGATATCTACACAATCAAGACAGCCTCCGAACAGCTCATTGACCTGGCGATTCAGAGGGTGAGTGGTCCTGGGGCAATTGATTTGATGAGCTCAGCAAAACGTGCAGAGTTCCTAACACCATGGCTCACAGCCAAGGAAAAATAGCAGTATTGTATGAACCGCTATTCGAGCTCAATCGTTGTCGACGAGCCAAATACTGAACTACTTCGTGATCGAAGAGCTGATACATACTTGAAATCAGCGAAATGTGGGAGTAAACAAATGATACAAACACACCTCAAGGCCTGGTGGATATACCCATCCAAACCATTCAGGGCCTTGGAGTTTTACGGGACTCCAAGCAATTACCGAATTTCACAGAGAATTCAGGTAAACAAGGTCGAAGACGCAGCGTTGCGACTTCGATCAACAGTGACCACTTCGGTGACTGTTGAACATATCTCTTCCCACATAGAAAGAATAACTTTGCTTCACAGCGAAGCACAGGTACAATGCCTGAGGTATCTGCACAGAGATTTCAGAGACCAGACATCCGCAATAGACAGGGTTTACCTACTGGCAAGGGGGAACACCAGATCGTGGTTCGCTCCGAAGAGACGATGAGACCGCCGGGTCATCTTATGCAATTTTTATTCTCACGCCACACAAATTTCCCACATGAGCCGCTTATTAAAACAAGTACAAATCACAGGATGCGATTAAGACAAAACCTCAACTCCTCGGGCCTCCTCGGGCTTGATTGAGCCGACTGACTTATCTCACAGTATCTGTAATCATAACACGAAGTGTTCCTTATGGTCACAAGGTCAACGGAAAAAGGAAACTTGACCAGGAGCAAGCAAGCGCACCGTGATAATTGAGGCCGACCCAGACCCTCATGAATTATTAGACTCGACATTGAGTACAGTTGAGTACAGTATAGTCAATTGTGAGTCGGTGACCCGTCCTATGAATGTGCCACTGGTGTCCTCCAGGGCACAGCGACCGCTTATAGTGATTATTTGCCAATATGTGTGGACAAAAAAAGACCACACGTCTGACCGATAGATAAGAGACAGATACACCACATCCGAGCAGGTTATCAATTCTTTGAAGTAGAAGTACAGTCTTCGCCACAGTTCTTGCTCTTATTTACGGCAAAACAATCGACGGTGTTGAGTCACAGACTCAGTCAGCTCTGCCTAACATTTGCCTCTACCGGTTGAGATCAAAGTGTACTCCAGCATGTAGTACTCTCAGGGAAGCCAAGTGAGTAGTACCATGACTCTAAACGAATATGAACAGCACCTCGCAGAACTCAAGGTATTAAATACTTCTTACCTGACAATAGCCACATCTAGGATTAGCGAGATTTCCTGATTTCGACAAGGGGCCCGGGAGGAAAGAAAATGACGACTCTTGCATCTTTAAACGATCCCATGCTTCGTTTCTCATACCCTCTATCGATTGGACATGCAAGTAAACAAGCATCGCACGTTTTGAATGGGTATAATCAATTGACTAGGCATTTGAAGCTTGCAAACAGGTAAAACAAAGTCACTACACAACTGTCCTTCAAGTAGCAATAGTCCAAGGGATATACCACAAGTTAGTCACTTCCACAAGTCCCCGATAAAAGATGTTCATACTTAGCACCCGGCCTAACCTGTTCATTCCATCAGAAAGATGAACGCATTTGATTCAAGGTAGAGATCATTCACCTTAGTACTATGAGTAACCACAAGTAACGAGGCTACTTATGAAGCAGATGTGGCGTTTGCAGCGGCTTGAGCTGCAGACAACGCCTTCTGAACAGCCTCGGGTCCTTGTGTGTCATTCCAATTGGAACCAGTGGGAACAACAGTACTGCTTCCAACAGATGTACCATTAAAACCCAAGTCGCTCGTGCTAAGCGATCCATCGGAATTCGTGAGGTTACTGATCATTCCGGCGACGTTCTTGTCATAACCAACTTGTTTGGTGGTCGTGCGGCTAATATCCTTCTGAAAAACTGTAAGACCGGACGAGAACTACCCAATAATGAGCTCAAAGTTTTTTTCTCGTTCGTTCGACATAATATGTTCACCTGCTCTAGGACAATAGTTTGTGTTTCGACTTCACAGATCTGTTCAGTGATGATCCTATATCGCATAAAATTCTTAGTTGCCATCAACTTCACGAAGAAATAGGTCTGACTTGCCTCTTCGCTATCTCTTGTAGAACGACCAGTTTCTGCTGGATTATCTATGCAAAGGGTAAGGGTAGTCAGTACATACAGTAATCAGACGGTGAATCGATGACTATGGACCTCTATTTGTTCAGTGTGACACACTGTCTGCTGCTCCTCAACAACAACGACTTGGGTATTCTGCGAGCCATCGAAATTTCCAGACCCCTGGAAATTGTCAAAGCCGGACATCGACTGAAGGCCTGCATAGTTGTTGAGTGAAATGTTGGTATCTCGCACATAAAAGTTGACGAGGTCTTGATCTAGATACTTTAGTAAGCTCAATTGTTCTTCGCTCTTAATTGCTCAAAAACCTACTCCATGGTTGACGTTTTGCAGAAAGAGGCGTCGCAAAGGAAGAAGAGACCAGCGCAATAACAGAAGCTAAAGGAATGAAGAACATCTCCAAAGACAGCGATTTTGAGTGTTGTCAGAACTGTTGGTACGATCGCATCAACAACGATGTACGCTCTAGGTTCGAGGAACACACCTACGGCAGGGAACAAAGGCTGAGCGCTGAACTGGCAGCTACGAAAGGGAAAAGGAACGCGACGAAACGGGTGAGGTGACAAAGGCAAACCAGGCCAAATGAACGAAAGAAAATGATAGCGCGAAGACGAAGAAGAACGAATGGAGAGTATTATTTTCTCTGACCTTTATATACACGCACCGGGAGCACTCTCTGTATCGACGTACCCATAGTGACCATGTGAGACCTCACAGAGATTGACGAGAATATAATTTGAAGGCGCGATTGAAGATCCCAAGGGCTTGGTAGTATCTCTAGCTGGATTAAAGGCAGTCACCGGATCTATTGTATCTGCCACTATGGCTACTCATATGATGGAAGAACAGACCCGTATATTGGGGTCTAACCCGGTTTTTTCACTGGTTCTACCCATGCTCCTCTTAATCTCCCTGTTACTGCGAGCAGAAGAAGAATGCAGAATGCGCGAGGGTGTAGCAGTAGAGCTTGAGCTTCGCATTAACTCTACGTTGGCTGACTAGAGGTTAGAGATTTTACTACAAAATTCGGTCTTCTCGGATCAGAATTCTCCGAGACATAATTTCGAATTTATAATTTTGGGCTTGGCGAGATTTTGAATCAATTTGATGATAATGGACACTGGATACAGGCTGATACCACCCACGGCTTAGGAGGCAATATCTTGAATGGGAATCGGACTTGACACACAAGTCTTTACATGAACGAGCTTGTTTCCTTGCACAAATGATTTGATGATTTCCTGTTTTTGTTTTGTTAGACAACAACGACCGTGATTCACAGCACTTCGAATTATTGGCATTAGACATGGTTCGGTTACACGACAACGCAATGGAGGCTAATGGAGGGCTGAATCATGCAGCCATGAAGAAAAAGAGCTTATGAAAGGTCCAGTGGAGTACAACGCAACAGCAATGAGAGCAGGGAGGGAATAGCGACGGATAATAGTATAGAGGGAAGCATTGGTGCGCAGATAGTAAATCCTGCGCTG
The DNA here is from genome assembly GCA_027921405.1 of Lentinula detonsa. Lineage (NCBI taxonomy): Eukaryota > Fungi > Basidiomycota > Agaricomycetes > Agaricales > Omphalotaceae > Lentinula > Lentinula detonsa. The sequence goes on from JANVFU010000007.1 coordinate 1,561,069, forward strand.
CTCCAGCCAGGAGGGGCGCCAAGAACGATAGAAGGTACCGAGAAATGGGAGACAGAGGTGCTGATTATTCCAGCAGAGTCTGTAACTGTGTACGTTGCGACAGTCGGGGAAGGCGTTATGAGGGGTATGGCAGAAAGATTCAAAGCCGCTGGATCAGGCACAGTAGTGACAGCGCCAAAAATGGGGCTGTAGGTACTGGTAGCAAGAGCAGTTTGGACTATAGCACCTGTGGCTGCCGGCACGGAAGTATTGAGAGAGTAAGCTGGCGTAGTGACACTCGGAGTCAATAAGAGAGAGTTTGGAAGAGTAGTTGCAACAGTCTCGGACGCGGATGCAAGGAATGAGTTTATGAACGAGGTCGATTCTGGCGTTGTAGCGTTGCCCAAGGAGTAGAGACCAATCATAGGAGGCTCCAGCGCATCAATGCCATAGCTGAGTGAAAAGAATCAGACTACTTTCAAGTACTTCTTCAGGGCATCGCCTACCTGAAAATAGTGTAGACGGTGCGCATAAACGGCGTACCTATGAACCCAATCAACTCAAAAATGGACTGCAGATCGAATATGGGACGACATACCAAACTGCCAATCGATACCATCTGGACTAGGATCAAGAGCTACAGGCCAAGTTAAACATAGTCCGGGATCGCCTGAGGTTTCTCCTATAAGGTAGTCCGAAGGCTCGAGCGTGAAGTTTCGTTGACTGAAAGAATTGGTTCAAAGCGCGATACATCCAGGGACGGGTCGAAGACTCACCCAAACGTGAATGATAAAGTGATATCGGAATCGCATGGAACGGCCCATTGCCCAGCTATCGTTAGGTGAATAGATGGTTACCGAGATGAGTGTGGATATCTACCAGCTTCGTCGACCAGGCGCGCGCTAGCAAACGAAGCAAAAAGTTTTGATACCTAGAGATCCACGGAGAATCAGTACTTGGCCGAAAAAAGGACGAATATGTCATACGTCTGCCCATGGTCCATATATTCCAGGAGTCCCTCTACAGAACGATTAGATGATGTGGGGTAGTGAAGATTATCTGAGTCACATACACGTCGAACATTGCGATGGAACGGTTTGCAGATATCGTGGGATACGATGGAGAGAGCGCAACTGACGTCCCATTTACCTGTTGTACAATAATTTCGTTGACTACAAGTACCACAATTTGAGGCGAGCAGAGGGACCAAGACTTACCGCAAGACTCATCAGAGGAACAGCCCATTGATAGTAGCTCGAGGTGCTACTTTCGTTGCTGAAGGGTGAAAAATCCACGACAGGATTCCATTCAACATTGCTGAGGTTGGTAACCACAGAAGAGTCAAGAGCCCCTATGTGATCAATCGGTTCAAAGAAAGGGTACAAAGTTGGCGAGGATTGATATGCATACCGAGGGAAAGGGTTCCTGTGTTGTTTCTGGTTAAGCTTAGACCGAAAAGGGGGTATTGTAATAGTCCTCGCTGGGCAAGACCAGGAAAGAAGGGAGTTGCTGAAGGCAAACGTGCTATTGGTGAAAGAAGGGAATATATTGAATCGCACACGTACAGTTAGTAGATGTGGCATTGATAGTTGATATACGAGGGAAGCCAAGTCCCAGAATACCACTGATATCGTCAGTCATTGTCACATTTGAGTCCGTGATCAAAGCTAAGTAAATAGGCCAATCAAAGAATGGCCCACCGGAAAAAATGAATACTCACCGAAAGCCTGGTTTGGCACTGTAAGATTTGAAACGTGAACGCTCTCTTTCGCAACAAATCCGGTGACACCTAGTGGGGTAGAGAGATGAGGAACAAGCTCGCGTGCCCAAGAGTAACGACAAGCGCACCGGTTCCATCCGCATAGTTAGCGACAAAATCAGTAGTGTTTGCATTGACCGCCTGGTATGTTGCACTTTCATAGCTGAGAGGATATCGAGGAGCAATTTGGCAAGCCGATGTTGAACATGAAGAGGCCATGATCCACAGATCCGAAGATGCAGTATCGAGAGAAACGCGAAATTGTATGTCACCCAACGCAATCACTACATAGTACGACCTTCAGGTAGATAGTTAGTCATTAATCGAGCTCAAATACAACTGGACTCACAATCCATTGCTGGACAAAGTGACAGAGGTGATGAATGCTTCGGATAGGTTTGCAGCTTCACGAGATGAGAGTGAAGTAGCCCAAGAGCCCAGGACAAGACAAATTAAGAGCACTATTCGGTGCATATTGCGAAGACTCAGGTTTTCTTGTTGAGGTCCATTCAATTGGAAAGCAGGAGTAGAACGTACAAAGGGAAATAATTCGCAAGCTGCCTGTAACGATGTCGAATGCCTGCCGATTAACACTGGCCGATATACGTGTCAGTTTAGCGCCCATTAACGTGTCTTTTTCTTTTCAGCTTTCCCCTTCGTGCACTTACGCATCCTATCTGCAAAATCATGGGTTGGACGTATACGCTAATGGTCCTTCTTTTCTCTGCTTGCGCGGCCGCTAAGGACTTATACAAGATCCTGGATAGTAAGACTTTATCTCCTCTTTGCGCGCAACAGTTGCATATCATTCCTCAGTACACCCTTCGGCCTCGAAACGGGACATCCGGCATGCGTACAAAAACCTAAGCCGGAGATACCATCCCGACAAAAATCAAGATCCCGACGCGAAAGATAGATTTGTAGACATCGCTTACGGTCAGTTTTGCCATATGAACTGAAGATGTCTGCTAAATTGTGCCAGAATCTTGCAGCATACGAAGTTCTTGCGAATGAGGAAGTACGATTCAGTCTTTCCCTTCATTCCTACTGCCTATGGCTGAAACGGGCTCTAGAAACGTCAAATCTATGACCGACACGGCGAAGTGAGTTACCCTGTCTTTATATGCAGGTCTCTCCTAACCCATTGATCCTATGCAGGAAGGTCTTAAAGCTCACGAGGGTGGACAAAGCCAACACGCCAATCCATTTGACATATTTTCCAACTTCTTTGGTGGCGGATGTCATTTGACTTTACTGACCCGAAGATACCAGGCTGATGGATCCTTTTCCTAGATCCTTCTCAGCAAGTACGGCGGGGACCCACTTCCCTGACAGAATTTGAAGTGGAACTCGCAGATATGTGAGCGATACACAGATTCGCTTTACATAAGGTTTTCGCCCTAACCGATTTTTCTATAGCTACAAAGGGGCCAATATAGATGTAAGAACATACATCTACTAATTGGAATGTCCCGCTCATTATATGGCAGTTTATGATTAAGAAGCGTATCCTTTGCGATCATTGCAGAGGCTCCGGTGCCGCTTCCGATAGCGATATACATACATGTTCAGGATGCGGGGGTTCTGGAGTGAAACTCGTAAAACAACAGGTGCATTGTTCATCCTTGTTCCAGTCTATTATCAAGTCTATTATACCGACCTTATCATTTTCTAGATCTTCCCCGGCATGTTCGCTCAGAGTCAGACGACATGTAACGAATGTGGAGGTCGTGGCAAAATCATCCACAAGAAGTGCCCCCACTGCGACGGCATGAAGGTAACGGATTATACAGCACACTATACGTTGGATGTTATTCCTGGAATGCCTGAAGGTCATGAGGTTGTCTTTGAAGGCGAAGGAGACGAAAGTCCTGACTGGGAAGCTGGAGATGTCATACTTAGAGTGCGGAGTCGGAGAGACAAAGGTGGTTGGAGAAGGAAGGAGAGCAGTCTGTACTGGAGAGAGACCATCGGTATCGACGAGGTATGTTGGTTTTCCCCAACTGATTTATTCCAATTAAATTAATCAAATCTGGTAAAGGCATTGCTTGGTTTTGATAGAAACTTAACACATCTGGATGGACATGAAGTCAGGTTGATACGAAAAGGACCAACTCAGCCTGGTACGTCCAACAGCGAAATTGCTATTGACATACATAACGCTCTGTTCTTTTAGGCTTTGTACAAAAAATTGAAGCCGAAGGAATGCCATTATTCGAGAATCATGACCTCCACGGTGATTTATTTGTTGAATACAATGTGGTACTTCCGATAGAGCTCTCGCAGCAACAAAGACGGAGTCAGTACCTTACGAAGACATTGTTGGTTACTTGACTGACATTTCCTTTACAGAGCTATCTGAAGCTTTCCTAACTGAGTCCACTCACGACGAATTATAGATTGCTGGATCGTTGTGCTTATTAATATTTAATGGCATCGAAAGCCACATGCTACATGCAAACAAACATGCAAACAAAATATGTCCATTCCGAAATCCTACCACTTGATGCAGTCAAAGAGGATCGAAAAAAAATCCGATGCAGATTCCAGAATTGCCGATTTATATTTAGACAGTTTCCGAAACGTTACAGTAGACAGGTCTGAGATAGGTCATTCTCTGAAGATGCTCTTACAGAAGTTTGATTCGGGAAGCTTGAGAAGATAGTTTAGAATAATTTGATGTGGTATGGTCTTGCCCGTCACCACAATGGTCACAATAAATTCACAGCACGAATTAGCAGGCACCAACAACGACCCAGACTCCAGCTATTTTTCAACAGTCAGTGTAAGTTAGCAACTGAAGCGAAAATACTGACCTGCTCCGCCCGGAGTGTCATTCTCAGTCCACCTAAGGCAAAAAGGCAATCGGTTGGTTGATGTTGGACAAAGTAACGGAAACTTACCATTGAGCTTCCCAAAGTTGACCATCTGATGAATTTATTACATACTATCCTCGATCGTATAAAGTTGGAAATTACTCACTGTAAGTAACTTCAGAGCCTCCGTTGTAAGCAACCTAAGTGTCACGATTAGTCAATTGCAATGAGTCTAACTGTTGTTACTCCACAGTAGAAGACCAGGCAGCTGCAGAGCTACAAACCCCGGTAGGTGAAGCTCCTGAGGAAGTGGTGGTAGCAGTTCCAGTGGATGACACTGAAGTAGTAGACGTCGAAGTGGGAACGGTGGTAGAAGAGCCAGTACTTTCACCTAAGAAGCGGAAGATGATCAACCACGTCAATTTAATTCGAATGAACGCAGGCCATCAAGCAAATAATCACCCCTGTCAAGTTCGAGATTAGCCATATAAACTTGGACGGATGAATATCAACCAAATGTCATTTACATGTTCGACTTTATGTTGTCCCATTCACTATCAGGAAAACTAGTCCCTTTGAGCGTTGTCTACCTGAAGTGGGGCGTTGACTCACTCGATGTGATTCAAAGTTTGATCCAGGGCCGAAAATTGGGTCAAAACATTTTGGACGAGGGAAGTTGACGCGTCGGCGGTATCCTGTGAGAGAAAATGAGCATACCAGGCCGTCATAGGACTGAGGAAGACCAACCTGACTGTATTCGTTGCCGATTGACAGTAATACCAACGTCAGAAAAGAATAAGATCGAAAGAAACAAAAATAAGTAAGTTATGGCCCAATTTAAGCCACAAAAATGATACATATCAAATCCCAATACATAGCACCAGCAAGCCCATTAGCGTTGACGTACTGAGCCTTCGTTTTGACAATGTTGGGCGTATCGTACGAAACTAGCTCTTCCGTGGTTGGATTGTAAGAGTAACTGGTCACGTCGGTTGTATTTTCGAAGACTGAAGCGCCCGCCACTATGTCAACTGTGAGACCGAATTTCGTGTGTATAATACGATGATGCATACGAGGAAGGACTTTATACTGATAAACACCCGCTTCAAATGTGCCAGGGCCAATCTTGAGACGGTTCCAGTCGTATATCATGCCAACAGAGCGATAGCTTACCCCATTATACGGTTGCCCAATACCCAACGTTTCCTCAAAAGCTCGTCCATAGATTGGAATACCTTGATTCAATTAACGGGATGAAAGCGATGTGATGATGCAACAGGACTATACATACCCAAGTTGATTTTGTCGGCAGTGGCGCCCGCTGCTATATAACCTTTGACTGCCATATCAGTGTTGATACCAGTGCGTTGACCATCGTAGAGGTTAGCTTGATTGTCAGACCAGGTCAGCCACGATCCTGCGTAGTCGTAAGACTTCACCGTTTACGATCAGATTACCTGTATGATTATATTAAGATGAAAAGTACGCACCATCAAGTTCCAGTACGTGAGCGCAACGTCCACTTGGGGAATATTGAGCCATTGATAATTCGAGGCATTGGCGGAGACCGCAGCAGTCAACTGATACGGAGTAGTATCGCCTTTCTGAGCAGCCAAGTTGTCGAAAGCGGCACGTAGCTCGGTGATCAGGTCGGAAAAACCTTGGCCTTGCGCCGTGTTCGCTGGGTACTCGTAATCCAGGTCACTGAAATTGGTCAAATCACGGCTTGCCCGGGAACTTTACTTTGACTTACATCCCATCGAAACCGAAGTTTTCAACGTAAGACACGGCCTGGGTCACAAAATTGGCCCTTAGAGTTGCATCGGTAACAAAATCAAAATGTCCTACAAGACAAGAGTGACTGGCAGCACTCCTTCAGACTTAGAGAGTCCAACTTACCTTCTTGGGAGTAAGTCCATCCACCAATTGAAAGCAACACTTTCAAGCTACGATTGGCAAGCTTGAGAAGATACCTACGGTGATGTGAAGAGATTGTCATTTTAGGCTTCTGGTAACGGTACTTGCATTTGTTTTAGGCATCCATAGAGATTATTCCCAGTCTCATCCCATGAGTCAGAGGGAAAGTGTTTCTGAAAAGCAGGTCGCAAAAGACTCGACAGCTACTTGGAAGCGCATAACATACCTGCTCATCTGCATACAGATCGGTAAGAGATATTGCGCCAGTGTCAGGACTGACATCAGCGAATGCGTAGAGAATGTCTGAACATAGACAGCTTTAGGATAGGAAAATAGGTCTTCGAAGAGAACTCACGAGTGAGTGTTGATGGAATGATGTCCGTTGGTTCTTCAACAGAATTAGTTGAGCAAGAAACAAAAAAACCGATAAGGAACATACGAAAGTTGGCTGCATAGATACCCCAGTTGGTGAAGTAACCGACTTGGGTCTTAGCCGTAGCTCGTTTCTGAATGACGTGCGTCACTGGATCCTTCTCGGTGGTCACAGCAGGAGGCGTAGTGTTGAACCTTTCAGGTCTGTGCATAACCTGGGTCGCTTGTACATGTAGGGCAGAAAACGAGAGGAGAGAAACGAGGATACGATAAAGGCCTATCATTGGGTTAAGTGGTACCTTAGGATACGGCTCGAGTTATACCTGTCAGTATTTGTATCCCTGTGTGAAAGGGTGGCTCGAGGATTCTCGTTCATACACCAGAATTAGCTGAAAACGAAGACAGTATACAGACTGAGGATTCCATGCGGTAGAGATGGATGCCAAGATAACAGCGGGGAGAAGCATGTGGTATAATGATCTGAATCGAATTTGCATAGTGACCAAAATGTAACTCTCTGCAGAAGCAGGCGGATGGACAAAGGCGGATGATCGAGCAAGATATCTATGAATACTGGCATTCGTTCCGAGTTTAAATGAAAGAATTTCTCCGTTTCAAGATTCTAACGAGACGTTCGAGTCACTAGAGATTACACCCAGAAGTTCGACGAAGCTGCCCATCATCCGCGAGATTGAGGATGTGTCGTGCGAGGATCACTACGAGATCTTTGAATATCAGCCAAACCTACAAACCAATAGATCAACATGTGAAAGGATAGGCACATGCCGCTCTCAGTCTCTTCGTCGGTAGTCATGGTCATGTAGCCTGGACGCGACCTGAATTTTCAATCCTTAATGCGCTTTCCATTCATACGAAGATCGTGTGCTTTACTGCAATTGAAATCACAGGTTCGTTTGAAGTGAATGGTGATTCATCGTTGACATCCGAGCTATAACCTAAAGAGAGACAACGGCAATAGTACAAACTGAAAAATAAAAAAGACTCGCTCAATGCCCCGAGCAGAACCAAAATTGTCACTCCATAACCCACTATACAGTCTATGCAAGGGCGAGGTTGATGCTACTACGCATCTCATGCGGTGACATTCGAGAACGCGTTAGCGCAGCCCTTCGTTCCGTTTCCCATCGTACCAACTCAGACTTGAGCTTATCCACTCGGGCCTCATTCACGGGGTGCCCGGTCCCGGCAATTCGCCGTATGAGGCGTGCACCCTTCGATATTGGTTCGTCCGAAGATGCGGGATCTATAGACTCGGCATGAGCACATTCCGTCGCTGATAGAGCACGTTGTTCCCAGAACGAGATTGCTTCCCGGGCGTCAAAACCTGCGTGTGCTAGAAGTCTGCGAAAGAGATGGAGACGAAGGGTGGCAACAGTCCTTGAGAGAACATTGAAAATTTACTGACCTAGCGGATACAATGTCTGCCTCGTGCTCTTGCTTAAGGCTGGTGCAGTATTCACCAACTTTGGTGAGTTCACCAGAACCGATTCTTCCCAGTTGAGCGACAGCGTCATTAACAAATGGACCGAAGAACATTGTGACTGGGAAGAGCAAAACTCTGACAACGTCCGAGAATATTGATAGTATTCCAGGAACGATAACAGTGGCTGAAGACAACGTCTCCAGATGATGGGAAAGTATGAGATGCGCCAATTCGTGCGCTAATAATATTGCCAATTCGGATGTCTGCTTTTCACTAGGAACAAATTGGCGGGGAGGGGATGGCCCGCCTAAGAGTAGGGACCACCAGGATTGTGTTTGAGAAGGAGAAGTAACAGAGTTGTCCGTCGGTATTCTGGCAAGGATATCATTAATGAAACCAGAGTAGACGACGATACCGCCGCCATCAGGTCCAAACCCATATGAAAACGCGTTCAAGGCGTCTGGCCGTTCAACCAAAAGAAGATTGTATGGTGGTCCAGGAATGGAATGGGGCACTGGAGGTGCTTCACGATCGCACATTTTCTCGCATAAGTATCGTAGATACTCGGATGCTCTTGGACGAGGAGTAAGAGGATATTCAGCGGGTGGAGGCATCGGTCGGTCGCTTGTTAGCCACTCTGGACATTGATCTGTCTCTTCCGTTAGTATGGGTATAGTGGCCTCGAGTCTTCGAAGAGTATCTTGCACCCATTGATACCGCCAATCATAGTAAGGAACAAAGCGTGGAGGGCCATCTTGCGCTAGTATATCTCCTACTGCGTTGTACCAGCCTTGTCCGGCCAGGTTTGCAGCCAAGTCGTCTTCTTCTTCAGGTGATAGAATAATCAGTCTCCACCTGAGAATATCAAATTGGAGTCAGTTTGCGCATTTCAAACACAGTCGCTGTAACATGCCTCCCAGTTAATGGTGTCCGCTCCATACTGGCGATCATGACCAACCAAAACAGCACAGCGGGAATCGCCAATAGGATTTGAAAGAATATAGTACGTTTCCGTATTCGTTGAAGTAGTTTCAATTTCTTATCTTCCGCACCAGGAATGCCATGAATGTCGGCGAAATGAAGATGCATACGAGACTTGTGATTTTTTAGGAGAATAACTGGTACAAAAGTCAACGCGATTCTCCCAGCAGTTTGGGCAATCTGCAAGCCTGTAGAAGACTATCTGATATCGTTAGTCTTAGCCATCAGATCGTGTCTTACAACATAAACAAACCTTGAATACAGCAGCCAGAATTGCAATTAATGGAGGAGAATCATTTCTCGGAGTAGAGTGGAAGGCGGAAGTTCGTGAAGCTGCAATAATTATAGATGGGGGTAGTAAGGACTTATTAGCCCGGATGAGGTCCGAACCAGGTGGATATCGAACAGAGACTGAGCGAAATCGTGGGCATGTTGAAGTTGACAGGGGCCGGACTGCGAATGGGAGGCGGAAAACTGCGGGTGTTCTGCGTACAAAGTGCCGTAGCATTGTACATTGTACAACCAAGCCTTGCGATTCAAACTCTAAGGATGCAGCGGTGAAGACGTGGAGAAGAAAAAGTTTAAGGGGATCCTTTTGTCGGTGCCGAAGTTAAATCGTCACTCCATGGGATCTCGTCAGCAATATTATGAAGTGAAGATCGTTATCAGTATCTGCCGCTTGAAGGGGTTCGCTCTCTGCTCAGCTTCTGCCTAACTATGCGATTCTACACTTGTTAAATATCACTTAAATAACTGCAGAGCTCACGGTGCAGCTATGCGCTCAAATCTGCAAAAGTTCAGCACTCTTCTCCGGAGTATTCAGAAGAAATCATCAAAATCGCCGATTTTCCGCTAACTATCAATCTAACCACCACACAGTAGCCTGGGACTAAATACAATGGCCTCTGACATTGAAGAGCCTCAAGTGGTTCTCATCACTGGATGCTCTACTGGGCTCGGTAGGTGCATCGCTGAAGAGGCTCTTGCGAGGGGAATGCGTGTGATTGCCACTGCTCGTCGGTTATCGACCATTGAAGACTTACGAGACAAGGGAGCCAGAACTTTCACGTTAAATGTCGACGATAAGCCTGAGGTGCTTCAAAGCTTTGCGGTAGACTCCATCAACGCATTGTGAGTCAGTCGATTCACAGATTGTGCGCTTGCGACGCTAAATTTTACAGTGGGCAAGTAGATATCCTCATCAACAACGCTGGATGGCTTCTTGGGGGAGCAATTGAGGAGAATACGTGAGTGCGTAATTTTTCTCGCTTGGTATAGTGTTCCTGATCCACTGTTCATCTAGGCCTGAGGAAATACAGTCTCAGTTCAATACCAACTTCTTCAGTGTGATCAGCATTACCAATGCGTTCATGCCCCATTTCCGTAGTCGAAGGACTGGAACGATTGTTAACATTAGTTCCCAAGGATCCTATCTTTCTCTAAGTGGTGCGGGCATCTACTGTGCTAGCAAAGCTGCCCTTGATTGTGAGATGCTTCAAGATATTCCCTACTAATAAGCTACTTAGTAGGAGTTCACAGGTCTCACCGAAGCGTGGTCGAACGAACTTGCACCTTTCAATATTCGAGCTGTTTCAGTGATTCTCGGAGCATTCCGTACCTCTGTCGCATCTTCCAACTCTAAAGCTCCGACAAAAACAGTGAGTAAGTTTTGAGCGTTGAGCGTTGAGATTGACCATCCTCAATTTCGGTATACGATACGTAGATCGAAGGCTATGATCTCGCACACGACTTCCACAAACGTTTCCAAGAACGATCTGGACACGAACTTGGAGATCCTGTCAAAGGTGCAAAGAAAATCCTTGATCTCGTCACAATGAAAACGGAGAAACCCTTGCCAGTTAGATTTGCGCTGGGCGATGATGCTGTATATCTTTCAAGACAAAGACTAGAACAGCGCATCTCTGAGCTCGATGAATGGAAATCTTATGGAATGGATACAAATGCAGAGGGCATGAAGTACGAAAGGGCACACTGGTAAAGCGTCCCCGCCGTGTCTCGCGCTATTCTAACGTAAAACCCTGTACTGTGATCTGTATGCTGGAGGCTGCATATACACTTGAAGTTCTCTCTTAACGGCTCAAGCTAAAGTACTACAATACACACTAAACTATCATCTATGGATTGTGTATCTTAAAGACTTTCTTCGAGCGTACATGAGATTCATGCTTCGTTAGAACGTCAATCTGGTAGTAAGTTGTGATGTCCATTTGTGCTTCCAGCCTTCCCGCGACCTGAACAGTGAACCACTGAACATGGTGTGGGCGCGTAATTTATGGCAAGTAGACGCGCAAACCACGTGCTTACGCTCCTCAGTGACGTCACAGTCATTGGACATGAACGCGTTCTGAATCTGAATTCTGAACGTCGAACGATCGCTTAGAATTGCGTATAAAGGTAGCTCTACCTAATATACGCTCCTTGTTCATTTTCCTCCATCTTCTCTAAGACTCCACATCTTCTCCCACATTTCTTCGAACAAAAGTTCAACACTCACTGCGCTCTTCACACTGCCTCAGCAGCGTATGCCGACTACTGGCAGACCAACTTTCGATTCCAAGCCATCCTCTGTATCTGGCAACAGCGTTTACTACGAAGCACCATTGGCTCATTTCCACATGACTCAAGACGCACAAGACCCAAATTTGCCTATTTCAGATGTGCAGGAATCTGACTTAAGCCGTGAACCGACTGTTGCTGGTGGCGGTACAAAGCTAGCTCCGAACGCTGTTCAACTCAGCGAGGTCGTGGATGATGACGGCGATCCCGAATACGCAGACGAACCTCAACAAAATGACATTACTGCTCATCCGAATGGCTCTGAGGGATGGCTTCCGGCTACCGACCTCCCACCACCTTCTGACAGAGCTTTGTCGCCTTCGTCTCAACCTGCACGCTCTGGTTCCGTCCTTAAGAAAAGGCGGCCTGGATCTATCGCGTCGAAGGCTTCTTCCGTTCACGGGGAGCCTATCTTCGATGGCGTCGAAAGGAACCGATCGACTAGGAGCGTTGGTTCAACCCGTTCTCGACGTAGTATGTTTACCAATGCAGAAGGCAAGCCTGTGAACGGCTCTACCTTCATCAATGGGGCCGGTGCTACTGGTCCTTCGGCAACTGCAACTGCCGATGGTTCGTTACATCGACGGATGCAGAGTGCAGATGATGCTCTGACCGGAAAGCAGAAGAAGAAGATTGGACAGGCAGAGGGTCGGTGTTCATGCTATATGTTTGCATGGATCTAACTCTTAATATGATTACAGTTAAACAGGGACAAAGGCTTTCCAAAGTTATCAAGTCAGAAAGCAAGGTTGAGAAGAAGTCATTGGAAATCGCCATTCAGGAACTGGGTGAATTACAGAAAATTCAAAAGACAGCAGTTAAGGTTAGCACTAAATTCATTGTTTGGGTTACCAACTGTTTCTAAAACTTTTCTAACCCTTGTCTGTATTCGCATTTCCCTCGATTGTTCCTTTGAATCCAGCGTGAATCCAAGGCTCACACTACCCACACCAAAGCTGTCACTGCATTCCATAAAGCCGAAGAGGCCTATCTTGCAGCGAGGACCAAGTATGAGATTGCTCAAGCTGCAATGCAAAGCGAAGCGGTCAGTATATCTCAAGCTAGAATCAGATACACAAGACTGATATATGCGCATTTGTCTAGGACAATCTGGAAATTGCACGTAACAATGCCCGAGGAGCAACTGAGAACATGCAAGAGAAAGCGACTGAAGTGGACGGGTTGAGGAAAGTGTTCGGTGTCGACGAACGTGAGCGGGAAGTTATGATGAACGATCTCAAAGGGAAACCCAAGGACGGGAAAGGCAGTAGCTTCTGGAAGTAAACGAGTGCGACGATGTGATCATGGATTTCCACATATGGTCTAATGTTTTGTAGTAGTATTGTCGTTAGTATTAGGTTGGCCACCTTTCGTATACCCCGCTTAATGTACTATCATATACGATTCATCATCCTGTGGTTCGTTGTGGCACCACTGCAATTGCGCACTCGTAATCACCAACTAGTTTTTCAACACAAATCCGAATCGAATGAGTATCATATATGTAATGGTAGTTGTTACTAGATGAATTACATCCAAGAAGAAAAGTAATTGACAACAATCTTGATGGATGCGAACGTGTACTTCGTGTCAAGCAAATAGACCAACTCAAAAGCTGCCCAAAAATCGATATTCAGTTGCCACTAAAACCGCAGAAAAAGCTCATACACATAACTTATAGACCGCATACCGCATTTCTTGATTTTCTAGTTGATTAGGTACATAACCCTGCGTTCCTACCCTTTGAAGCAACTGCATGATGTGATCTCTGTTCCAGAAACTGTCACAGAGGGAATCGTTCTCGATATTGCTCCGCACTTCCAGCTGCTTTCAGTTAGATGATTGAATCGGATCTACAATGTTTTGGCGAGAGGCGTGTTCTCAGGAGAGATATGGTGATATTAAATTGTCAAACATTTTTAGCCTCCTAGTCGAAATCAGGCTCGCCAGATACTACATACCAGAGACCGGTAAGAGATGCCAGTGGGAGGATGTGTGTGGGCCTGCCAGTGGACAATGAAAGAAGGATCCTACTGGTTTGGCTGCGCACGCCGCATGCGTCTTCCACGAAGCGCCAAGCTGAGCTGAGGTAAGTGAAAAGGGGAGAGGTCATGTAAAGGCTGACAGAAGAGTAATTAATCTCTCTAGAACCAATCTGATACCAGTCGCGTTATTGTATCATCGAGACACGTTGCCTAATCGAGACTGACGCTCAAAATTGACGTACTTTGTTCAATTTGGGCGCTGTCTTGTAATTATGCGGGCAGGGGCAGCAGTACGTGAAAAAAAAGAGAGAGAGATGAATAGAGATCCCCGGAGGAGCAATAACGGTAAGCCAGACATTGAGAGAAGGGAATGTGAAAAGCCAGGACGAGAATCTTCTCGGGTCAATCGATTTAGAATTAAGCACTGGGATCACTTGAATACATATACATAACATATAACCAGGGAAACTAGAGGACTCTTATAACCGAGACAGGGACTCGGAGATTGAAGTTTTTCTGATTTTTTTTTGATATGATCCTAGGCGGAGATGAACTGTTTTGAGCCCATACAGTATAGGCAATTTGAGGCAAGTAATTCCTAAAAAGCACCATTTGAGGCTGTTATGGCGAAGAGATGCAGGAAGTATATGTTACCGCTTGGCTGAGAAAATCACATAGTGCCTGCCACGAAATTCAAACATGGGTTCTAAGATGCCGTCGTCAATCTCCGCTACTTTCGCTGTCCTTGACCGCGTAAGGTTGAGTACCGAGAACGTCGAGGACACGCGCCTCTGTGCCGGGATCCCCTGATATGGTATGAGTGCCTTACTTAGAACGACCGTTGCCGTAAACCATATGGAGAATTCCAAAAAGCGGCCCGTGCTTCGATGAGGTGATGCTAAGCGTAATTTCTCATCCTTGAAATTTGACCCGCTACATAGCGTTTCCCCTTCCACCATCCATTTTGATTTCCTCTGTGACATTCCTTTCTTTTCTCAGGAGCAAATTCTGGCAACTTTCTGTTAGCCGCGGAAGTTTCGGTGTGTGCATTCCGAAGGTCTCATGATGGAGTTCTGACTCCGGGATGTATTATGACAGCGGGATCGTCCTGTAAAACGTTTTCATCAAGTAGTCGCGACTGCACTTGCAGTTCTTAGTCCAACATATAGGTCTTAGTCGTCGTTCATGGCCTCGAGTCCTGGAGTAATGTCAAAAATGCCGCTGACCGCAACGACTAACTACAAAACATCGTTCACGGAGATCTTTACATCGAATCCGTTCCTGTTATCGTCCTTCCTAAGGTTTATTCCTTGGAAAACCTTTCTTGCGCTATCGCAAACTTGCCAAAGTTGGCGAAGTTTCCTCGAAATTCCAAGTACTAATTCGAGGACTCAGTTGCGGAAAAGAATCAATCTGCGCAACGTCGTGCTGACTAGATACGTCGATGGCTTTGGAAAGGCTTTGCGTGAGGCAGGACCTGAGAATCTTGCTCTTCGAGAGCATCTCGGATTAGACCTATGTTGGGAAGACCTGGTTCTATTGAGTGCGTACATCTTTCCGTACATCTGCTCTCTGGTTAATCATACTGCATAGTCATATCACAGCAAACACCATTACACAGCTACCCGACCCACGCTCTTTCCGTGCTTTCATCGGGAACTTCCCCAGAAACCTCTAGAAAGTCTCCCAAATCGCGTGGCTCGCTTAAGACTGCGCACCTCGCCCGTTTGACTCTTGCTCATTCGCGCTTCGTCCTCGTACTCCAGGCTGTTGCACATTCATCTTCCAATCCACCTCCTCAGGAAGGCGACCTGCTGGTTTCTTCATCGACCAATGTTCACTTTGCAGAATCTTCCTATCGAAGCCATAATCGTGCCTCTTCTGCAGGCTCTCTCCGGGAACTTGTTTTCCCTGCTCCTTTGGCGCCTGATCATGTTGGAATACAAAGTTCACAGTCCATGACTAACCTCCATGTTGTCGATCCTGCTCGGGCCAGTGGCAAGCATTCTAAGCACTCTCGCGCTGCGACAGATAGCCCGAATACAATGCGTAAGGGCCGTCCTGGCTCAAAGGCCGATCTCGGAGACAAAACATGGGTTGGCTACCCTTCGCTTCCCGCGTCCGCATCTACACCCTCTATCTCCATCTCTCACACTGATTCGGTTTCCAAATCTAGTAAACGATTTTCCATGGCCTCTCTCCTTGGGAAATCATCTCGCTTACTACCACCACCTGTTACGGAACCTCGTGCTCTTCGTGAATACTCCTCCAGCTTCGGCTGGCGACGAGGTCTGAATGATGCGAAAGGGAGATGGGAAGCCGCAGTGGCAAGTCCTTCGGATAGGTCGACGTCTCTCGCTTCAGCCAAATTCTTTCGTGAATCTGCAGGCTATAGCTCAGAAATAGATGACGATGAACTTTTTTCTACGCCTCGGAGAAGATTCGCTGGCTCTGACGTACGCGTGAGCGGTAGCGAGTCGAGCTTTAGTGAAGGCACTAGTTCCACCACCAGCAGCTCTACGTCGGCATCAAATAGTACAAGTGCCACGTCGATATCTGCACTGGATAGTCCACCCCCTTTGCCGCAGAAGGAGCCACTCTCTGGCGCTGAGGTTCTTGCAATGAACCGCGGTAGATTGCGTTCAGCAGCTCCTGACGCTCGCGGGATGCGGCCCAATAGTATTGGTCGCAGCCATCAACCATCAGCATTAATCGGTGATTTTTCGCCTCCATCTAGTGCTCCCTCCAGGGCTAGTACTCTCAGTCCGGGTAAGCCAGGGGCATCCGCGAACAGAAGAGAACGTCTACGTTCAATACCTTCAGCTAGTGGACTTCCTGGAGTAGACCTGGGCCATAATAATCCACATGCGCTCCGCTTAGCCGCATCGAGAATCCGAGCGCCCGTCTTGCGAGTTTTCGTGCCATCTTCAGACATGTATATTCCAAAAACAACAGACTTCATGCCATCCTCGTTAGATGAAGGCGGTGTGTCAAGGTGTGAGGATGAATTGCTTCGGGCTGGTCTTTGGGAGTATCTAAGTGTTGGGGATGTGGTGTGTAACCTTGGATATGTTCCGCCAAGCTCTTCAGGCCCTTCAGATGCGGTTTGGCTTATATTCAATGGCTGCCAGCTCATCCCCTTCACATTCGGTGCCCAGGATAGTCGGGGAATTCTTCCTATATACTCGACGCTTGACGCCAATGTCCCAGGTCAGGAAGTATGGGCGCTCCCTAGCTGGGGCTACTACGAACATCTCGTGCAACAAGAACTGAGTTTCCGAAGATCCATCGGCGGAAGGAAGGCTGGAACGAACATGAATATTCGAATTCTGATCTCAAAAATTCCGGTCTCACCCCTCCACCTCGAGGTGATGCATCAACCGACGTTGATATCTGTCGCCATGAACATTCCATCTCCTCATACTGCAGGAGGAATGGTAGTAGTGAAGAAGTGGGTGTGGACTCTGCGCATCTGGGTGGAATCCTCGTCCAGTTCAAAATTGTTCACAGCGGACAATGAATTCGACACCGAGTTGGGAACTGGGTGGGAAGGTGAATGGACACTCGAGGGAGATGGTACGAAGGAAGGTCGGGAGGTTCTTCTATCATGCTTAAGGCAAGATCAGAAGAGGATGGATATGATGGAGTGGGAATTGGTTCGAGATAGGTGTGGAAAGGGCAAGGTGTGGTTGAGGTAAGTTGTCTGAGTCTTTTTCCATCTTTCTGCAGTCCGTCAGGGGGGGTCAAAAAGTTGGGACCAGGGCGCGTACGCGTTTTTCTGTTCATATATGATGGTGGTTGAACTTCATGGTCACGGTGATGACTTGGTGGGCTTGCTATCTGTGGTGATCTTCAGATGGTGTGATTCTAGGGCATGAGCTTCACAATGTTCACACTTCGCATGCCATTCTCATGTTTGCTTCGTTGAACTTTGTTGAATTCGATCCTTGGCATATTCAATGATCAACAATGTGCATCCCCTATCCCCGATCATTGACTTATTTTGGATTGTTCTAATGTTCCTTGTTTTCCTATTCATACAGGTTACTCAACTCCTCGGTCTCCATCCCACCGTCCTGAGCGCCGAAGGTCGTGGTTTCCTCAGAAAAAGACGAAAGGCTCCGACTCTTTATTGAGGGGCTCAATTTATGCTTAAATGGACTCTCGGACCCTGTGTCGAACACGCGTATACTGCAATCTGGACCCAATTCTTCCATTCGATATGACAGCAATGCTATCTTAATTTTCTACTTTAAATAGACCCTATCCTCCTCCCTTTCCGCGTCGCGTTGTGACACTGCTATGTACCTTTACTGCTCCGCTCTCTCTTGACTTCCATGGATGGTGACCACATATTACTTTACTATTCATCCTAAGTACCTCAATCTCATCGTACATAGTCTGCACACACTACATCGGTTTTCGCATTTGTACTGTATTCGATTACCATACATTTCAAAGTTCATACCCATACACAATTTGCATTCTCCGTTATTTTTGGCCCGTTCGAATCTGAAATTCGAAGCATTCATAGAATGCTGGGGGGTTAATTTCAAGCCATTCTGGTATTAATAAAATCTAAGTACGACTTGGTGGATGAGCGCAAGGAAAGCAAGTACTAAGAAATGAATGTAGCCTCGATGTACATGTAACCATTTGCCTCGACCGGTGCATCCGAGCCAGGCTCGTTAATCGCCAATTTAGCAGGATTCATCCACTGGCAGAATGACCAATTAGAACTCAATGAATACAGATCGATGAAAGTGCTCTCACTTGATAAATATACGGCTTTGTGCCAGCAACGTAGTTGACTGCCATCTTCAGCACCTTGGGGATCTCTGCAAGCACGTCGACCTTCTCTATCAACCCCTTCGGCTGCGCAACGTCACCAACATCAGCCTTGATCGAAGCCTTGTAGACTCCAGGTCTATCTGCGAGTAGAGAAGGACCAGCCCATTCGAACAAGAGCTCGCAGGGCTTTTGGTAGCCTGTCTCAGCATCCAATACGGGACTGAGATGGGCAACCCGAGATTTGACCGGTGCGTCGGCATTGTTCGTTTCTCCAGGATACTTTGTCTCGGCCGTGACAGCCACCAGCTTGTTCCCAACGACCAAGGATCCGACGTTTACAGTGACACCGCCAGATCCCGCACCCTTCATTCCATAGGCGTCAATAGTCGTGAATTCCATCTGGATAGCAGAAACTCCACCGAGTTCTGAGCTCTGGAAATTGCCAAAATTCCAAGAGGCGGCAACGAGATTCGGTCGCATGCCTTGAATAGCATGCACAAACATCCCTTGGCCCTCTACAGGCGTTGCTTGTCCACTAAGAACAACATGTCCAGAAGCTTTTATGAGCGGCCAGAATCGATGGACAACATATCCTTCTGGATGACTGGGATCCGGTCCGAATTGCGAGTAGCCTCCTTCATCTCCGCTTCCAACCTTCCATCCGGAGACAGAGGCCGGGCGTGTAACCTCGAGGAAGATTTGCACATCAGGCGCTGGATTGGCCTGGACTGTGTACGATTCAGGATAGTCAGAGTCGGATTTAGACTTGTATGTAAACGAGAATTCATCAGCCTTGCAGGACCGTCTGTCTAACCCTGGGGGAGCACTAGTGAAGTTCGTGACATGGATGGATTTCCACGTCAACCTCTGCGTCTTTGAGTCGTAGATTTTGCACGTAAACTGAATCGTAGGATACCACAAACTGTCAAATGTTAAGCAAACGAAACGCTGACACCATGGAGCGAAAATCGGCCCTCACCCAACAGATGAATGGATGAGTTGACACATTATAGACTTTCCATCTGGAGTGGTTATGTAGAATATCTGAGTTTCAGTCACGAAACCACTGGTCGTGCAAAGAAGCTCCGTGTCTTTGGGCTTGAGTTCCCCGAATAATTCTGTTGGTTTCAACTTGGAGGAGACAGAATGGAAATTGGGTGCTTGGGGATCGGTTGGAGGAGCGGTGCTGTTCAAAGTCTGAGAAGAAGATCAGGGATTATTAGAGACGGGCTCACGAAAAGAATGAGGAGAACATGGTGGTAGTGGTTCAACGTTCAAAAGCTGTCTGTGATTCCGCTTACTTCTTCCGATCTCAATGCTCATTGATAATGTTGTGTACGTCAGAAAGTCGTCCCGGAGTCACTGGCCACTATTATAGGTTATCTTATTGGGGTATCATCTGGATGTGGTATACAAAAGATGTAACATGTACAAGCCACCTCAAAAACTCAGGTGATTTCATTCTCTGTGGACTGGAAACGAATCCGTTCCCCATATTTAACCCTCTTTCGCGGTCTGCTTATGATCAAGTTCGGCTCCGCAGCGCCATGTTCTTGATGAGGTATTTGGGCAGTGCCTCCTTCGGATTGTCGCTGAGGGAACGATCATTGACTTGATTAACGGAAAGCAAGGCAACGAAAGGCTTACACTAACAGCAGTATCTTCATCATATTGAATAGCCCAATCAAACATATCATCCGACTGGTCTATGCCGCCTTCGTTGTCGTCCGCCCTAGAGTCCGTCTCTTCCCCCGCCCCACCAGCCTGAGGCTGGTCGGGCCCGGAAGGTAGCATAATGTTTTTGATAAACCGCAAACTGCCCTTATTCAAGAGATTTAGAAGTCGTTTATTCTGATCAGCTTTCAGAGTAGAAGGATTTTTGGTAGGGATGTCGGATGGCCAGCCCTCCAGATAGACACCATAAGTGAAGAGTCGTTCATGATTTGTCCATTTCATTTCAGCATTTCGGATTCCACTCACTGCTCTGTCATTGTGATTATTCGCAATCGCATTCTGCATGGAATCATAGAAGAGTGTAAACACACCTCAAAGCTTTCCGGACACCATCATAGAGGTCAACCTTTACATTTCTAGCAGACTGTTTCGAAGAGACATCGATTACTGAGCTTGTCGAAACAGACTTGCTGGGATTGTTCAAAGGTATACGTTGATCAGGGGAGATTGGTTGGACATTTCTTGAGCTTTGATTTTTAAGACATTGTTCCTTGAATGCTCTAGCTCCGGATTCGCCTCCAGTCCGCATACCTCTCCAAAATTCTCTGCCTTTAACAGTCCCTCCCAAAAAGGGTTGGCCGGTGCTATCCTCTGTATCTACAGCGAGAAGGAGCGATTCAATCCCGAAGACACCAGATAATGATTCCAGAATACGAGAAAGGTTAACGAGGATGGTCCAAGCTGTAACAGGATGTGGATTTCATTGCCGTCCACAGGGAACAAACAACCTACTTTCGGTTGACCGGTTAGAAGTCTCTGACGAGGACGGCTGCCATTGAAATAGTTTGTTGCAATGCCATCGAGCAACCTCTTGCCTCGTCTATAAACCAAGTTAGTGAAAGCAAGGTGACCAGAAGGATTGATGAACCTGTTCAAACGGACGGGCTTCTTTCTCTGCAAACGAGCGAATGTCCGTTAGGCATTTCTCCATGAAAGCCTCGAAACGTTCAAGGTAAAGTTCATCTGGGGGCTCACAAAGCATATATATATGGATCAATTATTCAATAGCTGGGTCACTGTTGAAGTCGGAGAGTGGCACGTGTCGATTTTGCCTTCGCTTTTCTAATTTCTTCCACAATGGGACGGACGAAAACAAAAAAACAAGCAGCTTCAAAAACAACAGAACCTTCTACAGTGCAATCACCCGCTGTGCCCTCTATAACTGCGTTACTAGAAAAAGCCCAGTCCCTAATCGTACAATGTGATTACGAACTGGCGGCGCGATTCATTCAACGTATATTAGACCAGCAACCTTCCAATGCCGAAGCTAAAGAGATGCTTGGAGTAGTGCAGCTGGAGCTGGGTGATATTGATGCCGCCAAGCAAGTCGGTCCTCTATCCGATTCGTGATGATGTTCATTCATGAACAAATCGTTTTTGTTATCTGTAGACTTTCTTCAGTCTATTACCGCCAAACCCAGATGCACCTTCACCTCCGCCCCCCTCTGCTCATCTCTATCTCGCTCAGATAAGTGACGAAGACCCTCGGTCAGCTTTACAGCACTATCAAGCAGCGGTAGAACTGCTATCTGTACAATTAAAAGGGAAAGAACGCGCTGGAAATAATGCACCCAGCGATGACGAGATCGAATTGAAAAGCAACATCGTCCGGGCTTTGATTGGTCAGGTAGAGATCTGGATGGATCCTTCTTATGATCTCTGGTATGCAATACTTCCTTTTCTTCTTGCTCACCAAATGTTAACGTTCACATTCCAGTTTCGAGCCTGAGGCAGAGAGGACTTGCGAAGACCTATTGGAAACAGCCTTGAAAGTCGATCCTGACAATCCTGAAGCATTACAAAGTCTGGCTTCTGTGCGAATGTCACAACAGAAACCGGAAGATGCCAAAACATGTTTAGAAAAGTCCTGGATATCCTGGAAAGACTTAGATCTAGGTATAGGATGCATCCCCATCATATGTTCATCGTCACTTATGATTCTATGACCTAGATCATCCCAGAGTCCCCCCGATACCGGCTCGTTTGGGACTAGTTCGACTTTTCCTCGAACTGTCCTTATACTCTCCTGCATTACTCGTGTTGCATGGTGTGATGACGGCTGATGATGAAGAAGTAGAAGCATGGTACCTCGAAGGATGGTGTTATTTTTTGATGGCAGAGCAAGCAAAAGAAAATGCCGGGACTCTGGACGACCTCAGCTGGGAAGAATTGGCGAAGGATGCAAGAGATCGACTTGAAACATGTCAATTGGTACGGCTATACTCCCCGCAGCTCGAGCATATCTTAACCAAGTTGCAGTTACATACTCATCAGCAGCATTCAGACAAACCCTTACTTGAACACGTGCAAGAATTAATAGCGAACTTGGAAGGAATGGGTATCAAAGCTTCACCCCCGGACGAGGGTGAAGATGAAAGTGATGCCGGTGATTGGGTGGATGACGATGCGAATAGCGAAGACGAAGCTGAGGACGTTGAAATGTCATGAAATGAAGTCGGTTTGAAAAGTATTACAGTAGATTAATTTGTACTGGCCTGACACCAGACAGTTTTTTTTCGATCTTGAACGGCGCGTCCTCCGTGTACTTCGCCCTTTGACATCTGTTTTCTGACATATTGCTGTCTTTTCACGGAAGTACAGCCCGGCAGCGCGCTGAGAACGAAGTTTGGTAAGGTAGTGCGAATTATTAGCCCTAAGGACTTTTGTACATGTTAGCAACATAGTAGGTGCAAATAAGCCCTGACAATCTTCAAGGAAGGCACATTAGCGGGACTGGAATGGTTGCAGTACCGGATCGCACCCGAAAGGGAGGATCAAACTGACCAATAATGAATTTAATAAGATACTGTACTACATAGTCAGAGCGTAGTGCGCATTATAAAAATGAAAGCAAACCCACTGAAAACTCAACCCGCGGACCGGTTCTTCCCTGGCTTAGTCTCCGAGCTCATTGCATATATGACAAAATTGAGGAAAGAATCTCGGGATGTCCCTAATTCCTCCTCTAAACCGCTTCGAATTCTCGCCTCCGGGACATTATTCCTCACACACACTTTAGCTGTGCCATGCCATCCAGCTCCGTCTACAGTGATACGCGCTTCCTCGGTGACCACCTTTCGCGGAGGCTCTGCAAGCTCTGTCCTTGCTCTCTTGGCTCAATTTTCAAGCCCGGTGGACCCCATTCTGGTGGCATCTCTTGGAGGCAGCGATGAGGGAAGAATGCTTATAAAGGAACTTGAACGCGAAGGTGTCAACACTCGTTACTGTAAAGTCTGGCCAGATTCCGGCGTTCCCAGCGCGTGGGTTATCCAGGCCAGTAAGTTCATTCTCTTGATCTTTCAAAATGTGTATCAATTCTGAATTCATACAGCCGAAAATGATACTCGGACTGTAATCAACCACAATCCTTTACCAGATATCACCCACGAAGAGTTCGTATCTCTCCTTGGACCTCTCCTGGTTCCGGAGAATTATTACATGTATTCCTCTCCTTCACCATCTCCAACACTGACTACAGTCCCTGGTCAAACAACCTCGCCACTGAACCAATCACCGAACACCCTGAACCCTAACACTCCAGCTCCGTTCGATTGGATCCATTTTGAAGGAAGATCCGTGAAAACGACACTGAACAATATTGCTGGCCTCGATAGCCTGGCTCGAGAACGTAAATGGCGAAGTCATTGTGTGTTCAGTGTCGACGTGGGTCGCAGAAGCCGTCAAGGAATAGAAGCGGTGTGAATTGTTCCGTCATTTACTGATAGACATATACTAATTAAGCTGGTTTGCAAATTTGAAGCTTATCCCTCATGCAGACGTTGTGTTTCTCAATGAGCACTATGCTCAAATGCACTACCCCAACTATGCAACTACTCCTCGGGCTTTCCTTCTTTCTTTGATGTCTATTGCTTCCCCGCACGCGCTTCTGATCGCTCATTGGGGTTCAGAAGGTGCCGCTGCTTTATCACTTCCAACGAAAGAATACTTTCAAAGCTCCGGCTGGGTAGAAGAACAACCGCCGCCATCAAGGATAACGCGGTCTCGACATCCTCTCGAAGGCAACCATGTCCATCCTGATAATTCATTTGCTTCAGACGACGTCCGTTCTGTAAGGACCGGGAGCGATTTTTGGGCAGGCGCAAGGAGCAACTCTCCTTCCTCCAGTGCATTTACTGCCAGAGATAACAGCGCCTATCTCGACTTCCTTTCTTCCCATGCCACAGAGTCCAGTCCAAACCCAAAATCTAGGTCACGCTCCCGAGGAGGAGGTATGAGTCTCGGCGCTGCTACCTCTTCTCGTCGATATGAACAGGAAGAGGATGAATTGAATTCCTCCCACGGGACGGAGGTTCCTGAGGATGTTGACGATGGAGTCGTGGATGAGGTTGGAGCACAGGATGCGTTTGTGGCTGGTATGATATATGCACTGAGTAGACGAATCCTCCCGGGTGCGCCGTTTACACCTGCATCTCATGGCACAGCCGATTCTAGTGCTTCCTTGGGCGACAACGACAAAAGCCGATGGAGGTTGGACGAGTGTCTGCGGCAAGTAGTTGTCCTTCCTTATACTGGATGTAGTGTCTGACAGTAGGCATTCTTCCAGATTTGCTACTGAACTCTCAGGGCGCAAAGCTCGAAGGCGAAATTGGGTTGGATTGGCGGACGAAATGGCGAGAGCAGGATGGTTCGATGGGTGAAGAGGGACGGAAACATGATATATATATATATATATACCCTTTTATATTTTTGCATAGCCAAAATTTACAGGAACCTATTTTGATGAGCAGAACATATCTAAGAGTACATTCTAATATCCATACAATGTATGCGCCTTCCAAGCCTCGAACGACCGCGTAAGATAACTTACCATAAAATTAAGTGTCTATTCTTTCACTAGATCACATATCCCACTCCTCCCACATCGCTGGCAGCGCCGTAGTAGGCGTACGCACAGCAGAAATTTCTGACGTCTCTTGCAATTCCACAATCTTTTCCACATTGCCTTCCTTCTTATCCTGTTCCCCTCTCATGGCAACCAAGATAGGTTCGTGATTATCTGGCGTAGGGCCAGCATACATCAACCGAATGTCCTCCCCTTCTATCACTTGAACAATTCGGCCAGTCAAGATTTCCCGAATTTCGATGAACTGGGTCGAAAACAGCAGAACATGGGTACCGCGCTGAGCGAAACTATCAATTTTGGACTCCCATTTGATGTAACCTGATGACCGAGAAGGTGTCCCGTGCTTCGTAATGTAGCATCCGACAGCTAGAAAACAATAAGATCAGCAGCAAAGGCTGAACACGAAGGAGTTGACTAACTATCATATATCACCAGTAGCTCAGAGGCATCGCTGCGAATAAGACCAAGAGGTTTCGCGGAATCAACTCGAGACTTGAGATTGGCCATAGGCTGGTTAGTGCTGGCACCCGAGAAATCTGGAACAACAGTGACTCGACTGTTTGCGATACTGCCACCATCGAAGATCAGTATTAAAGTAATCCTATCTGATTCTCGTTCAGCTTACTTCGTGGGGTCGACGATCAGGATTCCTCCACGAGCGCATATTCCAATGGTTTTCACCAACGGCGTGACATCAAACGCGTCTTTAGGAGCGTACCCAGCCTAATTCGAGCTTCAGTATTTTGCCAACCTCAAGTGAGGCAACCCCACATCACCAAATGTCCTGAATGAGTGCGAGGATTTGCTAGAACGTTTGGGGGTAAACGCTACGTCGCTTACATCCATGACTTCTAAAGCATGCAAACTCAAAGTGACTTGCAGTAACTTTTTCACTGCATAAACGACTGAAGTTGGAAAAGATCACTGCAAGATTCCGACTGTTGAGAAATATAGATACTTACTCAGCACACGTTGCCCAACATGTAGATGTTTGAAGAACATGAGTTCGCTCGACACAACTTTTTCCATAGACGCAGCTAGTGCTTTGGGTTCCGTTTGTCCCAAAGCTACATGAGCTATCAAGTCAAGCGGATATGATAGGAGAGAGTTGTTGACGTGAACAATGAATTTATTGAAAGTCTTTGGTCCCAATGATTGCACAGCTGCCATGGAAGTTGATTGCACGTTAAGTACCTTGCAAAAGGCTACAGCACCATCAAAACAAACTCCAATGAGAGGATCAAGTTTGTTGCCTACTTTCGCGTCCTCGTATCGTGACGTAGATACCGGTAGAGCACGAAACTGCAATGTACTGACGCCCTTCAAAAGCTACAAAAACGTATATTAGATAGAAATGAATGTCAGTCGGTCCAATACAAACTAAAAGGGACAGCAGCGTTGATTTTTCCTGTGACTTTGCTTCCGTTCAAGCCCCCTCCTGTTCGAAAGAACTGTCGACTGAGGACGTCGGGCGCGAAATACTGAAGCATCTAGTTTAGACATATTCCTATAAAAATAGATAGATTTAACTCGCCATGTTTCCTTCTTGTCTGACTTTGTGGACTGTGATAGCATCCACGAAAAAGTTGTGCCACTTTTTGCGTATTGCCTCACTGGCAACATAGAGGGTATATCTGCGGGATTGTTTACTCGTTTCATGGTAAATTGTGAAGGGGTATAAAGGGGTGGATTGGTATAGTAAGCCGCTTAATACACTGCCGTCTTTGGGATGCTCCTTGCGCGTTTCAGGAGGCGAAGTAAAAGAACCTAAACGTAAGAATGATAAATATAAGGGCTAGTGGGATGAGATGTGAGAAATCATGAACGGTCGCGTTGTTTAACATACTCGAGACATAAGATGTCGTTTAACCGCTCCATTTTGGCGTTGTTCTTGACGACTGAGAAGGACTAAGATGATATCATTACTATAGTCGGAGACCACGATAATGAACGAACGGGCTCGTACAGTAATTGTCCAACAGAGCTGCAGATAGATCGGCCCATCCAGATCCTGACCAACTTCCTGTGACAGAGCCTTCAGAGCGATTTTTTCGGGATACTGGTCCCGAATAAACCAACGATCTGCTCTTGTCATACAGATTCATATCCTGTTATAGGATGTTAGTATATCAAACAGCAAATTCGGCCCAGCAGCTCACGATTATTTCGCCCTTTCGAAAAACCAAACTTTCGCACAAGGCCCAAAATTTGACCTTACTTTCAGCGGCCTCAATCCCAGGCTGAGTACTTTTGATACAGTCATTTAATATGCCCAAAATGATAGGCAATGTATCAAGGTCTGGATGTTCATAATCTTTATCTGTAAGCTTGAGTATTTGCTCTAACAGTAGATTGAGACGCGGAAGGCGCGTCACCGGTCTGGAGAGAAACGTTATTAAATCTCGCTTCCGTATGCGGGAGTCAGAGGAAGCTGATTGGATGTAAGATTGATAGGCTGCGTTTCTCTGAAGTTCAGTTCGGTGGCGAGATTCAGATAGTGGGTAGTGCTTGATATATGTCTCGTACGCTGAGCGGAAATCATTCTTGAGGGTAGCTTAAAAGGAAAATGAGCTGGAATCAGGTACCAGAGAAGTTGACATACTATCTAAAACGATATCAGCGATACTCTGTATGAGGGGATGTTGATCTCGTTGGCGGGCGAACAAGTCACCAAGCATTCGCTGATGGTGCGCTAGAATCTGGCTGAAGTTGCCAAACACTTCAGAAATGAATCCTTGCAGTCGATTTGGTTGTATAATTGGGGGTTGGGAATTCATAAGAGGGGTGATATATACCTGTGAAGTAAAATCGACAAATTGGATAGATCAAAAGATCCAATGGAAGAATACGCACGTCTTGCACTGCTTCCAAGTCCGAAACATACTCTCTCTCGGACTTGAACACCTCAAAAATTACGGACTGCCTTTGAACCTCCATCTTCCCCAAAGCTTCGATTGCTTCTGGTGGAACAAGTTTGTGCCATTCCTGGTCGTTCTCTGGTAGCTCCCCTGACTGAAAGCGTGTGAGTCCTTCGTCCGATGTCAACCTGTATTATGTGTCAAAGAAGAAGAAAAACAACAAGCGTCAAACATACGAGATATCGGAGAGACTCTTGGACAACAGTTCTTCATCCCCATGCGACTATCGACTCTTTCATTAGTTTGTGAAACAAACAGTGTATATCCTCACTCCTAACCTCATTGGAGACTGAGCCATAATCATCGTCATAATACCATGAGTTCGAAGATTGTGAAGACTGGAAAGATGCAGTCGATGGGTCCCGTCGAAGTCGAAGGTTTGAGGCGTCGCTTGCACTTGGTTTGTGGCCTGAAGCTCGTTGCGAGACTGATCTATATATCTGAGGTTCTGGAAACGCTAAAGGACCCGTGGTCGAAGCCTGGAGGCTGCCTACACGAGTTGGTGTCCGTGAGCCGTCCGACGGTAGATTTACAAGAGACAAGGTCCGATGGCGCAAAGCACTCGGCGATCCATGTTCATCTCCCCATGGATTTTGTAGTGGATATTGATCATCTAAAAATGGAGGAGGAGTCACTTCAAATGCCCAAGGAGTGTAAGGTCGAGTTGAAGGGCTAGGATTCGTTGGTTGTTGCGCTCCAGGTGGAAGAGCGCCCGATGGTGGCTGAGGGATAGAGACATGCGGTCGCGTAGGATGGTTATAAGGTGACATTGGTTATTTAAAGAGAAAGAGAAAGAGACAGATCGAGGCTCCCGTTCGATGATCCCCGAAATTTACCACGGTTAATTTATTCTTTGTTATAATCCTACATATAATGTAAGGTTGGCGTTTACATAAGTAGCATCTGGTGAAAATATGAGGCATTTTCTATCTCTCTATGAATGGTTCGCCTGTATAGCATCCACCTGGCATCAGTTCTCGGAATATTTCCACAGCTTGTTCGTTACCAGTACCCACAGCCCCAGAAAATGCTGTTGCCGTCCAGTATTCTGAGTCCCAGTGGGGCGACTGTTGGACAGAATTTTCGATTTCTGGGGATAGTTCGTCGACGTCCCTGTAATTCGAGCTAACATCAAGTTGTTGACTTTATAGAATCGGAGCACGGCTGAGGCATCCCAACGCTGTGAAGTGCTTGAGATAAAATTTTCTTGCCCATCTCCTCCTTGAATATTACTTTGAATCTCAGTAATGTAAAACAGAGAAAACAGTCGAAGTGGTTTGAATTAATCCTCTTCAAGTTCAGTGGTAAATACAAGGGAAACACCGTCGTCTCCAGCACTAACGATTACGGACCCATCTAATCCCAAGGACGCGCCTAGTACGGGCCCTTGATGACCTTTGTGCTCCTTGATAAGAGCACCAGTCCGCGCGTCCCACGTACGCAAGGTTTTGTCTGCTGATCCTGATACTAGAAGGTGGTTATTCGGCGCTGGAACTGCCAAAAGCGTGGTGACTGCATCCTATTTGCCAAGAATGTGTTAGGATGAGTGAAAAACTGATTGATATACAGGTTCAATGACGTGACTGACCGAATGCTCTAAGGTCGAACGCAAACGCATGGTGGAAAGGTCCCATAAGCATATCTTACCGTCTGTAGCACCCGTCGCAACAATACCAGGGCCTGATACTGTGCCAGTGAGATCAATAAACTCAACAGCTTCAATACTTTCTCCTTCTGTATGACCACCCAGTGCACTAACAATCTCGCCTTTGGTGAGACTTACTACCCGCACGCCTCCAGCAGCACCACCTACAACTGCCAGAGTTGAGGAGGAATTGATTCCGAGGGAAGTAATTCCATCCAAATCGAAACGTGCGTCTTCAGCCGTCAATTTGAAGACTGGACTCGGAGATCTTGGATCCCAGAGTATCAAGGTACCATCTCCACAAGCAGAAACTATTCGCTTGCCTAGAAAGGACGTTAGAACACTGGACAGTGAGGTAGAGATAGTCAATACCATCAGGCGTGAAGGTCCCACATTGGACTGGGCCAGTATGGCCTGCGAAAACCTGCATTGTATTTCCCGATGGCACTGTGGAAACGGTTGACTGGTCGTATTGTGGTGAGGGGGAAACGTTCACTCACGTTGCCATAGCCAAAGGGTAGTGTCATTGGAGCCAGCTAATAGAACATTCCCTTTCGGATGCCATTTCAGAAACTACAGATCGTGATTGTAAGGATGGGAAATATTCAGAAGAGATCGTCAAGCTTACCATTACTTCATCTGGTCCTTGCAGTTCAGTCAGAAACTCCCATGTTCTATAGCTTTCCTGGCCAACTCTTCTCCATAACCTGATTTTACCGTCCATGCCACCGGTCGAAACGATCTGACCATCGAAGCTCCATCCTACACAGACAACACTATCTGTATGCCCAGTTAATTTCACGATAACCTCCCCATCGGTAATATCCCATATATATCCCAGATCATCCTCTCCTCCAGAGACTGCGAGTGGTTGTGTAGGATGTACCGCGACAGAAAACACCGAGGAGTGGTGATTAGTAAACGCTTGTAAAGAGTTGTCCTCAGCTGATCTAGACGATCCTGGTACCAGCTCGCCAACAATATCTTCCCCCTCGTTTTCTTCATCTTCATCCATTAGTTGGTCGCCGTCATCGGGGACTTCAGCAAGAACATCATCCTCAGTGATGAACTGTTCCTCGATTTGTTCCTCTTGCTCCGGGTTGGCCATAGTTGCAGTAATAATCACGACGCCTAAAAATGCCCAAAAATCCTTTTATTCCGTCTGCTGAGTAAACCCTTTAGTCAGATCGCAGTACGGAAGGGAAGGCTGTAGGGAAGGTTGAAAAAAGCTCGAGCGCACGTGGCATATGCGCCGCATAAGACTAAGGCACCAATAGCTATCAATAAGTAGCCCCCGGGCCTCAACCCTCCATGCGCAAACTATGTAGAGAAAATTGCAGACTTAAGCATATACTTATCACTGACACATGCTTTGAGTTCTCCTTCGCTCCGATTCCAAAGTTGGAACGCGACCGAGTCCTAACCGAGCTTAGTAATTCATTCTTGAGCGTCTAAATAATACTTAGTTCTGACGTGGAGCTATTCTCGTTCTCCTACTACCACCATGAAGCTCTCAATTTCTTTATTCATCACAGCTATACTGACAAGTGCTAGTGCATCTAATGTGCTGGAGCTCAATCCAGACTCTTGGGATGATGTTGTAGGCACAGGCAAACCTGGTCTAGTAGAATTGTAAGTAGCCTATGATTAGTGATTCGTAATGCTCATTGTTGTAACTAGCTTTGCTACTTGGTGGTAAGGATGCTCGATTGATCTTCCTCAAAACTTCTCTCAAAAGTCTACTTGCTCGTAGCGGGCACTGTAAAGTATGTCGCACCTGGTTTAGTTAGCCATCCATTGACAAAAACCCCTCGATACTCAGAATCTGGCGCCTACCTATGAGCAAGTGGCCGATGCATACTCTCATGTAAAGGACAAGGTTTTCGTCGCCAAGGTTGATGCAGATGGTGTAGGCAAGGAACTAGGGAGGAAGTACGTATTCAAAAATCATTTTTCCCTGTCGTGTATACTTACCCAACCCTCAAGATACGGTGTAACCGGCTTCCCCACCTTGAAGTGGTTTGATGGGAAGGGCAACTACGAACCTTACGAATCTGGTCGGGATCTTGAAAGTTTTACTTCCTTGTCAGTCCACTCGATCTTGAAGTCATTCCCACTGTTAACCGGACCTATAGTATTACCGAAAAGACCGGCGTGAAATCCAGTATCAAACCTCCACCCCCACCTTCATACCGTATTCTCGACTACAGCAACTTTGATGAGATCGTCTTGGTAAGTATCCTAAACGCGTTGAGCGCGAAGAAGGAAATGTTGAATCTTGAACTAGGATCCCAAAAAAGATGTCCTCGTCACATTCACTGTGAGTGGTCCTATCATTATGGTTTTGAAGTAACATCATGCTTCTTCCGCGTAGGCTCCTTGGTGTGGTCACTGTAAAGCGATGAAGCCTGCTTACGAGAAAGGTAATGCTAGATATTTTGTATCTTGCGATATGAACAGTGCAACTCATCTCCTGGACTCAAGTTGCCTCAATTTTCGAAACTGAAAACAACGTCCGTCCCACTAACACCATAGCTCAGAAACCAATTAATCTATCAATATATAGTGTGTTTTAGTCAACGTTGACGCAGACGACAAGAAGAACGAGGCATTGAAGACGCGGTTTGGCATTTCAGGTTTCCCAACTATCAAGTTCTTCCCCAAAGACAACAAAGATGGTATTGCCTATGAAGCAGGTCGCTCTGAAGCTGACTTTGTCAATTACCTGAACGAGAAATGTGGAACTCAGCGCTCTGTCAATGGAGGTCTTCTTGACACCGTATGGCTGTTTCCCTCACCAGATTTGGTGCTGGCATATTGATGCAGTCTTTACTCTAGGCCGGCCGTCTGGCAGACTTCGATGTCCTTGCTAACAAATTCTTTGTTGCCCCTGCTGACCTTAGGGATTCTATCCATAAGGAAGCTCTCACGCTTTCCTCTACCATCGGTGATGCGTCGAAACACTATATTCGTATCATGGAGAAAATGGTAAATGGAACCGAGGCATATTATGAGAAGGAATCCAAGCGGTATGTATTGTGGCGTTCATCTAAATCCTTCATCTCTTCTCCAAACAATACTTTCCCAATCAGGTTACTGACATCCTATGATTGTTTCTCACAGACTGGAAAGTATACTCAAGAAGCGCACACTGGCTCCTGCCAAGCTCGATGAAATTAAGATTAAGTCGAACATCCTCCGAGCGTTTAGCGAGAAGCCTAAGGAGGACAGCGAGAGTAACATTCGTAGGGCCGCAGCTGAGCTGTAGACCTTGAAGATTGCTAATCTGCATGGTGTATTCGATATTCATATTATGTGTACGTCCTACGCGAAATTTAATCCAGTATCATGGTGTCACCCATAGAGCACCGACAATATTCTGAGAGAGCGCCACGGTAACATGATGATCCCTACCCTACCCATTCCTTACTACCGTTATTACTTACTGGAAATGCATGAGGGATGTCTGTTATCGATGGGCGTCAGTCTCTAAATTGAGTGCTTCAATAGTGTAAAGGAAGAACACTTCCCGGAAATTTTCACCAAGCCAAAACGCCTCGTGTATGGGAAAACAACGTTGACAGCCGCACTCGTGATTGTCCATGCAGAGTTATCGGTGGTGAGATCCAACCTGCAAGTGTAATCGGACTTCATATAAAAACGTTTTGATCTCAGTAAACCGCCCACAAACATTCATGGACGTTAATAAAGCGTAATCCAGGCAAACACGATAGCGTCTCAATTTTCGCATACCAGAACAGCATGTCTTACAACTATGGTGGCTCCTCTTCAATCTTTCAACCGCACAAACTTCACGACTTGAAGTTTTATTATTTCCACAGGAGGAAGAATTGCTGGAAGCACTATAAAATTCAACGCGAGACAGAGCAGCGTCCCCGCCATCATGACCTCCTGATTATCACTTGGAACCTTGACTTCATGGGCAGAAGAGTCGACGAACGGACGATTGGGGCGATCGATCATCTGAGCAAAGTGGTTCTGAAGGGCAATAGCCCTCCTCCTTGTGTTATCTTGTTACAAGAAGTTCATGACAAGGCACTGGATGTGCTACTTGCACATTCCTGGATTCAAAGTCATTTTTTCGTCGTACCCATCGACAGTATGAAATGGCCAAATACTACTTACGGAAACGTTACGCTGATTGAGCGATCTGTTTCCATCCAAGAGGCTGGCATTCTACCTTACGAGCCAACAACTCAGATGTACCGAAATGTAAGTGCGTTCTTGCGACCACGATGGATCATATCCTCACGCAGACACTTGATCACCGTTGACAGGCGCTCGTCACCGACATTAGGCTTGCCCCACTTGAGCCAGAGCTCTATGAAGGCAGGCGCGACCTGACTATTCGCATCGTGAACACGCACCTCGAATCTTTGATGCAGGGTAGGGCCGCAGAATACCGCGCTGCGCAGCTGGCTATATGCGTCGAGCTACTGCAAATGGAGGACCCAGCTGCATATGGAGGGATCATTGGCGGAGACTTCAACGCCATCGACAAGGATTCGGCGAGACAGATTCGCGAACACGGCCTAGTGGACCCTGGCGAACCGAGTGAATTTGCTGACCCAAAAAAATCTCATACATGGGGCTTCCACGAAACAAGACCTCTAAAGTTTCCTACCTGTAGGATGGACAAAATTGTCTTCACGCCGCGGGGAGAGTTTACCGTCGATCCTCCGGTTATTTTCGGCCAAGATGCTAAGACGGAGGAAGACGAGTGGGTCAGCGATCATTATGGTTTATTAACGAAGTTGAGCGTTTGAAGAGCGATAAGTCGGAGCGTTGCTATTGGTGCCGGATTCCGGTTGATTAAGTCCGCGTAGCGCAGTAAAAGTAACTTGTCACACAATATTATTAGGTTACCCTTACCTCTGGATACTCCTCTGTACTATTGGCCTACTGCGGAGCGGAGGCATCCAGCTCTCTGTGAGGCAGTGCAACACTGAGCTCGAAAGGTTTCCAATTGTTAGTCGTCGTCGCAAACGACGAGCAAAATTTGACCTTAGCGACTTGATACACGTCACATCACCGCGATCAATCATGTGCCTACGTAAACAGGTATATAAAGTTTGCTCGTGAGAGAGGTTTTCTCGTCTCCAACCTACGACAACGTTCTCTTTCGTTCACCCACTCAACATGAAAGCTGTCCTCTTTGCGTCCGCCGTTGCTTTGATTTCTGGTGCTTACGCGCAGGATTTCAGTATCAACACACCGTAACTGCGCTTCCAATTTAGTGTCTCCGAACAGTCGCTGAATAAAATTTTCTGCAGCGGGAGTTTGACGGAGTGCCAGCCTGTTCTTCTTCAGTGGACCGGTGGAACTCGTACGTCACTTGATTATCGCTCTTTTTGTGGTTTGCTCATGGATGTTGTAACAGCCCCTTACTTTTTGGTGAGCCAATTCGCAAGGAATTTTCGTTTATCCGGCAACTAAATACTATCGTCGTGTTTTCGTTATAGAGGTATGTTACTATATACTATATTCAGAGATGATTCTCAAGTTCTTGTTCAGTGTCTACAACTCGGGTTCCCCGTCTACCAATGCAGAAACTCTTACGACTACCAACAGTACTAGCTTCACGTGGACTGTGAACATAGCTTCTGGTGAGATAGAGGCCTTCATGCGGTTATCTTTTCCCGCTCATATCTATTTTAGGGCAGAGTATCGGTTTTAACCTAGTCGACAATACTGGTGCCGAAAAGCAGAGTGGGGCCGTTCCGATTCAAGCCGGTTGTATGTGTCATTTCTTCTGTCATATCTTGCCGTGCTTCATCCCGCTATGCAGCTTCCACTAGTTGTGTCGGCCAGTCTGTTAGTGGTTCCGCTGGGGCTACTGCCACCGCTGCCAGCTCTGGTTCCGGCTCTTCTGCCAGCACTACCGGCTCTGGTTCATCATCAACTGCTCCGTAGGTCCAGTTTCTCATAGTCTTTACAGTCTGTCCTCACTCACTTATCACAGCGCGAGTAGCGGCAGTTCATCATCAACCAGCGCCGCCGGCTCATCCACTACTTCCTCATCTTCCAACGGAGCTTCCTCTCAAGCTGCTCAGCTTGGTGTTGCCGGCATTGTTGGTGCTGCTATCGCTGCTCTCCTTGCTTAAGGATCCAACAGATATGTGTACAGCTAGCTCGCTCGCTGCGGATCTTCTTGTTGCCTGTTTAGTCACCTCTAACAACAAGTATTGTTTCATGCGTTTTAATAGTCTTTTTCTATGAACACTTGTCGAGTGGTCATCACCGCCATACCAATTATAGTTTACCCTTTGACTTGTTTCCCATTTTTACTTAGGATATTTTCCACTGACACTCCTACTACCCGTGGTTAGAGCACTATTGACAATTCACGCACTTCCTCAATTCTCTGTGTCTGGTGTCAATGTGTGGGTATCTTTCAATGGCATACATTCTTTTGGTGGAATGCAGGTGTGTTAAGTCTTGGATGTTGCTGCACATATTATCAGGTTTGTTCGGCTCTTTGCATGTTAATGTTCGCATCAACTTCAAGAATTTATCTGTTCAGCATATCACCTGTTTCATACCACGATTACGCGTATTGCCGGTAGATATATGCGATAGACATAAGGAAGCATCAGCTGAGTTCAAGGGAAATCCTGCGAGGTCAGGTTGATTCGCCAATACTTTGATTGCATTTAGTGGCTGATCGCTCATACCCTTTCCGACATCCAGTCTGAGTGAGACGCAGTGCTACTCGGACTCTTGCCTCCCAGTTCCGAGCTGCTTAGTTTCATTCGACAAATGTATTCTGAAGCCTTTGTTTTGACAAATAACGATGAACCTACTAATAATTCTTGCGGTAAATCTTCGCTTAATCGCGGTCAGTTTCCGGAAAATGCATATGTTGTTTCGCGTCCTCGCTCCAATGTACTTCGAGTACCTCAATATAATACCCCGCATTTTATTCCGCACAAGCCTACTACGGTTTAGTCTAGTTTAGTACATCCGGCCAAACTCGTTCCGCGTTCGCAAGCGTTTGACCTCGTGCCTCAAGTTATAGACAACGGGGTTTATACACGTACGTCTGTAGTATCGATACAGACGTACTTATATATGCTCCAGATGGAAAAATGCAGCTTTTCGGACTTTCACGTTCATCTGTATCCCTCTGTCCTCTGAGTAGGATTTCATTTTGGTAGTGTCGCTCATGGCATCTTCCGATTCGGAAAGACACCCTCGACCTCCAGAATGGACGATAGTTGACTTCGTACATCGGGGCTACTGGTGGACGAATCATGGTAATTCGTGAATACTGCGCTCATTGGGAACTTCCGCATAATATCTTTCCCAAGGCATATTGCTACTCAACATCTGTCTGGTTCTGCCTCTTCTAACATCCGCGGTGAATGGCCTGGATTCATCCCTTGTTAATGGTGTGTCAATCCATGATCAAGCGTGGTGGAACCAGCTTTGAATTTGCGGCGTAGGACTCCAGATACTTCCTGATTGGCAAGAGTATTTTCACTACCCGACAGGGCAAGTTCTAGGTACGAGCGCTTTTGAATATCCTTGATTCAGTCTTGATATCGGGCACAGGTCTTGTTAACTGCGCGCAGAACATTGGCGGATTGATTGTATAATCTAAATTTCTCATTGAACCGTTTTGAAGCTCATTTGCCTATAGGGTCTCCCAATAACCCCATTCGCGTCTGATGGACTAGGTCGACGACTAACATTGATCATAGGCTCTATCGTTATGCTGGGCGGAGTTGCGTTGCAGTTTTCATCCACCACAATGCAGATGTTCATCGCTGCCAGAGTGCTGAGTAAGTGCTTGTCCGTGGTTCAACTCATTGAGCTCATTATCGATCAGTCGGATTTGGACTCACATTCTGCTTAAATGCCGCACCGCTGTTGCTCATCGAACTTTGTTACCCAACCCAGGTAGTTTCTGCGTAATATAACTCAGGGGGTCTTATGACTAAATCTAACAGAGGGGAAAAATGACATCTCTGTATAACACGACTTGGTACTTTGGCAGCATCATCGCTGCATGGGTACGTTCCCCGCATTCTTGATAAGATAATATCGAAGGTCCTGATTGTTTCAATCCTAGGTATGTTTTGCCACTTTCAAGCAACAAGAGGGAAGTATGTGGACTTGGCGCATACCGACTCTAGTCCAAGCGGCCGTCCCCATTCTCCAAGTCTGTCTAGTTTGGTGAGTGAGCGCTTGATACAATGAATCTGAGTCTGATGACTTCGTCTCAGGTTCATACCAGAAAGTCCGCGGTTCTTGGTTTCGAAGGGTTACGTGCGTCTATTCGCCTTTATTTTGACATACCACTAAGCCACTACACATATTTTTCTACAGGAAGGACAAGCTGCTCAAGTTCTCACTAAATACCATGCCAACGGTAGCAATGAACACGACCCTCTCGTCGTTTTTGAGCTAGCGCAAATCAGGCATGCAATTAGAATGGAACAGGAGTTAAACAAAAGCACTTCGTATCTTTCACTGCTCGCTACACCAGGAAACAGAAAACGCATGAAAATTATTGTTGCCATTGCTATATTCTCCCAGTGGAGGTATAATCGTGTTCTCTTACTTTTGAAGAGTCTAGCTTATCGTTCCAAATTATACAGTGGAAATGGGCTCGTGTCTTACTACATTAACCTCGTGCTGGATGGAGTAGGTATCACGACCACGGAAACCAAAGCCGCTATCAATGGAGGCCTTCAGGTGAAAGAGATGACTTGAAAAATGTCAACAACTTCAGCTATACTAATAAATGAGAGATCGTCAGATCTTTAACCTCTTGGTCGGATTGTCTTCAGCCATGCTGATTGATTTAGTTGGTCGAAGATCATTGTTCATTTTATCAAACTCGGGGATGTTGATAGGTCAGACCAAAATTTCGACAAGTGTCCTATCCTTGCTAAATCAACGTTAAGCTTTTGGTCTTTGGACCGTGACAGAAGCTCTCTTCAATGCTCTCCACAAGACAGCCGCAGCTAAAGGTGAGCTCCTTCGATATCTCACGGACATCAAAGGTTCACTGGCGTACTGATAGCCACAATTCCACTGATCTTCATCTACTATCTCTTTTATGATATTGCGTACACGCCTATGCTAGTGGCATATACGTTAGAAATCCTTCCTTACAAGATCCGAGCGAAGGGGTTTGCAGTGATGGTAAGTGAAGTTTAACAGGGTAAAGGGATCGCGTTGATTGTGTTTCAGAATTTTACCGTATACGTGACCACCATCTTCAATCAGTTCGCTAATCCTATCGCCATTGAGAGACTTGGATGGTGGTATTATATAGTGTAAAGATGAATTCTTTCCAAGGATAGCAGTGTTCGCTCATTATTTTGTTCAGATACTGTGGGCTTTTGGTAATCGAATTAGTATTTGTGGTTACGTTTATTGTGGAGACAAGGGGTGAGTACATCCTAATTTTGACATTCTGCGGTCAAACATCTTAGCTGGACAGGACGGACGCTGGAGGAAACAGCCGCGCTCTTTGATGGCGAACAACCTCAACAGGATTTGGCCATCACGGGAGGAGAAGCAGCCACCATGAATATGACAGCAGGCGGAGGGAATGTAGTCTCGCAACGATCGGTTCAGGTGATGATCGCTCAGGAAATTCATACAACTGTTAGCACTCACAGCAGAGTTGAAAGTAAAAGTAGTGTGTCCTTGGACGAGTACGAGTTATATGGTCTGAAGAAAAATGCTTCTCCAAGTTCAAAGTAGTTAGGTTAAAGATGTTGTACTAGTAGTCGAAAGAACACTTGGTTCAGAATGTCTCTGGTGTGGCTTTTGTTTGAAAAAGATGAGGTCTATAGACGAACCGTCAACTACTGTTGCGAGAAGGATGCACAGGCATCCTTGGAAGAATCTACACATTCCAAGGCGGATTATGACAGAACAACGAATTACTTGTTTTGTCTAAGAAACAAGTTGTCGTCTATTCATCTTCATATCCAGAGATAGGCCGTCTGGGCCTGTTCGGCACTGTTCAGCGAGAGATGTGAAATTCGGTCCAGAGATACGGCACAGGAACATACGAGGATACGACGAAGGAATCGCTGGAGGAGGGACGTAGCCAAAGGACTGTCGTATCGGTGGGATAACAACGGTCATAACTGGCCCAATAACTCCCAATAGCACTGAGTAAAACATTACCGGCTTCTCGTGAGCTGTCCGGTACTGAGAAGACAGAAAGTAAGAGCGAGAGAGCTGAACCATCAGTGGCAGACGTACAAGATAATTATACGATCTCTGGAAGGGTCTGAAAAGAGAAGTCATAGTTGGTTGCAACGGAGCCGGAATTGGACGCAAACAAGAAGTGAAGCTTATGTCAGCTGAATTATCTTCGTCTCCCCAACTCACGACTCTCTCTATTTGCTTCAAACTTGCTTTCTGCCCGTCTTACAACACTACGCTACGTGGTGTCCTTCTCACACTATGTCTATGGAAGAGAGCATCAGCTTGGAGGAGACGAACAAAATCCGTATCTCCATTGGGCTTAAACCTTTAACGGACGATTCAAGCCCTGCGGACGATAAGGATAAACAAGCGGAGGATAACTACGCAAAGCAGAGAGAACGAGAGGCTAGCGAACGAGAATCTAAGTGAGTGTGAGAGTTTCCCCAATTCGACCTGGTTAACTCGTATTCCACAGAGAAATCGCTGACCGCATCGCGAAGTAAGTATCATAATACGCTGGTGGATATCTTTCTCATGGAAAATTATGTTACGCAGAGTTCGGAATCGACGAGCACTGAATGCGTCGCTCAAGGGCGCCACCCTCGGTGACGCGGACGCAGACGCAGACGATACGTTGAAATGGATCAAGAAGAACAAGAAGAAGGAGAAGGAGCTGGCGAAGAAACGTTTACAGGAGTTTGACAGCATGGACAAGGTTATACAGGAAGACTATACCGAGCGTGGGTCGCTTGATGTGTTCAAATTAGTTCAATTAACCAACTCGTGTTGTAGGTGATCTTGCTGGGTTGAAGGTTAGCCATGACTTCGACGCCATGGATGAAGGAGATGCTCGCATACTTACACTTAAAGATAGTCGCATCCTCGACAACGAAGGTGCGCCTTGATTACACCTGTTACCTACACCTTTCTAATATCTGTCTCAGAGGATGAACTACAGAACATCGAAATGGCTGAAGAAGAACGCCTGCGAAAGAATTTAGAACTCAAAACCAAGAAGCATAATTATACAGGCTTCGACGACGATGAGTTTGTCGAAGGTAATGTGGGGATGAAGCGCGCGGTCCTTGCCAAATATGACGAGGAGATGGAAGGTGCAGCAGAAACGGCGAGTGTTCAGTCAAGACCTTCATATCATAGGTTTTTAACTTCAAGATTAGGAATTTCGTCTAGGTAGTTCCGTCGCCTCAAAGAAATCCGCAGTTAGACATAAGGAAACTAAAGCTGCCACTTCATTGAACAAGTCCCTGCTTTCGATCGACTACAAGAGTAAGTCTTCCTTACTTATATCACAAACCAACATTCTCCTTATACGTTATCAGAAAATTTAGCAACCGCAGACTATATTCAGGAAAAAGATATCGGATTCAAAAAACCGAAGGTAAGCAACATTGTAGGCTGCAGGGATCGAGTTTCTCACTTCATGCATTCCAGACAAAAAAGAAGCGTCCTAATCGTCGACTCCCTGCTGAAGCCGAATTGGCTTTTGAGGATGGAATGAATGTCGACGTAACGCCTGTCCCACGAATTGTAGATCCCGATGTCAATTTCGTTGACGATGATGAGCTTCAGGCTGCTTTAGCAAGGTCTCGTAGAGCAAAGCTGAGCAAACGGAAAAGGATAACTCCCGAAGAACTCGCAAGGAGAGGTATGTGACCTCTTCCGTGTATCTGTCGACTACTCCTCAAGTATCTTTCACAGTTGTGGAAGAGCGAGAGGCACAGGAAGGGGAGGCCCTCACCAAACCTGAGGGCGACGATGATAAGATGATTAACAACGAGGAGGATGGAGGGCTTGTATTCGATGATACGTCTGAATTTGTTCGAGCGGTTGGCAATATTCCAATCACAGTCAAGAAAGAACCCAAAGGAAAGCCTTTGCCTCCCGTACAGGAATCTACTAAACCCCAATCTCAATCACGGGATATTTCTATGGCCCCAGGGGATGAAAGCTTGCAGGAGATGGTGATAGATGAAGCTGTTGTAAAGGATGAAGATGAAGAGGACGACGACATGGAGATTCTCCACCGGATCGAGGCCGCAATCAAAGCTGAAGAAAGTGAACATCATAGCGCCGGGGATGATGTCGTCGGAACGTCTTCTGAACAGACTTTCAAATCTGGTATGGCTTCGACCTTGAACATCCTTCGGCAGCAGGGCATACTTTCTGCTCCCTCTGCCGATTTGAAAGATCGCGAACACACTCAGTTGCAACGCGATCTTTGGTTAGCCGATCAGCGTCGCCGAATTGCTCAACGAGATTTGGAACGTCTCCAGTCTCGAGGTGGTAATAAAGATCAAGTCACCAGGGAATATGAAAATCGATTGCGAGAGCAGCAGGAAGCGAGGGAGAATCTGGAGATGTTCAAGCATTACAAGCCAGATGTCAACATCGTATATTATGATGAGCATGGTCGAGCTTTAACTCCAAAAGAGGCTTGGAAGGCTCTTTCGCACAAGTTCCACGGAAAGGGCTCCGGGAAAATGAAAACAGAAAAGAGATTGAAGAAGATTGAGGAGGAGAAAAAGCAGCTTGCGATGGCCAGTGGCGACACGCCTTTGAGTATGAGCGCTGCTTTCCAGCAACGGCAACAGAAAGCAGGACAAGCTCACTTCGTGTTGTCCGTAGGTAATAGAGGGTGTGTCTGGTTTCATCGTGCTATTTTGAGCACATTTTTGACTTTTTTGTAGTGCTGT
This sequence comes from Lentinula detonsa, assembly GCA_027921405.1. Classification (NCBI taxonomy): domain Eukaryota; kingdom Fungi; phylum Basidiomycota; class Agaricomycetes; order Agaricales; family Omphalotaceae; genus Lentinula; species Lentinula detonsa. The sequence goes on from JANVFU010000007.1 coordinate 1,603,762, forward strand.
TCCTCAGGTTGCGGACTTCCTTGATGCCCAGCCCTTGTCGAAAGGGAAGACGGAAAAGATGAAGAAGAAGAAGGAGACGAAGAGCGCAAAGGCGGCTATGGAGTCGGGTATCATGACGCTACCCGGACCCTTGGCCAACGGCGACAGTCCTGCTCCTTCAGGTTTCGCTTCGGTTGGGAGTAACGGCTCACCAGGTCCGAGAGCAGGCTTTTCTCGTATCTCATCAACGGTCGACATCTCTGCGCAAAGCGGCACGGCCACTCCTGGTGAACGATCCAAGGTTGTTTTCGGATTTGGAACCAAACGGAAGGCCGACGAAGAAGCTACTGGATCGCCACCCGCAAAACGGCGCTAGATTTAGTCGATCATGCTGTCTCAATGGTATATCAGAATATCACTGAATCTTTGTTCAACGTGACCACGCAGATTTTGACCCATGTTATATCACTCGGAAACTAAGACGCCACACTGTTCAGCGGTGAAAAGGTGACTGAGAAGGGAAGCATGCTTAAGGCTGACTTCCCCGGTGGAGACTAAGGGTCTAAAAGAGTGACAGCAAACAAAGTGAGAACGAACTGGTCATAAACATCCTAGGGAAAGTAAGTCATGTAGTCAGCCAATGTGTTCTCACTTAATCAGTTTCTTCGATAGCGAGCTGGGTGTATTTTACGCACAGCAAACAATATGGATGACAGAATTCTGATGCGGCTAACACGAACTGGGGATAATCAAGAAACTTGACCGTATCATGACAGATGGCCCTACATCCATCTTCCCAGTAATGATTCGGACCCTTTTCAACTCCTGGAAGCTACAGTGCGACGTTTGCATGTGAGGCAGCCCCATTTCAATGTTCTCAACTTTATGATCAATTTCCTGCTCACGTTCGATTGCGGCAACAAGCTATGATAGGAATGCTATGCAGAGCGCGATATTTCAATATCAGGCGCGTCTTCCTCAGTGTTTCAATGACCGTGTTTGCTTACTTGACCCAGGCATTTCCTACCCGAAAGAAAAACACTATACAAATATCTCTATCGCTACCCAGGATCAATAATCCGAATCAATGATATTATCTTAGTGTATTCAATGCTAAGGAAACACTAGTGTTCCTCGTCAAGTGGGACGTTTTATGCTGTGAGGAATCATTGGCATGTTTACTCACCAAGCTACCGAATCCAAAGCTATGGTCTGTCAGCAAATCTGCGACCGCTCGTATATAAATAAGGCCTAACTTGCGAATATTCGAACAATCCATTTTCTCACTTTCTCATTTCTTTTCGCTAAATAATCGAGGAGCAGTGCTCAACTTCACATTCGTTCTTTTCTAGCTGCATAATTGTTGCTACGTCGCCTAGGATTTTTTAGCATTCACGTTTATCTGTGACTTTACCATGAGATTATCTGCATCTCGAGCGGTTTTTCCAGCGATCTTTTTCGCCACTTTCTCGTCAAGTAGCCCTATAGTTCGTAGAGGCACGACGATGCAGATGAACGGTCCGGCGGGACAATCTGTCGGTGCTGCTTATTGTATGTGCCGTTCTTCTTGTGCAAGATATACTGAGCTACATATTTTACAGTTATTACCAATGAACAGACTGGAAACTTTGTCGTTGCTGCTGACATAGGCGCTGACGGCACGTTGGTAAGAGAACATACACAATGACTCCATCAAACTCTTCTAAATTATCTTTCAAAACCAGAATCTACGACAAGCAATTGCCACTGGTGGCCTAGGGCTACACGGGAATAATGGAGGAGTCACTGATGGGCCTGATGGACTTTTTACACAGGGCGCTATCAAAGTTAGCGCTGCGGCGGGCATGCTAGCTACAGTGAACGTGGGTCCTCGAAGCCGTTTCACTCAGCAAATCAGCTGACCTTTTCTGTAGCCTGGTTCAAATACATTATCTATCTTCAGCATTGATCCATCTGACCCCATAAACCTCAAGCAGATCGGGGATCCGGTCGGCAGTGGTGGAGAGTTTCCTGTGTCCGTGGCGTTCAACAAAGCCGGTGATACATTATGTGCTCTAAACGGCGGTCAAGTGAATGGAGTTAGGTCTGTAAGAGGCACGAGCATAAGTTACATGTTTATCACTGATCTCAAAACTGGTAGTTGCTTCAAGGTTGATCCGACAAAGGGCCTTACAAATATTTCTGGGACCAACCGGGCTTTAAGCTTGAACCAAACGACACCGGCCACTGGCCCTGCTGGGAGTGCCAGTCATATTATTTTCTCAGAGGATAACACACAATTAATTGCCTCGGTGAAAGGAATACCTCCCACGCCTGGATTTTTGGCAGTCTGGGACGTAGCATCTGATGGTTCATTGTCTCCGGAATTCGTATCTGTCGCCCCTGCACAGGGAGGCCTTCTTCCCTTCTCGATGACCTTGATCGAGGGCAAGAACGCTATTCTAGCTACCGATGCAGGAGTCGGATTCGACATATTCGACTTCAGTACTTCTGGCGATAATTCTTCGAATGTTTCTTCAGTTGTAGCAATCGACGGACAAGCCGCTACTTGCTGGTCCAGCTTCAGCAACCAAACAGGCAACTTTTACTTGACTGACATCGGAACCTCCATGGTCACTGAAGTTAATGTGGATGCCAATCTTAAAGGATCCATCGTGAAGGTGATCAAGGCCTACCGATCCAAGATCTAGCCCGTACTGATGAAATCATAAACATATAGCAATATGCACAGGGAAACAACAGCGGTACCATTGACAATGATATCGCTTCCATAGCCGGGAAAGAGTAAGTGACAAAGAAGTAGATATATCATGACTTACTGATGCAAGGATACATGTTTGTACAGTTTTATGTATATCTTGGCCGCCAACGCAACCGCAATCGACGTTTTATCCTTGAACGCTCCTGGACAAGCGCAGAACATCCAGAAAATTGATATCGCTGGTCCATCTGAAGCTGCTGGCCTTACAGTTAGTGAGTTTGTGATGTTGGCAAACTTATGAAGGATATCTGCTCACAAAGACATTATTCAGGTGCATCCGTCCAGGGAATGACCACTTTCATCAAGCAATAAGTGGGTCAGGGGACGTTTGAGTATTGTAGTATGAATGTAGTATCCTTATTTATTATTATGTGTTATGTTCAAAAATGAAGAGTCAAGTTGGTTGTCTTCCAACTTGAGAGGAATTGTGTGAGTAAGAGTCGGCAGACTTCGGATGGCGAGCCTACTAGTACCGTTCACTGATGTTATATACTTAAGATGTGTCCAAATATTCACACATTTTCTCTGAACCTTTATGCCAATTGCAGAGGTAAATCACGCTTTTGGGTTCAAGGTTCCCCCTTTATTCGAGGAGTAATTCGAAGAGTCTGAGTACGTTTGTTCCTTTTCTGCTTGCTATCCGCCCTACTGACTCAGCCTTGAAAGAGTCGACCCATGGTGTTCGTGGTCATCGTTGGTGCTATTCTGGTATGGAGGATATTGTTCGCAATCGAGTGATGTGTGATATCTAGATACTTATTCACATTGTGTGATACTTAACGATTCTTTCCCTCTAGGTAAGATCAGGTCGTGTATTGTTATTCCAAAATTGTGCCAAGAGTGACTCAACTGTCCACACCAGGTAAGAAATTGACCGAAATAGCACTTGTTAGTGTTGTCTACCTACAAGGAAGCTTTTCTCTGTATGGAGGTTGGAACCACAGACTGTGTCACAAACCACTTACACCAGGCCATCCTTTAATCCTCTGGGTTGACTATATACATTGCAGTAGTCTTTCAATGGGCGTGCTATCATCTACTTGTATGATTGTTGACTTCATATACATCTTATGGTCCAAAGATCTGTGTGGCAGACCATGAGTTTCATGTCCACTATCACTGAATCTGCAGCAGTGCCTCCACACTTTATTTAGAATATTTTATCATGAGTAGGGGTGAATATTAAAGAGCAGGATGATACTTATGGTCTTGTTCATGGTTTCCTTCATTCATTCTTGCGCCGCGTCTCCTTTCAGCATCTCCCAAAGTTCGGGCCCGTCTCGTATGAGCGCCTGTGTGGTATGAATGAGGATCTGGTTTAGCTGCAAGTGGATGACACCCTTACCACAACTACCTCTACCGCGATGAGGGCTATGATAATCAACTCGAGATTGTGCGAAGATGACTGGAGGAAAAACATCAATAAAGCATAATCAACGTGCAATAACAGGTATCCTTGCCTCCGTCAATAGTTGCCTTAACACAGATTGCGCTTCTGCAGCATATGTAATTTTATCGTTCACTGAGTCCGTTCGAAGCTTGATTTCCAGAGCATCACTCATGGACTTGAAATAACCTGCAACGTAATGATAGAAATTGAGCGGTCAAAGAATACTGTAGTTCATCGGACTCACGTTCTAGTTCAGGTTCAGTCCAATAAAAGTCCGGAACATCGCTGAAATTCTCTCTGTTCAAGTTCAAGCCCTGCCTGAACTTCATCAATTGGCCCAACTTTTTAATGAGAGCTTTGCGACTCATTCCAGGCTTCCCTGTTTCTTCGAGAGCTTGAGGAAGATGTGTCATGGAAGAGAGATAATCATCCAATAACTCCTCAAGCCCAGAGAGAGCCGTGGAACGCGATAATGCCTGAGAGAACGCGTATCGGGCAAGCAGTGTTTCTTGAGGGAAAATCATGGTGGGCAGTCTAGAGAGTGGCGCGTCCTGAGAGCCGACAGGTGCCGTTTTCCCTAATATGATCAGGTCACCTAGGTGAACAATGTTAAGTCTGGTCATAATGGGTGAAAACTGAATGTGAAGTACCTTGAAGACGGGTCTCTCTGTAGAGCTGATTGTTAGGCTTTGTAAAGTAGAGTATCAGAACTCACTTAACTCCGTTCGATCAGTGACGAATTCCAATTCTTCTGTTTCTGCATCCTTCAAGGGTGCGATTTGAAAACCAGATATGGGTCGCAGTACTTCCATCTCAAATTTCCGCGCGTCTTTCTCCCCAAGGCCCCAGCATACAAAGCTTCCGTTGCCGAATACGAAGATTTCTCCCTGCTCCCAGTTGGGAACCCAGAACGATTCATGAAAGATACGGGCGCCGTGTAGCAGATCACTGGAACGCCAATGATCTTGAAGACGAGAAAGAAGATATTTTTGCGCAGTTGCTAGAGTGAAAACAGTTTCAATACTGCTTCTAGTTGGTGTTGGATTCGCTCGAATTGGCAGTGAAGCTGCAGCTGTGCGTCGAAGGGCGGTCGTGGACTTAGGTTTGATTTTTGGAGTGTTTCCCTCTTCCGAAGTGGCGAAATGACGGCTGAATTTGGATGGAATCCAATGGCGCGTAGAGATGAGACTGAGGTACCTACGTGAACAGCATAGCATTGCGGAAGGTGAAAGGCAAGAAATCTTTGCGCTTTACGTACAGTCGTTTACGAAAAACATTCCACAGGCACATCAATTTCGAAAATCGACAAAAGTTTGAAATTGTCCATCCCTCCGTACGCTTTGTAATTCTTCAGAAAATCGAATGGCTGCTTTCTAAGAGAGAGATGGGACTAATCCTTTGCGGATACAGAAGATAGCCAATTCCAACTTTCCAACTTTGTGTTATATTGGCGCTGGGCACAGATTTCCGAATCTGAAAAAACAGAACCAACCCATCTCAATCTCAAGCTCGAGCTCTTGAAACCACAAAGAGACCTATCATAATTACCGAGGAGGGAGGGTATTATAAAGGAACAGAGGGCCAAGAGAATAGTGATGAGGTTGAGATAGAAGGTCAAATTTCTGATGTCGTATTCGTGCCCCTTGCAAGGCGTAGGAATCTCCTTGGCAGCTCCGCATACCCCCCCTTCCATAAACCCACCATACCAAAGGATCACTCCTGTTCCTCTACTCAATCTTGCCCTCGCCGCATATCATTTAACAAAATGAGAAAACATCCAGAGGGAAAGAAGTGACCTAATGATACCAAAACCTGGAGCTTCTAGTTGGAAATGTGTACAATCTCTTTCTTGCATCCCAACTTATCAGAATGACATACATACTCAAAGTCTTCAGGAATAGATTCTGAACATCAACCTCACCTTGTGACCACTGATATCATAAATTTGCTTCTTGGGAGATTGCCGCTATGCTCATTTACATACATATACAGCTTTCACTCCAATAGGTTGAGATCTCACCCTCGTACTATTCCTGCCAAAATCTCTGTTCAATGTCGTCGCTCCTTGAATGGCCTCAAGTGGCTCGCGCCGTGGTTGCGGAACGTGAAGCTAGCATCCCTGCCGATCTACGCCTTTCCCCGGAATTCGTTGCACGATACCCTGCTGGATCCGATGTCCTTGACGCCGCCGCTGCGAGTGGTTTGATGTCCGAGAAAGAACTTCAACTTACGGACCCATCCAATGACGCCACGGCTGTAAGTTGCATGATTCATTTATGCGGAGCTTTCACTTTATCTCTATCACTTTGTTCTACGAAGATCCTATCTGCTATCAAAACCAAAAACGCAACAGCCGTTGAGGTGTTGACTGCATTCATGAAGCGCGCGGCGATTGCCCATCAGTTGCTTTGTTGCTTAACTCAAGTCTTTTTCGAGGAAGGGCTCGCTCGTGCGAAAGAGCTTGACGAGTACTACGAAAAGACCGGCCATTTAATCGGACCTTTGCATGGTGACGTTGATCTAACAACTTTGCTGAATGTGCTAGCTCACCTGCTTACTGCAGGGCTTCCTATCAGTGTTAAGGTCAGCGAACCTTGTAAGTAAGTATGCTTCAAGTTACGCTTACAAAGAATGTCGCACTATGAAGGATCACTTGGGCCTGAAAGGGAAGAGAGCTACTGGCGGCTTTTCGGGTGATCTGGACAGGCTTATTTCGACTGAACATGCTCCTGTAAATCAAATCCTTTGGGATGCAGGATGCGGTATGTACAATGACTCAAGATTTTTCCTGGTCGAGCCAACCTATTACTCTCTGTCGTATAGTATTTTATTGCAAGACTACTCTTCCACAGTCCATCATGCATCTCGAAACCCATTCCTTTTGGGGACAAACATTGAATCCCCACAATACTGGCCTCACCAGTGGAGGAAGCTCTGGCGGCTGTGGAGCCTTGGTTGCGTTTGGAGGCTCTCCTTTGAGTATTGGCACCGATATTGGGGGAAGTCTACGGTCGCCCGCTTCTTGCTGTGGAATATATACCCTTAGTGAGAGTTGTTAATCTCTTTTTCTTACTCTTCTTTGTTATTGATGCCAATCGGTAGAACCGACAACTAAACGCCTACCAAGCAATAGCTTGCGCGGCTGCTCCTCTGTACCTGGAAATGAAGCAATCATTGCTACTTGTGGCCCTCTCGCTCGAAGGTTTGCTTGATCAACTGTCGCTCTGAATGCTCACTACATCCACTTTATAATCCTTCTCAGTTCAAGAGATATCGTTCTCTTCTTTCAAGTTATTCTCGAGGTTCAGCCCTGGTTGCAAAACATGAGTCTCGTCCCTCTACCGTGGAAGCCCGAAGGTGTAAGGTGGTCCGGATCCGGTGGCAAGATTCGCTTGGGCGTCATGTGGGATGACGGAAACGTGCTACCTCAACCACCTGTTCGCCGTGCTCTCAATGCGATGGTAGCCGCTCTGAGAAAGACGGGTAACTTCGATATAATGGACTACAATCCCAAGTACCATCAAGAATTAACAGTCATGGCTGTGAGTTGCTTTGCGCTCGAATATCAAGTCCATTTGATAAGCCATGTACTTATAGCAATCTCTCTACTTCACTGACGGAGGTAAGTGACAATATTTTCGCGGTAAGGATGAATGGAAGATAATGTATTGTAAGGGGCAAGTGTACGTGCTCGAGCTGCTGCCACTGGAGAACCACTCTGCGATCTTACTGAGTGGGTGATCACTCTCCCGGGTGTCAAGGACCGCAGTTCTCACCAACTATGGGAGGTTCGTATTGCTCCCATTCATGGGTTAACTCTGCCTTGTTTGTCATTACTCAGAGCGTTAATCCTGTATCCGCTGCTCATACATACCTCATATCCTTCTGTTAGCTTCTACTTGAACGGGACGCCCTTAGAGCAAAATACTACTTACACTGGAACACTCAAAACATCGATGTCCTACTGTGCCCTGCTCAATATGGTGCCGCTCAACCTTTACAAACAACCAAATATTGGGGGTGCGCTGATTTCCTTTTGGTCTTGGACGACCCGTACGCGTGACTGATGCTCATACTTATAGATACACCTCCGTTTTTAACTGCGTAGACTTTCCAGCAGCCGTTTTTCCTACTGGACTGAAAGCAAATGCTTCGTTAGACCCCAAAGATTCTGATTCTAGAGAGCCCTGGAGTGAAGCTGACGCCTATTCCGCGGCAATCTGTGAGTGAACATTGTAATGCATCTCAAATTTTACTAACTTACAATCTCAAGATGACCCTTTATTGTCTAACAATGCGCCTCTTTCTCTTCAACTAGTATCCAAGCGACACGCAGATGAAGTGGTCATGCAAGCACTACAGGAAATTGAAACAGTTTTGCCTCTACGAGATTAATCACATCGATCCTTGTGAATGTAATGTACGTTAAAGAACATATCGTGTATGGACACACTATTTATCGTTCAGTACTCAATCTAAGCAGTAACTCTCAGCATTATGTTCACCTCCCTCGTTCGAGTAGATTAGCATATCTTAAAGCTTTACCCAAACCTGGGCGGAGCCTGCAAAACAAGTAAACTCACCCCAGCCTTCCGCATCTATTTCTACTCGGCCGTCTGTTGTCAGGTAGCTTTGGAATGTCGAACCAGCATGGGACTTTACCGACGCCAAAGATTAGATGTGCTAGACTCGCCGTATGTGTTTGCGGAAACACGCACCCGTCCTACATTCATCCGAATGGTATGCACATAATCACTGCATCCAACAAACAGAATCAGTTGACAGATCCACACCAGAGAAAACAAATTCACTCTTCTCGATTACTAAGTATCACCGCACATCCAGAATGCGTTGAATCACCGAGGCGGACGAAACCGACGCAGTTTTTGGAAGATGTGTAGTCCTCTGTGCCACCATACGCATACAACTTCCGCGCTTTGATAAGTAGCTTGAGGTTTCGGGCAATGTTTTCGTTGTAGCATTCTGAATTTGGATATAGATCTCCGTAGAAAACACATCTAGGGATTACCAAACTCAATGATTAGAACTGAGAGAAGCTTTGCAACTGATGACATACGGGTATCCTGTACCTCGCAGAAGAATCAGCGCATATGCTTGGATTTTGAAGTGGTCCCCGACCTGAGAAAGATGAGCTTGAAGAATTTGGGACATGTTAATATACCCACCCAGCTTTCAAGACTTTGGCCTTCGACCTAGACTGTTGGTCAGTAGCAGCTTTGTTCTGTAAGATGCATCGATTTACGGTGCTCAGAAAGAAAATATCAGGCTGAGTGGATGCACAACTTTTATGATATACTTACTCATGATTATCAACGAAGGTGACTGCGTGACCTGGTTTGATCTTGACTAGGGAATCATTCATGACGTTCCTTAAGTCGTAGCGGGGAGTAGTGTTGACTAGCATGATGGAAATTCATGTGCAAGGGGACGTCGAAGAAAGCCGTCTGTTGAAACGGTGAGACTGAGCGGAGGAAGAAGGCAAGAGACACGTTACCTCGCCTTTGAAAGTACGAGTGTACGGTAAAACAGCGTTTATGCTTCGCTAAATTGAGCACTGCAATGGCAAGGATGATCATTTATAACTCACTTGCCGGACCAGTATTCCGCTACATGGATAATCAGCTTATTCCACAATTGAATGCCATAGACGAACCAACAGAAAACATTCGGGAGTTTGTAGACTTTCGGGAGTTTTCAAGCTAACGAAGTAGCTGTCAATTGGGAAGACGAAAGACGAGTTTGTAAGTGACGTACGAAGCGTAGGGTGAATTTACGGTCTATGTGCTTAATAGCATCAAGGCGGAAGCCAACTGCTCCTGTAGTCTGAAAGCCCTTTTCGTGTCAATGATGTATGTAAATAGAATAATGAAAGCATGCCTGCAGTATCCAGGGTCCCCAGGCAAAGAAATCTTCTTGCACCTGGGGATGGCGATGGTCGATCTGTAATTGGGAATGTAATCTCGCTGGATTGCATTGTATCCTTCACGACATACATCAACGCCCAAGAGGTAATCATAGTTCCCTAACTCTTTATCAACATTTTTTGACCAGCCTTTGTGACCTTTTCCGACAATCTTGAAAACACCTTTCGTCTGGGTACTGTTGTCCCAGTCGAGTCCTATAGTGTTCATGGGTGAGTTTTGTTCCCGTGATATCGGTAACGTCCATTACCAGTGAAATGTTCTTGGTTCCAATGCAAGGCACTGTACTGTGGGCAATGAATAACAATCTTCGTGCATCTGTGAGGCTCCTACCTTAGTACCTCGTCCTGGAAATTCGAAGACCGTCCATCCCTGCTCGCATCAGAGGTCTATTTTGAGGCCAATAAGACTGAGATAGCTACCTCGATCTCTTTTCGTTCAAGCTCCCTTAACCGATTCTGAGGATCAACAGTCACAGCCTTAAACTTTTCAACTCTGTCTGCACCAAGCTTGTGCTGCTCGAAAGTCAGTTTTTGTTACGGTATCAGTGAAGAGGCGCGTAAGTCGTACATTGAGCACCGCGTCTATGATGATATCGATTTGGTGTTCTTTTGCGACGCGACATGCACTCAGAAGTTCTTCCTTTGAGCCTGGTCTACCGGGTCAAGGAAGGCGACTGGCACGTAAAACAGCAGGAGACACGCACCCCATCTTGTAGCGACCGCGCCTTTCTGGTCAAATTCGCCCAAATCCCACTGTAGGTTAAGTTAAGAACAACACTTCAACAAATAAAGGAGCAAAACGCAGACAAGATCATAAGCGTCATATCCCCTTCCTTCCTAAAAGTAACAGCTTGGTTCAGGAATTACCCCTCGAAGGACACGAAGGCATTTACTGGGTGCGCTGCTTTATTCGGGGGAGGTAACCAAACTTGAGTGAATCCCATTTCCGCCAATGTTGGTATCTCATTTTCAAAATGCTTCCACCAGCTCGTCCCTGTCGCTTCAGAGTCCCAGGTAAAAAATTGAATCTTCAATCGTGTCGAGCTTAAAAACCAGTTCAAGCTTCAGGAGTGCCATCCGTACCATCAAGGGATTATCTTGGCTGCCATCAGGACCAAGTTTCATGTAGCTCAACGGAGCGGGTGGCGAAGAAAATAGCAGCTTAAAAATGTTCATGGTGACTGAGAGCGAATAGAAGTTATGATTGAATTGGAACGTTTACAACGTTTCATGGCAGCATGCAGGTAAAGGGCTTGAAAACGGGTTGAAAAAGCCGGGCTACACGTGATTTGATTGGTCAGCAGTTAAATCGCTATATAGATACAAAATTTTCAAATATGTTTTCTTTCACCGTTTACCAGCCACCTGCACCCCCGACGTTTCGTATGAGCGTTTTGCTACACTGTGGAACTCGGGTTGAGGTGCAACTACATTGTAATAGGTGCTTTAGATTGATACAGCCTCCTTAATCGCTCTAATCACGCCTTTTCACGTCGAGAGGAGTTTCATGACGTGGCTACAGTTTTGTGTCTCTACTTTTCAATGGATATCTATCATTTTTCAATGAATATCTATCATTCAGCTACTCGTATACATTCATCATCGTTTCAAAAACGAAAGATAACTGGTTGACCGGGCAGGAACAGCTTGTTCTGGTTTTAAAGGCGATAGCACCGAAGGAATACCACTTCCCTAAGTCGGGAAGGACGGTTAAGCATCTTGTTATACATAATAGTAATCCAGAAACACACCTGCGAACCAAAATCCAAATTTGCAAAGTCCATCTTGCCGGAAGGTTGGAATAGATTGATCTTCCGCTTCTTTACCGTACCGCTTTTCTGACTAGTTGAGCCTTCGGGTTCTGGGTCTACTATGGCAGTCGAAGCGGTACTCTCTGTCGTGGAGGGTTTACTACCTCCCCGACTTTTGGGTTTGGGCTGAGGTCGTTCCGTGTCGACATTACGCTTTCTTCTCTTCACAGGGGCTGCCGAGGCTCTGACCTCTTCATCTCCTTCGTTGACTAAAGAAAGAGGAGAGGCTTTCCGCTTTCCCTGACGCCTCTTCTCCTCTGTGAAATCTTCCTGAAAAATGGTTTCGATGTCTGAGTCATGAGCGAGCGCAGCTTGTTTCGATCTAGGTTTCGGGTGAGGCCTTGTCTTTTTCTGGAGCTGCCTAAACTCAGTGTCTGCATCACTATCTGGGTCGACTACAGTAGATTTACTCTTCCCTTTTCCCCGCGTGTGGGGAAGTTCACGAGTTGCAGTCTTCGAGGAAGATTGTGACGATGCCGCGGCAGGTGCAGATCCCTTGGATGTCGGACGTGATGATGACTTGGATGATGGTTTGTTCGAGGTAATCCTACGTTGTGAGGTTCCGGCAGCAAGGATGGGGGCTGGGGACGACGGGACAGCCTGGCCCATAACATGAGCTACTTCTTCTTCGGATTCGAAAGGAGAATTCTAGAAGGGTGGATATGAATCCTGCGGGAGTGTCAATGTGAAGATAGACGAACCCTTGAGTTTCGAACTTCTTTCATAGAGTCGATCTCCGACAAAAGTTGCTTGTTTACTCTTTCCGACTTTGTAAACTTCTTTTGCAATTCTTCCAACTGGCTTTGTAGCGTTTCAGCATGATTCTGCAATCACTGCGTTACGAACTGACAGACAGCCAAAAGGGATGACACAACAGACCTTCCAATCATCTAGATATTGCTTGGCCTTCTCCGTTCTCTTCTCCGCCTTGAGATAGTGTTCTTCTTGTTTGCTGAGCTGGTTTTGCACAGCTTGAAGCTCTACTTCAAGCTCGACACGTTTCTTCCGTTCTGTCTCTATTTCGGTGTCGCCCTTGCTCTCCAATGACTGCCACTTGGCAACTTGTCTCTTTAACTCATCGTTCGAACGTTTGAGTTCGTTATTGATTCGTTCCAAGTCTGCGGTTTTGGAACGCTCCCCGTCAAGCTGGAGGGTGGTGCGCTCTAATTTGACCAGAAGAGTTTCCGATGAAACCTGTGATTCGGCGTTCGCCTTGTGTAGCTTGTTGAGCTCAGCCTGTGGACTTGATGTTATGAATACAGAGATGGATACTTTAAACATAAACGCAGACAACGCACTTCAAGACTGGCTCGGGTTTGTTCAGATGCGTTCAACTGTTCTTCCTGCATCTCCAAGCGAACAGTAACTTTGGAGATTCGAGCTTTGAAAGCGTGCCTTTCCTCATCATACATATGTCTGACGTTTGCGAGCTCGTCCTCTAGTTCTAAAATCCTGCGGTCCATTTGACTCTCCTGTATCTGGAACTTGGTGATCGCAAACTCCCTTTGTACAGTAGCAACCTTCTCTTTACGAAGCAGTTCCTGTTCGGCGAGCAGACTTGATCTCTGCTTCTCTAGCTCTACCTGCAAGCGCAACTGGTGTATACGATGACATGCTTGAAGGGTATCGCACGCCTCCCGCCACTCCCGTTTCTCTGCATGAAGCTTGTTCTGAATATCGTGAACGGTGGTTTTGGCTCTACTCTTTTCCTGAGCGAGTTCATCTTTAATTTGTCGAATTGTCTGCTCATGTTTCCGGTTCCGCTGGATAAGGTCATCAATATGACTTTGTTGAGAAGTTTCGAGGGAAGGTGTTATAGCGCTACGGGACATGGATAGAATAGACAGACCTGAGAAAGGATAAGCGCGTGGCGGCGTTGAAAGTTGAAACGCCGCCGGCAGTACAATTATTCTTTTAATCCTGATAGACATCATGGCTCCGGGCAAACCAGTTGGGGTGATCAAAGTACAAGTTCCAAGACACAATGCGCAGAGGATAGGAGCAAAACTCACAGCAGAAGTAGAGGCACAAGCTGACTCTGCAGGTATACGAACTGATGTTGGCCAATCAAGCCATGAAATGACCCAAGCAATCGTCCGTATAACTTCTTATCCTCCTTCTTCACATTTGTATAACAGATTTTGGTTTTGTTAAGGAAAGTGCCTCTGAGTGGAATTCTCTGCTGCTCACCGCTCGAGCTGGTCGAGGGCCCCAGTGGGACGTCGGCACGCAACAGTAATTAACCATTCTTCTACTTTCCATTTGAAAGTTCAAAGAGATTTTAGATTTCACGTAGAGGAATACTCGGATTTATATTATGACCCCACACTTATTCGAGAAGCTGCCCAAAAACAATTTGAAGAGGAGAATGGTCCTTCGAAGGAACAACAAGAGCGACAGACAATGGCTCAACGAGACAGTTCCTTCCAACTTTCGAACCCCCATATCCCACCCAATCGCCATCCAGTACCTATGGGTGGAGGACCGCCTTCGGTCAATTATCCGTATCCTAACTCGCCTTCTGTTATGAGAGGGCCAGGTCCAGGTCAGTCATTTCCCCCCGCAATGCCACCAAATCAGTACGGAAGACATGATGGCTCTCCTGCACGGATGCCGATGCATATGGGTGGCGGCATGGGAGGTATCGGAGGAGGCATGGGAGGAGGAGGCATGGGAGGAGGAGGCATGGGAGGAGGAGGCATGGGGGGAGGTATGGGAGGTATGGGAGGAGGCATGCCCATGGGAGGCATGGGCAATATGGGCGGCGGAATGGGCGGAAATATGGCTAACATGGGCGGAAATATGGATTTCGGACATCAAAATCCTGCAATGGCAATGGGTGGAGGGGGGATGGGCATGCCGTCTCCTGGTGTGATGGCTGGCCGGAGAATGACAAGGGGCATGACAGACGAGTATGGGATGCACTAGGCAAGTTTGTATATCCTCGCCAATTCTATTCAACGGTTTATGCTGACGGTCTACGCTTGGGCGCGGGTGTACTTCGTTGTCATAATGGGTATCACTATAGTCTGACAGTCCGAATCAAAGGGTAGCTACTAAATACTAAGTCTATATGGCAAGTAGGGACAGTCAATGGGCAAGCAATATCCGAGTAGTGTTTAAAGAGACAGTAGGTTGTAAAAGGTGAGGACCAAGAGCAAACAAGATGTTGGTGTCACAAGGGTCGCACTGTTGTTCGAAGTACTAGTACTCGTAGGATTTGAACTGGAAGTCGGGCTAGCAGTGGCATTCGTTGCAGTGATCTTTACAGTCAGAACGGCGACAAGACCATCAACCGCATTTTCGCCGTTTGTAGCCACTGTAAGGTTGTGGTTTATACCAACGCTGGTGTTGGGAAGTAGGCCTGAGACGTATTGCACGGTCGTGGAGAAGTTGAAACCATTGAAAGAAGTATTGCCAGAGTACGAGGATGAGTTAGTCAAGGATTCTGTAGGGATGGCGGAGCCAGTGATGTTTCCAATGATCCAGTCTCTGCCAAGATTGTAGCCGTTGACAACTATGTCATGATTGCCTGAATGGAAGGCTTGAGTCATGAGCAGGACAAACAACCTCTTTTTGCGACGTACTCGATGCTGGAAGCTCGTAAGATGCAGCCATGAAGATAGCGTTACTATCTGCAGCACTGCCGTTCTGTATCCAATAACGATAGTGATTTCCACCGTCTATGCTTTCTTCACATGTGCCCGTTTGTACGTTCCCGTAGTCCCACCTCATGACACCGGTCTGGTTGACTATTGACCATGAGCTCAGATGAATCTATATCCCAAAAGGATGTGCACTGACTTAACCCATTTCCATCACCCAAGTTGGCTGATTGATCATCTCCTAGATGATTTCCAAGGCACTCACCAGCAAAGCCTAAAGAACTGTACAAAAAAATCACAAAGTACCATCGTACCATCAAAGATGTGGGACTCACTTGAAATAAGTCTGCAGCCCACCATCTATGTTCCCATCTTCCAACACAGTAGAGTCAGAGTTCGCAGATAGAATCAAATTAATGGGTTCCTGTTGACCGGGAGGGCTTGTGTCTTCTACAGCCTGGCAAAGTCAGAGCTTCAGTGATGTGTAGATAAATGGAGCCTGGATAAGGGGCTCCAGGAAACTCAAAGACAGCAAACCGTCAACATAGACCCTCCATTGCTTAAGGGATCAAAATAGCCTTGGGAGGGCGTGTCACGACGCAAATGGCTCTCGTTATCTGCGACAACCAAGCCTAGAATTATAGAGAAGTAGAAAAGAACGATCGTCATAGCTTTAGTAGAAAGAGAAGGCCTGGAGCAATCAAGAAAGTTGTATCATTTGTACTGTAACCACTAGCAGTTAAGGATGCGAGATGCGAGTCTGAACTCCGACGAAAATCCGCCTGTGCAACGGCACTCGGCGCTCGTCGACATCGACGTCGGCAAAAAGCTCCAGAAACAGTCCCTTCAATGTTTTGCGTGCAGCCACCACTGAAAAGACTTCTCAAGCTGATTATGATGCAGAAGTACATACCCCAGATGAGATCTCCTCGACCATAAATTTACATGCGGTCTCCTGGCCGATGCCGATGCTACGATGCCGCTGACATAACCACACCTTATGCTCTTTCGCTCTCTTTCGGTGCGTTATAGGATCTTTGTACCTTCTTATTTCATTGATTCGTTCCACAAGAACCAGGCCGTCGTCTCTTATGAGTGTCGTCGATAACAGCGGTTACAGTACGGCGCCGGCAGTTCAAGGATCAAGCAGAAGTCAAGTACTTAGACACAAAATAAATATAAGCGAGGGGCTCGTAACTCTGTGTATCAAAGTAAGGAAGCTGTCCGGAAGTAAGAGCTTAGTTTAGATCTCTTTACTAGCGTTGAATGGAGAAAAAAGGTATCGTATCGTGATGTTAGGTAGTTGACAGAGTTTCAAGGCCAATACACGAGAGTCAAAAAGTGAAAGCCACAAAACAAAACTTGAAACAGGCCTTTGCCGGATACAAGTATGAATGAAGTCCTATCGTTGTAAGTAGACCTGAAGCCTGATGAAACAACGCCAACCTGAAAGCCTTAATCGGCTGACTCTGGGCATACAAAAATTTCTTAATATTTTGCTCAAAATGACTTTCTGGATTGTATTCGTACAACATCAAGTTGATCATCCCTTTATCTATACTCATTTCCACAGTCACCGAGAGTTTCATAAACCTTTGCAGCGCCCTTCAATACCAATTCATCCAGACTGTTCGTATCAATGTTGTCTAGCTTCAAGGAAAACACCTTGAGGTTCGACTCGACATGCTCTGATACACCAAGGCGAGTGCCAACAATCACCGCTGCTACTGCAGGACGATCAAGAACCCAACGCGTCGCAACGTTTGTCAGATCAACCTGATACTTGTCTGCAATGCTCTTGAGCTTTTGAAGCAAAATTTGAAAGTCACTCCAAGAAGCCCATGTCGTGATCATATCAAAATACTATAAGATAGCTCAATAAAGGTTTACGAGGCTCGAGGGAACGAAGAACCTTTCTTTGAGAAGGCGTCAATTGCAAGGCCTCGTTGTAGATATCTGGAGCTTCAGCATTGAGCCATTTTTCCGAGATGAACCCACCGCATAAGGAGCCATAAGTTAAGATTTTGAGTTGATATTTATGGCAAACATCGACCAGGCGAATGATAGGGCGACTGTCTACCAGTGAGTACTACACAAATCAATGAGGAAACGTGAATATTGAATGGAGATGGCAATGTATCACTCGCCTGGACTTGATTGGACACCAAACCAACTTCTCCGATTTCCGACAAAATGTGCAGACACGCTTCCTCTGTATGTACAGCATCAAAATTACAAAGACCGATATTTGAAACGAGTTCTGAATGTGATCTTGATATTTTGACCAGTTCGGAAAGAATGAACAAATAATCTTTATTTGTATACTACCAGATATGTTCTTGAGATGGTCGACCAGGCAGGCATCTTGAACTCACTTACATCGTACCAATGGAACTGCAGCAGTTCAATTCGTCCTCCAAGCCGTCTTGATCGTTCTTGAACAGCTTCCATGACGAATTGCCTTGTTATCTCGACCTCGGGAGGTCGAAAGACACACCATTTGGTAGCAGCAATAACCTTATTAGCAACTGGTGGTGGTAAACTTGCACGAAAAAGCCCATACACAAGTTCGGCATCTCCCTGCATCACAAAAGCAGATTCGTAAGACTCTAAGACGAGTTCAGGATAAAGCTTCGTACGTAGTGGTCGGCCATATCAGCCGCTAGCAAGCCTGCTTCCAGTAGTTGTCCAAGCGCCGCGTTCTGCTGTTTACTCGTTGCGGAACCCCATGCTGGAGAAGATAGTTGCCAGAGACCGTTGAACAGTCTCGGTACCTCTAGAATTCCTAAAGAGGTGTATGAAATTGCTTCAGCGCTGGTATGTAGATAGGACCTTTCCGAAATTTGGGACCGGGCCTGGTAGTCGGGATAATAGAGTGAGAGGGTACCCGGGAAGAACCAGGAATAGGCATCATCGACTTGAACTCGTGCCCGAGTAAAAGGACGGGATAATCCCTTTTCAAGACTATAGGCATCACATGTAAGCAGCGCCTGTTGGAGTTCCAGTAACTTGCTTCGTAGCTCTTCCGTTCTTGAGGGGTGGCTTTCTTTGAGCGCTTGTATAGCCTGGACAACATCGCCACAAGCCTTGATAAGCATGGTTTCAAGCTCGCTCTCAGATGCCCAGAGAAGCCGGGCCTGTGTGATACAGGTAAAAAAGTAGCTGAAACTAGAAGCGTCGTTAGATAAGAGAATCTAGACGACATCGGCGGTGTATAGCTTACTACGGAAGAGACTCGACGGCAATTTTGCTAGAGAACATGCATCGTACAGAAGCGAGAAATTGAGGAGCTTTTGGAGCCTTGGAATCGAACAACTCTGCAGGAGGTATGAAAGAAGGAGGAGATGCCCTCAGCCTACGTTGAACGTGGTCAACGAAGATGCCCTGCGAGTCTTTCCCCTGAGAGACCAGAGCCCTCAAAGCTGATCTGAGAATGAAAGGAGGGAGTTGGGTGATGAGTACATCGTTCATAGTGCTTCTGATTTAGATGTAGAAATCAGAAATAAGTCCCCGACAGATGAGGGAAATCGCCTACACATGTCCTGACATTTTGTGAACAAGCAGGATAGATTGAAAAATGTGCCCTCGGAAAAGATAAAGGGCACTATTCAGGCGGAGCTTGATATTGTGGCAACTCCCAATATCTGCTTGCAAGGGTACTCGGTTACTAGAATGAAGGCCATTGCATTGGTCTCGTCAACATTCAGTTTTGAAATCTTCAGACATACATTCTCTCTCTTCGCTAGGAATTAGTAACCTTGTTAGACTGATCCGAGGGCAAGCTGCTCCCTCAAATCTCGCTTTCTCAGTGAAAGCACGAAGATATGCCGGGTACTGATGAAGATAATGAATTCGCCTTGAGAGAATCATGGCTAGAATTCGAGTGGTCTAATTCGAGGAAATTGAAATCAGATAATGCTGCATGGACTGTGGAAGTGTACCAACTGGTTACGCCCTTTTGTTGTGTGTAACATACGGTCAGTAATTCTGCTTTTCCACATCTCAATCTTTCGACGCGGGGCAAGGATAAGAATCTCTGCCTGCACAGTCGAAGGATCTCACTAAAGTGCTGACCAGGACCTTACACCGCCATTGAACATTGCCTAACAATACGCCATAACATGATATTGTCATCTTATAAAGCGATGGAGTCCAGCAGTCTACTGGTCGTTAGATCTATGCGAGTTATTGTAACAAAACGGACACAGTAACGATAGGAACCCCTAACCTAAACTGACGAGATCATGAAGGCATTAGTCGGGCGCTATGTCGATCGGCGAGAGAGACTCACACCGTGCAATAACATTATGCGTAGAA
Source organism: Lentinula detonsa (assembly GCA_027921405.1). Classification (NCBI taxonomy): domain Eukaryota; kingdom Fungi; phylum Basidiomycota; class Agaricomycetes; order Agaricales; family Omphalotaceae; genus Lentinula; species Lentinula detonsa. Next base: position 1,623,569 of record JANVFU010000007.1, read on the forward strand.
TTTAGCAAGACGAGTCAACACCCCATGCTCGATCGTCGTTTCCCATAGCTGCATGCGGGTCTTTAGGATCTCTTCCACGAGCTGAGCGCGCCTATCTCGCGCGCGCTTCAGAAGCTCGGCCTTCTCAATCATACGACCCGAGGGATCATACGGTCGCACAACAGGGGGTGTAAAGACCGAGGAAGTCCCAGTATTTGCCGGAGACGAATAAACACTCGATGAGAACGCAGGGAGCAGAGCGCTCAATGGTCCTGCTGGAAAATCAGGCGAATGCTCCTGAACTGATTGCTTCTTCGCTAATTGACATGAACCTTGAGTTATCGTGTCATTACAACTCAACATGTAATTCATTATCGGACGCCACATACCTTCGGATGAATTCATCGGTTCCTCGTCTTCACTTCGACGAGTTTTTGGGATAGAAACATGAGACGTATCCGGATACTCTGTTGTGTGCAGCATATGTGTTATCAACGCCGCATCCCCAAACGAACTTGAAGAGAAAACCGGGGAATACGGGATAGACGGAGTACCGCATAAAGTGTTAAATTCACTCGTAAAGCTTGGCGGAATAGAAACACCGAGCTGAGAAGGATTTCGACTGGAGAGCTCGTTGGGAAACAGAGAATCTGCGGCTCGAGCGTGCGCATCAATGTCCATGGGGAGTGAAGCCCAATATAAGGAGTCAACAGCGGGGGTAGAAGGGCTTAGCCCACCTGGAACATCGGAAACGCCATCCCAGGAACCGATATCCAGTGATAGATTGGGATTCAACGAGGCTCCCGCAAAAGGAGGAGCTAAATAGGGAGAATCGGAGAAATGTGTCGCAGCCGGTTCATCTGGTAAAGACACTTGGTATGTCTGGAATATTGATACCCAGTTGTCTATCACCGACTGATCCAGTTCTGGTGTAGATTCTGGGGAGTTGATATTACCGAACAGTGAGTTTAAATTGGTACTGGGAACTGCTGCCGCCTCATTTGTCTCTGCGGAATTTGGTGTCGCTGCCAGCAATAAAGCGAAAAGTTCATCGAATGACGACGATTCGGATGCTGACGCTGGCAGAGAGCTGGTAGATGAATCGGGGGGCTTTACAGGGTTATTACTCGCATCAGCCAGAATCTCCTGCAAAGGCGTATTAGGCAAGCCATACAGAGTGGACTCAGGCCTATCATGAGCAGCTACCTTGGGCATCACATGCTCCCATTCCTTCATGAGGGTTGCACTCGATTGATCCTGTTTCAATGCAGACATATATTTCCGGATGGTGGCTTTACGAGAAGCAGCCTTGATTAATGAAACAAGCTCGGAGACGAGCTGTTTGCCCCTGGTTTGTTCCCATGTCGACGAGTAAGCGTGAGGCCCTTCTCCAGGATGGAAAGGATACGGCACATCCCAGTCAACAGCGCCAGCGGGAACTTTGTTTAATTTACGCTTTTTAGGTGCAGGACCTAGAGACGCACTGCTGTTGGTGATTGTGGTGGACGATGGGTTTCTCTTCTGGAGTAACTTGAAGATGTCGTTCAATATGGAGAATATCTCTCGTTGTTTTATGAGGATTTGCACGATCTCCTGGATCGAAGGTTTCGGAAGGTCGGAGTTCATTGGAAGCTGGTAACCAGGAATTGCCCTTGAGCGATCATGAGAAAATTGCTGGGATTGATGCTGACGGCTATGTTTATCATCGTCGATGACAATGGGATTTGTTGCGGTGGAGCCTCGAAAATGTCGGTTGGAGAGCGAAGAGGGATTGATCCTACCCACTAACCCGGCGTGTCCAAGAAGTGCGGATTGGCTTCGGAGCCAATTGACAGGAGGAGGGGCAGTCGGATCCGGTAAGGTAATTTCTGGCGGTGGCAGACGCAGAATGGATGAATCATCTTCTCGACGGCGTCTACCATCGTTCCCTCTTGATAGGCCAGAAAAAGGCCCTTGAGATGTCATACGCGGACTGGATGGTTTGGATGACTGGGACAAATCAGGCGAGGGCGAATGACTCCCAGAATGACCAACATCAGTTTGAGGTTGGGACGGAGGCTGAGAAGCTCCCTGTATAATGGAGGAGTATGAAGGTAAGGCTAATGGATCGATGGGAAGTTCAGAATTGTAATGGGAACCAGGAAGTGCAATGGTCCCCACATTTTGTAAGTTCACGATGCTTTCGCTACGGCTGGGAAGGGCTAACGCTGGAGATGGTGACCTACCTATTCGAGGTGAAGTAGGAGGTGAGCCAAAAAGGGATTCCTCTTGCTCATTATTCGTGCCATCTGCATTGGACTGCATAAGCGTAGCTGTAATAGGTAGTCAGTAAATATACTGTAGGTCTGCGATTTCCCAACCACCTTAAAATTCGGCAATTAAATTCCCAAAGGAGAGTCCAGCTTGTAGTGTAGCACGACGATGGAAAGAAGGCGACCAGCGTTGATACGGTAAACGGACAAGGACGGTCAAATTTTCGAAGAGAAAAGTTTTGAAAACGGAAGAGTGCACTGGGAAATCAATTCGATCACGTGTCCGATATAACGCGACTTTCTTAAACCGCCATGATGGACGGCCTTAAGAGCCAACAAGACAAGTTCAAGCAGAGGATCGCGGACATTACGCTCGAGGAAGATCCTTTGGCTGTTTATGTTGAATTTGTTCAATGGACTCTCGACAATTTTGATGATGATGATCCGCACTCTGAACTGGATCAACTCCTTGACGAAGCTACTAGGACTTTCAAGAATGACGAATCATATAAAGCCGATCTCAGATATCTGAAGCTTTGGACCCTCTATGCGAACAGGGTGAGCCAAAGGTCAGCAATCGGTATTTATTCGCAGCTTTGGAAGAATGGATTTGGTGTATCGTATTCTCTGCTTTATGAAGAATACGCTCGCATGCTAGAAACTGTGGGACGGTGTGTATTAACTATGGCTCACATTATGCTCTTGTTGAACTCCTACAGAACTGAAGATGCGGACCAAATCTATCGGATAGGCATTAAACGCAAGGCTCGTCCTGCCGAACGATTGAAGGCACGATATACTGATTTCCAAGAAAGGCATGGAAAGAAGCCTTCCTTATCCCAGGCTGCTCTCAAATCGAAAATAGAGGCAGTCTCGACGTCTCCTCGACAACCGTCAACCGCTGCCTCACGCTATGCGACGATGCTTGCGCCTCCTCTGCCAGGAAAACGCCCCGAGAAGCTTTGCTTCGATATGTCCTTGCTCTATACCGAGAAAACAGGCGAATTCTGCATAGAAGAAGCTCGGACTCGATCGATGGGTCTTCTTCGAAGAGAATGGCCCACTCTTCCTATTGAATCGCTCGCGCATTCTACTCGCTCATCATTGTCGACTCTATCTAGAGCTGGCGAGTCTTTTGGACGTTTCGGCAAAAGAAAGAGCATGTTGGCTGGAGAACCTACTGTGACAATCAATACTAGAGAAGCATTGGAAGATGTGTTTGGCATGTACAATTCCCCCGATAGGACAATACGAATGGGTAGTAAACACGCGCCCGTGAAGAAGATCGAGCCAGTTCCTATGCCTAAGCTCACTCCTTCTCCTCCAACCGCATTCCAAGATGGAATACATAAATCAGCAGGTTAGAGTAGTTGTTTGCATTGTCCTATCAATGTATGTTCACGTCTTCGTGTTACAGGTTTCCGACCGTTTGTGGACGAGGACCCTAGTGGGATTGGACAGAGAAAGGAGAACACACCTGCCGTGAGTTCAAAGACAGCTCACTCCTTGATCTCAACGAAAATTGCTTTATTTAGTTTACTCCTTTTGTCGATTCAGAAAACAAGCCATCGGCATCTACCTCTAGACCAGCTTTTGCTGCAAAAGCGATCTTGCCTCATCAGAATTTGAACCCCCTCAAAGATCCCAAGAAGGTTACAAGCAGGAATGATTCTCTGGTAGACAGTATCTTCTCTCAGAAGGTCTTCATTCCTGAGACGAAGCCCCAGACGTTGCCGCTTCGCGAAGCTCATACCGAGGATCATGGTCGACTAAGGCCAAAACAAGTTTCGACCCACGAAAGAGCGAAATCAGACCACGATATCGCCAAATCCTCTCATTCAGTTGCTTTCAAGCCATTCGTGGATCCAAACAACATGGCGCCATTTAGGGTTTTTAGTCGGCCAAGCGAGGGCGGCGGTGAGAGCATATTCGCTCCCAAACTGTCTACCCAGAAATCACCGATCTTACCCGGCGAAAGGTCAACCTTCGTACCATATAAAGATCACCCTGAGAATAGTATTCAGGAGGGACCCCTTACATCCAAGAAATCTCAGAACGATCTGAACTTTGAGCAATGCGACGCGAGTCAGAGTTATAACCAAGGGATCGGGCCGCTTCAAGAGGAGGAGCGTGTTCTAGATCAGTATCCTGACGAAGACGAGAATGATTATTCTGACGACTTCGAACCAGTCCAAAGATACTTTGTTGCACCTCTTCAAGAGGAGCATGAAGAAAATCATGATGGTCAAGAAATCGACTATCACGACGTCCCTTTCGGTGGGCGATTTGGCCAGTTCAGTGTGATGACTCCAATAACGGAGCGTACATTTGAATACACCTCTACTTCTCATTCGACCTTCAACACACCTAGTAATCTTCTCAAACACGATTCAATTCTCGAAGAGGAACACCATTCTCAGCAACTGGAAGCGGCACAACTTGTACCGGATGGGGAAGAAGATTTTGAGCACGAGGATGAGGACGAAGTCCGGGATGTTCACAATATTGAACCCCTTCGTTTGCCATCAAAGGAAGCTTCCGTTTCCTCGTTAACACAGTCAACCAGCAAATTGAGCTTGGTTGATACATTGACTCTCTCATCCAATTTCAGGCCCTCTAATCCATGCAATCCCTTTGACCCTCATATTCTTCGAACTCTGCTCTCGCGGCTCAATCCGCATTCACAATGTTTCGATCTAACCGATGTGGATCGTAATGAACTTGAAGAACTGCAGAAATTTGCCAAGAGGAACAGAAAGACCAGCTCCAGTTTAAGTGGCGAGGGTGTTTATCCATTGGCGTTAAATGGTCAGAGGTTCGTCGTCTCAGAGAAGCTTGGAGAAGGAGGCTTCGGTGCTGTATTCAAGGCAAGAGACCTTGGTGCACAGTCGGAATATGACTCTGATTTCGAAGACGAGGATGAAATCGAAGGGGAGGAGGCATCCATGGTTGCTCTTAAAGTGGTCAGACCTCGAAACATGTGGGAGTATCACGTATTACGCCGACTACATTCTGCACTTCCTCCTGCAAATCGGCGATCTATTGTCTTTCCCCATGCACTATATGCCTTCCGCAACGAGAGCTATTTGGTTCTGGACTACTGTCCTCAAGGGACCCTACTTGATATCGTCAACACAGCTGAATCTGCAAGTATTTCCCAACAGGGCGCCTGTCTCGATGAACTTCTGGTTATGTTCTTCACTATCGAACTGTTACGGTTGTTAGAAGTCATGCATACCATAGGGTTCATCCATGGAGACCTCAAGATTGACAACTGCCTGCTGCGCTTAGAAGACATCCCCGAAGGTTCTTCCTCCTGGTCTAATGCGTATCGGCCCTCTGGTGAAGGAGGCTGGAGCTATAAGGGATTGAAAGTCATCGACTTCGGCCGGACCATCGACACGCGGTTGTTCCCTGCTGATCAACAGTTCATCGCAGATTGGGAAACAGACGAGCGTGATTGCATGGAGATACAACAGGGAAAGCCTTGGACTTTCCAAACTGATTATTTTGGACTCGCGGGCATTATATACTGTATGTTCTTTGGCAAATACATACAATCCAACTCAATAGGCTCGTTTACCTCTCACGATGGGATAGCAAAGCTCAAACTGATGACTCCGCTCAAACGATACTGGCAAACCGAACTTTGGGCACGATTGTTCGATTTACTGCTGAACCCAACAGATGTTCGGCCAGACGGTCATATGCCGATTTCTGATGAACTTGGATTGATTAGGACGGAGATGGAAGCATGGCTCCAAGCAAATTGTAATCGCACTACCGGCACATTGAAGGGTCTCTTGAAGAAAGTCGAAATGTCATGTTTGCGATAATAATTGTTGTAACAGATAGGTCTTGTATCGTTATGCGAGTTTTTGTTCAAGTCTTGTTTGATCAGTCATGACTCCATTTTGTGCGAACTTAGATAATAGATAATTGAGTCCATCAGTTGCGATGTGACATCTGATTCTAGTGCCGTTAAGAAAGTATATTCCAGAATCCGAATTGACATGAAAGCGACAACTACATCCACATATACGAATCGCCAACGACAACAAAAGTGAATTCCAGAAGAATGTAATTCTCGAGCATTCTCGAGCCCCGTATTCCCCCATCACCCCGACCAACACGGCTCCGATTAGGCATGTCCACCCATTTGCACAGGAGGCGCCGCTGACCCGTCGTATGGATGAGGAATGCCGCCTGGTGGCGGTGGTGGCATCATCATGGGATAAGGAACGGCATGTTGTACTATTTCGTAAAGAGGTTTGATGAGACGACGAAAAACAAGTCAGCGTAATGGACATACATTGAGGACTCTGATGGTAGTATGGGTGAGCATGGGCAGGAATTGGTGTAGGTGGCATCGAGGGTCGAGGACCGGCACCGTTGGGTGGAGGAGGATAAGTCCCAGGCGGAGGAGCCTGCATATAAGCTGAGAGCAATAATGAATAATGCGCTTGACATTGCATTCAGAGTAGATAGTCTTACGCGGCATTTGACCCATTGGAGGAGCATACATCGCTGGAGGACCTGTTCAAGACAATCTCCTGCTCAAAACACTTCGAACTGCTTACCATTTGGTGGCATACCCGGAGGGTAGTGCATAGGTTGCATATAAGGAGGCATGTATGTTCCCGGGGGTCCGGGAGGCGCCATTCCAGGCATCATTGGCTATGTTTTCAGAGAAGAAATCAGAAACACTAGGCACGTCAAGACAAAATTTTCCTACTTGACCAGGGTAATAGGTTGGAGCATAATATACGTATCCACCAGTAGCTGCTGCGCGTTGGTTCGGATCTTCTTCGTAGGGGGGAGGGGGAGGCATCGTGGGAGGAGGAGCAACCATGTGAGGGGTCTGAGGAGGATGCGGTGCAGGGAACAGCTGCATATAACGTTTTCCGTTGTACGGCCAAGTTGCACCTAGTCATACTATTAGTAACCAAAACAGCAGAAGGCAGTCGAAATACTCACTGACGGTGGAGGCTTCCACAACCTTGCCATGTTTGAAAGGATTGAAATCATCTTTCACGTTGACCAGAGGACCTTTCTTAATCAAACGGGTGCCAAAGAATGGATTCGGAGTAGCAGGAACCTATTTTGTGGTGAATGTCTGAGTCTCATTATCACTGATCGATACGTACAGATTCTTTCGGCTTTGGAGACACAGAAGACGATAGACTATGATTCGAGGTACTGGGGCCAGGCGAGGGAGCACCCTGAAAGGATCGACGACTAAATGAGAGAAGTGGTAAAAATAACAAAGACAAAAACTTGCGGGTGTGAAAGCAACCGCAAGTGGATTGAACGTTGATTTGACATTCAGTCCAGCGTTCAAGCGGTTAGCAGCGGCACTGGGGGCGGGAGCCTTGGTGGGTACGGATGATTGAGCCGCGTTTGCACCGTTTGTTGTTCCATTCGCATGAGGAGATGGTTGTAGAGACTGCCTCTTGTTACCCTTGAACGGTGGGATAGCTTGAATGAACATCGAGGGTCTAGTAGGCTTAGTCACTTCAGTCTTGTTAGCAGCAGGCTTCTGGGAAGCAGCAGTTCCGGCTGCTTGTGTCGTAGTTTTAGTAGGACCAGCAGCTGATGCTGCAGGTTTGCGGCCATCTTCAACAGCCTTGGCAGTTGTGATGTGCGGCCCGCGGGCTGCCACTGAATGTGTCGTGATAGACGCTCCAATGTTACGTGCCTGCGACGAATTCGCATCCTTGCTTGATTTTTCACGAATTTGCTTCTGTTTTTCCTCGTCCTTAGCCAAGATTGGGACAAGGTCGTCCGGGATAGGTTTGTTCAACTGGGAAGGATAAGAAGTCAGTGTGCAGAATGGCAGATGAGAAACAACGGAAGACGATACTTTGAAACTCTGGCTGAACTTGACTAGATCCGCCATCCGTTTGTCCATCTCACTCTTCGCAAGGGCTTGGCGTTTTTCAGTTAAACGTTGCTTCTCGTTAGCGACAAATTCCCTGAGGGCAGGCAAAGCATCTGCAGGGGGCTGAAAAGATATCATCAGTCCCACTCTGTCATGTTGACTCTGAGACGTTACCTTATTGGCATTGGCGTTGGGGGCAGGAGACGGGTTTTTAGAAGAAGAGGCAGGTGAGTGCGACGTGGAGGAGACAGCAGCGCCGTCAGGACCGTTCACAGAAACTTTAGGGATTTCTGTTTTGGTGGCATTCGTGGGGCCCGGGGTAGCTCCTACCTTCCTGGCACCGGGAGGCACATAAGCGTTGGTACTTCGAACTACAGCACCATATCTAAAAGATTATCAGAAACAGTGTTTGGGAGGTACTGTACGAAAAGCACGCACTTGTCTTCTTCATTGATACCGCTATCATCATGAACTTGATTTCTCTCTTCTGCGACATGTAGGTTGTTTGACGCAACCTAGGGAGTAGGTCAGAAGAAAGGGACTGAAAATTGTTAATATGACAAACCCCAAGAATTTCGTCAGCAATTTTCTGAGCTTCTTTAGAGCGTTCCTTATACTCCGGTGCACTGCGATCTAGCTTGGTAGTATATGCATCTTCGTCGTAAGTGGCCTTCACACCAAAAAGTTTCTCATTTGTCGTGAACTGGTCCCAAGACGTATTGCCATTGGATCCTGGACCAAACGTAACATCGTCTCCACGCGAGAGTTGGGTACTCTCAGACGAAGCAGGCGCGTCTGGAGGCGCTTGCCAAGCTTGTAGTTCTTTTTCTCCACCTCCTGCCTTTTTCTGGCTGATATCTGTATCCGTTCGAAACGCTGTGTAGGTGATGAACAGCATTCGTCAATTGTGAGTGTCAGCACTTCGAAGAGGTTACGCACTGTCACCGTTGGTGAACTTGGCGTCAGCAGGGCCGGAATTCCAGTTGTCGATATTTGTGGATGCGATAAAAAGTTGGTCCTTCAACGGAGCGCCAAGATTTGTGAGCTCTTTAACATCCTTCAAAGTGACACCCGTGGTGTCGCCTTCGCCGTTGGTCGAAAACACTACACCTTCATAGCGCTGAGAGGTCTTAGTTAAGAGGGTGATGGTGGTTCCCTATAAAGGTCACTGAGATCAAACCGCCAGGAAAAGTTGAGAAGTACGCACTGTAAGACCAGTTAGAGACTGTAGAACACGGTCTGTACGGTTATCGGAACGATTGGTAGTCGGTTGGGTGGCAGATGGATATGATCCTTGGTTCGAACGTGGAGAGTTGCTGACTGGAGAAAAAGTGGGAGACGCGCGAGCGCCAGACCAAGCAGGAGCACGACTGTCAAAGATACGATTTAACAATGTAAATAAATTCATTTGAAGGAACGTTACCCAGCAGAGCCGGGAGCTCCCTTCCGCTGCACTTTGCTTCGGTTTGCAGTTGCCATCCAGTAAGAGGATCGGCTTTAAAGAAGGTCTGAGAAAAGAGAAGGTTGACAGGAAAGAGGTAGTCCAGACACCAAACAGATAGGGAAATAAAGTGGCAAGGAAGAGAACTAGAGACACAAAGCCAAGGTATTTAACAGCTTATATCGAAGTGAAAAGAGAAAACAAGCCAAGCTAAGCGTTGCCGACGACGAGCAAGAGCTTTTAACGGACGACAGAGTGGGGAAAGGTTAGTGTTCGAGTCGCGGGAAATTGACGGCACAGCTGCCTTCTAAGGACCCTCGGACACCGCCAGCTGCAAGCTTCTCATTTTTTTTACTGTTCATCTCCGAACTGTGGAGAGAATTTCCAGACGTCCCAAACACTTATTTACATCGAATGATAGAAAGCTAAATCCTTGACGGCTGGCAATCACATACAGTCATTAGTTAGCCAAATCTCATTGGCATTGCGCATGAAGAATGTAAGTAAGAATGAAAGGCTGATGATCTGTAATGAAACTCGCTGGCTCATTTATCTTTCGATTTATGTACGAGTATATATGTCCTTGTCATTCTGGAGTACTTAATCCCGAACGGGTTCGAAAAACTGATATGAGATGAACCGTCAAGCAGGACCCCAGCCACTCATCATTTTGCTCTTGTTTAGGAAATCATCAGCTTTCCGTTCCTTCTTTCTCTAAAATCTCTCGTTCCAGTCTCGCCCTCTCCGCTTGCCTCATGCGCATCAAGGTCAGAGACTCATAGTCAAATTCTTCAACCTTAGGTGCCACACCAGGCGTAGAAAAGTCGGGCTAGGAAACCATTTAAGTAATTGCTGGAACAGGTATAAAACGGTACGCACGAAAGTGGACGGAAATGAAGAAAATACATCTGAACCAGATGCACGGCTTTGTGCTTGCGGTGGGAGAGCTTTCTCTTCCGGCTGTTGGACTTGCGGTTCATTCGATAGTCCACTTCCCAAAGGTCCCAAATGCCCCTTCTTCCGTAACCATCCCAAGATTTCAGGTTCGCTGCCACCTATCCACCCAACTTCGATTCCACTCAAGCCTCGTTCACGAAGGCCGGTGGCGCACACAGCAGCGAATGCGTCCCCAATTCGTTTGAAAGGAACAAGTGCAGTGCCGTATTTGAGTGGTTTGTGAGGCGCTTTCTTGGGAGATTTAAGCGAAACAACGATGGTATCAACATCCGTCACTCCGAATGGAGCAAAGAGAGATGCGAGGGAAGAAGCTGTCGTTAAAGACGGGTGTTCAGACAGGGAATATTTGACGCGAACGGTTGTGTCTGTAGATTCTGTAATAGACAAGCTGTGAATCAAAGGAGAATTTGGAATCAAGAATAAACCCACGAAGCGTAGGCGCATCCGTTTCCTGTTCTTCTTTTGCCGCTGACATGGCTTCCTGCTCCTTCTTCTCGAACTCTTTCAATTTCTCTTCCCTCAAACGTCTTCCTTGATCCTTGATCCTTTCTGTCTCCTGTGATCGTGCAGCCTCCTCCTTTTGTTTATCTGATTTTGTCTTCTTTAAAGCACGCTCGCGTTCCTCCAGCTCATCAACCATGGTCTTTCTTTTGAGATCATAGTTCTTGTATCTCTCCTTCTGAGCCTGTTTGAGGCGGAGCTTGGCATCGAGAGCAAGCCTACGCAAAGGATCGAGTAGAAGTTCATAGGCTTGGTTCAATTCGTGAAACTTGCGTGCTAGAAATCAACAATCCATATATTCCGCGAACTCATATTCGTATGATCACATCAACTTACCAGCATCCGGGTTATTTGGATTCTAGAAAAAAAAGATAAGTTGGAACTTGTTCTGGGATACATTGTCACTTACTGACTCGATCCGGGTGAACTTTGAGCGAACGTTGACGATATGCAGTCCGAATTTCTTGGTCTGTAGACTCTACTTTGACATTGAGGAGTTCGTAGGGGTTGAGTTCCTCCCCCGACATGTTGTACGAAGCTGAGAGTTCTGGTACAAGCTCAGGTCACGGTCTCTACAGCCACGCGGCTTTTGCGCATAATCATATATCACACTGCGAGGATTAGCACATTTACTTGCCATGAAAAGGCTGATGCTATGTATATCGAGTTTATGTACAAAATTCTCCCAATAATCGCAAACCGCAATAATCTTGCGGCTGCGCAGGCTGTATGACCAAGATAGGACCATGTGAAGACCTGCTATACAGTATCAATACATCACTGCGCCGCAGAATACTCACTGCGCGGACTCGCTCATGAGGCGAGTCACTAAATCTACATCGAAGATATCTAAATACCTATGAGTGCCTCGAAGTGCACATATTCGAGGGGCAAAGTTCATCCACACTCCGGAAATTTTTGGTCGCCAGACTTAAATCGAGATCCGTAGGTACAAAATGATATATTTGTTATGTGATTCATGCATTAAACGATATACAGCAGCTTTATTATCGAATAATAGAGACATGAATCAGTGCTCCACCGAGATAGCAAAAAAGTATAAATCTGGCCCCAACTCTCATTTCTCATCCTAGCCTGCTGATCTCAATGGACCAAGAGAAAATGGCTTTACTCCATGATACTTCTACTAAACGCCCTGCCTATGAAGTCTTCCCTTCCCCTTCCCCATCTCTCGCTGCATACGAAGAGCAACACAGAGCACGACCCCATATTGACCGCAGAAAGCGCTTTTTTGGACACTTATTTGTCCTCTGCGTATTCCTCGGGTTGTTGTTTCTTTTAAAGTTGAACGGTCGTCATCATCTCGAGTTTGGCCATGAAGTTGGACATAACTCACACTGGTACTATCCGCACCACTCTGAGTCCCACTGGAGCGACGAGGTAACATGGGTATGGATTGTGATCTCAATATGTGTCTAATTATTCGCTTATATTTCTCATATCATAGGGCGAGCAAAACTCTGTTGATTTGCCTGTCTCACTAGAGGTGACAGATCATTCGTGCGCGAAATGGCCTGAGGTAGAACACCTTAATTCAGAGGGGCTTTCCGCTGTTCAACATACATTTGAGTTACCAATCGACTCTGAGATACTCTTCCTGGTCGCCCGAGGCTCTCTCATGGATGGCAACGTCAATATCATCCAATCTGACGACGAGAACGAGTCAGCGATCGTCTCTATCAGTACGAGCTACGATGATGCGGAGCTTCTGCAGTCGATCAAGCTCTGTAAGGTGGCTGCTCGTAAGGGAGAGAACGGGGTTGGAATTTTCGTGAGTAGAAATGATTATTTTGTCTCCCTTCGTTTCGAGTCAATTGAATTCCTCTAGTCTTCGCACCCTCATCCCCTCCACCATATCCATCGCATTCATTTTGAAATCAGCGTGGCGTTCCCCAAAGGATCAGGACCATCTCCTCTCGTAGTGTCAGATTTTAGAACCGAGATGAAGGGCGTCTTCGGACACCAAGTTGCAAACCTATCAGAAACGTTATCTTTCAACTCAGTTTCCTTGAATGGAGCCTACAGGCCCGTCCAAATTCAAGTCCGTACCTACCCTCATTCTGCCCTCTGGAACTTGTGCTCATAACTTCCTCCCTTTTCATATAGTCCTTACAAGCCAGATACGTCGATATCAAATCCGCGCATAGCCCGATTGAAGGGAACTTCACCGTCAAAAAATCGCTCAGGCTTTCTACCGCTAACGCACATATCAACGTCGCAGTCGACCTGTTGAACGATAAAACCGACGAAGACACGACCGAAGTGATCATGAAAACTGCAAATTCGTGAGTCGAACTCTTTAGTCCAGGTCTTGCGAAGTCGATTGATGATTCAATGTCAATCACAGCCCCATTGAAGCTTCGATTTCCCTGTTCTCTTTCGACTCGGGAGAGACTTCGTCCTCGGATGGCGCATACCGCGTACGTGCTCACAACGCCAACGGTCCAGTAAAAATTACCTTCCCCACTGCACCTATCAATTCCACCGTCCGGCTCGACGCAAAGACCGCAAGGGCGCCTGTCAATGTTCAAATGCACAATACTTTTGAGGGCGCATTTACTGTTCACACCACTCCATTTGACAAGAAAGTCATCGTTGCCGAGGAAGGACCGGACCCTGAAGAGAGAGACAGGAAGAGGAATTTGATCTTCGATGATTTACATGGAGGGATTTCCAAAGGACATGTATACTGGGGTACAGGAGAGCTCGGAAAACATAGAGGTTTAGCCAGGTTAGATACGGTGGTGGGAGAGATCTCCCTCAAATTCTAATTATATGTTCTATATTTTTGTAAATTGTGTACTGTCTGTAATTCAAGAAACAAAATTTTGAGGTCATGAAAACAAATCGCTCCGGTCAAGCTCCGGTCAATTGTTTCAATCTGCACCAATACTTATTAGGCTGCACCAAGGTCCGCCCCATGCTTGGAAATCGTAAATATTGTACATTCGGTATAACAGACATTACTCATATAACAAGCCAACTATCCTCACTGGTTAAATCGTGGTCCAAAACTAAGCCTCTGTCAACAAATTATACATTCCGCATCACCCTGGGGCTTTCTTAGCCGTGCTTCTAATCTTCCAGAAAGAGACTCGTCTGCACCGATAAAAGAACTCCCACTGCAATATATGATCATTAATTAGTTCGGAAAACATTCAAGAACAATACCTACGCATGCTGTATGCTGGAAGCCAGAGGGACAGTGTCCAACGGGACAACTATTTCTGTTTGACGGTTGTGATTCGGACGAGTTTGAGATGAACACAGTTCGAGCTTGGACTGAATTCTTATAGAAATCGCTGCCTTTTTCGAACGGTCTCCCAGAATCCCGGAGAACATGGAAGGGGGAGGAGGAGGTTCATTTGAGATCAGATCGACTTCTTCTGCGCTGACGTTAGACGAGACATCCGGAATCAGTAACCGTGAATCTATCCAGGTTGGCGAGCTATTTTCCATTAAGGAAAGAACAATACACCATGCTCCTGGAGAAAGTCGGCCGTGCCGACTCCGACGCCTATCGGCCACACAGAGTGCAAGGCGCCATAGACGACCTTTGAGGGTGGTAAGTGTGATATACTCATAGGATAGAAATTATCTGGCGTACCTCGAGCAATAAACTCCACAGCTACTTCACTTGACACTCGCATTCTTTTCTGGAAGTGTGGTATCCGAAAGTTGACTGCAAACGCTCCTTCATCTCCAAGCAAATTCTCGACAGTCACATCATCGGGTATCATTGACTCTCCAATGAGCATTTCATCTGTCCCCGAAAGGGAGGCGAACTCCGGTGAAAGGCGAAGTCGCTGAAACAACAACTGGTCATCCGTTATTAAACATGCTTGCCTAACCTCCGCAAGAATAGTAGGTGAAAGAGGTGCTGTATAAGACAGCAAGGTGGTGAGCAGATCAGAGGTCCCGTTTATTGCCTCGTCGCTCTTGTCGGGAGGCCGATTGATAATGGCCCAATAAAGCGGAATATGTGACTCGATTGACTTCTCCTGTAGTAACGATGAAAGAGATAGAGAGTACCCTGAGCAAGCTTCGGCACAACTTTCAAGAATACTCTTTGCAGCAACGGCATTCCCACTCTTCACCTTCACCAAATCACGTACGATGCCCAGAACAGTTGTCCGGATCTCACGCGCCGTTTGAGATGAGCCAAAACTCCACCAGCTGTTTGGTGTTGGAGCCTTTCCTTTTCCTTTGGAAGAAAAGGACGGGGATGAGGGTGATATAGGCGGAGAAACAGGCGATGGCGTCGCAGGATGTATTTTGCTATCATTGTAGACTGGAAAGGGTGCGCTTCTACTGGAGCTAGTGGTAGCCGCTTCATATGCAGGCGGAGCTTCCTCTGTGTCTTTCATTTTGTCGACGATCATGGCCAAGGCCAAGTTTTGGGGTCAACTTTTGTACTCGAGGATTTCTGTAAGTATCACCGCAGTTGCACAGCTTTGACATTGGGCGCTTATTTGATAACCACCAGTAGCCATACTGCAACGGAAACGTGACGGAGGGACACGATTACGGTGCACGAGAGTTCGAGAACGATAAGAGGAGTGAGGGCGAAGCTTAGAGTTCACGCAAAATGACTGGGTCAAACTTGGGGTAGGATAGAATCCTGAACTACCATACGATACAGTGTTCTTTATATACTAAAATAGACGGAGATAAGAAGGGGCAGATAAGATAGACCGTCACCAGGAAGTGACGGTCACAGATTCTCTACATCCGCCCTCCAACCATTGTGCAGCAATGGTTTATTTCGCAAACGAGGGTCCCGCGTCGTTGGATCCATTGTCAGAGTCGTCATTGGATAGGAAATCATCTATCTCCTCTTCCCGATTCCTTTCTTTCCCTCTGACGCGCTTCTTCTCATCCTTCTTCTGCCTATTCCGTTCCATGGCTTCGTGATCCCGCAGTGCCTTCATAAACATAACTTCTTTCGCGCGCGTGAGGAGTTTCTCGCTCTCCTCGCTTCGTTTCTTCAACTGAAGATACTGCTTACGTCCCTGAGCACGATGGAGACGATCATTATTTCGTATAGGTCCAGCGCTGTTTTCGAGCTTCTCGCGCTTGGAATAAGGACGGGGACCAGGTTCGGCGAACTGCGATTTGGTGTTCACGTCGGCAGTCGCAGTAATCTTGGAAAAGTGAAGGTTCGCGGGGACGTTTGCTGGGTGTGTGGCTGGATCAGCAGTGAGGAAGCGTGATGGCGTTATGACGCTGCCATGTGCGTGCATCGACCCATAGATGCTAAAGTCACTGCTTTGCTGACCGGATATGTTCTGATCAGTTAGTTGCAACGCAAAGGGCGGCAGTGTCGCGTCAAACGATTCTGTGCTGTGGTCCATCTGGTCAACTCGCATCTCATTCTCGTCTGATCCCATCGATGCGCTGTGTGAGATCGAACTCCAAGCAGGTGAGCTTTGGTGTGTGTGTGCTACTTCCCCGAAGATGGTTGCTTCTCGAGCAGGTACGTTGACCTGGTCGAATGTCTTGTCATTTCGGATGACCACAAATTTCTCCTCTAGACCCTCAGCATTGAACGCACGTACGATCACGTCCCAATGTTCGGGGAGCATCGCAGTGGCTGTGGATACCTTTCCGCTCACCATATCGGCGTTCAACTGCAGTATGGTGCGAATGGTGTTGTCGGTTATCATATGGATAGGCGCAGAAGAGGATTTGTCAGGGTCGGTGACCCAGGTGATTCCATCCCCTCCAGAGCGGTCGAAGTATTTCAGAGTCAGCTTTCCCATAGCCGGTGTGGACATGGGTGAATGTGATGAGGTTCTGGGTGATAAGACGACTCCTGTTCTCGGCTTATAAGTCAAAGATCTTGGTGAAATTTCAAAATGAACAAATCCAGCCGTTATCTGGATATCATCCTGGGGCGCTAACCCCCGACCGTTATTCAGCTGAGATACGCCCTCCACCCCAATAAGTTCAAAATACTCCTTCAGTGGGCGCAGATTTTCAATCTTATGGTATGGTAGCCATGTTATATCACCCGACTTCCATTTAACCTCAAATATAGCATCTGAGCGCCCACCAGAGTGAGACAATATCCGTTCAATTGCCCATTCGCCTTCGGCGTCCTCAAAATCTGCTACCTGATTCTCAAGTCTACCAGGAAACATGCGGTCATCGTTCGGGACATGGATGCGAAGTAGCGACGCGTGGAAGACATCATGGACACCACGCTGTTTCAACCGCGATGGTAATTCCAGTTTGTATGAGGCCTCATTAATGCATTTGATAATTCTATATGGTCCAATGAATTTAGGGAGGAGCTTTCGTGCCAGTCCTTTCGGAAATGAAATATTTTTGCTTGATATGTACACCAGATCTCCTTCCTCAAATGGAGAAGGTCGGCGTCGCCGATTTGCATCTCGAGTTTGCTTTACCCGATGACTCAGAATACTATCATGGGCTGACATTATGCCCTGCTTCAGGTGCTGCGCGAATACTCTGACACCAGGATATTCACTCTTGTCTGCCGAGTTCCAGATAAAAGATCGTGGCAACCGTCCATTATTCAGGAAAAAAGGTGAATATCCTGTTACCTCAGAACGCGCGCTATTTATCGCAAATTCCATTGCAGGTAGTTTGGAAACCCAATCCGATTGTGTCGAAGAGACACATTGGCTAAGCATTTGCGTGATGGTGCGGTTGGATCGCTCGGTCTTTCCATCAGTTTGGGGGTGGTACGCACTGGACAGTTTCAGTGTTGTTCCAATTAAGATATGTAGGTGCGTCCAGAACGTGCTTGTGAACAATGAATCACGGTCACTCACTATTGCCTTAGGTAGTCCGTGATGTTTGTATACTTCAGAAAATACCAGTTCAGCAACATTTCGTGCTGTGTATTTGGAGTGGCTAGGTACTGCATGAATCATTCCTGTAAGATGGTCAACGACAACGGTGATCATATCAAATGCCCCATCTCTGTTTTTTGAGAGAGGTAGCGGGCCTACGAAGTCAATACCAATGACTTCCCAGGGGTAAGTTGGTACCGGTAAATGTCGCAATAGCCCGTATGGTTTATGCGTAGCCGATTTAGTTCTTTTACAAGTTATGCAGCTATCACAATAAGTGCGCACATCATTCACCATAGACTTCCACCAGACATGATCTCGGAGGTAAGCCAAGGTCTTACTGTAACCCAAATGTGCTAATAACGAGTGTGCCTCATCTATCACTAGCTCCCGAGCGCTTCGTCCTTGGATCACTACATCTGGGATGCCCAAGACTTTCCTGTCGTCAAGATTTAGATATATTAGCCCCTCCAATACCTCAAAGTTCCGGTAGTCTCTGGGTCGGTCTAGGATTGTTTTGAAAAATCTGTCAGAACCGTATTGATTTCGTATTTTCGTTTCTAGGTCAATCCCCAGCTCTGATACCACGGAAACAAACGACGAGTTTCGCACAAACTCACGTATAGGTCCCACCTGATTGGGGTTTGTGGGAATGTGGTCGGTGGTGGGACTTCCGAGTCCCGTATTCGGTGTTCTGCTCATTCCCTCGCCCTCCCTTTGTTTCACAGGTCCGTTGAGAACGAAACGGCCCGTTCTTACGATACGCTTGGCAAATTGTGGACCTGTCTCTGGTCTTGGAGTCTTTTCCGGTCTGGGACGCAGCGACACTGGTGCAATTCCTAGAGATGCTGCAGCTTCGTCATCTACTGTCAATGGCATCGTTATACACAAGCTTTCAAGGGAGTCATTATCAATCACATCATGATATGTATATTCACTCCTAGCTCGCACAGTGCCTGGCGCATCGTTTGAGTAGATTCGAGACAACGCGTCAGCAAGAACGTTATCTGTTCCCGCAACATACTCGATTTCGAAGTCAAATTCTGCAATCTTCTCCAGCCAGCGGGCTTGTCTCCCCGAAAGACTCTTCTGATGCAGCAAGTGAACTAACCCCTTATGGTCCGTTATCCATTTGAAACGTAAACCCTGCAGAATGTCCCGATGACGGAGCATGGTCTCAATTCCTGCTAGCATCTCGATCTCATGTACAGGATAATTTTGCTGTGCTGGGTTCAATTTCGCTGAGAAAAATGCTGCAATAGTACCATTTTTCCATGAAGTACCTTGGGCAATTACCCCAGCAATGCCCGTTCCGCAGCCATCGGTGATCATCCACACTGGTTCTGCACCTTCCGCATAATTTAAAGGTACACGGTGGTGAAATTTCGACTTTCCTGCAAGGCTTTTGACATCTTGAAATGCACGCGCCTCCGAGTAGCTCCATCGGAAAGGTACGGTATCACCTGTGATGGCGTGAAGCTGGCCCATTGGTACACGCACAAGTGCGATGTCGTCAGCCAGAAACCCAGCAGCTCCAAGGAAACCTCGCAGTAAGTCCCGATTCGTTGGTGTTTTCCATTTAGTGATGGCATCGACTTTGTTAGGGTCCATCCGGATACCATTTTCATCAACGATCCGGCCAAGCACCTTCATTTCCTTCGGCAAGAAGCTTAACTTATTCACGCTGAGGTACAGTTTCTCCTTTCGAAGGATATCAATTACCGTTCTGACATGAAGTACATGATCTTTCAGATTATCAGAGTAGATTATGATGTCGTCCAAGTACACATCCATGAACCGTCCAATGTAAGCTGAAAAAATATAATTCATCAGAGCCTGATAAGTCGCAGGAGCATTACAATCCCCTTGTTGTACCACCAAACTCACCATGTTCCCATCTGGTGTGGTTACCGTCGAGTGTGGAACATCCTCAGGTACAATTCGGATCTGCTCATATGCATCTTTACCATCAATGATTGACCTGTATTTAGCGCGAGCTGCTCGCCTCAGTATCCCATCTATGTCAGGCAGAGGAGATGTAAGCTTACGTGTGTTGTCATTCCGAGCCCGCATATCAACTACAATGCGAAGGTCTCCATTAGCTTTCGGAATCAAAAGCATTGGCATTGTATTACCTGCGCTTGTCATTTGCCAACGACCACTCCTGATATAAGCGTCTCGTTTTTCAATCCAAGCTGTACGGAATCGTTCAGGGCATCGCGATGGGCGCCAAGGGTAAATCTTACCTCTATCAATTAGTGGTATCCGATGATTAATTGCTCGCAAGGGTGGTAGCTCCGTCTCAGCAAGGCTACGACAAATAGGCCTTGCATATTCAGTGAGCTGTTCCCGAACAGTTTCCAACTGATTCTGATATACTGACATAGCTTGCGAAGCAATTTGAGTGACAGCAGGCCCTTGCATTGGTAGAGATTCTGTGCTTCCAATCACTACCCGGGCATCATTGAATGCCGTGTTTACTTTGTGTTGGTACAAGAATGGAGTACCAAGAATTAAGTCATAGTTTGCAACGTTAGCAATGTCGAAGTATCGATTCTCTGAAATTTGTTGATATTCTAATTGAACACGAGTCCCATGATTTATCTTAGATCGTGAGCCCTGAATAGCGAGCTGGAGAGGTAAGGGAGTTGCTAACACCAACTTTTGAACGTTGAGTTGATCTGCAAGTTTTGACGACATGATATCGCCAAGTGATCCCGTGTCAATGAGAGCTCTCGCTGGCTCGCCATTAATTCGAACGGCAACAACTATCGGTTTTGGCACTTTACGGCCTACATCCTTCACCGCTGATGCATTCCGCTGCAATCCAGCTAGTTGTCCCCGAGGTACTTGAATGCCATTTATGGAAATAAACTGTTGTACGTCGCCCTCTGAATCGTTGAAACGTGGGGCATCATCCTCTGGGTCCTTGACATCATGTCGAAATCCTGGTGGTGTTCTCGTGAAAAGATTGCCAAATACACACTCGTCTTTATCCCACATCGTTGGTAGTAAATTCCGATTCACCCTGGTAATGCATTTTGCATACCAGCGTCCTAGATTGAACTGTTCGTTCTTGAGGAGAGTCAACAATAGTTTTACGCTGACTTTATAAAGATTATCAACAATTCGAACCGCATACAATTGATATGCATCCCATTCTAATGAGGTTTCAAATCTAGGTCCGATAATCGAAGGGTAATGATGATCTCCAGGATAAGGCTCATGTAGCTCCAGCACATCGCGCACTTCATTCAGGTATGGTACACCCATTTGTTCTTCACCAACCCAATAATCTCCGATTGGCCATTCGTCACGATGGAGGCCAAGCTGAATGCTTCGTTGTACTGCATACCACTCGACAACACAGAAGTCTGCGCACTCAAGCCAAAGGGAAGGTACGACAAATTCGTCTTCCTCAAAACTGCCATAGTAATGTGAATCAGAAATAACATGGTGCGTATCCGAAGTTCTATATACGCAGAACCGCCCCACGTATTCATGTTCGTCACTTTGTTCCATTGATTCACCGGGGTAGGGAGCTGACCGATCAAGATAATATTGTGCTGTCTGCGCTAGTACGTCTCCAAATGCACAAGGTGGAGGATCCAATACATACCCGTATGAACCGTGATCAAGGTAGTTGAATTTCCATACACCTCTACGAGATCTCACAAAATTCAAAGTTTTTTGTTTCGACTCCTTCAATAGATAAGTCAGAGGCGCAGGAGCATCAGTTCGACGAGGTACAAACCTAGAAGGATCCGGGATCCATCCCGCACGTCGCATTCTTTGTGCATTGACCGATCGGCCCACCCAAGCTTCTGTTCTTCGGACATTCCATGTATGTGGCTGATTATGCGGTCGATATTCCACAGAACACCTTTCTTGTATGTATGGTTCATCATACGGCAAGCACGTCGTCAGGCAAGGGTTGTTAGTTTCATCCTCATACCATCCGTCAAATTCTGATTTGACATGATTCAAGCTCTCACTATTCACCACGTTCCCACATAATGATAGCTTGGTTTCGCTGAGAAAGTGAGGTAAGGTGTTATCTCCACTCATTGGGGATTCATTCGTACGTTCGACTATTGCTGAACTCATGGTCTCAGCAGGATTGTCGTGAATGTCCCAAGCCTCCAGATACATTTCATTATCATCGGTTTCAACGAAGCCGCTACTCTGACTAGAGTCGCTGACTGATTGCAGTCCCGGCATTGAATTATCAGTACCAGAAGTAGATAGCGAGTCTTCCTCCTGCAGAGTATAGTGATTCGTTGAGTCCCGAAATGGGTATGCGTGTCCTGGGCCTGATTGATATTCCCAATTCAACATGCCTACTGTAAGTTGTTCGACATCCATCGTTCTTTCTGCTTCTTCCCGCAGTTGCTCAACATCGTTCAATAAATCCCATTCAATGTTATTTGTGGCTAAACCAGGTGGTGTAAATTTCTTGTCAGATTTTACGGAGTTCTTTCGGGGGCAATCTCGAGAAATGTGACCCATCTCCTTACAGGTGAAGCACTTCCCAGCCGCGCGCAACTCTCGTGCTTCTTTTGGGGAAATTCGTTCTTCCCGACTGTCCTTGGCAGTGTTTTGCCTTGCACCGACAGATCGAGAACTTCCACCATTCTGTTGTGAGTCGGATGTTAGATTCTTGCTTGAGGCTCGTGACTCTCCAGGCTGGTTATTTGCTTGAACGGGACGATTTGATCGTCCATAATTACCCGTGCGTGGATTAACATTCTGAGTCGTTGAGTAAGTCTTGTGCATATTCTTAACATTATCGACCACTTCGACCAATGCTGCCACACGTTCGATTTCAGCATACGTTGAGTATTCCGGATGTAGTTCCTTCTGCCACAATCCTTGTTGAATTGTGGTTGTGAATCCAGACCAAAGTTTGTGAATCTTCTCCCGCTCATCCATCACACCGACAGTATTGAATAATTCTTTCAATTTCATACAGTATTGACGAACCGTCCAACTCCCCTGATAGAATCTCTTCAATTTGGTGCGTTGTTCGAGACGGTATGTAATCGGGAAACAATGATTATAAAGCTCAATCAGGAAATCCTTCAGGTTCCATATGAAAGGATCATCTGCAGCTACAGCAAGATAACATTCATATGCCGATTCAGATAAGTATTTCGATGCTCGGAATACCCAACGACTGCGATGGATATTTGCATCCCGTAAGTATTCTGTAACTTCCGTGCTGAACTTCAAGAATGTTTGCACATTCGGAGTACCATTATACTTCTCAGGTGGGTCAGGCTTTATGTTCAACTTCCGATGCCTATTCTTACGCCCTCCAGTGCCATGATCAGTCTCAGTAGAAGAATCCGATTTAGAGGATAAGTCTTCGTCGTCATTTGAGGGGTATCCGGGATGTTTCCCCTTTCCGGATGCTCGACTAAGTGCACGATCGAGATGGCTTCCAGGTGCAATTTGCTCAGAAGGCTTGGTCAGTCTTGTGCGCTTAGTTTCCACAACTCTGGCACCTTTCTCAGCGCGATTCTTACCATTCACGATGTTCCCTAGTTGTGCTTCCAACTGGTCTGTGATTGCTTCGGATGTTCCGCGCCCAGGTTGCAAGCTACTTGTCACTTGAGCAACTGGTCTCCCAATTTGAGGAGCTTCTATATCATTGGTTTGTTCAACCCATGTAGTTCGGCGAACTGGGCTATACCTTCCAGGTGGGGAATTATTGATACGCTTGGCGTCCCAAGCATCATTGAATTCTGTTAGTATGGCCTGTTGAATTTCCGGGTCCATTTCTGATTCATCAATTTCAACATTCCCCCAGTTTCGGGGATCGATGGCTTTTCCCTTATCTTTAGGTTCCACTGTATCTTGAGAAATGGAGCTCGCGTTATCATCCTCTGAAATGCGTACTTTCGCAGTGCGAGTTCTAATCCTGGCGATGTCTTCATCAGACATCTGACTAATTGCAATATTTACCAGATTTTCTTGCTCATCGGTAAGCATAGGGGTGCTTGACAAATTATCATTGACCTTCCTAGTACTAGATACATTTGTCGTGTTATTCTCAGGGGCGTTACGGTGCCCGTTGCGCCCATATCGAACAGTAATCCAGGGTCCGCCTGTATCAAGGACCCCGTCGCCGTTATCTGTACCAGCCGACCTTTCAGCTGATACCGGCACTTCATTCTGTGGGACGGCAGAGCCACTGCTCAGACGCCCTGAAACAACCTCGCTAAACAGCGGTAAGGTTGTAGTGCCAGAGGCACGACCCTGAGGGTCCGCTAACACACGACCAGAAAGGGTCGGGGACACACGGCCAGGAGAAACGGCCGGGGATTCATGGCTCGCAGAACGAGCCAGAGGAATGTTAGTAGAATCAGGGACAATAGACTCACCTACGTTCACCGCAGAGTCAGAAGCACGACGAGTCCGGAGGTTGTATCGACGTCCTTCGGTAGCAGTGGACATAGTTCGGTAGTTCAGGAAATTCAAACGATGTTGTTTGTTTGTCTACGTCGCCAAAGATGGTGAGCCGAGGTTGATCAGACCTTGAATCTTCCAGTGAAGGCGGCGTAGTTGTCCAAGTTAATTAAAAGTCAAAAATATGCAACGGAAACGTGACGGAGGGACACGATTACGGTGCACGAGAGTTCGAGAACGATAAGAGGAGTGAGGGCGAAGCTTAGAGTTCACGCAAAATGACTGGGTCAAACTTGGGGTAGGATAGAATCCTGAACTACCATACGATACAGTGTTCTTTATATACTAAAATAGACGGAGATAAGAAGGGGCAGATAAGATAGACCGTCACCAGGAAGTGACGGTCACAGATTCTCTACACATACCCACCTGAGTAAGTGCACAGTAAACTTGACTCGGGTAAATGGTTTTCATTCAGAAATTGCACAGTCATCACATTTGCTGCGGAACATAGGAATATTAAGTCCAAGCATCCTTTCGTTGAAAATGCCCTGTGAATCGCTGGAACAGTTATTACCATCCTTCCGAACCATTCCCCACCGAGCTATTCTGCATGGCCGCGGAAATCAGTGCGAATGGAGGAACAAAATTGTCGGGGACATACTGTGTCGTCTTGTCGCTTGGCCTCTGAGTAAAGAAAGACCAATAAAAGGAATATCTCATCCTCTCCCAAAGCTGTCCTTGTCAGCGACAAAAGTGGCGGGTCTAGTTTTGTAAACAGATGCGGTCGATACGGAACAGCGAAGCGACCCACGACCTTCGGCGTTCCGCTGTTAATCTTCATAGTCGTAGCCTGGGTGGAACCAGTGTTGCTCTTAATGCTCACAATCCTGAAGGGAATATACAGAGGGACTCACCGTCCACTCATCATTACTGTACTTGATCTCATACTCTTTTCTCTCAGTTGACCATCTCCAGTATCTCGCCCTACGGAACACCCTCGTATCATCTCGGGACTTTAAACTATCTCCCTAGGTTCTGTTCAAGGACTCACCTGTTTAGAAAACTGTTCTTCTTTTCCTTCAAATCTGCTACTTTCTTTCTGTGACCGTTGACCTCTATGATCTTGTCCTTCCAGTGTATGGCTCCGACAGTCAGACTTCCCTGCGTGCTCAGAGCAGGATTGGTATCTTGTAGAAGCGTGATATCTCGTCCGCGAAATGTAAAGTTGGTTTTCGTCGCATAGATGGGTGAATTATCGTGTGTGGCAAGCAAGCGTGCATTGAGTATGTTGGCTTTGTTATCGAATCTGACTTCCATGGATGGAAGGCACGCGCTAACGTAGTAGAACGTAGCTTATCTGAAGCGAATATCGTGGCGAAATGATACCAAGCAGACTAATTCTAGGCTCGAGGCGTGTCTAAAGAGTTTCCACCGTCGTAGAAAAACCTTTTGAAGTTGCGGACAATTTGTGAGACTCAGAAATTCGAGCTTGATCGACATCGGCTTTACATATGCATTAAAGCATGTATAGCATAAGGTATGATATGAGGCAAACTACTCAAAAAACCGTACCAGCTCCCAATCACTCCCTCCAAAAGAAATGTTGGTATAAGCGTGCGAGGCTTCGTATTGTGCATATACAAGATTTTGATGTTGTCCTCCCCAAGATCATCCCAAAAAGGCTTTCAGAACAGACGCACAGGCTTACCCATGGTCGTCTTGAGGTGCAGAGATTTGACGTTTTGCCAGTTCTTTTTCAGAAGAGAAACGAGGAAGTTAATGGCTATGAGGAGGGTTTAGCACAGTATACAGGAATGAGCACGACATGCGACATACCAAGCATAACATTTCCAAGAACCTGGTCGTCAGTCATCTGGATGTGACCGACAGCTACACCCAAGCAAAGAACCTTCTTCAGTTGGAATTTAATGGTTGAACGAACCTCAGTAAGCTTATTGCTGAGGTCCTCAGAATGTGATACGGGGGTAGGGAATTTTCCGGCTAAGATTGTGATTAGAACTGTGCCAGTGCGCATCGACGGTTGATCACAGACACACCCTTAGATAGACCGGGACCGAGGAGACGAGGAATTTGCTTTATCAGAGCTTCTGAAGACAAGAAAGCGTCGTACTTCTTAGCCAGCTTTTTAACCAGCTTCTTGTTTTTGTTAAGCCTAGGCCAGATAGTCGGCTAATTGTGAGCATATTCATGAGACAAACACATACTTCTTCAAGTCATCGACAGACATATATTCAAGCTCGATTTGCTTAGCACGATCGATATCGGCAGCGTCAGCAAGGATGCAAATAGACATCCGGGGACGGGGAACATTAGGAAGCCTAACGAGGTTTCAAAATGAATATTAGCAGCAAGTAGGGAGAATATAATGTACAAACTTGACTGTTCCAGAGAAACGTTTGTCCCTTTGAGGGTCGTAGTTCTTGAGACCGATCTGAAGTTCAATGGTTTCCACAAAGTTCCTCTTCTTCTCCTGGGATGCAGCCAAAAGCTCCTTGACTGAGCCTCGCACGCTTGACACTGATAGTTTTGAGCTGCGTACAAGGTCAGTGATTTTATCATTGTCGAATTAGTGAGGCTCACCTCATTCTTGCTGTTTTTTGAACGGTAACAAGAAAAATTTGGAAACTTGATCGATGTCGTCTTGCGTCCGTGTGACGGGAACTGTACAGCTGTGACTGTGACATAATTAGCGCGCGGGTTGACATTTGATTCTTTTCATGTGATAACGATGTCGGGCAACTTTCGGTAGCTTCCAATAGGCCTTATTAGCAAGCCCGATCGAAACGTTTTGATTCGACCCAAAAGTGCCAAGAATTTCAATCAAGAACATTGCCGTAAGCAATGTGACCGGCCGACGACTACCTAATTTGGACTCTCTCACTGGACCAAAGCCTCCTTGCCGAGGGCGCCATATGAAGTTACAGTTTTGTTGACAATAAATGCAACTGAAGTCACAGAAGAGGCAGCACTACGAGCCTCCTCCGTGATCTGTACGATCCTATTCTGATGCATAAGCATAATTTGAGTGAGTGCAAAGTCGGATGGGAGGCATGATTGTGAGCGCGCTTCACGTTGTTAAAGGGAGTCGGGACTCAAGATCAATTACGTTATCCCGGATATTGGTGTAATATTTGGAGTGCACAGCTGCGCTCCACAAACCACTTTTGATCGAAATTTGGTTTTTTTTGATCAGGAAAACATTTCGATCGGGCTGCTAATAAGGTCTAATGTCCGAATATATTGCTGATGCTGGCGGACGAATTCTCAGCTTGAATCATCATTATGCCCACTCACTATACTCGCATCGTCCTCAATGAACGGCCTCCAGGCGACATAGATTCCAAGACTTTTCGCTCAGAGAAGGTGCCCTATTCTAAAGTTAAAGTCGGAGATGATCAAGTGCTCGTACAAGTCACTTGGCTCTCTTTGGATCCTGCTATGCGCGGATGGCTGAGGGTAAGACCTGTCATACTAGTGACATCCACATCCTTATTTTTGGCGCAGGACGAACGAAGCTATCTACCCCCAGTACAAATCGGCGAGGCAAGTACATCTTTATGTTTCCTTCGCCGACGTCTGAATAATGCGTGCACAGACCATGCGCGCGGGTGGACTAGGCGTGATTGTTGATAAGGGCAGAAATGTTAAATCCAAAATCGGACAACTTGTTAGCGGTTCGGAAACCTTCATTCTGAATCAAAAGCTCTCCTACTCATCTTGCATGCCTGTGCAGGCACTTTTGGATGGACGGAATATGCTGTTGTAAATGAGAAGGATACCGAAGCTATAGAGTATGTTCGGGAATCTTTGCTTAGTCGACCAGGTGATAACTCCAGGCAGCGCTCCCCAAGGCCTCCTCGAAATTGATTATTTGAACAACCTTGGGATGGCTGGTACGGGCAGACCGCTTTCATGTGTACTTCATTCCCAACTCACACTCTACATCTTTCCTAGGATTGACTGCCTATTTTGTACAAGTCCTATCATTTTGAACAACTGCAATGCTTGACTCAAAGCAATGTCGCAGGGTCTCAAAGACATTGGTCAGGTCAAAGCCGGTGAAACTCTTGTTGTGTCTGGCGCCGCCGGTGCTGTAGGATCCATGGTCTGTCAACTAGGTTTGCGCGCTGGTGCCAAGGTCTACGGTATCGCTGGCTCTCAAGACAAATGCGAATGGCTCGAAAAGGAGATTGGTGTTACTAAAGCTATCAACTACAAGGGCCCGTCGTTCCGACAAGATTTCAGAGATATAGGTTATCTTGATGTTTACTTTGATAATGTCGGAGGTGACTCAAGCTAATGTGGCGTCGGAAATCACTCACCCAACCTCACCATAGGGGATATTCTGGACATGTGTCTGAGTAGATTAAATCGTAATGCTAGGATCGTTCTTTGTGGTATGATTGAAATGTTTCACTCGTTTTGTTCCTCACCACATCTATCCTTTGTACAGGTGCCATCTCTGCGTATAGTACGTTTCTATCCTTCATCCGTTCTTCTCAATCAAAACTCCTGTACAGATTCTGTCGGGAAACCAAAAGGAATTCAAAATTATCTAACCCTCATTTCACAACGAGCAAAGATTCAAGGGTTCATTGTGTATGTAGTGCAAGAAACATTTAATCAGATCGACTCACACATGGTCTTTGGCAGGTTTGACTATGTGAAGCGCTATCCTGAAGCCATAGCTGAGATATCGCAAGGCTTGCGCGATGGAAGTATCAAACGCAAGTTTCACATCGTAGAGGGATTAGAGAATGCCCCTTCAGCACTACCATTACTATTCAGTGGGGGAAACACGGGAAAACTGTGAGTGGCTAGTGCAGGAAGATACGTAATCTCAATCTATTTCACAGGGTCGTGAAAGTGGCCGAACCGTTGCAGACAAAATTGTAAGATGCAAAATGATAAAAAGATCATTACAACAAAGAATCAAATAGGATAGTCGACTACTCCTAGCATCTGAAATTGAATATTTCTCCCATTCGCGCTCATTTCCAATCATAATGTTAGCAGAGTAGCGTTCCAATTCAGCTGTATGAAGGTATCAGTAAACAAATAACCTGGACAACATAAGAAGAGGCTCACAAACCCAAGACGTAAATTTCCCCAGTATACAACCCGAGAAAAATCCGCCCCGTTGCTTCATCGAACGCCATGGACTGGCATGTATCGACTCCGAAGGGAAGGGCTATATGTTCTCGTAGTAGCGGCCCTACAGCAACGTCGCCAGAATGATCAGAAGGAAAGGATCCCTTCATTAGATTAAACCTGATGCGGTCTGATTCTTCGTCCCATTTGCGTTCCAGCCAAACGGCTCTTTGTCCACGATGACCCAATGAAATGAATTCAGGATACGTCTCAACATCACGAGGTTTATGAAACGTATGAGACTGTAACTCGTTTTGGCGTCCGAACCTGGTAACTCCTTCGTTGTCCGAATGAACGGGAAACCGGACAAAACGGTTGCTTGTTCCACTGGGGAAAATCAGCGCAGCGACAGTGTTGAGATGGCCAGCAGACAACTTATATTCCTGACTTCTGCTCCCGAGAGCAGAAGAGCTGTACTTAGCGCATGGGGTCCCGAGACTCTGCCTTGACGCAGAAAAATCGCTGTTAGAATGCTTCAATCCCTTCAAAATACTGGTCGTATCATATATTCTGAGTACGAGATTCTGAGGGCCTTCCACACCGGATAGCAGAAGGAAAGAATCCGGAAAAAGGCGAACCTGCAATTTCGTAAAAGGCTAGATAGAGATCACGACTTTGACGCGAGCAGTTCAAGAGCACCAAGAATTACTGACTGGAGGGACATCGACATTGGTCCTCAAATGCCTTCCACTTTTTGCATCAAGAAATAAGAGTTGATAAACTGGCTGCCCCATATCAAACCTTGCAATTAGGCAAGAAACAATCTCACCGCAGATGTCAGCCTCAAAAACTGATTCTGCTACGTCGTTCGCCATAAGCCTCGATGTTATGTATTTGTTGGGGTCAGCATTATAATCGGTTCGAAGAGGAATATAGTAAACCCTCAAAATCCTGTAAGTGATATACATTAGTTTTGCCTTCGACATAGCGTGATTGAGACCCTTACTCAGCACGAGGACTGCCAAATATTACGATAAGAACATGTGTTCTATCCTCAGAAAGTGTAGCCGAGAATTTCGACAAACCTCGAGGTTCAAGCGAGATACGTTCAATCCTCTTCACGTCGCCCGAAATATTACAGTCCCAAATTGACAAAACACATGTTGGGCCCAGGCTAGTTGATACACGAGCCATACTGACAAGCCACTGAGGTGCAAGATATTGTATCTGGTCTACGATTCCACCATGTTCGATGCGACTAAGAGTTTTGAGTCTAGGCGGATTCTTGCGCCAATTATATTCAACTCGCAACCCGTCAACGCAATGTTTCTGCAACTGGACTGGAGAGATGTCGGCTATGGTTTGATGGGAAAGGTTCAGAGGAAAATCTATGTGGATGGTGTGCCAAATGTAGTCTGTACTGGCGCAGAACACGTATAATGCACGACATGTCTGCGTGTTCATTGATATGACATGATGATCTAAAATTTTGGCATTCCCTAGACTCACCAGTGAAATGGAAATGAGATCTTGAGCGTTCAGAGCTACCAAGATTGTGATTAAAATATCATCTGGTAAACTCAGAAGTAAGCTGGTCATGGAAGTTACAGAGAGACTCGGATAAGCCGATAAGAAAACCCTAGGGGAAACTAAATGGTGAGTTCCTCTGCGGTCCGGAAGCCGGCATAATGACTACAAAACGGAAACGGGTCCCTTCTCTCTGTCTGCTTAGAACCATCATGAACCACTCACCCTCTCCAGATATCATACATTATAACCCCTCCTCTCTGTCTGAGACGGAGACTTTCTCTGACTCTGACTGGCTCGACATCGCTAGTAATCGTGAATCCGACACCGAGTCGGTCAGTTCTAACAACGGGCTTTCCAGGCGATCGTCGATTAGCACAGGTAGTTCGCGCAATGAAGAGGTGGAAGCTTGGGAAGGATTTATTGAAGAGATTGCGGATGAACTTCCAGTACCCGAGACTAATGCTCCCCACTCCAATGAACATTCTAACAGCCCTTTCATTGACCTCGACGAGATTCACGTAGAAGAAAGGCGAGTGCGAGATGGCTTGGATCAGAGTCTCACCAGTACTCTGAGTACCTCTCGCACTAGCTCACGCCATTCCACTGTACATAATTCCTTACGCGACCTCCGCCTATCGTTCCCAGACCCTCTCAACAGCTCTCATGATGAATTGAATAGCTCTTATGACAGAGTCTCTTCGTCTGAAGGTGTGGATGTGACTGACGGCATTGAAGAGAATGAACTAGGCTCCTCTCAAGTTGCCTTGATGGAACCAGCTCTGATACAGGATCCGGGTCTACCTTCTACACCCGAGGTTCCTGGTCAGGATACTCTCGAAAACATTCGAATTATTTCCGATGTTAGGGCTCTCACTCTGCAGGTAGTGCTATATGGGACAACTCCCAAGTGGAGCTTTGTAGACGAGCTGCTCCGTAAATTCATTGTCGGAGGAGAGCTCGCTGGATTTGAAAGAGCTATCGAGACAGAACAATTGAAGCCAGTCGTCTTTGACCGCACAGATAATAATCGCACGGTGAGTCTGATCTTCCGAATTCATGTGCGTTGACTTCACTATTTTCACAGCCGCGTTCGGATTATAATCCGAACCGGCCGTCATTGGCTATTGTCTTTCACCCTTTTACGCATGCTACGATCCCTAAACACACCGTATATCTTCCTGTCGTCGCTCCCGAGAACGACGACTCTTTCGAGAAGGAATTTCAAGAGGCTCAAATAATCTGGGCTTCTTACCACGTTCCCACTCTTCAAGTGTTACGTTTGGAGGGCAGTAGCAGCTCGTTAATGTTCGCCAGCGAAGATGTCGATAAACTTGACCCGTACCATACCCATCAAGCTATTCAACGGATCCTGAGGCACGAAAAACCCGCATCGTGGCTTGGACTCTTTGAACAGTTCAATACTGTTCACGCTGTCACCTTGTGAGTTTGCCTGATTTCGAAGCTTGCCTAGCACTCACATCTTTCCCTGTAGGTTTGCACTTTTATGTATCATTGTTGGATTTTCAGTCAATACAGCAATCAGCGTACAACCTCTCAGGGGCAATGCCATCCTGCCCCCTTCACCTACCATTTCCGGCAAGGGTGATAGTAACCAGTCTTCTGCATTGGCCGTACGAACAACATCCAGTATATCTGTGGTGCCCGCTTCTTTCAATTACGCTTCTGCCCTGTACGAAAGAGGTACAATGTCTTCTCCGGGGGCAGGTCCATCCAGCTCTACGCTTCCTCCTTCTCAGAGTGAGGATAGCAACGTTGATCCAACCACACAGGGCACTCTTGCGACATGGGCAGAACGGATGAAATTCTCTAAAGATGTTATCATTCGGCCTTCAACGAGTGTATCTGCTCGAACATCCGCTGACATATCATCATCCTCGGATCCAGTCGCATCTACTTCTAAGACGCAGAGTTCATGTTCCGCTGTCGGGACCCGACTTGTCGATTCCCTTTCCGAAATTGTCGCCGCGTCGATGAAGGCTTTGGTTGAAGTAGTTGAACATGACTGGAAGGATCTCATGGTCGCTATTGATGAACTTGTGCTCGCTTTACATCGCTCGACCGTGGCCGTCGTCGAACAATCAAAAAGCGCAGCACAAGTCATACGGGAACAATTGGAGTACAGAAATGCCAGAGCGAAAAATAGAGCTAGAGAACTCAAAGCTAAAGGGATGCAGATAATGTCCTACGCCGGGGATCATATATTGGGACGCGCCACCACTGCGAAACAAAAAGCTCATTCTTTGAAGGATGTAGCTGTGTTCAGACGAAGTGAATGGAAAGATAAATTGAAACACGGGGCACAACGCGCACGCCATCGTGCCCGCCACCACAAGAACGGGATGAAGAGTTGCCAGATGGAATTTTAATCACTCAATCAGTTTGTGAAATATTACAAACACGCGATATGTAATATGTATATGCGGATGTATCTTATGCGATGTAACAGGATGTGACTCTTTAACCTATTTCAAAGCTACATTACAAGTACCACTGGCGCGATGTCGAGAAATTGAAGATACTATCTATGTATATTTATATACGTACATTGTTCCCGTGGTGCCCGCCTTCCTAGATCAAGCTCACCTCGTGTAAGTCATGAACTGTTATCGGCCACGTCTTGGAGCATCAAAACCAAAATACCTTCAGGGTTTGTGCCCAACTATCATCACATGCTGCACACACCACTTTCGCTGCTCTTCCTCTGTCAAGTCATTATTTTATCGAAAAGAACCGTGGTTGAAGGAAAGCAGCAATGCCGGCTTCAGCTCAATAATATCATGACCGAACCGTCCATCCCAACCAGTGTCGTACCAGTGTCACCGAACTCCTCTACTCCATCCTCAAGTTCTAACTCTACAAGCCCTGCACCTACCCGGACACCATTCAACTACAGTGAAGGAACTGTTCGTGGCGTTAATCTGTGAGTTCCATTGCTTTTATCGGTCGGCCATTTCTGCTGACTAAAGGGTTGTAGTGGGGGTTGGTTTGTACTTGAAGTAAGTGATCCCGGATGCTCGAGGAGAATCGGAAAACTACAATGATATCTGAATAACTAGCCATGGATAACACCCAGCATTTTTGAGGCAACAAACGACGATACAATAGTGGATGAATATACGCTTGGACAGAAAACTACAAATTACAACGATACACTGGCTATGTTGCAAAATCACTGGAATACGGTACGTTGTGTACTTGCAATAGCTGATTTCATTATTGAGCGGCACTTCAGTGGATCACCGAAGACGACTTTATTGCGATAAGTAACGCCGGACTGAACCACGTTCGGTGAGTAAATGCTTCTTGATTTTGTGCACTCTCCTGATCTCGTGCGTAGAATCCCGGTTGGATATTGGTCCGTACCTCTACCCTCATCTGCAACCAACACGAGCACTTTAGTATCACCTTACATCCCCGGTGCATGGCCATACCTTCTTCGGGCGCTCAATTGGGCAGCGGCACATAACATACATGTCATATTCGATCTACACGGTGCTCCAGGTAGCCAAAATGGTTACGATAACTCTGGTCAACGAACTTCCGATCCTCAATGGGCTCTAAACACCCAAAACGTAACGCGATCGATAGACACGCTGGTTTACGTTGCTCAACAGATTGGGGGGATGATAGATGTCCTAGAACTTTTGAACGAATCTGCTGGATTTCTCTCTGATGAATGGGCCAATGTGACGCGCTCGTTCTTTTCGAATGGGTATACCGCGGTCAGAAATGCTGTTGGTAATACTCTGAATATTATGATTGGTGACGCATTTCTGGGCGTGGATGTATGTATCTACAGCGCTCAATACCTCGTTTTAGAATTATTGATCCACCTGTCATATTAGGCTTGGGATGGTTTCTTGACCTATCCTACTGGTCTGAATGCGCTCATGGACAATGTGAGCAGCGTTGCTCTTCTATCGAGACTCATCGATAAACATTATATTAGCATGAATACCAGATATTCAGCATACCGGAACTTCAACGGTCGTTTATTGAACATCTTACTGTAAGATCCATGTGTCAATCATCACCCCAACCATATCTGATCCCTTCGCACCATCAGTTCACATGTACAACCAGGTCTACCATTTCTTCTTTTGCTAGCGCCAATATTTGGACCATCGTAGGAGAATGGTCGACCGCTCCAACTGATTGCGCTCTTTGGCTCAACGGTAGGGGAGTTGGTGCTCGTTGGGATAATTCTTATAACGGTGGACCCGCGAATGGTTCTTGCAACGGCTGGACAGGGAACTATACTTCGTTCTCCAACGACTACAAAACATTTCTACGACAGTGAGTCACCTCCCTGATTCATGCAACTCATACATCTATAATGCGACAAAAGATACTGGGAAGCCCAAGTTGACATTGGCGAAAGTGCCCAAGGTTGGGTAAGCATTGTCATCACGTTGCGTTGGTGAAAACGTTGTAGCTTACTCTTCTAATCAGGTGTATTGGGCGTGGAAGGTAAGTAAACAACACCTCCACCAAGCGTCCCGCCATTCTTCATCTGGCTTATACATCTAATAGACGGAAAGCGCGGACGAGTGGAGTTATCAAAAGGGATTGGAAGGAGGTTGGATACCTGCAGACCCAACAGAAAGAATGTATAGCGATCCCTGCTCAAACTCAACTGGGTCCTGAACGTTGAACTTATGTTTTTGTGGACGAAAGTCTTAACATCGTCTCTCACACATATTCACATATCTTTATAGCATTCCCGTTCATGACTAGAATTAGATACATCGCACCTTTGCGGCAAAATTAAATTTGAAAACGATGGGCGTACATGTGAGAAAAGTACAATCAACACAGCTCAATGACATATCTGAAAGGCGATCGACTCGATATCAAAAAGATGGTGCAGGCCAGTCTGGTATACTTTGTAATGCGGCGTTGGAAGCCTCACGAACGCGTCGTTTACTAGCGGCATCCCCAGATTGTCTATATCCCTTAAAGACTTCATGTATTTGGAAGGAAGAGGCGGCCACAGAGTCTATAGATATATAAGCAGGGTCAAACGAAGTAGGGGTCTGGCAAGCATACCATGATTCAAATCAGCTTCCTTTGACAGCTATTAGACGATGGAAGTGAGTTCGCTATACTTCAGACAGCAGTTACATACCGATTGAAGCCGCTGAGCCTCCTGTTGCATTTGCGGATGATAACCTCCACTATATTGCATCTGCACTAGCAGCTGCTGTGCTCTCCCATCCACTTCCTTCTTCCTCGATGCCCAGGCTTCTTTCAAATCGTCGAAAGTGTTCAATAACTGTTTCCAGGCGTACGTGTCCCAGCTCTCAATCTCCGCCTTGTGAGTCTTTATGAACTCTCGCGGATGGATAGATCCAGCCGCTGATCTAGACGTAGTGATAGGCGTAGTAGGGGTTGTCGGGGAGATAGGACTTTGGAAAGACGATGATTGTTGTGGGGCAGAAGAAGGGCTACCGATCGATAGGTAGGGGTCGAACTGTGCTACATTTTGATACCCAGGATTTTGTAGCTGCTGTTGAACCGGATTATAGCTCATTTGAACAGATGTAGAATAGTTTGGGCCTGAGAGATAGCTATAGTTGCTTCCAGTCATCTGTCCAATTTGCTGTCCAAAACCACTAGTAAATTGGGGGCTCATATAGCCGCTACCATCTATGGTGCCAGTTGGTTGGTATCCCAAGCCGCTCAATTGCGGGGGCATCTGTTGCTGGAACTGCTGCTGATGGTATTGCTGCTGTGACCCTCCTGGCTGCAACCATGAAGTGAATTGGCTGCCACTGGGATCCGGCGAAGGACTGGAACCAGAAAGATCTGGATATCGAGATTGCGCGTTAGTAGGATCGCTGCTGAAGGGATTGTTGGTAATCGGCGGACTACTGTATCCGTTGTACATGATGTTCAAGGATGAAAGAGATGAGGTCGATTTCGGGTTGACTGCGCCTCACAGCGCTTATTCCGGCAACTGTACAATGATTTAATAGGCGCTCAATATTTTCACATGCACACGAAGTTTATAAAGTTACGCAGGTGCTGAGTGACCAGCGTTGAAGATATGGTAGATACAATATGTGCCTGAAAACATTGGGTGGAGGTATTTATTCGATACAAAGATGCATGTAGATCTCAATTGAAGTCCAGAGAAGATACATCAGTTCAGGTTCTTTTGACTTTTGGCGCAGGTAGCAGTCCCAATAAACCGAACGAGAGAGCGTATACAGCAGATGCTTCCAAAAACGTTGAATATGGGAAGGGTAACGACAAGGATGCCACCAACATACCTCCTACTACACCTCTGAATATTCCCGAATCACTATAGTGCGCCAACGATATAACCAAAAGAAGCCAACCGAGTACGATAGATGTCGTCAAGAGCTATGAGTCAATCAACAATGAAATTCAAGAAACCGTTGATAATTAAGCATGCGCACTGGAATGACAGAAGACAAAATTCCGGATTCTCGCCATTCACGGAACTACAATATCAATGACACCCTCAGCTCGAGCATCCGATGGAATAGATCCAAACGTACATCAGGCTCAACTCCTCGTATCCAAGGTGTTAATAAGACGAAGATGAAGAGTGCAATCGTCGTGCAGCCGGAGAATAGAGCGGCGAGAGCTGTCGACCTATGGAGAAGGTGAAAATGGCCAAGGATTGCGAACATGTAGAAGATAACGATGCTCCGGAAACTCACCTTGCCAGCCCAGCATCACTCCGAATAATCGTCCAAAATTCCTGCAGTGTACCAAAGTAGTAGGCTATTGCTCCTCCTGGGAGAATTAGTTTGATTTGTCGAAGGGTATGCGAAGATGTGTTCATTAAATAAGTATTTCCTTCTGTCCAAATAGACATGACGGTACAGAAGCGGACCAAAAAAGTGATGCCGAATATTTGGCTCTTTGTAAGGCTCGAGGACTGTTTCTCACATGCGATTGTGAGAATTTTTGAACGTGGCGCATCTGGTCATAGATTAAAGGACAGTAATGTTGATAGTGACTCTGCAGTACAAGCTGGTACAAGCGAGGATGTCAACATGATATTCATCTATGGCCTCTCAAAACATCATTGCTTATTCAGACACCTGAGCTCAAGAGCCTATTTACATCAATCAATTGTCTCCACATGTGTTCGTGACTATGCTGGGATCGGGATATGTGCTGCCTCATCAATCTTTTACGGCGGCATTAGCTTCAAGACCCGCGTTGGCCTTGCATTGGGCCTCCTGGTCGTCACAATCATTGACAGTAAAAGAGGCATCATGATCTGCATTCGCGGCGTTTCCACAATCGTTATGCTGCACATCGCTGAGGAGGTCACCATGAGATGGCAATATCCAGACCGAACCGGAAACGAATTCTCTCACCAAGATCGGGCCAACGCATTTTGCTCGCTGTCGAAGGACGAGTCCCCTTCCACTATAAAGTCGCCATTTCCTGTGTCAAAGACTGGTGGTGCAGATATGTTGCCTAATGCGTTGCTGAAAGTTTGAAGATTAGTGGAAGACGTGCTGCTGGAGGCTGGAAGTGTCACAGTCGGCGCAGTATGACTTGACTGGGGAGAATTTAACCGAAATATCAGAGTTAGAACTTAATGGTAAACGAGAACGTACACTGGTCAGTTGGTTGAGTTGAGTGGTGAGCTCGGAAATTCTGGTCTTCGTCGGGGTGGAGATGTCAGTAGCACTAGTAGTAGCACTAGAGAAAACAATTGTTGAAGTTGGATTAGGGAGAACGTTCTACAGTGGCCATTGTAAGGAAGATTTAGTGGATACTGCTCGACGTTCGTACCGAACGAGCTCCGCTTATTGAAAAGGTAGTAGTCGGTGTTGTAGCAGAAGATTGTGTAGCATCGTTTCCACCGATGGTGACCGTAAACGCATTGGTTGGGAGAGAACTCAAGGTCTGCGATATCGTGATAGTGAATACTACCTGAGGCGGGTTTGAAGAATGATTTCAACTCCATTGAAGAAAATTTGACCATAAGTGCGGATACACACCGGACACTCCGGCCAACATTCCTTTCCTGTACCATTCTGGTCAGAGGGTCCATTGGAGGCTGCATCGACCTTGTTATACCCAGCGCACGAAAGTTCGTCTAACAGAAAGCAGCTAGACAAGATCTGAGGGCTACGGTTTCGCAATAAAGGAGTGTGAGCGATTATGTTACGTCTTCTTTCGAGCCGGCCGAAGGAAGGATGGCATAGGTATGATATGACCCCAAAAAGAAAGCCCAGCTTGAGTTTAGTGAAAGACATCTGGCCAGATTGTACAAACGAATCCAAGTCGTTGACAATTTCAGAAAGGTGAGTGTTCGGTGACAAAGTTTGAAGGTTGGAGACCGTTTTCTTTCTGCAGCTATATCAGCTGTCCAACTAATCTAATCGTTGAAACCTTGCGTGATTGTCGCTGAGTTGTCGCCGAATTGTTGTCCTGACACCGAATTATGATAGATTATGATCTTACCAAGTAGATTAGAAGTTTGCTTCAAGATTGTGCGAAGAAAGGCTTTTAAATATGCATTTACACGAACCAAAGAATATCGGATAATGGTTCGTGTGCCCAAGTCGACGGCAGCGTGAGAGAATTCACACTTCGAACAAACTCATTGGCATTAGGCGAATAAATGACTGCTAAAGAACATATCAAAGTCACGACAGCCTCAGGCGATAACACCAAAATCCTTGTACTTCGGGAGAAACTTGGCCACTAGCTCCATCTTTGTTTTTTTGGAACGACCCCTTTGATCAGGGCAAGGTAGGAAAAACTTGCGCAACGCCTACTTACTACACAATTCTCAGATATATAATATAATAATGTAGTAAGTATGTAATCACATTGAATTTCATCCTTAATTATTTGCTCTCGAATCTCTATCATTCATCCCAAACACTGATAGACCGACTCCGGTTTTGACTAGCCATTGGCGAGTGGGCAGTTAGCGCCAAGCCGGCACTTCGAAAAAACTCAGGTTCAGTGAGTGGCCTTGGAGGCTCCCCAACTCATTTCAGTACAATGTACCAAATATTAACAACCTAAGAACGTGCATTCAAATGACGGGGGAAATGGACAATACAGATATTGGTATGAGGAATATGCTCTGGGACGGGTATACATTATCTATTATCTTCATGACAACTCCTTCAAGCAGATGCTGTCGCAGCCGCGGCGGTGTTCGTACCATCCACTGAAGGAGAATATGAAAACAAATTCCAAGAGAGAAAATGGAGGAACATACCTCCAAGTGTTACACCGGTGTTACTTACAACTATGTAAACAACTTAAGAATAGAGGATATGACAATCAAGACTCGAACACTTACCGGGAACTTGAGCAAATTGTGTGATGATACCAAAGACAGCATTGAATTTGTCAGCCTGGTCACCAGTTTGAGCCAAACCCGCAGCAGCAGCGGTCTGTGCAGTTGCACAAGTAGCTTTGGCCGTTGCATCAGCACCACATGTGTTCTAAGAGCAAGGGAATCGACATCAACACAAAAGACATTCCAATTATAACTTTACAAACCGTTAGTGTGTCACACATGAATTGAGTAATGACGGCAATGTTGTCCGCAGAACCATGATTGTAAGAGGCTGAAGTAAGAGTCACTTGTCAAATAATCAACAAATAGAACTACGAATGGTAACGTACTTTGGTCAACGGGCTCGAAGGCAGTCTCACGACGACTATCGAATCCAACACCAAACTGGATCTGGGGAACAGTGCAAGATCCTGAAGCAAATTCGTCAATTCAAACGGAAATACTGAAAACTGAAGTTTAGCAATACCAAAGTTGCCTATATCAGCTGCAGACGCAGTACTCGTTGCCGCAACGGCACTCGAACTTGCCGCAGCAGTCGCCGTGGCTGCCACACTTGTACTGGCCGCATCGGTTGCAGCTGCACTTGTGCTGGCTGCATCGGTTGCAGCTACGCTTGTACTGGCCGCATCGGTAGCAGCCGCACTAGTAGTAGTCGCTGCTGCAGTAGCTACAGTTGCACTTGCTGTATCTGCAGCAGTCACTGTAACTGTGACAGTGGCCTTCGAGATCAATGAATATCTTATTAAGATAACAAACTCAACAAAAATCTTACTGGACAAGGGTCGGTCGAAGTAGCTGCGTCGGCAACAGTAGCGACAGACGTCGTGGCAGCGGCGGCAGAGGTGGCAGAAGCTGCAGCGGAGGTACCAGATCCGTCTAGAAAGAGTGCATCAGTTTGAGGAGAGTGGTAAAAGTTGGAAGGAATCGAGTTTTTAACGACACTTACCAACACCAAGAGTAACTCCCTGATCACTAACGACAGGGACTGCAGCAAAATTCGTCTGGATACCGAACACAGCATTGAATTTATCAGCTTGTGCTCCAGTTTTGGCGGTCGCTGTATCCGCAGCCGACTGGGCAGCAGCGCAGGTAGCTTTGGCGGTAGCATCTGCGCCACAAGTATTGACCAACTGGTCGCACATGGCTTGGGTGATAATGTCAATGTTCTGAGCCGAGCCATGGGGGTAAGAGGTTTGATCGACAGGTTCAAAAGACGTTTCCTTTCTGTTGTCGAACCCGGTAGCAAACTGAATCTGTGGGACGGTACAGCTACCAAAATCTCCAATC
Source organism: Lentinula detonsa (assembly GCA_027921405.1). Lineage (NCBI taxonomy): Eukaryota > Fungi > Basidiomycota > Agaricomycetes > Agaricales > Omphalotaceae > Lentinula > Lentinula detonsa. Next base: position 1,665,102 of record JANVFU010000007.1, read on the forward strand.
TACACACGGCTGGTTAGCGACGAAGCAGAAGGTACATGTGTACAACTTACTGAAGGATTAGTGCTTTGTCTGAACGTAAGGAGAGGACGAGCAAAGATATCCTCAGATGCGGCGAGGATGGACAAAGTAAGAGCACCAATTTTAGTTGTAGTGAACATTTCGAGCGTCAAGCTTCGCTAAAGAAAAGTAACAAATGAAAGTGATCGCTTGCTGGCGTTGTAGACAGAAAGGATGAGGCTTGAAGTAGGCCAATGGAAGGGACACCTGGTCAAGAAGATGGAAAAGAGCAGGCCGTCAACGACACACAGACAAAGAGCAAAGCGGAAAAGACGTGTAGGTTGGGGGAAAGATAGTGATGTGAACCGCTTCTTATACGAAAAATTAAAAAATTCCGAAGATGGCCCGGTTGCTCTGATCGCTGTGATACGCGCTCTTACTATGTTGTCTTCCCATGAGAGTTGTTCCCTGACCAAAATTCAGCAACAATTTCCAAATGCATTCTAGAAACGGTGTGCCTGGAAAGAACAAATTTTTAATTTTCGTTGCCAACGAGAACATTCGAGTTCCGACTCGCCTGAAGTCAATAGGTTGCTCTAGTGCTACTATATATACTGTAGCCTCCGAAAGTTGGTTGAATTAGCCCTGCTGAACGTTGATTATCTACAACACCGACTCCTTTACGCCTCCTGATCTATTTCTTCCCTTTAGTGATTTCAGGCCTTCTCAACTTTCAAGCGGCGTCAAATCTTTCATCGAAATCTCAAAATTGACAACATCATGTCCTCCTGGTTACCGTGGTTCCCGAGCAGACCAGGACTCTATAATTGGCTTTATAAGGCTTTATAGCAACCGAAGGGAACTGTCGGGTTGGAGAGTCTGAGAAGTGCGAAGATTGACTTGGAAGATTCGCTAGTGCCAGGATAATGTTTGCCACAGTTTTCGCGGGACCACACTCGAACAGAGAATGAAATGAGTTAGACTAAGGCGCTTCAGATAATGTGGGCCCGGTGCATACCTTGACCTTGATGCTCCTTCGGGTGTCGGTATGGGTAATCCGGAAGATCAAGACAATTTATAGGTACATGCTTCAGGGCATTTTCTGTCAGGAACCAACATGCTGTTTTAGAGCTCAAGCTTCAAACGTCAAACTTCGAAATGAACAAATTACAACACACCTTCAAGCACGAACATGATTGTCCGAAGTTCTTGGAAGCAGTTCTTATGAGCTCGGTTCACCACTGATAACGGTCTAGGTCAACCAGCCCCTTTGCGACTTAGGTGCATGGTACACGCACAAAGGGTAAGTCGTACGTTGCGAATTTATGGAGACAGAGTACTATGTGCGTACATGGTCGTTACTGTGAAGGACAATTGCCACCAGTGGTACCGAGAGTATCATCAATGCTAGCGACCGAATTCATATTGGCGTACACAGACGTCACTACAAAGGAGAGGTGGAGATACGATCGGACAGAGGATATCATCGATGCAAAAGAGAGCCCGCAAGAAATAAGACAACCTGAAAGACAACCTGGTCAAGGAACAAAAAGTGTGTTCAATGACTCAGGCAACATTGAATATTCTTACCGCCGCTCGAGGAGCGTGACGGAAACCATTCCTAGGAACTGAAGACGCGTCATTGCGAACGGGGCGATTTTTGAATGTCTCAAAACGACTGTTGGGTAACATAAGACTGGATAATTAGAAAGAACAAGGCGAGAATTCGGTCGCTCTGAGCCACAAAACTGGGCAGCACGACGATCTTGTCTATAGCACAACAAATTCAAAGCGACAGCTTTTTCGAAGAATATGATTGTTATATTTGCGGGTTCTGCATCTACAGATTTAATGATGGTGCTGGTCGTGGTGCTCCTCTCCGTAATAGTCCATCTGATAAACTATGGGTAGAGAAAAGAGATAAGGAGGGATATCCCGCAAGGAAAAGAAGTACCACGAACCAGAGCCACACTCAAGGCAACGGTGCTGCCTGCCCTTCATGAGAGGGAACCAGAGTACATCATGAGAGTCGGCCGGGGAACCAGTGCATCCAACGAGACGTTCAGAGGCCTGTAGCAGCATGAGTAAATGGTATTCGTAAAATACGAGAACGAGGTGGAAAACCTACGGGAGAAGGGACAAGGATGGGGTCTTTTTTAGTACCAATACGGCTGGAATCCAAAGGAGCAGTGTCGAAGACCTCAATACCCTCGGCATCACCGAGATATTGCAAGCGCTCAATACCAGTAGACTGATCAGCAATACCGGGAACTTCACCAGGCTTAGCACCAGGACCGAAAAGACCAGGAGGTGGTGGACCGTGACCACCAGAAGAAGCACGAGGTGTTACAGAGAATGCACGAAGTTTCGAAGGGCTGGAGTTTGAGCGCAGTGCGCGGTTTGCTGCAGGACGAGCTGCAGAAATAGCTCGGGAAAACATTGTTGACAGTGTGTAGAGACAGAGGAAATCTTCGGGCAAGGACAGCTTCGGGGGTATCCGGCGCTTACTTAAACATACCGAGACCGGCCGAGACGAGACGAGCCTCGCACTGTATCCTATATTATGTATATGTAAGAAAAGCGTTGGCCCATTATCAACCATATGTGCTGTAGTACGTGTTCGTTCCCTTTTACAATTGTCATTTATAGAGAAAATCCAGCTGTGGCTACTAGCATTGGACCAGAATGTCGTTTGCCAGTGTACTTTTGCTCTCCTGAACTCACACAAGGAAGGCTTTCCTGTGGACTTCAACTGCGTCGAGCTTGCAGTGACTTTCGGCACGAACTTTGAACGATTTTGGAAAAACTACCGCTGCGGACTCCGAAGGGTACAGAATTGAAACGTTATACATAGAATATGTCAATGGAGATCAACGTTATCACTTGGAACACTCGCTTGGGGTTTGTTGGAGCGCTAGAAAACTAACATTGAATATTTCGTTTACTCAGTCAATGTTCAATGGCTCAAGGCAGCCAGTGCCAGAAATATTTGCAGGAAATATCAATATCCAGGATCATATGTTAATGCTGGCTCGTATCACGACTGAGGCGTATTGTTCCGCGTACCAAATGAAGTAACACCTTTTCCAAATGGAGAAAATCTGATTTGGTCATGGAGTCGATCGGGGTTCACGCTGCGTCCCAAACCAGTTCATTTCTTTCGTGTACACTCCGACCGTCCTGCCACTCCTTTCCGCTAACTCATTACCTTTCCTCTTCCATTCCTCCCAGTCTACGTTAAATCTCATCAACACCTCCAATGAGGACACCACCATATTCCATGCCGATTAACGAGTCCGGTTATATCAACCAATACACTTCTGCAACATCATCTTACTCAGAACCTCAATTTCCTGGACCTGCGCTGGCTCGCATGGAGTCCAACTATTCGACAATGTCTTCAGACTCTAGACTCAACTTGGTGGAACGTACAGACTCGCAGCCAACTTCAACACGTTCACGAAAGCGATACACCTTACCGCTATTTAGAGGCCCTTCAGAATCCAGCCGAGGAAGCTACAACGGCAGCTGCTCTGGAGAAAGTCCTCCGTTTCAATGGCGAGATGTTTTTAAAGGATGGCGGTTTCTTCTTTTTGGTTCTTGGTTCAACATTCTCTTGTGTCTCGTTCCCGTAGCGGTGAGCCCGTATATCTGCAGGATGAACAACAAAATATAACAAACTACATGCATCAGTGCATTATCAGTCTCACCATGACAGAGTATCACGGACTAGTATTCATGTGTGAGTGCTTCCTTTATCTATCCTAGCTGATCCTGATTATATACATACTTTATTTTTGATAGTTTGTCTCCTGAGTCTTCTTCCCTTGATCAAGGTAACACTCACCTTTGATTTCGCGAAGCAAAAAATCTTGATTCATCGCCCTCGAAGATACATGAGATCACCACGCGAGAGCTCTCAGCTAGAATCGGAGGATCAAAGACCGGACTGTTAAATGCAAGCTTGGTGAGTACTCCTACCATATTTAGCTCCGAATCATCACCTCAACTGTTTCAACCTACACTTAGAATAATACGTATGCTTATACTCAACTATCGTACCACGATTTAGTTGATTAGTTTCTTCTCTTTGACAGTGTCGAGATTGTCGTTGCGGTACGTGAATTGGTGTCTTTAAGACGAATGGTCTTACGGAAAATGGTCACTAGCTTTCTGCACTTCGAAAATGCGAGCTTCGTGTAGTGCAATCCTCGTGTGAGCTTCATTCTATGATTGAGAGGTATCAGGCTAATATAACCCAATCTAGTGATTGGATCTATCCTTGGAAAACTCCGTCAGTAGCCACTGGCACCTTTGAAAGAGAGCTTGATGTAATTGACTGTTTCCAGTCCTTGTGTTGGGCTTATGTTTTTTTGCTGGTGGATTGAGATTTACCGAACAATGGTTTGATGCTAGTAGGTTCTGTTCGTTTTGAGTTGCTTGCTATGTAACGAAACCTCTTACAGCCGCCAATCAAGTACATTCATCTCTCTTGAGCATCAGTGTAGGGGTCCTGCTCCTGCCTGTCGCGTACCACTTTGCGCTGAGCGGTAATAGAAACGACGATGTTCCAGAGAATCAGCGCCTTAGTATTCTGAATATGAGCCATGCAGTATGTTTTACTTGGATGACGAGTGTCTTGCTGTTGACCGATTACTTTGACTAGGTATCTCTCATTCTCCTTACCAGTAGGTACATAACAATATTGTGGTCTAAATATCTGACGAGTCTGCGAGCAGTATATGGTTTCTATCTCGTCTTTCAGCTTGTGTCGCACACCCATCTTTATCGGGATTCTCAAACCAAAAGTCGAAAGCTTTCCATCAACGTCCAGACCCCCGCACTATTCCACACCCTGACGCTTCGCGATAAAGGGAAACCATTTCCACAATCTGATTCCTCTGCTGCAATTTACAACGGTGAAGATAATGTATCAAGGTGGTTCAAGGGTAGTCAAATCGGACCAGAAGCGCCTACGCTCTCCCCATCTCCATCCCTTTCAGATGGCTCAAGTAGATCACCATCACCTCGACAGCAACCCGGAACGCCGTACATTTCTCCACCAAACTTCACTGCCTCTGAGGTCACTTTGACAGACTCTAGAAATGTTTACCCTGTGGTCGCGGTTGATCCCAGTATCCGCCTGGTAGACCTCGACACAATGGGTGGGACTTCTCTTCGACGGACCGACTCTCCGTCGAGGCGGCTTGCTATGCGCTCCGCGAGTGCAGCCAGTGATGCTGCCTGGAATGGTTCTGCAAGAAGTTTCAGTGGTTCGACCATAAACAGCAGCAACCACCCGGGTCTTACTCTAGATACTGAAGATCTGTCTTCGAGTAAATTCACGGATGTGCCCTTAGGAGGTGATTCGAAGAAGGCACCGCCAGTATCACCTACTGGGAGTGTCATATCTTCCCGGGAACCACAGCTGAGTTGGTTTGTGACGGTGACGTCGCTGATCCTTGTAACAGTTGTAAATCCAGAATTTCTTTCTTGTGCGCTTTGAGTCGTCGCTGATATGACCTATGATTAGGGCGTTGCCTTTATTGCGGATTGGTTAGTGGAAGCCATGGACGGGATTTCGATGACGATCAGTAAAGAATGGGTTGCGCTTGTTCTCTTGCCTGCAGTGTCCTCTATCGCAGAATGCGGGAATGCTATTGGTGTATCTGTCAAGGACCAGGTCACTTTGAGTATCAGTGTCGCCGTTGGCTCTTCTATCGTCAGTTCCAAAATTTCTTGAGTATCTAGTATTGATCAGTTGGGTTTTTCATTTTTTATTTAGCAAACTGCTCTCTTTGTGATACCTTTGATGGTCACGATAGCATGGGCAATGGGCAAGCCGCTGGCACTGTTGTTCGATCCCTTTGAGTCTCTCGTACGTGTTTGTGCCCCTTGGCAATTATCATCACCTAACCTTTCGGAAAATAATCGTCGTCCCTTCGCAGGTACTGTATATCTCAGGTTCGTGCACTTTTACATTTGCCGAACGTCAGTTAAATGAGCTCTTACAGTTCAAACGATGACACACGTCGTTGCGGATGGCAAGTCAAACTGGTTGGAAGGAGCTATTCTCATCTGTATGTTCGCTTCGTACTGAACCACTTCGTCTTCCTCTCACAAAAGGATGTTTGCTTGACAGGCTTATACATAATGATCGCAGTATCGTTCTGGTTCTATCCAGGTAAGCAATCTCTCTTTCTTCTTGAACCCAAATGGTAATCTGAAAACTTTTATCAGGCTCTAATTTGCCCTCATCGCTTGCGGCATGTACATCTACAGCCTAATACTTCTTTCTCATGAACGACACGGACACTTGCATGTATGATATCGTATACAATTACTTACCACTATATCTTAGAGTACAAACTATAGAGTAGACCTCTGAAAAAGGACAACTTCACTTGATATTTCCACCGTTCATATGATAGCACATATTTTCGTGGAATGTCTTCAAAATGGTATTGAATCGAACTCCAACGTAACCGAGACACGGACGGTGTGCTGTATCTAAACCGTCATATTTTGTATGACAGAGCGACGATGTTGAAGTCACAAATAATACCGATCCCCTATACAGTCAAAGAATGAGAATTAAACAATGATAGCACTATATGCAGAATCCCATACCTATTTGACCCATTCCTGGATTCATCACCCAAATTTTTCGTCCAACCCCATCTTCGTTTCCTTCGCCTCGATCGCCTTCCAACCAGCCTTCACGCATCTCGTTGTCTACAGTTCCACAGACGATTCTAACGTGAGGAAATGCTCGACGTAGAGTTGTAATACCACCTGTCCGAGCGACCAAGAATGTCACAAATATAATATGGTCTTGTTTCACACCATGTTCAAGCAGAATACGTATGCTCATAAATGCTGCTGCACCAGTACCTATCTGTAGCAAGCTTATATTTGAGATTACATGATAGACGATAGGCTTAAACTGTACCTGAGCATCAAGGAGGATCACCCATGTCTCTTCAGCAGAAGACCGGTGGCGAACGGAGACAGGAAGTTTGAGATGTAGTAGTAGCGGCTCGCCGTCCATGGAGTTAGACTGAATAAGTAACGTCCCGACGGGCACATTGTTAATTACTCTCCGAAAACCTACGAAGCAATCGGATCAGTGTACATGATCAAACTTGAACGACTTTGCCCACCTCGTTCGAGAGCACTGCCACTGAGGAAACATGAGAGGTGTTTCATTTCAGGAGACGATATCAACTCTCACGATCGCAGAATAGAAACCCCACACAGATACTACCAGGCAGTAGTAAGTCATCGATGTGATTGAAAGAGTTTTGGAACAATGAATCAATAAACACCTTAGAAATTAGTTTTTTTCCATGGGACTTGACACCGAGAGGTGTAGTCACAGTGAGAGGTGCATAAGGAAGGAATTGAAGAGCGTGCTCGACGAGCAACGTTGATAACCGATCCGTGAAGAAGATGAAGTCTTGATTGTTAGTATCCTTGGATCGCAGTATCGTGAATATCCCCTATATGTATACTCAGTTACATGAGATGATCAAGAAAATATGTTCAATACCTCTAGTTGGGGAGTAGAAGGTAAAATCATCAAATTGGGATCGTTTTCTAGTGGTTCATTGACTAAGGATGGCGCATGTAAGGATGAAGTCACCATCTTGGGTCGGAAAGAATTAGAACGCTCTTCACAATCCCAAATGAGCAGTCTAAATCAATACAGGCTCAGCAAAGTCACTGTACCTTGTAGCTGTCGGCGGGTATGTGTCGAGATAAGTTCGATGGCCACCGAATTATTTTGTCCAGGAACAATCTTGAAGGATGAAAAATTAGTGATGAGGACCGACTATGGCAATTACAAGCCTACTATGTCTGCAAAAGCGGCAGTGGGACGCACGAAATTATCGTAAGATGGCTTCACATAACGTAGATATCTGTGGAAATGAATCGAGTACTTCGCTGGAAAGAAAACACTGGCAATTACTGTTCAAGGATGCCTTCCAAGCTTCTTCCTCGCTCTTTCACATCGCGCGTAATGCGTCGTGCTAGCATGAGATCTGAGTCGCATTGCACGAAAACCTAGTAGACAAGTAGACAACGTCAAACACAGCTTCTCTTGAGCAATCTGCAGTATCGACAAACCTTCAGATCATAGAGGCTTCGCAGTGCTGGGTCATGTAATGCCATGATGCCTTCCGCTGTGGATTGATCATTGGATATAGAAGAATCCACAGGTGAGAACGACGGACCAATGATGACGGTAGCACCATAAGCTGCAAAGTTTGACTTAGTATTCAAAACAATGCTGACGTCCAACGAGACAGCTGATAAGCACCATATTTTGTTTCCTGCAAGCGCTGGTGTTCAGCGAAGGAGTACACTGGGATATTTGTCTGCCTGCATGCTTTCAGATCCGCGAGACACTGGGGAGGGTGGTTATGATTTGAAGCAAGCGATCATTTAAACAAGACAGAAAATACAGAGGCAAACATGGGCATGTCAATAGCGTCGGGATGGTCAAAGTCGAATTTGCTCTCAAAAGCCAGCTCAATTTCTTTCGGCGAGTGATACTTATAGAAACTATCCTGAATAGTGAAACCGGTCACAATCCAGTCAAAAGACAAGGATAACGTTCGCTGACTTGTGAGAGGATAAGGACCGTCGGAATCGAGCCCAAGGCTTTCACTATTTGCCGCGCAACATGAGTCTGAACTCCCGACTGAATAAACGTTGGATAGGATTTTTGAATTCGCTACTACCTTTCCGCTCGCTGAGCCGCCTACACAAGATAGCGATGATCGAGCTAGTATACACGCAAGAGCGAGAGACATACCTCCAACGCCAATAACAAACGCATCACTTATACATTTACCATCTGGACCGTACCTAAGGAGTAAGGTTGTAGATGCCTTGAAATGTCGTCAATTTAAAGAGCATTGACCATGGCGGACGCCCATGTGATATCAAAAGCGTGTTCTTCTGAGCCTTTAGAGGCACGCTTGCACGTTGGGATTCGTCTAGCTCTTTCCGCAACAGTAGTTGAGACATCGATGGCCAGAGGAAAGTATCTCCCTCACTGCCGCCTTCTGCCGACTGTACTGTTCGGGGCATATCAGCTTTACATAAGCAGCGCTAAATGCCGCAAGCAGCTCAGTGCTCAGTCTAAAGCGCGCAAGTCTGGCCGAGGCTTAGGGTCACAGCAAGCTTACGTTTGAATGCACATTTTCTGTCTATACTTGGGAGCAAATGGAAAGGTTCTTGGATTTTAACCAAGTCAAATTGTAAGACTACTTAATATAAGTTTCGATTCTCAGAACACACCAGGCGGGGTGTAAGAACTCGTATATTATAAATTCTAAGAATACTTAATCGGACAATCTAGCTGGCACAGTCGATTCGTAAGACAGAGAAAGACCGCAGAACATAATGGTAGGTGTCGATCCTCGATTAAGATTGAAACTTGAGTGAGGAATTCGATGAACGTGTTGAGACAATATGTGCGTCTCCCCCGCACCTCACCTTCCACACAAATGTCCATCAAAAATGTATCTGTTATGAAATGACTTTTCTAACTCACGATGCTTTTTGTAACACTGACCAAAAGAACTCAAACTCAGGTAAGCCTCAACCAATGTTTGGAAAACCCACTGGATCCAGAACTGAGTTGCAAAGCATCCTAGCTTGCCAGCTAGAGGCTTCATTGTGACATGAGTCAAGGTGCCTTAATTTTGTTTGCTTGCTTGATGCTCAAGGCATTCTCTGGAAGCCCCTAAAAAGTGGAATTTACAAGTAGTATTGCAAATCTGGCTACATACTCAGATGTTGAATTGGGTATGTATTTGCAAAGTTGTTCATGATTTGTGCAAAGATTTGTGCAAAGAAAAGAACTCTAAAGATCATAGTAGGTAGACACTATACCAACTGGGTGGGAGCTTGGGTCAAACTGAAATAAGGTCCACTCTGGACAATGAGTGTACATAGAGCTGTTAAAGCGCATGACAACAGCTCTCATCGCCACTACTTATCTTATCTCGGACCACCCTCGCTGAGTTATAGGTTATTCCAGCAGAAACTCCCCTATGGCCTCCTTCATCTCATCTGGATTGACTTTGTGCGTAAGCCAAATTTCCTCGTCCGCTTCCTTCAAATTTGGTTGCATATCAGTGATAGCAACATCAACCAAAAGACCTTGCAAATGCGTTGATGCCCAAACAGGGAGAGGAAGCGACGTGTTTGCGGAATTCCGAGATACTCCTTTCGAGCTTCGACTTGATAGTGTGGTGTGGCACGAGTAGCACAAGTACGATGTTAGTGAATGCAATACTGAAGATGGATCCGAAGAGTGTGACGGAGGCGAAGGCTCTTTCGTAGCTCGTATAGATATTTGTGATTTCCATTCCTGTACGCCAGGTTGCAGTGGTCTATGAAGAATATTTTATAAATAACAGTCGCAAGACAGCAACGAGTGTCCTCGCCTTTCGCAGAGTATACATAGCCCGGCTGCATCGACTTTTGGAGCTAGTTTGGCACACGTACGTGCAATTGTGGAGACAGTAGATGGGTAGTCGCGTTCGAGCCCGATTATAAATTCTAAACGGAATAAGTGAAAAAAAAACTCCGCATTTGCGGCTCGGAATTCACCTTTTGTTAAGGCTTCAATTCCGTCTTTACCCCTTGGGTATTTCTCTTTCCCAACCACAAGCAAATCGTTCCACCAGGCCCACATTGAACATTCCTTCAAAGTAATCTCCTGCAGAGGTCGTATCAAGCGGACAGCGCCCTTGGAATCTGGATTCCATTCTTCTTGAGCCTCCTCCCGAACAGAGAACCCACCTCCCTGGGAAATGGACGAAATCAACTTTATTGAGATTGATGTCAAGCTTGTGCCTAGTAATAGATGCGACGATTGAGTAGAGCGTGCGGTATAAAGCAACAGAATTCTGATCAATGTATGTATCGCACTCTCTATTGCAGTGGGTGTGGGGAGAGCGGAAATATATGAACGGAGTTTTTGTACTGGATCGGAGTCCGGACTGTTAATTGCAGTTGATACGAAAAGCTCTGAGGTAATAAGAGTGAGGACGATGATAGATCAACAATAGATCAGACGAACCGTCACTCGTTAGGTCAGTATTCGCATCCAGAGCAGCCTTTCCTCCCACTTTATCCCACCAACTTAGATCGAATGCATTCTCTAGTCTAATAGGGATAAATTCCAGAGATTCGTAGTTCTCCTGAAGTAACTGGTGAATTTTTTGTGTCTTGTCTGACATCTGATGTAAAGATCATTGGCTCGATGAATTCGGAAGGAAAGAATAACTTACGCCTGGAAAACCAGAAGCTATTTCTACATAGCATACTGAGACCATTTTCCACACAGGTTCATTGCGTGGATGGTCTTTCCCGCCTCTTGGTTTAGTTACGCCTTCCTCCTTCTTGGTCTCCGTTCGATGTGAAAGATATATTCTCGAGATGAGATCCAATAACACGGTAGACCCCAAGCCGCCTGAAAATCCAATCGATAGATTCCCAGACGCCTTAAGAGATTTTTTCCTTGACAGCTCTGGTTTGGAGTTGATCTGAGGCTCTAGAATTCGCTTCACTTTATAGCTGAGCAAAGCAGGGAAACACTCTCTGTGAATTCCAAGAAAAATGTCAATCAAATTGAGCAGACAAGAGGAGGGGAACCGTACTTGCAGTAGACAGCGTGTCGAACTATTATTGCACCGCTATTCAACTTGCATTTTATGCAGAACTTGGATTTATCGTATTTTGGTCGACCTTATTTTGAATTACTCAGTCCACAGAACACGTTCGAAGTTGTGGAAACGTACGACTCATGATTGCTTCGGTTTCGACTGAAGGATTACCGCACGATTCGGAAACCATTTCTGAACAGATGGAAGGGTAAGAGAGAGAAATGCCGGAAGATGATTTCGGCAAAATTCTTAGATTCCCCACTCACCCGCTTACTATCATGACAATATCTACTTTCTCCAGTTTCTTCTATGGCACATTGATGCATCCCAAGATTTTAAAACGTGTAATCGGGAACGACGCGTCGCATCTCCAGATAGCGCCTGCTGTTCTCTTCGTAAGGCCATCGTTCTGACTTCGAAATTCATGGCAAAATCATCCTGATATGATAGGAGCATACTCGGCACAAAGTTAAAGTGAGGCTTGCACACAAAGCCTACTACTAGACGTCAAGTCTTATCGGCTTCGACATTTGCCAGTTTGCAGATTATCCAGGTGTTGTACCTTGTCATGAAGGCCAAAGGCTCTTCACTCAGGAGCTGACACATGAAGAACGCTGTGTACGGGGCACGCTAGTCACTGGACTGACTAGCCAAGATATGGCCTGTTTAGATTACTTCGAAGGAGATGTAAGCGATTACTACCCAATGACCGCGGACATCACTGTATATCCCTTGTATGGAAGGAATACAGCAGGTGTAACATCGAGGTTCATCCTCTCCGGCCTCTCATCGATGTCTCTGGGAACGATTTGACCTCTGATGCGTCTTTGGTGCCCGCTGACCCACCCCCACTTCCTCCGACCTCAGAGCTCCTCTTAGGAATTCCTGCGCAAACCTATATCTATAATAATCTGAAAAATTTAGAAGCAGAGTTATGGTCCTTTGATGACTTTGTCAAGCACAACGCTTGGAAATGGTATGGTTCCGCCTCTAACAACAATCCTGATATCACAGAAGTTGATCGACGGAGGGAACTGGGAACTACTAGTATAGTAGAGGGTATAGCAGAGGTCATAGCTTGAACAGAAGAAGACGTGCCGCGTACTGTTCGATTTTGGAGGTTGCTGAAATGGGTTGGGCTACTCATAGAAAACATGATGTATAACGATATCAAAGGGTATGTAGTATGTAATGAAAATAGACTCAGTAAAAGACCGACGAGAAGCCCATCCGACGTAGTATGTACTTTTCTTGCTCGATGCTCGATTTCCTGTTGGAAACTCGATCAAATAACGTCTGCTCTGTGGATTTGGCTGGCCGTCAATGTCGAAGTGCGGTTGGAATAGTCGATTCTCACTCTTGATCTTCAATAGTTGCGGTCGCCTGCGAGGGCGACAGGACCGGCGGTAGGTGGTAGAATTTTGGAAAGGTGGATTATTTAGAATCAAACTTCCAACTCAAATTTAGCCCATACCCAAGCACTAAACGTCCGTGTGTTATTTTTGGCCAAGAGGCCGTCAACTAATTCACTCGGGAGCGCAAGAAGGGAGGTGCGAGACCAGGAAGCTAAGGGGGGAAGAATCGAGGCAAGACGAACGCGTGAAGGTTCGGTATCTCCAGGTGCAAAAATACGTCCCTCAGCTTCTAAGGACTCCAGCAAGCTATCCACAGCCCACTCCACACACGAATCCAACACCTCCGTGAAGTGATACGAAGAAAGAAGCGAGCTCGTCTCCGAAAGCAGATCGTCCAATGAGGTGGGGGAATCTGCTGATTTGGACGCGGAATAAGGGTCATGATCATCTCGACCTCCGAGAACTAACACACTGCGAACCATATCTTCTGAGGTTGGAAGCATCGAGGCTGTAGGTGAGCCTTCGGCGGTCACTCGGCTTATCATGTCTTTCAAAAGCCTATGAACATCGCTTTTTGATAACCGCGTCTTAAGCGACACGCCCTCGAGAACTTCTTCAACTGCAGATCGGATCCGGGTAGATAAATCTTTCCATCCGATATGTAGCAAGTAATAGGAGAGAGTGAGATAGTCTGCGCTCAGGGTTTCAAAAGCCAATTTTGATGAAGAAGATGTGGAGATATCGATATCTTCGTCTTCACTAGGGGCAAAGAATAGTTCGTGGGCAGAGGGGAAGAATGTTTTGAATAACGGCTGTTGAGGAATGTCAAATCTAGCTTTGAGTGCCACAAGAAGCATGTTAGACATGCCCAGTTCGCTTTCTAGTGCTGCCGCTTGATCTTCCTCCAAAGACATATGTCTGATAGCGTGTATGTATTTGATGCGAGCGAGGATCGTGAGCTGGGTGAGAGTGAGGAGGGTAAGCAAAGAGATAGAGTAGATCGTCGTCAACGTCCGAGTGAATGTGAGTATGTTCACAGAGTTCCATAATTGAGCTTTGGTACGCGAAGAGGTAGAGTCTGAGGAGTTGGAAGGTAAGGAAGCCACGGAGGCTGAACTAGAACTTGGTTCCGATTCGGTAGCGGAGAAGTTGGTAATAAACGAGCCGGACATCACACTGCTGGTCTCCTCACTTGGGGAATCTCCGGCTTGGGAGAGAGATTTGTTTCCGGTAGTGTCTACCCATCCCTGCAAGCCAGATGTGCTGAGAGCACTCGAACCGGACGCGGAACTCGATACGGATGCAGACATCGACTCCGAGCCTCCATGATTCTTCATCATCTGTAACTCCCTGATCACGGCCTCAACATCCATCTCTTCCAAAATCTGTTCTCCAAGATTCGACATCAAAGCCATGACCGTATATCCTACGTCTTCCTGAGCTTGTTCATACCGACGTTGGAGAATATCCCGGGCCAACCTTTCTTCCTCAATCTTTTCCTTTACCTCCTCCAGACGTGCATGTATGTATCCCCTGACGAGATATAAGCCTCCGGCAATGCCTGCAGCCTTTTTTAGCCCATTGCGATGGCTCTCTAAGTAGGATATCATGGATGGAAGAGACCGAGGTGTCGATCGGCAACCGGCTAAAATGGACCGACTTGTAAATTCCAAAATTTACACAACATCTCAACCATCTCAATTGATAATGGAATATGAGTATTATTATGGCTGCTGTTTCAAAGCTACACCCGTGTCCACCTAAACTTGTGCCCTCGTGTGTTTGGCGAAAAGAAACGAGATGCAGTAAGGAGAAAGGATGAGTCATATTCACAGAGAAGAAAGAAGATCATAAACTGAAGTTGACTGTTGCTATAAAAGATCATGAGTACTGAGTCCAAGCAATAGATAAGGGAAGGCAGAACACAATCATGAAGACTGCAAGGTTACATCATATATACTTCCGGAGCTGAACTCCCCAAGATAATGTCGACACAAATGACTAGAAGACATAGTCAATGAGACGATAACATTATGGATGCAAAGAAGGAATGAAATACTAAATACGAATCTCCCGACGCAACCTACAACTAGCGCAGCTTTGCATCGACAGTTCTGTCAATCTAATTAGTAGTACATATGTACAGTACCTGAATACAGAGATTAATGGTAGGAGGACGTGAGTATCGTACAAATAAATATACCAAAATCGAAACTAGTACACTTGTAAACTAACATGGAACGCTGTAGATTTTTCCATGTCCACTGTCACCAAATCTTGGTCTGGAGCTCAGAATATTTCCGTCTATATCAACGGCTTCCCCGTCAAATTCATCATCTATGGTGCCGGGTAACTTCTGAGCGACCTTTGCACCGAGCACAAGGGCTGTCATGCGTCGGTTGTACACCTAGGAGACGGGAGGGATAAGACAATCTGGATTCTAGTGAGAATACGTATGTACGCACACAACCTGAATCTAAACCAATAGTCCAGCGGTGGATATCAAGCCCCCGACTTGCAGCATGACCGTAAATGACAGTCGATGGATGACAAGGAAGAGTACCCTTCTTCTTAGAATCGAAACCGGCGCAGCGCTTCATATCCTTCTTATAACGCTCTGCCCAAGGTGTGCCGTCTTTCTTTCTACTCAAAAATCTACTCAGAATCAAAATACATTGAAGATTGAACAAATTGCTTCACCTCGTCACGGTATGATCATCGAGGATACCTCTCATGTTAAGCGTGACCCAAGGAATCAGGTTCTGCGGCACCTCTTTCAGCATCGCTAGCTCTTGCAATCGCCGAAGAATTAAAGTGTCTTCTTTCCGCGTGTCGGCCTCGTATAATGTCGGGATATGTGACAATGGTTGTCGCTTGTGTCCAGGCTTGTAATTCGGATCCGAGGCCAAAATGCCAGCATGGGCGATGAACGTATGGGCATGTGGGACATGAATCTGTACTGGTCTTTGAACCATGTACAAGTACTGCTCATGCGTCATCTCTTCCGCAATGCTATAATGATCCCCAAACAACTGCCATCCTTCAGGAATCTTCTTCCACCACTTGCTATACTTCTTGTCATGTCGCACTTGTTCTTCAACCCATTCTTCAACGTCATCGGCACCATGCTCCTGTGCCTTCTCCCACCTTTCCTGGACTTGGAAAAGCCAATCGGTACCACCGGGAAGAGAATGAATCCATTCGAACCAGGTCCGCCATTCAATAACTTTCTGATCATGATTCCCTCGTACGGCGGTTATATTGTTTGACGCCATAAATGCCAAGACATCCATGGATCCAGAATGGGGACCCTTAGCCACAATATCGCCAACGCTGATGAGGGAATCGGAATGTGGATTGTAGGATACCTTGGCAAGGAGGGCTCTGTATATAGGATGATGAGCACTACGAAGAAATCAAGAGATTAGAAGCGCACTGAAACTCTTCAAACATTCCATGGATGTCGCCCACGATGATTACGCGCTTGTTGACGTCGTCTGTGAAGTGAGTTATGAAGCCTGCACCCTACAACTATGTAGCAACTTGCCGAGAGGAAATTGGTCAACAGGCAGCGAATACAAGGAGACATAACGACTAAAATCTGGAGGATCTGAAAGGGATTTGGACTTCCAGTTTCCAGTGGCGGCATGAGTAAGTCGACACTTACGATGCGAGGAGGACAACCAGCTCCCTGAGCTTCTACTGGCCCAAGTGAACAGCAGGTAAAGAATGGATGCACTTAGAACGGAGTAGGCTAACATCAGTCTAGGAGATTGCATTCTAGGCGAAAGAACGAAGGTGATGAGGAGATGAAGCTAGGGACGGATGTCAACGTCGACTGTCGGACTGCTGCGGTCCCGGAATGAAGAGTAACTAACAAAGGAAAGCATGACGTCAACAGGAACAAACCCGAAATTATGGAGGAAAGCCTGAAGTATACTCTCTCGGCGACTCATAGAATTTGATTGATATTCAATTGTCGGGTACAGTATTATGGTTACAGTACACAAATATAGAATCTGAAGCTACATTAACAGATGAACATCAGATTAGTGTCCTTAACGCTCAGTCAGCATCCAAAATAGAGAGGGTAGAATGTGATGATAATAGAACGCACAATAGGATGGGAGGCGGAAAGCTGTTCAAATGAGTTCAAGATAAGCATGAAATAATCATCTTGAAACGAACCTGAGGTTTCTGACTATACTTTGTCCTCAAAATTTCTCTAATGTTGACTAGTAACATTTGATAACTTTGCTGAGAATTTTGACCTGGGAGACAGAAGTTAGTAGACATGAAATACGGGGTCCGGGAAAAATCATACTAAGAGCGCTGATGAAGGCCTATGCGAAGTAACCTCGGTGAGTGATGGGCTCTGAAATCTGAGTGACGACCTACGTAGCTCATAGCGCCAGTGGCAGTGCCAGCCTCAACAGCATCAGCAGAGGTTTGAGAGTCCTAGCATAGCGTCAGCATCCCAAGCTAGACTCTGCGATGATTCATTGTATACCTTGCATCCACTCCATGATATCTTCGATCAGGAAATAATACGGTCAGGATTTTCCCCAAGTATATATAAAACACGACTTACAGCATCAGCAGCACTAGTCTTCGTACGCCGAGCGTATTCTTCCGTCTTTTTGGTGTTTCCAGAAGCGACCTTGACAATCCCCATCGCAGACTTGAACATCCCGCCCATATCTCCTCTGGCATAAGAGGTTACGGCGCTCAGAAGTCCTTGTCCAGCTTCAGCAGCGAGATTAGGCTCTTTGATCTTTCCTTCGGTCGAATACATGTATGGAAGATCTGGGTGGCTGGCATTAGCAAAACATGAATTCTGACAAAAATATTCCATATTCACCGAGCACTGAGCCTGAATGGCATGACTGTGTCTGATTGTTAGCGCAGGAAGACATGAAGATCACTTGAACTAACATCGAAGATGGCAGTAATGCGACAACCTGGTGGCAACGATTTGACAAGAATATCGTGCATTGTCTGATAGTTTGAATGAGCTCAACGCGGAGGAATAGGCGAGAAGCGTCTTACGTCGTCGACGATATGACCAGCTTGTTCGTGGTCAACCTTAAACCTCAGTGAGTTTACGAAGCTCAGAAGCGCATTGGTTTCTTACAGGGTAAATAACTGCAGAGATGATATGATATGAGTATGAGTCTTAGCATTGAAAGGGCTGGTTGACCTTCGTCGTAGCCGTCTGCTTCGTCCCCATCAAGATCTTTCGTTTGACCTCCATGTCCGGAATCTGAGAAATAGTGAATGAGAAAGATAGTTGACACATCTCTGGAGCGGACGACTTACAGTGGAAGAAGAGGGAGTCATTCGGTTGCGCGTTATTGACCAGCCATTGCATAGCTTGAAGCTGAAACGCCAGGACAGGCTCAGAAAATGATGACACGCAAAGCAATTAAGTTCACTTACGATGTTGTCTCGCGTTGGTATCTGTCGCGGATTTTGAGCATCATCTGTCAACATGACGATGTCTTGCTGCTTGTAGCCAAAGTGCGCTAGAACAGAAAAAATTGAGACTAAGGAGAAGGGGATAGTGTAGGAAACATACTGCACAAGAACCGTTGCATATTCTGAGCGTCATTGATGCACCCTCGTAGTTCACTACTGGTATTGAAGTAATTTATGCCAATCTGGGGCAGGCACAATCAGAGCGCCGTCGAGTCAGACATCAAGTAACATACACATAAGGCCTTTTTCCTGCCGTTGCACTGAGAATACTGAAAGTACGGCTGCTGCGGCTGCCCACCAGGTGCTCCAATTTGAGGTCCATAGTACTGTTGTTGCTGCGGAGGCATGGAAGGTGGTCCAGCTGTAAACTACTGAGTCCAAAGAGGAGACAAACGAGAAATTCACGTACGTGGTGGAGCATACTGCTGTTGATGTTGCTGACCATACTGCTGACCGGGAAACCCACTGTGTTGATGATGAGGATGCTGTCCGGGATATGAATTTCGTTGAACAGGCGGAGGGCCAGAAGGAGGGCCGTATCTGCCAATGATGTTAGAACAATCTAAACCGAGCTTGGGATCACATGTTTTTCACCCCGGAGGACCTGGAGGAGGTGCATATCCATAGGGAGGAGCGCCTGGAGGTGGCGCATATCTGTTCAAAACTCAAAAGTCTATATTCAATGTTTCATGTAAGGCAGAAGAAAGCGCACCCATTCGGAGGTGGTCCTGGAGGAGCATTGTAACTAGGCGAGTACCCTCGATTCCTGCGTATGGAGTTAATCGAAGGGTTGAAGCAAACAGAGATTGGAAATTACGGAGTAGGAAATCTGGGATGATATTAGTTCAAAGATTCTATCATTTGAGGAATAGCCAAGCTCACCCAGGTGCACCGATATGCTCTTGATGATGATGGTGACCAGGATACATTATACAAAGAGGAATGGTCGTGGAAGGGTCGGAAGATGATAGTGAAGAGTGGAGAGCTCTGTATCGCCAGGAGCTGTGCAGCGCTGACAGTTATTGATACGACCGGACCGATATCCGCCCACTTCGTCGATTTTGTTTGATTTTGTTTCGTTTGGAAACTTCGGGAAACACGTGCATGCAATAGCCTTTTTTCTTTCTCCTGGAACTCTATGTTTTACCGCTTGCAAGTAAGGCTATGTACTAAGGCGCGGGGAGTCGACTTTTCGATTCCGACCTATTCTATGTAGATTCTGCGTAAATTGTGTAGCTTTAAGTAATGCGGCGTAGTGTAGGGCTTATGTGGCGAGAATGAAGGTAGTGTACGGCCCATAGGCCTGATTGAAATGAAAAGGAAAGTACGATCTATGCTCCCCACACTCTGCCCTTCGTACTGAGGATGAGCGGCAGGGCAAAACCAAGTCTCCTTTACAAGCAATAGCGTTCAGCTTCCAATGCGAGGTCAAGGAGCTTAGGCTGACAAACAGCAATGACCGACTTAACCGTAATCATACCCATACCAAATCAATACTACGCAGTCTCCAGTGAACTTCGCACACTGAACTCCCTTTTCCAAAGCTTAGTCTCGATGATTTCGCCCAATACCTCGAAAGAGGTGTAGATCTGGTCTTTAGGAGACTGACTGCCTGTTTTATGCTGTCATGCAATTCCTCTCCGGCATCCTTACGTTCATCTTACCGGACACAGATTGAAACTCTGTTTGTCGAAGAAGGCGGTGAGCGACTGCTTTATGGGGCTCGTAACGCGGGACATGTCGTCGTCGTATGCTACATTGTTCATTGAATGGTCTGACTTGCGTACGTGTCTACTTTCGCAGTTTAGGAAACTACTAACCTCCTTTTTCCTTCCGAATCGTGACCGCTTGGCATCTCACTGAAAAATAGACCTACATTCATCTGGAATATATATATCTTCTGACAAATTTGGAAGAATCCTGACGGCTACGAGGAAGACTTTCTCAAATAAATGTTCAGTTCCATGCTAATGAAAATACGGACTGCAAGAGCTGTTATTTCGTTGAAGTCGACATGCTTGATGATAATTGTCTGAGTACGTGGGCCGCATGTGAAGCTCGGAGCAGAGCAATAGGGCGGGAAAATCGATGGCAATGAGGTATATATATACGGGAGGAGAATGGCGATATAGAAGACGAGGAACTAGGCCTATGTGTATATGTAAGATTGAGCTAGGAGGACAATTGAGCTCGTTGGCTGACTGTGGTGCTTTGCAGGTCCTATCTCGTGTAGATAGAGCTAACAAGCATCATGTTGATGCTCTCGCACATCTCGAGATTGTTGGATCCGAAATGGGTATCGGTCCTTCTGTTGCCCGTACCTATCGGTATCCAGTTTACATTTCTTTGTCCTTCCTTAGTGCCGCACCAGCGACGACTCCAATAGTAAACAAATCTATGCGGGAATGCTCACGGACCGCAAAACACCTGTGAAAATACACAGGAATACATACCTGCTGACCCAGACTTGGGCCATCCTCAAATAGCTGAACCTCAGAGATAGTATCATTGTTCCCTTCGATTGTACCATTACCATGGCTGGAGGAATCCCCTTGAGCACCTCTCGTCGCAGGCTTCTCGCAGGAGAATCAGGATGGGTGTGTTTGACGGTCTGATAGCTGTGAATGCGATTTATGTTCTTCTTCAGAAAGGTCTTGTACGAAATCGCAGAATTTTCGCGATCGCAATCTTCGCTTCTCTTGGAGGATTGTGGGTTGAGCAGTTTTTCCCTTGAAACTCGCTGACTCCTTCACAGGCTTTATGGTCTGCTTCACTATGAATCTTATAAGATTAAACATGAGGATATTCATCACGTTCGCCAGGTTATAATCAAGGGGTTTTTTCTGGAGTACTTGGGTAATGTCTGCAAATTCAATTATCTGCTTGATGCACTAACACCACTCTCACAGAATGAACAACTTTGATACGAGGTAATTGACCTCACCAATTTGAAGCGATAAATAAATAATTCTATTTCTCCGAGAATGGCCTCAGTGGTCAACGACCCCACCAAGAAAGGCTGGTTTGTCTCAATTCTGGAACTTGGAGCTTGGTTCGGTGTCCTTATTACTGGTAAACTTACAGTGACCGAATCTTCCCTCCCAAGTTATAAAACTCATTGATGGCGCAGGTTACTGGGCGGACAAACTCTCCCGAAAGTATACTATCGAGCTAGGTCAGTTGATAGATTTGTATACTCTCCTCCCGCTAATAATAAGCGCGCTCATCCGAAGCTGTCGTCGTATTCTGTATCGGCGTCATCGTTCAAACTGCCGCCAAAGGTCCGCAATCTATTTACGGTGGACGATTTGTGACCGGAATGGGTGTTGGGTCTTTGAGCATGGCTGTACCACTGTATAACGCCGAGGTACGGTTACCGTTGACTTCAATGACGCATCCCCGATTCCAATTCCAAGTAATATTAGCTCGCACCGCCCGAAGTCCGAGGAAGTCTTGTCGCATTGCAACAGCTTGCTATCACTTTCGGTATAATGATTTCATTCTGGATTGACTATGGCACAAACTTCATCGGTGGATCCGGCTCGACTCAATCAGAAGCAGCGTGGAGAATTCCATTGGCCCTTCAACTCGTACCGGCTCTGATTCTTGGAGCTGGGATTCTATTTATGCCTTTCTCACCTAGGTGATTGTACTCGCGCGCCGCTTAACAAACAAAATTGAGGCATTTCTTCCTTTATACTAGGTGGCTCATTAACCAAGGCCGAGACGATGAAGCTTTGGCCGTGTTGAGTAAGGCTCGCGGTCTTTCCTCTGACGATGAACTAGTCCAGATAGAATTCCTGTGAGTTTCCTCGAGTCTTGCTCTAGGCTGAGCCCGATTCTTTAAACTTACATGGCGTTTGAAGTGAAATAAAGGCACAGTTTCTTTTTGAGAAGGAGATATCTACAGTCAAATTCCCGGATTATCAGGACGGTTCATTTGGTTCAAATGTGAAGTTGACTTTCTTCTCATACTTGAGTCTTTTAACGAATCCAAGTGAGTTGCCTGACGCAATCTTGATGTTTGTTAAGCGCATCTTGCATAGCCCTTTTCCGGCGAATCTTGGTTGGAACTTTGTACGTTCATGAAACGACTGGATACTTCTCGTTGGCTCTCACACTTGTTATACTCTTCAGGACTATGTTCTTCCAGCAATGGACTGGCGTGAATGCGATCTTGTACTACGCTCCTTCAATCTTTGCAAACCTTGGGCTAGCTGGTGGCAACACCACCGATCTCCTTGCTACTGGAGTAGTCGGAATTGCGTGTGTCTACCGTTCACGGTTCTTGTATTACTGCTCATTCATCAATGTTTCTTGTAGCATGTTTCTGGCCACCATTCCTGCGGTGATTTACGTCGATCAGGTTGGCCGGAAGCCAGTGTTGGTTTCCGGTGCATTTTTAATGGGAGCGTAAGTCTCAAGTTTTCGATGATCGGCGAGCCTACAGTAATACCTTGTTCCCAGTTGCCATTTAATCGTAGCTGTGTTGACTGGACTATACCATGATTCATGGTCAAGGTATAGTCATCGTTCTTTGATTCTCATCGACTTTCAGTAAAGTCTCTTCCTCTAGTCATGTCGGTCAGTTGTTCATATTTCAGAGTCTGAAGCTCTCCTGACTGGAATACAAAGCTGCGGGTTGGGCTGCATCTGCTCTCGTCTGGGTCTTTGCTATGGGTAGGCATAACATTTCCGATGGGAATTTGCGAGATGACAATGATGGATTCGCTCTGTAGCCTTTGGTTACAGTTGGGGGTATGTCTACTTGAGGCTATCGATTAGATGGCATCGTCAACTCAATCTCCACCCCCATCTTGTATAGACCGTGCGCTTGGGTTATTGTTGCAGAGATTTTCCCATTAAGTGTCCGTGGAAAGGGTCTATCCATCGCCGCCAGTTCCAACTGGATGAACAATTTCATCGGTAGGTTATAGTTTTATCACTATCTGGATTACCGTTACATTTTTTAAACCTATTTTCAGTGGGACAGGTCACACCAGATATGATCACTCACCTGGTAAGCTGACCTTTGTAATTACGGATTGCGTGTGTGATTTTGAATCGCGGTAGGGTTTCGGGACATTTGTCTTTTTTGGCGTCTTCTCGCTGATGGGTGGTTTTTTTATAATGTTTTTCGTGAGTAGCTCTGTGTTTGCCTTGTGCTCTATAGGCTCACTACTGTGACATAGGTACCTGAGACCAAGGGTGTAACCTTAGAAGAGATGGAGGAGGTGTTCGGTGTGACTGGTCAAAATCTGGCAGTTGAGGACGCACAACGACTGGATGCTATTCATAGGAGGATAGGCTTAGTCACAGACGAGGCTCCCTTGGAAGTTAAGGGGAAATTTGATGAGTGACGGAAAACGCAGATCCAAAGCATTCGGAAATCGTAATCTGTACAAATATACACGATCCATCTTAACAAGTGTCAGCAACTAATCTTGCTTAGCTCAATGAACAGCAATGTCAGGTTTCTTTCTTCCGCGTCTCCAGTCATGTACATCTGCATACGTTTGGTCGTGCTTTTCGTAAGACGAATATATTCTGGCTCTCACTCGAGGTCAATCACATATAAGACAAATATATACTTATAGATCTGCAGAAACAGATATTCACGTCTTAAGACATCAACCGTTATATGTACCAAGTCCATGAGCTATGGTTTCCAGACCGGTTTATTATTGTCTTCTCCTCCAAGCAAGCCTTTCTTCCAATTTCGAATGCTTTTTGCATTTGCTGTATGATCAGCACTATCATCAAAAGATTCGAACGTCTTGACAAGATCTTTGACGCTGGCCCCGCTGCTTCTCCTAGGCCTTGATGACGGTCCTGCAGACTGCTGACGTTCTTCAGGCAGTCCAATCTCATTCAATTTTACCATACGTTGTGGAATCCTTCTAGGTATCATTGACATTTCCTTCTTTTCCGGCACAGGCTGATGATTCAGATTCACCGATTCCTTCGGAGCTTTGTTTTTCGGGACTGGCGGGCGTGCGGGAGTGATAATTGGACCTCGAAGTTTATCTAATATCTCAGCAGGAGGGAGGGGAAGGCCTGGCTTAACATCACGAGCACTACGGGTGGAAGGAGCCGGAGAAGTTAAAAAGCCAGGTAGGTAGGAAAACAAACGCCCAAGGCCTGTTTTGGGCTGCGTAGGAGCATCCAGGATCGAACTAGTTTGACCGCCGTTCATTTCTGAGGAGTCCATAGAATTCTCCACAGATGGTAGCTCCCGGCTTATGGCGACCGCTTGATCCAATAGATGCGAATAACGAGGAGCTAACAGAGTTGCAGGAACTTTGCGCCGACGAGGCGCCTCCATTACGTCTTCAGGTATATTACTGAAGAGAGCAGCAGGCTCAGCAGGCTCAGTAGGTGAAGGTAGCACGGATTTCCTCGCGGGAGGGAAAGGGAGAGGCCGTCGGGGCAGGGGCGTGAAGTCAGGAACTTCCATAGTAAATGATGGCTCGCGACTCGTTGATGTGTTACGGGAAGTATACGGAGTTGTAGGAGGTGCAATGTGTCCAGCACGCTGTTTCTTCTGAATGGCTTTGGTTCTAGCACGAAGACTGTCTCTGGTGGAAATGATACATATTAGCTGCTAGTTGAAAAATCGTGAAATTTATCCTACCTTGACCAAGAACATCCGTTGATGACCCCGCTTGACTCGATGATAAATCTTTCAATTACATTGTCAATGTCGACTAGGTCGACTTCGACCAATGGAATTTCTTCATCTCGGTCGTTGAAGGTAGATAGACATGATAGGGATGGGGATTTGGATGCAAGATCTATTCTCTCGTCTGTGAAGCAGGCATCGAGAATTTTCCATTCTTCCTTTGACCACTCTCTGAAGGCCGACTGTTCGCCATGCCGGTTACTATCCTCCAGATCCTCCACTTCACGCGCAAATTTGCTCGGTCCAGTTGCGAGTCCATATTTTGCAGGCAAGGGTGTCTGATATGATGGCCGTTCGCCAAGCGCCATTCCGACGAGGGCATTCTCTTGAGATATAGACTTGGGAACACGAGGTGTAAGACCTTTGGACTGTTCCACCTGGACTTCTCTCTCGGCTTCTTCTAGTAGTCCCCCCAAAGTTGTTACCGGACTACCAGGCATATAAACCATGTCCCCAATGACAGTGCCTAGTGAGCGTCTTAGAGTTGTGCGAGCTTGGCCCTTGCATACTCCTGCGCCGGACAGGGTCTTCCGTCGATTGTCTCGTTTCAGCTTCTCAATTGTGGTATGTGGGGTTTTCTCTCGAACACGTTGTTGCTGTTGCTTCAGAACAATCTTAGTATAACAATCATAATCGTGCTGTAAATTTTGTGTCAGATTCGCTTTGGAGAACAATGGTACTACGGCTTCACCTGCTTCAAAATAGCAGCAGCTCTGGCAGCAGCTTTGGGATCTGAACTAGTGATCTGAATCAATCCAGGATCTTGGTTGATGGGGTCAGATTCGTCCCCGCTGCTCATTTCGCCGATGTCTTCTGTGGAGAGCGGCAACAGCAGCTCTTCCCCTTTCTCTACATCACTGGCGGTTTTCTTTTTCATCTGCTCAATCCCATTTGATACTTCGATTTCCTGCTCATCGTGGTTGAAAACGTGTGCTGGATCCGATGACGGCTTTTCAGGACTCAAGCGGGTCCCAAACAGTTCCTTCGCTCGCCCTAATGCGGAGACACGCGTATTCGGATGTCTTTTGTCAGGCGATCGGCTAAGGAAAGGTAGATCTCTGAGCGGAGCAGGTGAAGACAAGGTGTGAGCGGAATGAACATGATGAGGAGTAATCGTTGGCATGAAACTAGAGGGTCCTACAACGTTGTTGCCGGGCATCGTATCAGGAGCATCGTTGAGATTGGGATCCCTTGCTTTCGCCTCTTCCTGTGTAGAATCATAGCCGTCTTTTCGATCAACTTCATCAGGCCCTAGACTCAATCGCCTAACTTCCTCTTCATTTGTACTTTCCTCGTCTTCATTATCCGGCGGAAGACTAAGGGCTCGTACTTCCTGTTCCTCGTTCTCCTCTTCATTCTCAAAATGAGTTTCTGCGTCCTGTGATGTAGTTGAAGGTTCCACGGTCGTCGGTT
This sequence comes from Lentinula detonsa, assembly GCA_027921405.1. NCBI lineage: Eukaryota > Fungi > Basidiomycota > Agaricomycetes > Agaricales > Omphalotaceae > Lentinula > Lentinula detonsa. The sequence continues at coordinate 1,691,714 of JANVFU010000007.1, forward strand.
CAAATCCGTCATCCTGCGCTACCTCTGCTGCCTGGTCATTTCGTTGGGAAGAAACTGTGATCGTGCTAGCATCGTCAAGGGACAAAACTTTCTCAGCAGCGGAAGAATTTGCACGAGATTGAGGATGAGACGGTGAAGGACTAGTGGTCCCAATGCGATGCATGATTGCACTCGAAGATGGTCGTCGATAGGGATACGGACTCTTTGGTCTACCCCATTCATCCATCCGAGACCTCGTCGCGCTACTAGGTGGATCTGCTTTGGTGGGAATTTGGGTCGTACGCCAATGACCAGTAAATTCACCGATGCCTTCGTCGATAATGCGGGTTGCGCGGACAGGGGTACGTGGTAGACCCTGGAAAAGTCAGCACTAAGGTCATAGCAAGAAAAATTTGCTCAAAGCTCACCTCATCGTCGGTATCGCTCCATGAATCGGCTGTAGCTACGAGGAAATCGTCAAGCATGAAGTGAGGGTAAGCCTCGAGCTCTGCATGCTCTTGTGGTTGTATGCTGAGTTCCATACTGTCAGTTGACCAATCGTCTTGTACGATTCCCTCATTCAACCAATGATAAGTGATTTGTGAGGGAGATGAGGAATCGTCCTGAGTTGGAGGAGAAGAAGGAGGCAGACTTTCTGCGTCATGCGTGAAAGATGGTCGCTTTTGGATATTCTGAACAATATCTGCGGACACAGAAGCATCGCGCATGATCCGACTTCGTGAAGGAGTAAAACTACTCTCCGGAGGCCCGCTTAACAGCAGTGGATCATCAGTGGGACTCGCGGGTGGCATAGGCGCGTTCAGATATTCATTATCTGGCGGTTCGCTCTTGATTTGGGTATCTAATTTCAGTCCCTTTGATTTTCCTACTTTGCGTCTCTGCCTCGATCTGGTCACCGATGTCACAGGATTGAGAACGACCTCCCTAGGAGGCGTGAACACAACGGAAGGCTGCTCATATGGAGGTATGGGAGCAGGTGTTATGCTGCGCCGCCCCATCCGCTCTGCTCTTTTCGCAAAGGGCCAAGGTTGATTATTCTCTGCGTCAACCGACTCCTCGTCTGAATTTGCCTGTACTGGAGGAATGTAGTCGGCGTTAGGATTAGCGACATGAGGGGACTGGATGAGTTTCGACTGCCTCCGTTTGCGACGAGGTGTGGTGTGGACATCACCATCCGCCAAAGAGGAAGGTAGAGGAAAAGAGCCATGCTCCGTTGAGGCGGATGATACAATCCCAGATCCTCGGGTAGGTGAAGGAATGGCTTCCATCGAAATGTCGGACTGATTGGAATATGTCCGCACGTGTGCGCGGTTGAACTTCCTGGATTGTTTGCGAGGCTTAGGATTGGGCGTAGTCTGAGCTTCAGTGGTATTGGTCGTAATATCATCATGAACGGCAGCAGAGAGTGTGCCGACGTAAGAAGATGTGGAAACCACTGATCGTTTGCGTTTAGAATGCGATAGTGCAAGAGATGATGAAGGGATAGATTTCGTAGTATCGTTGGGATAGGACTTCTGGAAAGTATTAACACCAAGTATCACGACCATTAGTGTAGTGATTAAGACTCACAGACGGTCGATTGAAGCTAGATCTTCGACTGATGATGACTTGCTGAAGTTCTTCTTCCGGAGGCGGGCTAATCAAAAGCCTCGCAGAGTCCTCATCCCTTTCACGCGACCCGTATTCGATGTAGTGGTCCAATTTTCGTTCAGAGTCTAGTTCGCCTGAAAGCACATCTGTCTGACTTGACGGCGGAGAAAGAAGGCCTAAGGGTTTAGTATGGCTAGACGTTCTATTCAGATTGTCCATAGGTTTCCGGGTAAGTGAGCTGCTGGAAGGTGTAGAGTTTTTATTCTTGTTCTTCTTTGCACTGGTGAAATTCACTGCTTTGGATAGATCGATGCGAGGCACAGAGTTGCGTGGAGAAGGGTTCGCTAGATAGGCATTCTCGGGGTTGGCCATGGAGCAGAATAGAAATGGAAAGGTAATAGATGGTGTTGCTATTTCCGTCAGTCGAACAATAGTCCAACCTGGCACGTGCTTGGTGGTGGATCCGGCCCGGACAGACGTGATCGCGTTACGGCGCGTTTTGACAATTGTCAACGCGTGTGGTAGCCAGCTCGCTCTCTTCGGTTGATTCTCACATTGACTTATGGCTTCTCGAACAAGTGGCTCTACTTTACAAATATGTGAAAGCTCATCAAGCTATCTCAACTCTCTCAACGCAGCGCAACTCCAAGGTGAAAAGTTGTCTATCACAACAGAGCGCTCGATTGCTGACGCAAATCACTTAAGCTGTGCAGCACCCTCCTCAAACCCCCCTCCAAGTACTTGCCGGCCCTGGCAGCGGAAAGACCAAGGTCATCAACTCTTGCCTTTCTCGTATTCGGCATCCAACTCATATATCTACAGGTCTTAACCTCTCGCATTGCTCATTTGATCCTCCACCATCATCTTCCTGCCTCTTCAATATGTGCCGTGACTTTCACAAACAAGGCTGCCAATGAAATGAGACACCGGCTGTCGATGGTTATTGGGAAGGAAAAGACATCGCAAGTCCGAATGGGAACATTCCACGCCCTTTGTGCATTATTCTTGAGAAAATATGCGCGCAGCACCGGCCTGGACGGGAACTTCACTATATGTGATACGGAGGAAAGGTGTGTCGTTCCGCATCGAAAACTGGCTAAGCTGATGCTTCCCAGCAAGAAGATTGTTGCACCGTTGTTGAAAAAATACAAAGATGATTTGGCAGCCAAGGATATCACACTTAAAGAAGGCACAGTCCTCGCTCTCATTTCAAAAGCCAAAGCCAAAGGCCTTTCCTCGAGAACATTTCTGCGTGAAGTTCAAACCAGAGTCCACGGACCCAAAAACTCGGACAGGACGTTTCCCTCATCCAGTACTATTAATGACATCGACCTTGTGGTGGCCGAAATTTATGACATATATGAAAAGACGTTGCGGAAGAATAACAGCCTCGACTTTGACGATTTATTGCTCTTTGGAGTAAAACTCTTCACTTCGAATTCGGACGCGGTGCAGTGGTGCCAGCATGTTTTGGTAGATGAATTGTGAGTTCGAGTTGCCGGTATTCCTCCTCTAAGCTTCTGCAACTTCACTGACCGCTTTTCAGCCAGGATACAAATGTCACGCAATATGATCTTATGGCAGCTATCGCCTCTGCGCGGTGTGTTACGGTTGTTGGAGATCCTGATCAATCCAGTGGGTACACATGCGCGTTCTATATCCTCGCTTCTCGCTTATCCATTTGTAGTCTATGGGTGGCGGTCGGCTGAGGTTGGCAATTTAGCGAGGATGCAGAAAGGTACTTGGTTTCCCCAATGTTCTCGCGTAGCATCGTTGCAAATGCGGTTGTATCTAGATTTCTCTTCAACGGAGCAAATATTCTTGGAGGAAAACTATCGATCCACTGCCTCCATTCTCAAAGCCAGTTTGGCGATTGTGGCCCAAGGTACGCTCGTTCAAGGCTCAAATACTCTCCTGCAGGACTGATCTTTTGCAGATAAGACTCGCATCCGAAAATCGCTCCATACATCTCATCCTGCAGGATCACTGCCCGTGCTCAAGTCGTTTTCGTCAGAACAAATGGAAGCTTCGTTTTTGGCAGGAGAAATCAAACGTATTATAGCATATATGGGAGGTGTTTTTAACTGGGGAGACTTCGTCATTCTACGTATGTACAATTCCTTTTGAGAATCGACAATAACCTGACGGCTTGCAGTTCGATTCAATGCACTTTCGCGAACAATCGAAAGCGCTTTACAGAAAGAAGGAATTCCTAGTCGCGTTTTGGGGGGACATAAATTTTTCGAACGCGTTGAAGTCAGCGAAAATCTGTATAATCTCCATCCATGACATTAATGCTTTGGAGCGCAGATCAAGGATTTGCTTGCATACCTCCAACTTGTAGATAATCCTCAATTCGTCCCTGCTTTCATGCGCGCTATCAACACACCTACTCGTGGAATGGGTGAAAAGGTAAGACGTATCCGTAACCTCCCTTGGTCTCTTTTTGACACATTTCAGAGTGTGGCGGAGCTTTTAGCACGAGCAGATGCGTCGAAATTAACGCTCGTGGAACTCGTAGAGAGAATACACAGTAATAGAACACCAGATATCAAGCCTGCCGTCAAGCGCAAAATAGGATCATTCGTTTCCGTCATTCGCGTCCTCAAGCAAATGACATCTGATAACGCTCAACCATCGGACCTCATACGTCGTCTTGTTGAGCTCATTGACTATGAAGATCATTTGAGAAAAACGCAACCCGATTGGGAGAGCCGGTGGGAAAACGTGCAGGAGTTGATTACATTCGCCGGCGATGTTCAATCCGACTTGCAAGGCAACCCGGATTTTACAGAGGCTTCGGAGGACACACGGTTGTACTCTTTTGATTCTCGTGTGCTTATTACAGCACTGACCTGCAGTTGGACAGGGACACACCCCTCCGCCTTTTTCTACAAGCGTCAATGCTTACCTCTGAAGGAGATCAACAAAACAACGAGCGTGACAATGAGGTTAGTCCCAGGAAGTTGTCCATTCTCGTATTTCGGGGAACTGAGCTATCTCATAGAAAGTGACGTTATCTACTTGTCACGCCGCTAAAGGTCTTGAATGGCCCGTCGTTATGATCCCTGCAGGTGCCGAATTTTCATGTCATTTATTTGCAACCGCTGATTTGCCTCCCCAGCCGAGCAGGGAATCTTCCCTTTCTACCGAACTGACGATGTTGAAGAAGAAAGGTATTGATTAGCATTGACCCTTCCTTGTCTAATGATAAGATTTTGTTTTACAGGCGACTTCTTTACGTGGCCTGCACTCGTGCTCAGTCTCTTTTGTATCTTTCATATGCCACGCAAAGGAAGATCGCAGGAGAGACCAAAGCCAGAGACCTGTCGCCATTCGTATCATCTGTGGTGCGACAGAATCCGGTCAGTTCCGAATTCTCTGTTACCTTATTCTTCAACTGATTCAATAACATATCAGCTATTGTTCGTCGACAACCCCTCAACGCTAATGGACCAAGATCGAAAGGTTATTTGTCAAGTTCTGAAGCGTCCGCAACCTGATTCAGTGCAGGTTATAGAACACATCACTGCATAGTCAGTTCCTCCTGTCAGCTTCTGTCACCACCAGTGTTTCTTACGTCCCTTTGATAATTTTGCAGTAACAAGGCAATCAGAAGTCGTTTGTCGGAATCCGGTATATACAATGGCACCATTTCGAGTGCACAGACTCAAGGTTGGTTTTCAGGCCCCCATTACTACTCGTCGACTGATAGTAACCAAATTATAGGTACACAATCGACGGTATTCACTTCAGCGGGCTCCTTGAGCCCATACGCACCGATGGCAACAACGTCTCGTCAAGGCTGGTCATCATCTCCTTCGTTCACAAATCCACGAAAGTCCTTTGACACCGCGTCTCCCGCCCTTCCACAATCAACTGTGCCTAGTCCCGTACCTTCAAACGTGCTTCCGCATCGTACATCTCCACTCTGTGGAATACACAATACCCCGAGCCCTCCACTGGGTTTAGAGGACCAGAAAAAAGCTATCTCACAAGCTTTGCCATCGTCGGGAACTCAAGCTATAGTGCAGCCTGCCAAACCTCACCCCATCGACACTTCTGTGCTAGCGCCTCCGGGTGGCTTAAAGCGGAGGTTGGGAATGGGTCGACTTCCGACAGGTTATGCTAATAAGAAGTTCAAGCTACCTACATGATGATGAGCATACTACTCTCTACTCCCAATCGTTCATCCTGAAGCCTGCAGATACTGTATCCATAAATGGGTTGAAATGGACATTGCCCTGTATACTACTTCTTTAGGTCTTGTACTTTTGTCACACTGATTCAAACCAGAGGCACACTAACTTGCCGTAGTGCTTGTGATTTTGCATGCTGTAATTATATCTGTCTAGTGTCACAAACTCACCCTTCAAGTTAAAGATTAGATTGGACGGAGAGTAAGTTCCACAAATCCTGCAAGCGTTGTTATTTATGGTCCGCGTGTCATGTCTGATTGGACTTCGGATACCGTTTTCGCCGGAGAACAGATAAACGAGCGAGTTGAATGGGATAATCTCTACACATCTTGGGGTTGTTCTTGTGCCCGGCCATTACAACGAAGTTTGCTTGGACAGGCTTGGGACACGTACGAGTCTTGACGTGTGTTCTTTAGTTGCACTTTAGTTGCATCGAACGTGTATTTGACATAATTTATGACACTAGATAGTAAAGAGGGTGATCATATACATATGTACATCTTACACTAATCGATGCTCAAAGAGATCCAGGCAGAAGTAAAACAGATACTTCACGAGACCACTGAACTTGGCCTATTCTCAACCCTGAAAGACCTGCTGTTTGGATAACGCAATACCAAGAATCTGCCGTTCATCACTCCACTAATTTCTTCGAACTGAAGAGAGTACATTAGAATGGTTCTCATAGAGAAAGATCACGAGAAAACTCACTCTAGTGCCCTCTGGAAGAGGATGAACCCGTTGAAAGTCACGCTCAAGTCTTTCCCGAATGACACGACCGTTTTCTTCGTACTCTGATATTTCGACGATTTTCCATGAAATGACCAAACGATTGCGCGAATAGCTGACATGCACGTCTTGCTTCTGCACGCCTCGCATCTCAATGAATGCGGCGATGATTCTTCCATCGGGTGACTCGCGAAATGAAGTTCTAACGAAAAGATCAGACGTGAATTTACCAAATTGATGTCGAATTCTACACGTACATTGATTTCTGTCTCCTGAGGGTCTCAGGTCTTGGAGTACCAACTGGTACGTCGACGTCTGGAGCCTCTATAGGAGAAAACTCCTCCTCAACCGGCTGATCCTGGAGAGATTGTACCTTTGGCGTTTCTTTCGCCATCTTCAGTTCCTTCTTCTGCCTTAACGCCTCCCATAAATCATCCAGACCATCATCCACAGGCGGTATATATGATTCTTCTACCGAAGCTTCGTCGACCTCTTGCGAATTCGAGGATGAAGAATAGTTTGTCGTCGGTAATCGTTCAATCTCGGCAGCGTGATCAAACACACTGGAAGCGGGTATCGTGATGCGAGTTGGGGTATTGGGAAGGGTAGAGCCCTTGTCTAATGGGGATCTTACATCCGGATTGCGGTAATGCTTTCGAGTGTAGCCAGTGTAGGTGGGGTTAGGCATGAAGGAGTGTTAGGAGAAAGAAAGGACAAGTTTCCGTTAAAAGTACGAGACTTGCAAGGAGAAGATCGGTCAAGATGTGACGAGATAGGAAAGAACTGGCCAGCGACTACGTGAAACGTTAGCAAGCGGCCTTGCGCTGTCGGTGAGGATCTCGGAAGAGATACAAAGAGCTTAACGATCGGAAGCCAGGAAATGAGAAAGAGAATTAGAGCGAAGGCTCTCAATACTAGAAGTCAGGACACTGAGGCGCGTTGAAGGCGGGAAGAAAGCCACGTTAATACTTTGTAGAGATCGATTGACCTTCCGGACATGATATATTCGCCTTGCTGTTGGCACGAGGCATGTCGATGGCCTGAAGATCATCGATGGATAAACTTTGTGCTGCGATTCGTTTCATTCCCACGCCGTTCGATGGGAAATAAAATTTGATCGCTATTCTTTTTTCTTCCTCCATTACTTATTCGAATTGAGACCGTTGGTCATCCGAGCTGAGCACTGCGTTTCTGGTCATCCTTCAAGGTGAGCCTTTTTTCACATTCTTTCATCCACATGATGGGCTTCACAAGCCGTGTCAAACGCATGTTAGACTACCTATACACACGTTGAGGAAATAATCCAATGACTGCTGATATTTAACCCTCCTCGCAATGCTTTCCCTCTTGTTCTGACTACCCATTGCTCTTCCTACTCCGCAGGTCCTGGACAACTACAAATCCATACATTTTGTTTTTTCCTGTTGTTTCTTTTTTTTCGAATGTCCCATCCTGTTTACAATTTCCAGCGAGATTGTGTCCGTGCTGTTGCTTCAATCTGACAACGTTTCGATAGCTTTTGCAACTCTGAACACACTTCTCTCTTTTTCTCTGGTCTCAATCACACATCTCTCGGACCTGCTTTCTGCTTTTCTCGAAATCGACTCAGTAAGGGCTGGTCACCCAACCCACTGGATTCAATTCAAACGTTATCATTCGCAAAAATAAAATGAGCTGGGTCCCAAACATTCTGGAGAATCTGCCCTGTTTATGTGGTCTTTGTGCAGCTTTAAGTGAAAACTAAGATATATTTTGTATGTGTTTGAAAGTGACTTTCGGCGGTTTGTGATGGTTTCTATTTGACCAGTTCCCACGACGTCTTGATCTGCAACGAGCTACTTAGTGGTCGCGAATACTTTTGGCTTTTGTCAGGCATTCCAGATCAATGACTACGCCTGTTCCGCTGCTTCCGCTTGCTGAGCGAATCGATATCCATAAATCATGTAAATCTTTCGAAACGTTGCTCAGTGTCTTCAATGATTATTGTGAAGCTGCGGGCGCTGTGGTCACTCTCCAGAAGAAGATGGTCAAAGCTTTGAGGGAAACGGCAGGTATGAAAGTGATCGGAGAGATTCCAGGTGTGCCATTATTCTTTGTGAATTATCGGTATGGTACTTATCGTATGATATGTACAGCCAGTGCTCTTAATGCTACTGCTACCATCTTTGAAGCTCTTTCCGAGGTAGATCATAAGTTTTCGAAATCGGCAGACAAGGAATATGATGGGGTCAGCAGTGACGTGAAGAAGTGGTTCAAGAAACTGGCGGTGCGTCAATATGATACTTAGACGATTATCAGCTGAGCGTCATTCATACTCAGAAAGAAGAGAAGGCCCATGACGAACGCATAGCAATCGCAAATGCGAAGATTAAACAAGCCGGTACGGTAAACAATACGTCCTTTCGCCTGTTCGCATAAAACTTACTCTCGGAACGAACAGGGCTTATGTACGACAAAAAGTCAAAGAAGAGTGCTCGGGATGCTAGCGAAGAACACGCTCGCTATATCAACCTCATATCTACCATGGGACCTGAAATTTCTCAGGAGAAATAGTGAGCTCTCTATGTCTGTTCTGCTTATGATGACGCTAATTCATTGCTATCTATAGTAAACACTGTTTGGAAGTCACCCAGAAGCATACAACTACAACCTATAATGTTGCGGCGAGTGTCTCCCGGCTTGCTGACGCTGAATGGCTCCGATCTTGCGAAAGCGTTAGACGATTTGCACCTTCCATTGGCAGATTGTCTGAATGGCGTACGTATTGCGAAGGCGGCTGGACTGGCCCTGTTCCAGCAGACTTGAAAGACATTGGTGTCGTTCGACCATCCACGCCAAAAAGATATGATTATGAAGACGACAATGAGATCCGTATGGTTGGCAAAGCAGAAGGCATGCGTTTGAACGATATTCCACCATATACAGATGTCCCTGTACCGAATTCCACACTCCACGAAACCATACAGCAAATTCACCCCTTTCCCTCACCAACCCTAACTCAGGCCTATTCACATTATCAGAGCAGACAAAACCAGAATGCTGATCAATCCGTACCTCCCTCTTCCTTCGATCCACCCCGAAAGTTCACAGATAGTGACAATACCGGCTCTGTACGGTCTTTATCTCAATTTCCCGCACCTCCAAGACATTTTCCTCTTCCTCCACCTTTGGCGCAACGCCAGTCATCAGGGTCTTCTTCCGCCGTCAATCTCGCTTCCCTCGATACGAGCCGCATCGAACGCCAATTTGAGCGCAAGTCACCTGGATCTGACAACGCTTCAGATAACAGTCCGATCACCTCTTCTCATTTGCTGGAGAGACCGGTCTCCAACGAGGCTTTTGCACGGAGTGTGGAACGAACAGAGTCTCCAAAACAATACACCCATTCAGAAGAGCGTACCTTGGCGACAAATGATCCACCTTGCGATCAAGTTTCACTTTCACCAGCTCAATCCACATCTCATCATCCTCAATCCCCAAAGTCAAGAGGAGATAGTTCGTCGGATACAAGGGATGAATGGAATGGCTCTGCACAAGGCGGCCAAGAAGTTACACGGGCAGGTAGCAATGGAAGTATTGTCGCTGCGATGAGAAATCGTTATTCAAATACGGTCGGTAAACTGTTTCAAAGCTCGAGATAGTCATTAACATACCATCACAGTCTGGTAATACATCACCTCCTCCAAAGAATATTCCTCGGTTACCGTTAAGCGTGACTGACCTCGCCACCCGTTATCAATCCCCCGACAGTCCTTCACCTCGATCTAGACCTCTATCACCTAACGGTTCCAGGCCGGTGATTTCCCTTGATACACTTCGGCAAGGAGACGTACTCAAAGACCAACCATCTTCCTCACCATCATCAACTAGCCGCCCCAATACGTCAGAGCCTTTCCGAGTTGACGATGAACGCCGCCATAACCAGCGTCGGTCAACTCAACTTGTAGAGCTTGAAATTCAGGGCAGAGAGGGGGAGATTCGATTGAGAGAACGAGAGGTCGAGTTGCGTAGCCAAGAGCTCGAAAGAGAGAACGCAGTGTTGTTTTCCAGAAACGAGGCTATGATTGCCAGAGAGCCTACCGAGCTGGATTCAATAGTCCGCCACCCGCAACCTCCTTTGCGCGTCCGAGACCGACAGCTTTCTTTTCAGCAGCCACAGAAATCAGCGGCTCACCCCACTGAAACATCCACCGTTCCGTTCTCTGGACGTCCCTTGTCTCAATACTCCTCTGCTAGCACCTCCAATCTCGCACCTCCTCCGTCTTTTTCATATGGCAGCAATGCTGGAAGTACGTCTGCGCGTCGGGACAGCAGTCAGAACAGCTCCACGAGTACCTCCAACCATGCACCGTATTGTGGCTGTGAGAATTGCTCAGCGTCCAAATACAAGGCGTCTTCACCACTTGCTTCACCTATCCGTTCAGAGAAGGAAAAACCCAAAGGATGGATGAGGCGACTGAGCATGCCGATAGTCGCTGGGAATTCATTTCTGGATTCGAAGAAACACAAAGACAGTGGTTACGGAAGTGGGAAGGGGGTGAGAACGTTGGATTCGAAGAAGAATGGTAGCACTACTGGATTGAGGAGTAGCATCACGGAAGAAGGGAGACTCGGAGCCGTTTCTGGGAGGAGAAGCTACGACGCTGGTGGAATCAGTAATCGTAGTATGACGAATCTAGGTCTGAACGCGAGACAATAGGTACAGTATATTGCTTTCTCTTTCTTATGACTTACGCTTGAATTTTAATATATTGGCAATTTACTGCAGTAATTTATTTGCTCGTTATACCAGTACAATCTTGTTCTAAGGGTTTAATGCCCTGTCTTGGTCCATGAGTACACACCGCGCGACCAAGCGTGTAATAGGCTTCCTGAATTCGTACTGTAGCCATCTTCTGACGGAAGACCGTCTGTCCACCCCACTAACTCTAAGGCAAGATGGGCGCAACTTTAAAATGAAGAGCTCCAGACCCCCCTGCGGCTGTGCTGCTTATGGGAGAAACTTGAGCTAGAGTTAAATCCAGCCTGATAAAGGAGAAAAGAATTAGCTAGGATCGAAGCAGGATCTACGGTAGGAGCAAGATGCTGCCAGTAAGCAAGCTGTTGTGATAATTTGGCATCGAACATGCGTTACCTTCGAGGACTTCCAGATGGCAAATACGGCTGTTATCAGTGAGATTCACAGTCAGTCATTGCAAAGGCAGTTCGGCGGGTTGGTTTACACGAGGGAAGGGAAGCCGCGCTAACACAGTAGGACGGGATCCGGGAAGATCTGTGCGCCGAAGACATGGCGTCAATAATTTCTTCATAAGCATCTCAACATGTGTTCCACGGCCTCTCATATAAACTCGTCCTTATCTTCTTTCCTTGAACTGGATATTCTTTCTTTCCTTTCTCTCATTACCTGAGGAGATCGATACCTCATTTATTACTTTTCTACAATGGCGGGCCCCAAACCCAGCACACATTCAGAATTAACTTCAGTTACCGAGCGGTCACCGTTGATAGGTCCCTGCACAAGTCAGCCCCAGCCTGCGATTCGGAGGAAGCCTTTCTACAGAGCAAGACCTCTATGGTGAACTTCACGACTTACTCTATGACATACCAAGTTCATTCGAAATTTAGGCTGGTCCCGTTCGCAATTACCGCGTCACTCGTCGTACGCTCTTCTCTTCCCTGCGTTCATATTCCCCGAATAATATCTTGCATAACTACAGCGCGGTATGACCATGGCTCCTCGCGTCGAAGTTTTCACTCAATTAGCTTGTGCTTCTATGCACCACCACATCCAGCACACATACAACCATACTTCGGGTTCTAAATCAAACAATCTTGACTCTCACATCCTTTCATTATATTCTACACTCGACCCGCTAGGTCCTCATCTACCAGAATATCTTTCAACTCCCACATACATAAATTCGAAATTCGTCGGACACCCTTTACCTACAGAAGTCCAAGACGACCCAATTTCTTCAATCTCTTATTCTGGAAACGACACTGACGACAATTCCGAAGACGATCCTCGGAAACTACCTTCGCCCCAATGTATCAGAGATCCCAAAGTCCAGAAGGAGGCAGCACGTATTCAGACGATACTGACTACGACGATGGGGCTGCTCTCGGCATTTAGCACTGGTTGGTGGGGTCATTTCAGTGAGCGGCATGGTCGGACCCGAGTCTTGGCCATGGCGACTTTGGGCTTGTTGCTCACGTACGTCTAGTTTGACTTGACCAATCATTGTTCATGGAGATTGCCTGCATCCATGGAGGGCATTTAAACATGCCGATTGACGTGTACATTCCGCGTTCTATCAATGACAATCTTGCTAGAGCGTCATATATCTCGGAGGCGATGTATACAATCCTCCTTTACACATTCGGCTTCCTGTTTTCTCGTAGTCCGATTTTGCTTCATGCTAACACGCGTCATCTTGTTTACTCCTTTAGGGACTTGACATTCATTCTAGTCGCAACCCCAGGTTCCCCTTTAGCTGCCCATGGTCATAAGCTACTAGTTATCGCGCCGATAATAGAAGGCTTACTAGGAGGATGGTCTACGCTACAATCAGCCACCTCGGCTTATGTGTCGGATTGCACTTCTCCAGGTTCTCGTGCGACGATTTTCTCTCGATTCAATGGAGTATTCTTTCTCGGATTCAGCATTGGCCCTGTACTCGGAGGCTGGATCATCAGGAATGGGATCCCCGGTGTTGACCGTATCGGGACCATTAACAAACAGGTGAGTATCAGAGTATACGGTAGTCTCAATCGCTTTCTCATTGCCTTCTGATCGTGTTCTGATCGTTAACTTTACTTCCTTTCTCGTATGTAGGGAAAGAGTGTAACAGAAGTTTTCTGGCTGGCGATCTGCTTTTCGTTTATGAATTTCCTGTTGACGACATTTATGTTCCCGGAGTCGTTGTCAAAGGAGCAGCAGGAAAAAGCAAAGTTGGCTCACGATGGCTTCGATTCGAAGGGAAAGCGATCCCCCGACGATGGTCCGTTGGATCAAAGTTCCCCAGCTGGAGCTGAATCCAACATGGCATCGTCAATGTCCAAGCCTAGCATTTTGGGGCGCGCCTTCAGCCCTTTGGCACTGTTCCTTCCTGTTGTCATCACGGAAGCCACTCATACTGGTATCCGGAAGAGGAAAGATTGGAGTCTAACTCTCCTTGCAGTGGCTATGTTCTTGTATATGCTTTCCACGGTATGAAAAAAATCTGCTCACTGCTTTAGATGAAGAACTAAAAATTATCATGCACAAGGGTGTGTACCAGATCAAGTATCTATATGTCGTTCATACCTATAACTGGGCCGCCGACCAGCTGAGTTACTATATTTCATATCTTGGCGCTCTGCGAGCCCTGGGTTTGCTGTTCTTATTGCCCAGTGAGTCGTTCCTTTGAAGTATTTTCATTTTATCAAATGACTCGTTCCAAGGCATCATCGCAAGTTTCAAGCCAAAACCTCCAACAGGTCAAGGCAAACAATCGAAGCCGACCAAGGGCCGTCTTGCTGGAGAAATCAACTTTGATCTCCTTCTAACTCGATGCTCCCTCTCAATTGATATCCTATCGCAATTTCTCGTTGCTATAATACCGACACCTGAAGTTGTTCATCACATGCGTGAGGTTACTGCCGGTAGTATCAGTAACCCGAATTGGATTCACGACCCAACTTCAAGGAACACTGTGTTGTTTGTGCTCGTCAGTGGTCTAAGTAGCATCGGCTCAGGGTTCATTCCGGCGTGTCAGAGCCTGGCATTGTGCATTGTTCAGGCAAGACAACTACTGGAAGGACAGATAGATACAGATCAGCCAACAGAGGAACAAGAAGAATCCGAGCTTGGAGGAGGATTGAAACCTCAAGCGGATACTGGAATTGGGAAGCTTTTTGGAGCGCTGTCAATGCTGCAGGCTGTGGGTCAAATGATTCTTGGAGTGAGCTGGATTTTCTTTCTCTTGCCCGACAGAAAAGTCGAGCAATTCGATAACGTATTCATGATACTAACGACCAATTCCTATATACAGCCTCTCCTCTTTGGACTGCTTTACGGCAATACTGTGGCTTTCTTCCCGAAAGCTATCTTCGTCTTTGGATGCGCGATATTGACTGCGTCATTAGTTTGTGCTTTCTTGATACGGAGCCCCGTCGAACGAGTGCAGAAGGTACAGGGGAAGAAGAGAAGAGTTGAACATGAGAGGGGTAGGTCGAGGGTAAGCAAAGACTTATTTGGAGGAATGAGCCCGAGTTCAGGTTCAAGCAGTGGATCTGATACTGCTCCGGTTGCGGAATTGTGATGATTTCTTGAGCTCATCGGGTGCTTGGTTATTTAGTTTGTATAGAAGACTACTTAGGGATAAATTGTATTATTTCCGTCCTTTTCTTGTATCGTATTTACTACATCTATACCATAAATTGTATTTTCGTATCATCTAGGAGATTTAGGATATCCAAACCCAGCGTTGATTGTGATCGGAAGTTTCGGGCCGTTTTCGATTCAAACAAGAGCAAAGCCTATTGTGTGGTCGGTTAGTCAATTCTCTTTACCTTGAACGGCGACAACGGCGAGTCACTTCTCATGGACAGCACTGTTACAAACGCTGTCGCTGGACCTTCAAACCCCCGAATCTCTCTCTCTCATCCGCTGACTGCTCACCCATCGAACACGCCACACTCGAATACCACCCAACTTCCACAACTCTTTCTCCCTCCGCCAGGTTCTCTTCTTCATATCCATTTACAACCGTAAACTGACTCAAATCGTGGAAAAAAGGTCCCTCGCAACTACCAGTTTATATCAAAAGCACGCAAGATCTATTGGGCCAATTCCATCTCCACGACGCTTACGACAACTATGTGCGGCCTTTCATCGCCTCGTCCGAGGACTTTGCGATACCAAATGACAAAAATGGCGCCATAGCAGCATCTCCGCCGACCACAGGACAGAATGGGTCGTTTGGGACACTAGACAAGGGGAAAACGAAGGAAGTTGTACTTCCGACGGTAGCCCAAACGCTGGCTGTCGATGGCCAGGATGGTGAAGATGACGACGGGCCAGGCGGTAAAGGAGAAAAGAAGAAAAAGAATAGTTATAAGCATCTCATCAAGGGTGTTCCAGGTGCTCATTGAAATTTCGTCTCGTTCCTTTCAGTCTCTTATCGTGTTTTTCAGGGAAACATTCAATGAAAAAAGACGATTACTTGACGAATTTAATGCTAGCTCCTCCAAAACAGCGCGTCCGAATATCAGAGTTTGATTCTCGGACCCAAAGAGACGCATTCACTGTCAGTCTAGAAGGATTGAAAGGCGTAAGTCTCGTCCTCAGATATGAGTGGCTCCATCTTTTGTTTTTCCCTCTCTCTTCTGCAGTGGAATCCCAGTACATTGGTTCTCGAATCGGCGCAAGCCCGGGAAGATCGAAAGAAACGGGTAGGAGTACATGTTCCTTCTCCAGATCGATAACCGTTAACGGGTTATACAGAAAGAACTCAAACGGCTTGCAAAGGTTCAAATGCAAGCTCAATCTCAAGCTTCAACACAACAACCTTCACCCGCAGTTTCGACTCCAATACAGGCGCCAGTACCTACTTCGGCGACATCGACATCGTTCCCCAATACCACCTCTACAACCCGAACATCTAATTTATCTTCGACCCCAAGACCTACGGGCACCAATACACCTCGTCCTCATCTTACAACTGGTGCTCCTCCGATGGTCAGGCCGGCTAGCGCGAAGCCTGGCTTACAGCCAGTGCAGATACCCGGACCTGGCATCCGAGTAACCACTCCGCTTCGGACGGCAACCCCCACCGGTCCCCATCCACTCAGTGCTCCACCATTAAGTGCAAGTTCTATATCTCCACCAGTATCGTTCGCCGCTCCGCCACCACCTCTGACTGCGTTGAATGTCGCTGCCCCACCTCGAGGAAAGAAGAGGGAAAGGGATGAATCGATGCCTACACCTACTCAGAATGGCACGGCGGTGAACCAGCCCAATCTTAGCAGCAATCCCGCTAATGTTGGGGCAACACCAAATCTAACACCCAAAGCGGTCATCGGTGCGCGCGCGGGTAATCATGGCGTGAGACCTCGACCCATACCTCCTCCGATGAAGAAACAAAGATTGGTATGCCCTATCTGCTCATTTCTTTCGCAGTATGAAAATTGACTTCACTTCTCTCTTCCTCTAATGCCTGGTAGGACTCACAGGGCGTTGGGCGCGATACCGCTCCAGTACAGCAACATACGCCGGTGTGAGATTATCATCCTTGTACCCTCCATCACGACCAGTGAGAACTCTTAGAAACCACCACATACAATAATCAATACGGTGCTAGGAAGCTGTCTTCTGTTGTATCAAGCATAGTGTTAGATGCACTGTACAGCCCGGGAATTTTGCGCTACATGTGTTTTAGGTTCTTGATCGGCTTTCATAGCGAATGCACCTCCATATGGGTACTCTTGATTGCTCATCGACATTCCTCGAGGTCATAACCTTCACCTGTTGCTATCACTCATGTGGTTGCAATTTACCTACCTCAGCAGGTATGTATATCCTGGATACTTAGTATCACGTATACCACCGATATCTTTAGTACTTTAACTTGCAATAGTTATCCATCGTCACCCGAAATTTAAGTCAATTCAAAGAATCCGAATACGTTCAAAATACTAGGTTGGATGTATCCTAGATATTTTACTACGTTGAACTCGGCGTCCTGTAGAGCTCCGGACGGCGGTCGGAGTTTGAATAGATGATGCGGATCAAAGCAGCCGAAAGGAGTCATAATCGATCGATAGTCCTTCAACTTCCAACAACCATTTCATGGCTCAAAAAATACGATCTGCAGACGGCCTCCTGCAAGTTATACCTCCCCCGGGCCACCCTGCCATGTAGTATCCTTTTACGTCTACTGTTATATCTTCTAATAAACCTCAGTCTCCCAAAGAAAGGCGAATCGAACGTTCTCATCACATCTGCTTTACCTTACTGTAACAATGTACCACATCTTGGTAGGCATCCAGTCGATTCGCACTAAAACAACCATGACATTGAGTCTCATGATACTTGACAGGGAATATCATTGGGAGTACTCTGAGTGCAGACGTCTTTAGTCGGTGCGTCCGAAACAAAATTCGATTTCAGTTCAAATGGTGAAATTTTGTAGGTACAATCGTATGTCTCGTTTGGGATATTGGTTTTTTAGAGAATACGGGTCGATAACTCACACAAAAACAACACTTAGGAACCCGCAATCGACCGACGTTGTATATTTGTGGAACTGATGAGTATGGCACCGCGACAGAGACACAGGCGTTGAAGGAAGGAATCACACCTCGCGAGCTTTGTGATAAATACCACGTCCTGCATAAAGAGACTTATGAGTGGTTTGACATTGGGTGCGTGGATAGTATACCCGGCCAGATAGAATTCCAAGTTTGCCAGTCGCGACGTCTACCTAACTAGATGCAATTTCTCTATTAATTCGCAGATTCGATTATTTCGGGAGGACGTCCACCCCTTTGCATACAGAGTGTGTCTTAAACGCTCGTTTGCGTGATATCCGTTTTGTGACGGGTTGCATTCCTCTCCAGAATCTGTCAAGAAATATACCAAAACCTTGGGAAGAATGGTTATTTAGAACCGCAAAGCAAGGATCAGACGTATTGTGAAAACTGTGGAAGGTTAAATACCCACCCCTCAATTGAGATCATAAGCTCACAATCATGCCGATAGGTTTTTAGCAGATCGTTTCGTTGAGGGTATATGTCCTCACTGTGGGTACGAGGTGGGCCAAGCGAAATCATTTCCTTTTGAATCATGCTCATACGAATGCAAGGATGCGCGGGGAGATCAATGTGATTCTTGTAGTCGCACTCTAGATGCTATCGAATTAATAAAACCCCGCTGCCTCGTTAACAAGTCCCACAAAGTCGTAGCCCGAACCTCTACCCATATGTACGTCAAACTCGA
Organism: Lentinula detonsa; assembly: GCA_027921405.1. Taxonomy (NCBI): domain Eukaryota; kingdom Fungi; phylum Basidiomycota; class Agaricomycetes; order Agaricales; family Omphalotaceae; genus Lentinula; species Lentinula detonsa. The sequence continues at coordinate 1,710,212 of JANVFU010000007.1, forward strand.
TACCCTCCAACCTCAAACCGAACAATGGATCAAGAACGCTGCGCGAAGAGGCAAATGGTCACCAAACTCGGTTATAAATCACGATCTAGAGATAATAGATGCTAGGATGAAAGCAGGGCTTGTACCTGCGCCTTTGACCAGGGACTTGGTGTGGGGAGTTCCTGTTCCGCCCCTGGGAAGAGAGGATGATGAGATTATGCAAACTAAAGTTCTTTGTGCGGTATATATTTTATCTGGTGAAGCTCACTCACTGAGCAAAATATTTTCAGATGTCTGGTACGACGCTCCGATCGGGTATCCCAGTATTACAGCAAACTATACTCCAGAGTGGAAGCAATGGTGGTTCAACCCCCAAGATGTCAATTTGTACCAGTTCATGGGCAAAGACAACGTTTATTTCCATACCGTGTATTTCCCTTCTATACAACTGGGGGACAAGAGAGATTGGACAACACTGTTTCATCTTTCTACTACCGGTACGTTCTTCGTGAATTCCTGATATCATACGCTCAATGCATGGCACTTGTAGAATACCTGAACTACGAAGGCGGTAAGTTTTCGAAGAGTCGTAATCGTGGTGTGTTTGGTCCTCAGGCGAGAGAGACTGGTATCCCTTCGTCTGTATGGAGATATTACTTGCTCTCGACAAGACCCGAGTCAGCCGATGCTATGTTTTCGTGGGCAGATTGTGTAAGTTTGCAATTCTTAACACCCTATCTGAAGACTTAGAAATTTCATGTAATAGATTGCTGCGAACAACAATGTTTTGTTGAACAAGTGCGAATTCCTTCTTTCCCAAACATTTTTGGAAACTCACCTTGCTTGAATGGGTAGCTTCGGCAATTTCGTTAACCGGGTGCTCAAATTCGTGTCATCACAATACCAAGGCGTTATTCCCGAAAGTGAAGACTTAGCTGGTCCTCTATCCCCCAATGACTCCGAAGACTCTGTCTTCATCTCCGATGTCAACCGGCTTCTTCACGAGTACATCACCGTCATGGATGCCGTCAAATTACGCCAGGGACTTCAAACAGTCATGGCTATCTCCCAACTCGGAAACGGGTACCTCCAATCTTCCGGCTTGAACAAAGCTCTAATGATTTCGAACCCGAAGCGATGTGCACAGGTCGTATCAAGAGCGATCAACTTGATTTACGTCTTATCTGCTCTGGTGGAACCGTATATGCCAGCTACAGCTAAAGCAATCCTTCCCCAGCTCAACGCTCCTCCACGTGCAGTGCCGGATGTGCTTTCGACGGATATTCTGGCGGGGCATACGATAGGAACGCCGGAGCACTTGTTTAAAAAGATCGAGGAGAGTTTGGCGGATAAGTTTAGGGATCGATTCGGTGGTAACGAAGCGAAAGCTGCCACTACGACGACGACGGAAGCGGCGGCCTCTGCGACTGCCTCAGCGAAACCAAAGGCAAAAGGAAAGAAGGATGTTGCCGCTCCTGTTTTCACAGGAGTGATGACACAGGAGATGATATCGAAGGAGACAGAGATAACGCAGCAAGGGGATAAGATTAGATCGTTGAAGGCCCAGCCTAAATCCCCGGAGACGGATGCGAGAGTCAAAGAGGAAGTAGAGACGCTAAAGAGATTCAAGTCGGAACTGTCGCAACTGCAGTTTCCATAGGTTTACTCAAATATCAGTCTTTGTCCTGGCGAAGACGGTATAAACATTTTTATAAATAAAAGAGCTTCGAATCTTCCTTAGAATTATATCGAGTCCATTGTAAAATCGGTTCTACAATCTAATCTCCAGAAACCTGATTGACGTTGAAATATTGCGAATGAGTTATTTGATTAGTTTGCAGTTGAGAGACGCGAAAACGAGTGAACTAAACAATATCGAAGATACAATTTGAAACCGGGACGACACTTTTACCCTCATCACAAAAGTCGGTTCCTAACTGCGTTTAAGTCACAAACGCACGTTCATGGTCCTCTCCAATACTTTAGTACTCTCACTTTTCTTGTCTAAGGAACTTACCAACAATGGACATCTCGTCTACCCCAATCTCAACTTCTATAAAGTCTCCCCATGTCGTATTGGATTTATGGTACCCGGATGGCAATCTCATACTTGAAAATGAAGACTCCATATTCAAAGTATACAGCGGATTATTAGCTCAGAAGAGCACTGTGTTTCGGGATATGTTCACTTTCCCTCAACCGACTAGTAGTCAGGAGATTCCGACTGTACGATTGTATGATTCGACAGAGGACTTGACCTGGTTTCTGAAAGCTATATTCGATGCAGAGTGCGTGGCAATAATCCCTTTGAATGATATCTTATGTTAACTAGTCTATATGCTTTTTCTACAGGTTCTTCGAGCCTCCTCCATCGACAACCGACCTTAGTATCGTGGGTGGGATCTTGAGATTGAGCAGCAAATATGACGTGCAATTCTTGCGCAAACGTGCCATGCTTCATGTACAAACCACATATCCAAGTACACTGAAAGCATGGAAACGTCGTGATACGCATAGGAGTATTCCTCCTGTTGACAATTCGGTGAGTATACATTAGTTCCGCAAATTTCCTTCACTGACATTGAGGAGCAAAGCCATTTGCCATTCTTCCGCTGGTGCACGAGTTCGAGTTAGACTGGGCTCTTCCCGCCGTGCTATACTGCCTCTGCTCCTACAATGTTGATCAAATCATCGACGGAGTTACTTTTAGAACACAACATTTCACTCTCGGTGAAGAAGACAAAAGGAAAGTCCTCATCGGTAGGGCAGAGCTTGTACATTTGCAAAACAAATTGTCATTCAGATGTCTTCGTTCGCCTCCTCATCGTGATTGTCCCTCACGGACGGAATGTGCAGAACAATTCAGGAAGTGGCTCGACCATGTATCGTCGTGGAATATGGCGGATCCATTGGATTATTTGGATGAGAATTGGGAGTCATTAGAGGAAGATCTGTGTCTGTCGTGCATTGCGCAGTCGAAAAACGATACCCAAGTAACTCAGCACGAAATTTGGGAGAAGTTGCCTCAGATTTTCAAATTACAGTCATGGACGGAGTTGAAAGTATTAGAGGATAAGGCAATGGATGGAAAGTGACAAACAACCTACGATTCAATTTTGGCATTATGTTCGGAGCAATTTTTGTATAGGGACCTACCCTTAGACTGTACTTTAGATTTAGCCACTAAACAAAAACAAAAAAAACAGAAAACATTGGAAACACTTCACATAAAGCGCCGGCATCGGATGAATGACGAAATGGGTTGGTCCTCTTCTTTCGATTACTAAGTAGAGAAAGTGCGTGCGGTCTACGAGCGTTCTCGTTACTATCATGTTCTTAGACCTTGGGCGTTGGATACAGTAAGCACCGTTGTCATTTTCTTCTCCTCTCTCTCACCATTAACAAACAAGCACTCGCTAGAAAACACAAGCGCAGATGGTTCCCCTCATATCAAAATTCAGCTTTGATTGAGTTCTCATTTACAGCTATAGTCATTGGTTTACTCATTGGATGTCTTCTGTGCTTTACCAATCTCTATTTTGGTCTCCAAACCGGGTTCATTAGCATGTAATGCTAAACTTCAATTCCCTTGAACGACGCTTGACTGGTCTATGTGATAGGATGTCCCTTCAGTCTGCTTTGATTGGATTTCTTGTCAGCAGGATGCTTCCCACTCCATTGACCCCTCAAGAAATTATATTGGTCCAGACCACTGCAACAGCTACAGGAACCATGCCTTTAGCAGCAGGATTCGTTGGAATTATTCCGGCCCTTGGTTTGATTGACCCTGAACGAGATGGCTCACCTCCGATTCATTTGACGTGGGTGGCGGGAATTGGGTGGTCATGCGCAGTTGCATTCTTCGGGTGCGTGCATCGAGTATGTGTGTGTTGGCATATATCCTTCTGAACTTCCACCGCAGCGTCTTTCTGTCTCCTCCCATTCGCAAGCAAGTGGTACGTGCTATTTGTTTGAAGAAATAATCTCCCACCTTCATGACACTACTCTGCGTATAGATTATTGAAGAAGAGCTTGCCTTTCCTTCAGGAACGGCTACAGCACAGCTAATCTCTGTTCTTCACAAACTCCCACCCCCAGACACAAGTTTACGGCGACGAAATGGGTATGAGGCAGTTGCGGATGAAGAAAATACAGAGACCCGTCCTGCTCGAGAAACGACCCCACTCACGGAGCTAGAAGCTCCCTCCACTGCTGGTTGGCATGAGCTCTCATGGAGCTTTGTCGCCTCTGGGACATTAACGGTATGTATATGACGATCTTGTGATCAATCTAGTCTCATTATCCACAGCTAGCAGCCTACTTTCTTCCCGTCATCTTTGCTATACCCATCTTCGGAAATTATCTCGCTCGAGAATGGGCATGGTTCTTCACTCCTAGTCTATCGTATGTAGGTCAAGGTACAGTGTCCATACTTAGCTCATCGATATGTATCAATGCTGATTTTCCAGGTATTATCATGGGATTTCCAACTACACTTAGTATGAATATGGTCAGTAAATTCTTGAATTTCTATCCTGTTTCTTAGATGGCGCGCAGGGAATGCTTGTCGGATGGGGAATACTTTCTCCGATAGCCAAATCTTCCGGGTGGGCTCCTGGTCCGGTTGGTGATATGACTTCAGGGTCAAGAGGGTGGATTCTTTGGCTTTCGTTGGCCATCATGTGCGCTGACAGTCTCATTTCTTTGCTCCCTGTTGCATGGGAATTTGTTGTGGACGCCGCCCACAGAATGAGGCATGGCTCACTATCACAATTAGAGGGAAAGGATGATGGCGAAATAGAGAGCGCGGATCGTCTTGTACCTGGCCGATGGGTAATCGTAGGATGGTCTGTCAGTGTGCTGGTTGGCATGATCCTAGTATGGATTGTCTTCGGGCATGAAGGAATGAAACCGGCTGCAACATTTGCAGGGTATGTGATAGGAGGTCTTCTGAGTGTGCTCGCGTGAGTTATATTCCTCGGACTTTTGTTGCTGTCCTCATCCCTCACCTAGTGTTCGCGCGCTGGGAGAAACGGATATCAACCCTGTGTCAGGATTAGGGAAAATTTCACAGTTGTTCTTCGCTTGGATCCAGCCTGGTAATATCGTAGCAAATATCATCGCTGGAGGTGTGGCGGAAGCTGGAGCGCAACAGTAAGATACCATTTGATGATGAAATGCACTGTAACATGCTATAACATAACAATGCTCTTAGGGCCGGAGACCTCATGCAAGACCTGAAGACTGGTCATTTATGCGGCGCATCCCCTCGGGCTCAATTTTACGGACAACTGATTGGGTCCGTTGTATCAATATTTGTCACGACCACTGCTTATTCCCTCTATACCCGAGTATACCCCATCCCCGGACCATCTTTCCCTGCTCCTACGGCGTATGTATGGTTAAGTTTTGCGAGGCTCTTGCGTGAGTAATATTCATCACGGACCTCATTCTTCTTAAACTCACGCGATTTAACAAGGTGATGGTCAATTGCCAGAAAACAGCTACATATTCATGGTTGTCTTTGCGATTGTTTTTGCCCTCATTGCCGCAGTGAAGTTCCACGCAGCTAAGAAGCAAGTATGGTGGGCAAAATGGATTCCTTCAGGTGTCGCGTTTGCCATTGGTTTTTTGAACACACCTTCGTTCTCCATTGCTCGTCTGATTGGAGGGGTCCTTGAACATATCTTCCGTGCAAGATATGCCAAGAATGGAGGGGACATCCGCCTTATAGTAGTTGCCAGCGGATTTGTCCTCGGTGAAGGAGTAACGAGTGTTGTTTCACTGATACTGAAGGCGCTTGGTGTCGGTGTCGCTAGTTGTTGGGGATGCGGAGAAACTGGAATCTGTGGAGGTTGTTCAACGTAGACCATTTTCTACTTGATATTTCTAGAGCAACGGATGGAAAAAATTGTACTGTACATCGTAATGATCATATCTTGACTAATTGTTCTCGGTGCTGCGGCGACGTGTCCAGCAACGTGTCTGTGTTTTGTGCGCGCTTATTTCGCTGAACAACGCGTTCTACTACTGGTATATGATTGATCTTGGTTTTTTACCATCGGTATCCATCCGACCGACATGTCTCGTGTCAAATTAGCTAGCATCAAAGCCCTAACATTTTACAAAGACGAACTCACAGAATCTCGACGAACTAGTCCTATTCCACAGCTTGCGTGTGCCGGGAAGCCTTGCAAGACCTATCAACCAGAGGTCGTGCATTGCAAGAACATTGGCGGAATAGGTCTGGATGTTGACTGGAAGGTACGTATCATCTGTCGGATAAGAAATTGACTCAATATACTATTCAGTGTGAAGCAGATTTACCGGAGGCGTTGCGGTTCGGGAAAGTTATGGTGAAGCTTGCGAGATCTGCAAGGTCTCTGAACTTGACCTGATCACTTATTTAGGTCTCTTGCGAAGGCTGGTCAGGACCTGGAGACCCATATGTTCTCAAAGGTGATATTTATGAATTCCTCTACCTTACAGTTCTCATATTATGTTCTACAGACTCTTGTTCAGTTGAATACAGACTTGTTGAGATCCCGAAGGACTTGAGGGGTCATTCAGAGTCGTATCCTACTTCAGGAACGAAGCGTAAGCCCTCCACGATCCATGAGAATGATTTGAAGCTGAAGAAACACTCAGCAATGGACATTGTATCCGTCGTTTTCACCGTTGCTTGGGTTGCCGTTTTGTTGTTCATCTTTTATAGTTTTCTCAAATCTTGCCTTCAAACGCGCGAAACTTCCTCTACCGGTTCCTCACGTGGGAATCGACCTGAAGGAGCACCCAGGCCAGGCGGCGGCGATGGTAGATTTCCAGGCTATTACGACAACAATACAGGAAGAGATCCTCCACCTCCCTATTCTAAAACCCAAAATACTGAGCCATGGCGGCCAGGCTTCTGGACAGGAGCTCTAGCTGGAGGTCTAGCTGATCGATATCTCTTCCGTAACAATGAGACTGGTGATAGGCAGCGAAGGCAATGGGATTGGGAGCAGAGTAGAAGGCCGACGACATTCTTCGGTGGTGGGCCTGGGCGTACTGGGTCTACTTCAAATTCTGCGGATCGGGCTGAAGGTCCTTCTAACTTGGGCAGTGTGAGACGAAGTACGGGGTTCGGGGGCTCCAGTGTTCGGTGAAACAGTATATGTAGCAGTACAGGTATGTATGCTTATACTTCTTCCATTGTATACCATCTTATTTGCTCATACGAGTGGATCTCATGCCATGTATTCTGATCCTCGCTATGTTGTGTATTCGTATCTTGCATTTCACACTTCTTGCTGACCGGTGAGACTGCTCATTCGACGGTCAAAGCGTTGGTTATTATATCAACAAACTCATCATCGCAAACTTTATCCACTTCTGAACCTGGAGTTAGGAAAAATCTCGGATGGAAATGGAGGAATGAACAGGTTCGTTTATCGGCTTCAAGATCAAATGACAAACTCCAGGTTTCTTCCTGCATGATCAACGGTTGGAAGTTGCTCTGATATTACAAGAAATATTACAAGAAATTTATAGCCGCCGATACATCTCCGCACCGCGAAGACATCCCGAAACCAAGTACTTCGCTCTCGATGGCATATGTCAACTTTTAGCATTTCCCCGAAAAGACTGTTTGACCCCATATTCTCTATCATTTCACCCTGTTCAACACATTCTTGCTCAGAGACAGCCGAGGGCTCGTTTTCGGATATACTTCGACCTTTCCGCTATGATCCATACGATGGACACCGCATGTGACTATGTCGGTATGGATTTCTTTTCGGTAAAACAACGGATAGCATATTGTTGTTAAGCCTAGGTTTATAAAGATCTATGTGGCTCGCGTCCCAAACTCCACCACTCGCTAACCATGAAATTCTTGTCTGCGAAGTTCGCGTCTTTAGCTGTCTCAATCGTGCTCTCAACCTCTGTTCGAAGCCAGTCGCCCATCTGGGGACAGTGTGGGGTATGATGTTTTCTTATTCGATCTCCGCGAGTTAAATTCAAATTTTGATGTTCAAGGGCATTGGCTGGACTGGGTCAACAACTTGCGCTTCTGGCTCTTCTTGTGTAGTATCGAATGCATGTAAGTTGGTTTACACTCTCCTAGAAGTATTATTCCGGTGCCCATTAGTTTCAAGACTATTCACAGTGCCTCCCCGGAGCTGTCACCACCACAGCACCCGCCTCCTCAACCACCGGAAGCACAACACCTACATCTACGTCCTCAGGATCTGCCCCCTCCTCTGCAGCTGGAACCTGCTCCGGGCCCACGACAAAATTCACATATTTCGGTGTGAACGAATCTGGCGCGGAATTCGGAAACACAGTTATTCCAGGTGTTCTTGGTACTGATTACACTTGGCCAGCGCCTAGGTGAATTTACTTGGGAACTTGAGTAATCACATTGCTCACGATTACAACGATTGATAGTTCTATCGATGTAATTTCATCTTTTGATGAGCTTCTTGCAATGCTCGCTGACAGAAACAACCCGTACAGTACTTCGTCGGACAAGGCTTCAACTTTTTCCGTCTTCCTTTCTTACTAGAAAGACTGACCCCTCCTGCTACGGGTATCACGGGCCCTTTCGATCCCGATTACTTTGGAAACCTGTCGGCTGTGAGCTTTTGTTGATATCTTCACTTTCAACTCCTTGATTAATCATACCTCAGACCGTTACCGAGATAACAAGTCAAGGAGCTTTTGTTGCCATTGAGCGTGAGTCGCTTGCCTAGCCCTATTCCAAATATTTATATTCTTTTGTAGCCCACAACTACTTGATATACAACGGAGCCACTCTCAGCAGCACATCTGAGTAAGTCCATTGTTGCATGACTATTTTTACATTGTACTAACCATTACGTACAAATAAGCTTTCAGACATGTAAGATCTGTAGTTTCGAGGCCATGCAGCAGTTAAACTGACTTCTCGATGTCGACAGTCTGGACAAATCTCGCTGGAAAATTCGTAAGTCTTGATGACCGTGCTTTGAAAGAGAGATCTCAAATTTTGACCAACAGAAAGACAATGACCATGTCATTTTCGGTTCGTTACCACAACAATTCAAGTCAATCAAATATTATAGCTGAGATCTCCGTAAGACCTTATGAACGAACCCTACCAGCCTACGGCACAAGTGGTCTTCGAAATGGTGATTTATCACTACTGCTTTATTCGATGTACGTTGCCCATTTACTCATTCGGTCTAGATGCAAGCTGGTGTCAACGGAGTAAGGGCAAGCGGTGCCACTTCACAGCTGATCTTGGTTGAAGGCACTTGTAAGTTGCAGTGTGAATCTTTATTCGAGAGGGACGGAAAATAACAATCTTCCTATTAGCATGGACAGGAGCTTGGAGTAAGTTTCGGTACAACCCATTACATTTAGAAATGCTGACAATGAAAATTCTTCAGCTTGGATCACCAGTGGTAATGCTGCTGCGTTCGAGGCGCTTAAAGACCCCAACGACAACGTAGCCATTGGTCCGTGAATCTTTCGTTCTTTGAAACAAGACTGACTATATCCTCATGATAATTAGAGATGCACCAATACCTTGATTCTGACGGTTCCGGGACGAGCGGTACCTGTGTATCCAACTCAATTGGTGCATCCCGTTTGGCTGATGCCACTTCGTGGTTGCAATCTACTGGCATCAAAGGCTTCTTAGGCGAAATTGGGGCTGGGTCCAATACTGACTGCATCCAGGCTGTATTTGGTGCGCTCTGTTCTATGCAGGAAGCAGGTGGTGTTTGGATCGGACTTTCCTGGTGGGCAGCTGGGCCCTGGTGGGCAGACTACTTCACATCCATTGAGCCTCCTAGCGGTGCTGCTGTACCAAGCATCCTTCCTCAAGCATTGCTACCTTTCCTGTAAATCTATTGCTTTTCTTGGGTCATAATGTACTTTCTTTGTTACTTCCGAGTGCTCTCAGATTCAGCGGTCATACATGCATTTTCTGTTCCACAAGATAAATAATACAGGAGGTCGAGCATTTCTAGTAAAGCACGATGAGATATCAGGACGCCAAGTTCAGCTATTCGCTGCTCATTTATAGACGGGTAGCTAGCATGACACGATTCCTGATCCGTACGAATCCTAACAAAAGAACTGCAGTACCAAGGAGAGACGCAGCCAGAACAAAGATCGCCTTGGGAAACGTAGCCACAGTCGTTCCATAGGTAACGGCATATAAAGTAGGCTATGACAAGAAAGATTTGGTTAACATCTCGTTTCACCAACCACTACTGAGAACCACTCACAGAGATGACGTGGGCCACAGCAGAAAGCACCGCTAACGCTCCAAACAAGGATCCCACTTCAGCACTACGCCCGCTAGCATGCAAGCACACAGCACCAAGTGAGTGTAAAGTTGGATTTCCGCCAGAAGTGAAGGATGATAGACAAGAGAAGGCAACGAAGGCAGGTTGTGAAGATGACGGTACGATCGCGACAAGGGCGTCCGCAGATGCATCAACGAAAAGAGAAGCTTGAGCTAAAAGTTTATCGAAGCGTAATTCGGACCAGATGGAGAGCGGATCACTTGGTTGGTGTTTAGGTTTGAGATAGTTCACGACGACTATGTTGTCAATCGTTGAGAGCCAGGCGAATGAAGAGATGGGAGATGAGCTTACGGGGAAGGACTACCAGGAGGTTGATCGCCCGGGTAATCCACAACAACGACATGTAATAGCCCAACTGTAGACGGTTTGTTAGAGAGTCATTGTAAAGCATATATGAGTAAGGTCCGTGCCTCATTGGAACTCCATGAATAGATATGCTTTGCATACAAGTACTTGATTGAGAATACTCCCTATGAACAGCATCTTCTGAGCGAAACATAGAGCACAAGTTGTAAACCAATAACTCACTATAGAGATCAGATACAAGAACAGTGCACCTCCGGCAAATGTCAAGTTCCAGTCTCTCTTCCTGGAGCCCTCGAAATTGGTTATGATCCGAGGAATGAAGATAGAGATAGGAGAAAGAAATCCAGCGAGAAGCTCGGCAAAACCAGACTTTATTGAAGCTTTGAGAGGTTTCCTTCTCCGACTAACATCGGTTTCCGAGTGTTGGTACTTTTTCTCAATTGATTCGGGCAGCGCCAGAGCAACGAAGCAAAGTAAGAGCGCAAGCATTACAGAGCTAACGAAAAAGAGCGTGTACGGATTTGAAGATTCGGTTCCAATGGACGAAGTTATCAAGCCACCAAGCTGTCGCCTCCATTAGTAATGTAGTGGCTAGGTAGAACCACAAGATACACACCCAAGGCCCGATGGCAAGTCCTATGAAGACCATTCCTTGTAGGGTAGAAAAAATCTTTGCTCGAGAGCCAGGCGCTGTACAATCCGACGTATACCTTGACAACACACTCATCGATCGACTTTCAGAGATCGACGATCAAGAATCTAGTACTCACGCGTGGACAACACCATTGAACGCTGAAAGACCGCCGACCAATCCATCTAACACAGGACCGACCATAATGAAATGTTCAGCGTAGTCGTAAAAAGGTGTGTTCTCGCGAGTTACCAACAGGTATACTAGCTCCCTGTCAACATGTTGATTAACGTGATGAGGGTGATGCGAATAAGACGACAATGACGGCTGACATAGACAAGGCCCCAGAGAGCGTGAAGAATAGAAGAGGCTTGCGACCATGAAAATCTCCCCAGTGACTCCATGGCCCTGTTGCTAGCGCACTCAATACACTCATGACTGTTGTGATGGCTTGAAACAGGAAAAATCTATGAATTATCCTAGCATAGGAGTCAAGGAGCAGTCATACAGGCCTGGATCCTTGCAGCTCTTCCTTGAACGTCCGAAGACAATTTGCAGTCATCCAGTGCGATATCTAACGCCCTGCATGCTATATCGTTGTATACTTGGACTCGTGGAGCCATAGAGACCCCCCGCTGGAAATAGACGAGGTCAGAAAGTGAGCATCATAGTCAGAGAGTGCTTACGGCCATTGATGCGAATATTACGACTGGGACTAGCCTAGGTGAGGATATTCAGAGCATATCCTCGCACGAACAATGAGCGTACCAGTAGGGACTAGGTCTGGAGCTAGCACGTTCAAGGCGCTGGGCACTTCCTGCGAGTAAAGGCTCCCCCTCTGACTGACTATCAGATAGAGACATGAGGGAATAGCAGAAAATGTGGGAGTAGTTGGTGGTGCAGATAAAAGAGGGCCCGGCCAGTCAGGTTGTCGCTTCTTAACGAAACCATACCCAGATAAGTCACCTCGGCAGCGCTCGGATTGGTCATTGATTATGATTTCTCATGTTATTTTTATGGCGCAGTACTTCATCTGAGCATATATAGACAGTGGCGGAGAGAACTAACATATCAAGATCGCAAGATCGTCACAACAATTTTGGCCGCTTAGACTTATCAGATAGCAAAGGATCCTTCAACATTATCAGATAGCAGAGGACATCTTGCATTCTCACGATTTCCAAACTTTTCCGAGCCTTCGCCGAGGCTCCTCACGTACATAGTATTCTTCTGGCTGCGTGGAGAGCTCACAGATTGAATTTGACCTGAGGCCAAGGGCCGCTGTTTGCCCTTCAAGTGGAATTAACCGCCTGTCACCTAATCTGCTTTTGTACCGTCATCTTCATCATCCGTCTCGGTACCACTGATGCCCTGGGGCCCAATGGATTGCAATAGAGCCGCTGAAAGCACAGTTGCGGTGAGCATATCCCTGTAGCAATCTGCTTCATTGAACAACTTTGCGTCTAGTTTAACCGAAAACGAAAGCGTCACGATGCAATAGATCCATGCTTGGGATTCTATCCCTCTAGTTTAACACAAGTTGCTCAAGCTGAAACTATTTTCCAACCCCTTCTGGATCCTCAAGCGCCCTCTATTCCTGATTTATATACAGTACTGATCCAAAAACGAATAACTGAAGTCCCAGAACTGCCACGGATCGAAGCTTATGTCGCAAGTCCTGAACCACTGGATGCAATGCTTTCAAAACCGGAATCTGCAGCGACGCCAACTGGCAAGAAACTTCGAACATATGCAAGACAACGGCGAAAACGAATTTCGGACGATAATCGCGATACTAGCTCTGAGCAAGAAACCTCACTGTCACCATCTCTGATCAAAAGGAGGAAGAAGACCAACGTGCTACGTATCCACTCACCTGCAGAAAAGTCCGATATCCCTCCTCGCATCAACGGAAGACGAAGACGGCCACTCGCAGATCGTCTCCTCCAAGCCGCCGTCTTGTCCAGCGTGGATCCAGCCAATAGCCTTATCGAACCTAATACAAATGTGCCTGCCCCAACTCGAAAACCTCTTCAGTTTGGAATACCCGATTTCCTTCGCAACACTCCTGAATCTAGACTAAGGCGTCGCACATTGTGGAATTTCGTCGATCCTCGTCGGTCGACCTATATTCGTACCGCTTCGTTCAACTCCTCGAGAGAGAAGCAGACATCAAGAGCAAACTCCACATTCAGGCCGCTTACCGAATGGTCCACTAGTACTCTGTCGCGTCCCATGAAGAAGAAAGGCGAAGCTGGATCTCTCAAGAAATCTTCCTCTAATGGCAAACGCAGCACAGATACGCAATACGGGTCACGACGTCCGCTGGTGCTCGTTCCCATCGAGAAATCAAAGTGGCTTCAAGCAAGTCCTCGTCGTAACTCCAGGTCAGTACCCTGCCTGCTTGTATCTTCTCCACGGAGTCAACATGTTTTATCCTTGACAGGCAAACTTCACAGTTCAACACAGATGTGGAAAACGTTAATCTCAAGGCCCCGCGTCCGCTGATTTTGGTTAATGGTTTGACCAAGAACACGCCGATCACTGACTCCCCTATCCCTTCCACGAATCGATTCTTCCCAACATCGCTCTTGTCCCAACCTTCCACTCCTTGCATTGACTTAGCTGGCGAAGTGAGTAATGGTGATCGTGGCTCCGTGTCGGATCCCACGCCCGTTTCTAGCTATGCTGCTAACCCTCCTCTCGTATCTGCTGCTGAACTCGTATCGTCTTCGCCAAAGCTGGCCAAATCGCTGCCGCCAAATCCACAGGATTATACCGTTCTGGCTCCATGTTCCACTCCTTCCGCCTCTACATCTGAATCTCCTCGTATCATAACTACGCTAGAGATTGCCCAGCATCCCCATATGTCTTCCAGTCCAGTTCGGCCCACGAGGTCTACTGATGTTCCCCCTGTCAACAGCCAAATTTTAAAGGGCTCTGCTACGTCTCTATCTTATTCTGATATTACTACTAGTACCGCTTCATCATCAAAAAAGCACGCCAAACCACTGTCATCTTTCTTTGATGAATTCCTTGAGACCATTCGTGCAGCCACTTTGGCAAGCGATATTGAAAAAACCAACGACGCCACATCAAAGGGACGACGACGAAGACTCGTCAATTCTCGAATAGCGGAACGAGCAGTGAATCCCACTGGTGCAACACAATCTGACGGCTTTTCTGGTAAACGTGATCATGGCGACATATTCGACGGATGGTCTTCTCGTGGCGTCTCAAAGGCTGAGTATGAAGGAAAACAGGACGAGAAGAACGCCCACATGTCAAGCCCAGCTTTTTCAGCGGAATCGCGGTCTCGACACCAAATTATGCCCTCGCCGCTTAGCCCAAGACCTCCGACAACGCAACCAAAATCTATACGGACAAGCATGGCTGTTTTACGCGCATTTTATAAGTGATGTGGTGGTTGAATTCTAGCTTCTCTTTATGTGTCTAAAAGCTGGTATATAATACTCCAATAATGTTTCGTTATACTTTGAGCATGCTCGAAAGCCTTCCACTTTGGTATGCAGCCTGCGTAGAGTCGTTGCCTACAGACATAGGTAAGTATCATATAACTGAACATGATCAATGGCAGTCAACGGACCTCCGATGTGCCGAGAATCTATGCAACTCGAATCAAAAGAACGTTCAGCCGATGCAGATTCAGAGCCACTTACTGATGAAAACATTAGGTACTGTGTTCTGTCCTGTTTTCTGTGCTAGATACGATTGAATCGCTGATCCGTCTTCTAAGAGGTCCAGTCTGATCATATTTGAGCTCGAGCCGAGTGTTTGATATATGCGAACTGACACGTACTCGAGCACTTTGACTGATACTTTCGGAAACTTGTCAGAGAACAATGACTTTGTCGCGGAGCAAAAAGGACAGGTGGTTTTGGAAAAGATAGTGACCGAGTTTTCCGAAATCGCAGACTGGAAAGTGATTAGCAGTGGATAAGTTGCTCAAGTTTTAGGAAGACGCACTTCCACGAGCTTCAAAGTTGAAGGTTGAGTCGCAGATGTCTTGAACAGACGATATGCAGGAGTCAATATACGAGAGAACATAAGTACAGTTAGTCAGAAGTATGTGAATTAGGCGCGCAAGAAGTGTCAGAGATCACGAGACGACCATGTCATCTGGCATCAGCAATTTGAGTCCCTATCCTTCTTCCATTGCACGATGTCTATGAAAGCTTATCTAGCAGAAAAGTACATGTCTGGGCCAAAAGCAGATGCTATCCTTGCTCGAGATCCCTTCAAGAAAAAGAAGAAAAGAAAAGCAAAGGACGAAGGACATACAGGACAAAAAGCTCTGATCAAGGATGATGATGCAGGCTGGGAGAACGAGCAGAATGTTGAAGACGATGATATAGCTGAGGCTATAATAGAGAAGGACAGAGGATTTAAGAAGAGGAAGACAGCCGCATCTGAAGAGGGTTCTTCAGGTTGGACAACTGTTCGGCCTGCTCCTGATGAAGAGCTTCCAGCACCGGATGAGCAGCCAATGCTCATTGTCGAAGAGGAAGAAGAAAAGCCTTTTGTTGGTGGACTACTAAAAGGGCAAATGAAGAAACCAGACTCAAAGAAGCCTTCCGAACCCGTGGAAACGGCGGAGGAGATAGCACAGATGCAGGAAACCGTGTACCGTGATGCTACTGGGCGGAAGATTGACACGAAAGCTGCGCGAGCGGAAGCAGCTAGGAAGAAGCGTGAACGGGAGGAGAAGGAGGCGCAGAAGATGGAATGGGGCAAAGGACTGGTGCAACGAGAAAAGAAGGAGAAGATGAAGGCCGAGTTGGAGAAACTGAAGAGTCGACCGTTTGCACGCGGTGCTGATGATCAAGAACTCAATGAAGAGCAAAGATCTAAAGACTTATGGAATGACCCAGCCGCGGCGTTCTTGACTGTAGGTCCCCATCTCGTCACTGACTGCGCAGTGACTGAAATCAAATTTTGCAGAAAAAGAAATCGAAAGGTCCTAGGAAACCTGAATACAACGGACCTCCACCGCCTCCAAATAGGTTCGGGATCAAGCCAGGGTATAGATGGGATGGCGTTGGTGAGTTGCAAAAACTTCGAAGAAACTTTATGCAACCTATGCTAACATGTGGTCTCAGATCGAGGAAATGGCTTTGAGAAGAAGTTATTCCAAACTCAGAACGCAAGTAAACGCACACAACTTGAGAGTTATCAATGGGGCACAGAAGACATGTAGATTAGGATTCGGAGATTGTACAAATACGATTTGTGAGAGATTCTGTCAATTTGTGTATCATTGAATACGAATCTTATGCAAAATTTCATCAGCCATAATGCATCATTGCTCGCTGAAAGCAATATATCATGGTTTACTCTTTCTCTCTCTTCTAGCTAGAGATCGTCTGGAGCCGTATTTGCCACCGAATGGTGAGCTCTATTTCATTCTCGTCTCCCCATACCCACGAAAAGTTTCCACTGATTTTGTGCCCCTAGTCATCCTATCTGTAATCAAACCACCACTCGAGCGAGTTCGGATTCATCCAGTCTAGTTGCCCGGTAAGGACAGTCTGTGGAAAGAGTTTTTGGATACAGTCACGTTGTGTATCCGGTTCCCTTCCTCTAAAGTACATGCTGACATCTATGCCGGCCCCGTGATGGACGATAAACTCGTGTAGTGCTGGATCCGCGTTCGATGCGTGCACAAGGCTGCCACTGTAAGTCATTGCGGGCATCTCTTTATTATTCAGTATGGGATCCGAATGGTCTTCAAAGTTGATATGCATGTGAACCAGAGGTGGAGTGGAGGCGGCTGAGGCACCATGACTTTCGGGTATGTTCCAGCTCAGGAATCGATGCAGGATACGATCTCCCCGTACATAAAGTTGCAGATGCGAGAGGTTTGGCAAAGAGTTGGTGTTCAATCGCAAAACTGATGAAAAGATGGTGTCAAATAGAATCATACAATATTCAGATCAGGGACAAACCTGGTTTATGTGTATCGAAGCTAATTGCTAGATGAGTAACCTGCCAACCGAGGGTTCGAAAACGTTCATCATCTAGGGCTCTAAGAAGGCTGCTAGCGGGCATAGCCAGGCAACGGAGGCTCCTCAAATCCAAGCACGGAGAACGCAAGACAACTTTCATTAGATCTATCAAACAATCCTTTGTCGAACTTTCCGTGATGCAAAATCGATCTAGTTGCACTGGGGAAACACCTTTTTCAAGAAAACGGTCGTTCCAGTGACCCAATATTTCCTCCACAAGTGAAGATGGAAGCGAATTTGGAAACCATCGAAGCTTCGACAAGCAGAGGGTTTTCAGATGTGGAGCATTGACAGCGACAGAAGAGAGAATGTCCTCTTTTATGCGGAATCTCCAGCGTCCTTCGATGACCAGATGTCGCAGACATTCAATCTGTTGTAACATCTTCTCGAGCGCTGTGATACCACCCCAATTGTCAGCGTCCCAACATATATGAAGGAACTGAAGCTGTTTAAATGGAAAAGATATGAGGTCCATCGAGTACGTCGGAATCAAGGCGTTCGATATCGGAATGCAAGGAGGTTTGGAAGAATGTAGAATAGATCTAAATCGATTCTGGGACTGGTAGGATAGTTTAAGCCCTCGTACATAAGAAAGAATACACGGCGCAATGAAAGTGAAGGATTGTTGATATTCACAAAAGAAAGGACTTGAGTATCCCATATTATAGATGTGAGGACGAACCAGGAGGGTTCGAAACAAGTGCAATCGACAGCGATGTAGCCACGCTTTGCAAACTTGACTGCAGTTTTTCAGCGCTAGAAAGGAGTAAGCCAGCTCGTCGATAACAAGCTCGTGAAGTTCGATCGGCAGTATTATGGGCATGGGATGCTCCAAGATATTTGGATCGAGGGACCCTTATAACGTAGGACAAATGATGACTACCGGCATCAACATGAACTGATCAGCTATTCGCTACTTCCACTGTAAGAGAGGCGATGGATGCTCAGTGATACTATGCGGAACTGACCCACCGTGATATCATGTAGCCGATTTATTCCTGTACAGCAATAAGTTGTACATAGCCATCTGAGGATGGTCTGAGGGTGATCTGAGGTTGCATCAATCATTCAGATTTTGTTCCGTTCAGACTCCAGTGCGTAAAGTAACAGTCTTTTCATCACATATCTTCCAGTGATAAATGATCCAAGTACGTACGGATCTTGTCAAAAGCTCGCTACTTATCCTGGTCCATTTCCGATCGGTACCAGAAGTTATCTTCTGAGCGCTTTGCAAGTTCGTTCTCCACTAGTCATAGCTTCATTGTACGCCATCGCACATGTGTTCCAGCAATCGTATGGCTAGCTATGTTAGCTAAGTATGTTGAAATTTGTGATGCCTATTCCGAGTGCGCCCGGCGACGAACGTGTACCAAAAAGATGGCCGAAAAGGACATTAGGGCGTCTCGACCAAAACGGAGGGTCGATATAACACTGCCGAGCCCCTGCTGATGTCTGTGGTAATAACGCTATTGTCTGCAGGTCTCGGTTTATTAATTTGTATCTGGTTGTGGAGCTGAAATGAATGGGAGCCCCAGTCCAGAAGCTCTGAGAGAGGTTACCTGAATATCTCATCATGATTGATCAAGGGGTGGTATTGGTGTTACCTGCCTACTTCCGAACCAAGTTTGACATGTTTCTTAGAAGTTCGATAGTCAAGCCTCTGGATAGGACTATTGAAATAGGTACCTTCAAAGTCTGTTCAATCATCTTCAGGAATCAGAACGATGAAGAGTCGTACTTAGTGGGATCTGAACATCTTTGAACTTTGGTGATGTCTGGATATGCGTGAGTAACAGGAAAGTACGAAAAGAGGAATGTCCTTTTTTTTCTTTCGTTGTTCCAAGATTTAACCAAAACCCATGAGTATCGCTCCTCCCGGGTTTGGATTTTGTGAGACCGAGAGATAAGTTGTAACTGCTTGCCGCTCTAGTTTACATTTGACAAATAGCTTATTGGTTTCAGATGCCGGGGATCATAGAAACACAATGTCGATAAGGTACAACCAACCAGCTATGCCCAAGATCAAGTAAGTGACTGTTAGCCGCCAGCGTTACAAAGCTTAGATCGACAAAAACAATGCAGTACTGCCTAGAGCGTGTGCCGCTACCGTCTACCTTCTTGCTTGTCCAACAAGTCCTTGGCCTCGTTTATTTTACTTGCGAGGTATGGGGATCCTCCTCTGTCTGGATGATTGGCCAGCATGATTTGCCGGTGTGCATCCTTCAATTTAGTGCGTAATTGGGGTCCTTCCCTGGAAGCATGTATGCAACAGTTAACCAGACGACAATGGTAGACGAAGTTGAGCTTCACTTGAGTCCAAGGATTGCAATAGCTTCCTTCCGGTCCATCTTTGCTCTAAATCCTCCTTGTGCCCATTTCTCCCCAGCAACTTGTCCTGCCCGTTTAACAAAGTGTCTGCCAGCTAGAGCTGCTGCTGCAATTCCAGCTCCGACGAGAAAAGTTGAAGCCATTGACTGAATATTAGAAAGCCAGGCGAAAGAGGTTGAAAGACAGAGAAAAGTCAAATTCCGACAGCCGACTCTCGGCTTTCGTTTCCGTTTCCGCTCCGGTTGAGCAGAACGTCGATCCTTTATCTTCATCCACCATGACGGAAAACTGGCATTCAGTGTGAGAGCTTTGACTATGTTCCAGTCAATCATCAATCCTTATTCAACGTTACCGGATGATACTGAACAGAACCTTGAACATACCCTTTGCTTCGGAAAAGCACGCTCTCATCGCAAAACAAGTAATCGAAGTGGACTCGGAACTGCAATTTCATGTCGTTAAACGAACCATAGAAGTCGATGGACATGTACTGATTGCGTATGTCTAACTGCGTACACTCAGGCATAATTCTTTCATCAACTTTTCAGAGCATTCTCAACCCTCACAGTTCGTTTGGCGCGTCTAGCAGCCAACGCATTTTTGGAAAACGTAGATTTAGTTGTTCGAACATTGGAACGATTTGGTGAAGAGGCAGAAAATCCTCCCTCTTCTTAGTACATCATTTGTTGAAACAAAAGCAAGATGGTCGAAACAGATAGTCTGTACGCAGAGCCAATCCCGTTTTCTTTCAAGTTTCTTTTGCATCATCACCAGCTTCTACTTCGTTTTTGGCAGCTTTCTTCTTCTTACTTTTCTTACTCTCACGCAGGTTCCTGGCTAATAGTGCCTTCAATTCCTCATCCTCCAGTTCCTTCTCTGTTTTGATAAGCTCGGGCTTATACCAAATAGGTGGAAGGGTGATCATTGAAGGTCCGCCGGGTAGGAGGGCAATGGTGAAATGGAAGGCAGCCACGAAAGTGTTTGGCGGAGTGTAACTTAGAAAAGGTTCAGGAAAAATCCAAGCATATTCAAGACGTCACATACACAACGTCGTAGGGCTTGACCAGACTGTGCTGTACGGCCTCCTGTAATCCCATTCTAGCGCGTTTTTCGTCTTCGAGACACCGAACGTTGAATGGGAAAGCACCGGCTTTCTTCTGCACCTCAGAGAAGACGGCTCTGGAGGTCTTCATCTTGAGTTGATACGTGATGGTAGAATCCCGCTGGTGAATCGTTGTTCGAGATTCCTCGACCCTGGCCTATCGATCGATGATCGTCAACGATAAAGACGCGTGAATAAAATATTCAATTCACCTTGCCATCTTCACCAGTCGATACAAGAATGTCTATACCGTATACTTCACCTTCTACAAAGGTCACGGTCTCAAATTCACGTTTTTGAGTTTCATTCGGATTTAATATGATTCGTTTCTTGCCGTCGATGACATTCTGGGTGTGTTGGCAGGAAAGCATACCTAGGAGATTGGTGTTGGATGTCTCTCTGATAGAACCGAACTCAGAAGCATTCACCTTCTACAGGCTTGCAATCCCATGCCGATGCCACTTTACCAACGGCCTCAGTCACAGCCCAATTCTTGTTTCCGACCTTGACTGTGCGCATTGCTATTTCGGCAGCGGTCCACGCAGCTTTGAGGACATCCGCTCGACGACCAGTGACAGGATTCTCTGCACTAGCACCGACAACGACAGTTTCAGCACTGACCGCTGCGAATCCATCGATATGAGCTCCAAGGTGAAGTTTCACAACATCATCCTTGGCGAGGATCTGCGATGCCTGAGGGTCCGAGCTGATGCCAAATTCAAACATCAGTTTCGTGTAAAGAAAGCTCGCGAACGGATGACGCACGCGAGCGGTGAAAAATGCGACACTGTATTGTTAACAGATACACAGGTTGGAAAAGCGATACCTGGGTATATAAAGGATCAGGAAATCAGAGCCTGGGTAGAGATTTTCGCCGCGCACCCTTGGATACTTTCGTGCCCTTCACGGGTTTGTTGTAAACAGCACCAGTGCCTTCTTCGAGGAGCTTGTCTCCCTCGATACAGATGTCGATCACCTTCGCACCTTCAACGCAAAGCTCGACCAGCTTTTTAGTCACATTATTGACAATTTCCGCTGCCGTCTACATGAATAGATCAGCCTCAATTGAAAATTTTCATTGCCCAGGATGGACTACGCCGGACTCAATAAACCAACCTTGTATTTGGTCAGATCCGCTTCGACTGTCGAGGGTTTTTTATCTTCGGCCGTAGGGGGAGCGACGGTCTTTTCTGAATCGCTCATGGCGTATATTTGCGATGTTGATGAGGGCTTGTGTGGAGGTAAAGAAACGGATCCAAATCAGGCAGGCAATTCGAACATGCCGTAAATGTAGTTCAGTCTCGTCGGGTCCAAATATTCAAGAAGACATCTAAGTAGAACACGACGGCTTTCAAACGCAAGTGTGTATGACTTGTCCTCCGCTCAATGGCTTTGTTACTGCTCACTGAGTTGCAGGAAACCTTTCAATGCTACAGGCTGCCGTACTTTTTTACATCCGATGGACTTCTACATGATCAACGATGAACTTGAATTTCTTACGCTGCCTATAAATCAAATCAGCCTGTCACAGTGTTCAGGTAGGAACGATTTCTTTACGTCGTATACAAGCTGGAGTTCCAGCTTTTGTTAAACGATTCGGAGTAGCGGCATAACCTGCTACTGGTGCAGGTAGGTTGTTAGAGGCCAAGAATCCAACTGTAAGAGGGTACTGGATGCCATGGTATGCGGGTACCCTCGATTTTCTATCGGTCTCGGGATACGAAAGGTAACCCACAGATTACTATTTTATGGCTTTTTGTTGATTTTCAGTATAGCTTGCTCAACTATGCGTTCAAAAGTTCGGTGTCACCCCAGCCGCCGATGTCAGCTACACCACAGTTGCAAGGACAGTTCATGTCACCTTCTCCACAGTTGCAAATGGGGATGGGTGCTGGAATGAGCGTCGGTGCCCCTCCTGCGCAGCAGACGCAAATGTTTTCTACAAACGGATCATGGGGACAGCAGCAGCAACAGTCACCAATGTTTGCTACGCACGGACAAGTTCAACAGTGGGGTGTAATGTGAATTTGCCTTTGGGTTGGTTTGTTTATCATTTTTGGGAATCGGATAATGCATTCGCATAACGCTTTGGTTGAATATCGGATTTTGCTTTCAACGTTTTGTCCCGTATGTAATATGTATCTTACGCGCTCGAAGGCCTCTCCAGACTTTCAAATAATAGGAACTATTCTTCTTCATACGATACCCTGACTGTCTCGAAACAGAAGTTTATGTTGACGATACTTCAGATGAAGATTCAAGCTTCAATATGATATACTCGAACAATTGCGATGATTTCTACTAGTCATGCGGCTCATTTGAACTATCGAGTATGAGCTCAGTCAACTTTCTGACATGCGATACTCGCCGTGAACGGAGGCTCTTTGTACAGTTCAAACTTCAAGCCTAGAACTTCTCCAGCCTTCTCCCGTCACTTTTCGTCTCAACGGGCTCCACGAATTAAAACCCGGGAAGACGACGACGCCCACAAACGTTATTCTTTCTGATTTCAGAATCGGATTTCACATCGTACACAAAATTCTAGCTTCTGACATTTACGGTTAGAAAAGCTTATTCCGAGCACTAGGCTCACCTTTGTTAGAACTTAGAGCCACTTGGCAAATTTCGCCGAATATAGAGAATGATGGACCGTTCGCTGATTGCTCAATACCGGAAGTTTTCAATTTTCGAGCGATTTTCCAGCCCTCAGGCGGTGAATGATTCCGCCGCATGTTCTTCTATCTCCACCTCTCAGACACGTCTTCTACCTTACGAGATGTATACATGGGACGTTTGCAAGACAGTGGAAAGAAAACCCTTTCATTTTTCCGCAATGACATGCCCGTGATACTCCACTCGAACTCTAATCGAAAATCTCCTTTTTCTAGGTCTCAACCAGTTTCTCTTGAATATCTCATTTCTTTATTCATTTGTAGAGGACTCATCGAATCCAAGTATGCGATGAAAACCTGTCTCCAGTCAACTTCTCAGTGCCCAGCATGAATAGCTCTTCAGAAATTCTTCCGTCGTTCACTATTTCGGTGCTAGTATCAAACTTCCTTCCTCCATTATAGAATGCCGATTCATGAACGTCGTAGAAGATTCATGTATGATCATCAAGAAGCCAGGCTTGTTCTCGAAACTGGAATACGATTAGGCGTTGTAAGCTTCTGAGGGTAGGAATGTTCAAGTATTTGTCAGTCCCATCTCAGGTTCATTATCGCACCAAACGACCACGGGAGAATATATTGAAGTGAGTAAACTCGAATAAGTACAGATTGATCCTGGAAATTCCGAGGACCACTTAATCAGTAAGACAGAGCCAAAAAGTGCGCGACACATTATGCACTCAGCTGCTACCAGTCTTTACTCATCAATATCTCTCAGGCGTACAATATGCTTCGACGAAGACGCGCTTCGTAGGTAAAGAGATTTTTTGGTAGGGAGATTGTGGATACGTGAATGAAGATGGCATGTAGAAGATACAATATCAATAGACGAGCATGTGGATTGTAAACGTAGATTGATGGAGGATTGGAATTGTCAGGACATGGATGAATATGCATTGAAAATCGGACGCGTAGATATGATATATGAATACTATGTGAGCAAAATGCGATGGCTTCCTAGTAATACTGTCAAGTGAATAAATTCAAGTAAAAAAAAGTCTTTGTTTTCTTTCGCGGTAAAGATGTGGAAACCCGACGGCCAAAGGCGTAGGTCATTGTTTAAAGTAATCCTTGCAATGGATAGCTTCATTTATTTCGAGGTTTGCATGCCACGAACCCCCGTATTGTTCTGCAAATATCGACAGCTGGTTCAGGCTCTTCAACATTTTTGATATCCAAACTGTTCCGCCACACTCGCCAATCGGGACGTTCCCCTGCAGGTTCAGGCCATAACAGCTCAAACATGATACTGTCCCGCATCCCTATGCGATCAGTCATGTCACTAGAGATATAAAAGGGCATCAACACCGTCAAAACCGTTTATCGAAGATCGAGTGGGATTAAACGTTACCGACTTTTCCCAATTATTCCAAGCGCGATCAAAGCTTTCCCGAGCGGCAGATTCAGATGAAACCACTGCACGACGACCTTCTTTCAATCGAGCCTGAGTTATTGTAGGCGGCAAATCTGGGCTATGAAGTTTGGCATACTCGTCCCATATGGCTTCTTTACAAGCCTTAACTGTTTGGACAGTTCTCGCAAGGTGCATCGGTGCCCAGGAGAAGACCTTTTTTGGATCCTTGTTGGACGTGGAATCTCGGCGATGGGGAATCTCGTCGTCTGAAACACGCCCCGTCGAACGCTT
This sequence comes from Lentinula detonsa, assembly GCA_027921405.1. Classification (NCBI taxonomy): domain Eukaryota; kingdom Fungi; phylum Basidiomycota; class Agaricomycetes; order Agaricales; family Omphalotaceae; genus Lentinula; species Lentinula detonsa. The sequence goes on from JANVFU010000007.1 coordinate 1,735,235, forward strand.
GAGTTCGAATTGCTCTTCGGGGTTAAATGCGTTGGTGGAAGAGGAATAGTCTGAGCAGAATAGTTTTGAATTTGATGATGAAGAGTTGAGCGGAAGGGGAATATGCAGGGTAGAATGGGTCTTGACGTCGACGAAGCAGGATGATAGATAAAAAGGTAGAACGGTGATCAACTGAGATGCTAGAAAACGACGCGACAACATCGCGTCCCAGGCAGCCTTTAAACGAGAGTGATCCTGAGGATCCGTATAGTAAGAGTCTGACGGCGGCGGGGAAGACACAGGTTGCGAAATGAAATTGGAGGTGTATGACTTATGGCTATTAGCAGATTTGGGACTCAAATGTGATATGGGAGTGGGAATAGTAGAAGTCGGCGATTCCTGTAATGGGGATAAACTTGTTTTCTTTTTGAGTGTGCCATCCATAAGGTCATCGTCACTGCGATCCCATGGATTCGCCGAAAATACTGTTATCGAAGTTCTGGCAGAGGATGGTATCGAATCACTGGGAAAAAGATCCAAGGTAAGGAGTTTTGGCCGAGGACGTCGGCGAGCAGCCTGGCAAAACGGAAAAATCAAGTCCTCTTCAAGTATCTGTAGAATTGATTGGTGTAAACCAGAAGATCATCAATACGCAATCAGTAACGTACTTCCAAAGCTGCACCGGGTTTCATAACACGCGAAACTTCCTGTGATAGCGAATGTGAAAAGTGTTGTGCATATTGAGGATGAGATAGATACCTCTAAAACAAATTGCCACTATGGATGGATGAGCGGCGCAAGTAAGCAAGGAGAATGGAGACTCACTTCGTCTTCTGGTACACCGAGCCCAAGCCTTGATATCCTCACGAAGTCAAAGCAATCGTCGGAGAATGGAAGTCCATCCAATCTGTATTCGTATGAGATTATTAAAGCTTGCTAGGGTCAGGTTAAAGTACTACAAAACGCGTACAAGTTGGTATGAACCCATTTGATTCGGCGCGCAAGATCTTTGTTGAGGTCAAGTGCCGAGAGCTTGGGTTGGATATCCATGACATCCAAACCGACTATTATGCTTTCCTGTTAATGAACGAATAGTGTTATTATCGCTGGAACACAAAATACTTTGCAAATCAACTTACCTGCCATTGGTTTGCAGCTTCCAGCACCCAGAGCCCGGAGCCACAGCCAAGATCAAGAACTCTTTCGGGTGGCGTTTCGAACTGGGTCATCGTTAAGCTTCTGAAGCACTTTTTGAAAAATAAATGATCCCAATTGTCACTGCAAAAACTAATTCAGAAGATTTATACTGGAATGAAAATAATAGAGGGACTCACTAGTTGAGCATGTCATTTGAATGGTTTAAAGGGTAGGCTATATCTCCTGGTCTTCGCCTGAATACTCGTTCCTTGAGCAGTAGAGCTTCAACATCCTTCTCGGCGCCGTTTGACATAATAGAGGTGAGGTCGGTGATGAAAGTAAAAGGAAGGAAGGTTGAAGTAGTATATATAAGCGAGAAAAATCGGTAATGAACTAAATGATATACAAAGGTGGCCGCATTCCGAAAGACGCAATGAATTCAGCCAACGTCCAGGGGTAGATGAGATGCGGAATCTGTTCGGAATCTCATTTTTTTAAAATGAAACCACGTTTTTTCGAAGTTCGGACGGTCTGGCCGAGATTCCGTTTCTCATCTTTCTTTATGTCCTCCATCGTTCAACGTTCAGCCTGGCGTGCTGCTCGCCGTCCTTTAGCTAGATACAACTCTGGCTCAGTTTCTGCTTCTAAGAAGGCGTACATACCTCTAGATATCGATACCAACCCCGAGCCTGTACAGGACTACCGCTATGCTCCTCCAGTTTCCAGCCAGTATCTGCCTCCGTATGGTTGGGACGACTTGCAAATGAGACGGAACTTCGGTGACCCTGTGAGCTAACCGCTATGCGCCTTAATCTTGAAGCTAATGACTCTTAAGCTTGCCGAACACGACGAATTGATGTCCATGTGGGGTCCTGATGTCCCCCCTCCTGGTGTCAAGCCAAGAACAGCCTTGACTCACTTTCTGCTGGCCGTCGCTGGATTTACCGGTGTTTTCTACACAACGAAGTGGTTTCTCACACCTGAGCCTCACTTCATTCGACGGACATACCCTTATAATGGATTATTGACAGAACTCGGTGGTCTACCCGAAAATAAGGTCTGTTGTCACCCAATAGCATTGCGGTTCGAAACTTATATACTTCGCAGGCTCGGATTGAGGAGGAAAACGAGGAGTAACTCAGAATCAGTGTGTATCTAAATGATTAATCATATTCCATTCCATGGGACCGAACGGAACGCCACGGGCCAAAATTGGCCGTAAAAAGAAATGGCGACTTACTTATCATTGCCGTTTGCGAAATAGTTGGTTTGTAAGCCAATAAAATCGCATTTTCAGCCTCATTTTCATAAGAGCCATAGCTCCCTCAGTTCCTTCCCGTTTGCCTCAATTTTGGCACAAATTCATGTGATAACCCATAGCCAGGGCACCATGTCACATATCAACTGTCTTCATTCGTGGGACTCATTTGAGTGTATTTGAATTTTAGTGGTTGTAACTTTGACCATGGAAACATAGGAATGAAGTAGATATGTCCTTCAGCCACAGTATCAACTCCCCATTTGCATTCTGCTAGATTCATGTAAAGTTGACATTTCTGAAGGTGATGAGAGACCTCATGGATGTGTTTGCAATAAATGATATTGTCCAGATAGATGATAACATTTTCATCTAAAAGCTCAGTAAATATATCATAGATGAACTTTTGGAAAGCTGCAGGAGCACTAGTAAGGCTGACTGGCATAATACTCCATTCATAAGACCCTCAATAAGTCTGGAATGTGAAAGGTAGCACATTGAGGTGTTTGTTACAGGTATGCTTCCGGACCTCCATACAAAGCTTCCGGCTTTGGATGTGGACTTGGTACTTTAAATTTCCTTCCAACTTCGATTACTATGATTGAGTTATATGATGCATTCGATTCTCAAATGCTAAGTATTCTCACATTATTGTCTTTTAATTATATTGATGTCACCAAACTATATTAGTTATTGTCTCTTACTTACAGCTCTTACTATGGTGGTTAGGGTAGTTCTGGGCATGAGGAAGTTCCAATTTATGGTTTTTGGTTATTTCTGAGCGTTCAAGCCATTGTGTACCCTCAAGACTTTTTATGTGTATTAACTGGTTGATACTTTACAACATTATACAGTTTGAAGAATATGTTCACAAAAGATACACATTGAAAAAAATATTTACAGCTGGGAGTGAAGTGTTGTAACGGGCCTCCATCTACGCCCCTATTTACTTTATCTGATCACACACTGTTATCTTATCATATGATCATCATATGACCTCAATGAACTGTATAGTTCATCGGTTATATACAAGTAGATTAGATAATCTAGGTAGACTAGTTTTTACCTGTAACCTTACATATCGAGTTAATATAGACTCGTCGTGTTCATACAGTGTGAACTAAGTTTTAAGCAAAACACTATCTGAAGCCCAAAAGCTCCATATACATAACCATCCCACGGACGGTTACAGTTTTTTGAACATCGAGCAAATTAACACTCCATATTCAGTTGTTCTAAGCGATGCTGCCCAAGAACATTAAACGAAAAATGGGATCCGTGATTGAACCCCAAAAGGTTGATCAGGACCCAGTACTGGGTACAACCAGTAACATCGACTCGGGCGATCATCCATCACCGAGCACGATGAGTATATCGGAACAATCACTCCGAGATAACAAGGTCAGCGGATCAGCTGACATCGAAAAGGTGGTTGCAATACAACCACCACCACGACCTCGTTCCCCTACGGAACCAGGTCAGATTCGAGAGAACCCATTCAACAAGAATGAGTCCTCTCCTAGCTCTAATGGAATTACTGTTCGTAGTTCCCCAATGGCTAGTTACGCTGCCCGAAAGCAGGATAAGTCCACAGCAGTGGAATCTAGATCAACCGTCGTTCACAACAATAATGACGAAGAAGGTAACCCTCCTTGCGAAGGAGGGATGTTACTACCACTCCACCTGACCATTAAAAAAACGGTCCAAACGCCTGACAGGCGTACACAAGCGTTAATTCACTTGATTGAGTCTCAAGAAAACGAGGCGCAAGAGATACTAGACCGTTCCCTTAAGGAAGTACGATCTCAACAGATCAACTACCTCAATAAGAGGTTCCAGGCCATACGAGAGTGGGTCGAAGATAACCCTCAGGCAGATGAGCCAACAGAAGTGCTAGTCACCCCTGATAAGCTGAATGAGCGAAAGGAGGAACTCGCTATAGAGGAGGATAAAGTATATCCACCCGACAGCAATGAGGAGGATGAGCTAGGAGAACACACTAGCGACAACGTTGGCCTCCCCTACAACGAAGGCCTAAACATCAACACGAGTGCTAAACCGAGCACTCGCCACGTCTATCCAAATGGAAAGACGTTCGACGAAATGCTGAACGACCCCAGATTCGTCAACATCCCGGGGAGCACCAGCAACATCGGTGATAAACTGGAATGGGCCGATCAAGTAGTCGGCCAAATGATGAGAGCCCACTCGATGAGAGATGGACAAAGTTCGAGCGTGTGGCACGAACAAGGTATCTCGTTTGACAATGAAGGTAATCCTCATCATTGAGAAACACCTCCAACTAGGGAGGAGTTACGGCAGCAGTCCAGACAACTGGAAGAAGGGAACCACAACGTTCCCCATCCCCGTACAACGCAAGGGACACTGGAAGCTGCTGGAAACCACTACCCGAGTGACAGCAGTAGCAGCGATTCGTCGAGTGACTCATTCGATGGATACCGTCCCCCTAATGAAGGACGGAGGAGCCGTACACCATGGCTAGAATCTGAGTCCAGTGAATCTGACGACCAAATCACAGAGGACAGGGGAACACAATACTCGTCGTTGCCCTCTCATAAACGCAAGGACAAAAAACGAAAACGCAAAGTGCAACAAGCCCGCGCACTGCTAGATGCACTAGCTAATAAAGGCCACGATGAATACAATCGTCGCCTACAATCCCATCTCATTACTGGGATACGACGACAACTCAAGGTCGTCCTCCCAGCACTAGATGGTATCAAGAATGTGAAGATCAAACAACCCAACACTTGGTCGGGGGAAGGAAATATCGACACGTTCGAAACCTGGGTTGATTCAGTGCTCAATTGGATGGTGGTAAACCGTATCACGGGCCCAAAAGGAAATGATATGCAAGTCCTGTGCCTCGAGGGCATGCTCGAAGGTGGTGCCAAACAATGGTATCACGACCACGTCACTGGTCCTCACCGTGCACGCGACTATTGGCGCACTGAAGAGGTCCTGATAGGACTCTTCAAACGTTTCACACAAAGCGAAGTTTACTCTTACGCAGAAACGTGCTGGCGGAATACCAAGTATGACGCCAAGCTAGGAGTACGAGAGTACTTTGCGAAACTCAACCGTTTCGCACTGCGATTATTACATTTGCCTAGTCGAGATGCATTCCGTACTCGACTAATTGAGGGATTGCCGTTGCACCTCATCAATTATCTCAGAGATGAACATGTTATCCCTGAGGTAGCCTCCGTTAAGGCAATCGTCAATTGCATTCGTGTTAAGACTGTGCCGGTGAGGTTCCGTCGAGTCTTAGATGGTATAGGATGAATCGAAGTGATCCGAGAGTGATCGGTATGAATCAAGACTATGGTTTATAACCGAGGTCTCAAGAGATGTAATCAAAGATGATCGGTCAGCTCGATTGCAACGGAAGATGATAATAATGAACTAGAACCTTGACACTACTTTCGGTAGTGCCCCCGCTTCGTCGTACGGTTCGGTGAATGTTCAGAGTGACGAGAAAGAGTATAGAGATGTCCGGATAACGGTCGGTTATAGTGCGATCGTTAGACGAATAGAAGAAGGAGTTCCGGACGGAGTTCAGCAGCAATCTAAGTTGATATTTAAACTGAGGAACTATGTACAAGATACTACAGCTTATATACCTGTATTCCTAATTGTTAAATCCATAACAATAAGAGCTGTAAGTAAAAGACAATAACTAATATAAATCGACGTCATCAATATATATGAAAATACAATAAAGTCGGAATAAGCATTCAATAATCGAATGCTTCGTACGACTCGATTGAAGCAATCGATCTCGGAAGTAAATATGAATGTTACCAAGTCCATGTCCGAAGCCGGAAGCTATACACGGAAGTCCGGAGGCATAACCATAACAGTATCCCCCTGTTAGGCTTTTGCCCTCGAAAGCCTCGTACGGAGGTCCTAGAGTTGATCCGATCAAATGTTCGAAATTCGAACTGTGACTTGGTGAAATGTGAAGAAATTGAGATCGATCAATCAATCACGTAAATGATGGCGCAGTATATGAACCAAACGAAAAATTTTTAAAGTCCCCACTTTTCTTTTCCTCTCACTACCATGTCCTCGCCCAACTCTCGCGCTAACAGCCCGTCTGACGAAGAAGAAAAAGCTGAGCTACTGCTCATTCAGAAGAAGAAGGAGGAGCGGGAGGAAAGGGCTAGAAGGGAAGCCGAACAAAGAAAAGCAGAGGAAGAAGCCGAGGCTGCGGCCGAGGCTCGATTGGCGGAAATCCGTCGAAAGAAGGAGGAAAAGAAGAAGAGAGAAGCCGAGGAGAAAAAGAAGAAGGAAGAGTTGGAGAAGCGAAAAGCGGAAGAGGCAAAGGCTGCCGAGGCAGCGAAGAGAGCGGCCGAGAAAGCCAAGAAAGAGGAAGAGAGACGGAGAGTCGAAGAGGAATCGAGGACTGCCGAGGCAGCGAAAAGAAAGGCAGAGGAAATTCGGAAGAAGGAAGAAATGGATAGGAGGATGGAAACAGCGGCGCTCGTACGGGCCCAGATCGAAAGGAAGGAAAAGGAAAAGTTGGTCCACTCGGTGAGTAATCGATCTACTTCAACTTCTTTTTATGTGTTCATCTCGACTACAGCCGGTCAGCGAAGCTTCGACGGTAGTGGTCGGTAAAAAGCGAAAGAGGGTAGTAATGGTGGTGAGTGGTTTTTTGATTCAACTTCTCATTTTTCTTAATGTCTTGTAGGCTATGCCATCTGGAGACCCCGAAGGCAACGACCCGAACCCAGGCGACAATGATAACGATTCCGACAACGAAGATGATGACCCCCACTCTCCTTCTCCGAAACAATCGCGATGTAGCCGGTGCATCTTGAAAGCACTTAAGTGCAAGATGGTGGGTGCCGGTTCAGCTTCCTGCAAAGGCTGCAGGAAAGCAAAGGTCCGGTGCTCGCTTGTCCCGGACAACTACCCCCATAGGAGCAAACGAGCGAAGGTGGAGAGTCCAGTTGCTTCGACAAGCAGCCAGACTATCGATGATCTCCGGACCAATGTCTGAGATCTCAACACCAGAATAGCACTCCAGGAGGAGATGCTTCGATACCTCATCCTTCGCGTACAGAAGCTCGAAGGGGAGCAGGAAGATGAAGAAGAGGAAGAGGAGTCCGAGGAAGATAGAGTGAAAAGGACTGGGGATCGAAAAGGAAAGGGCCGGAAGGAATGAGCGGCCGGTTTCGATTACTTCTTTTGGACTTTGTATATATATCTCTTGTCTTCGTATATCGATTGCAGTCCGTTCGAGGACTTTAAATTCTTTTATGAACTTTTAATAAATTTTTTGCAAATCAAATGAAAATGAAAAATCGTTCGAAAGCAATCGAGAGAACGTCCGAATTGGACTTAGAAAGAATTTGAGTTTAAATAGGACTGAGATGTCTGAAGATTTCGATCGGTGTCGACCTTCCGGGAAGGGATAAACGCTCAATAAGCTATCATGGTGTTTATCCCCCCGGTCGATTTCAACCGTTCGGAAAGAAAGAAGAATAGAAAAGAGTAAAAAGAATAAGTAAAAGCATACGAAAGTTAATCGGTGATGTCCGGTAGAGGTCCGGGCTTGAGTGGGTATCGTTTATGGAATTCTTCAAGTAATTCTTCGGCGTGCATTTCATCAGCTCCAATCCATGAAAACTCCTCATCGGTACCTTCGTATCCTTTCCATCGAATGAAGTATCGCAAAGGACAACATCGAAAGCATCGGTCCATCTTCGAATCTAGAATTTCAGCAACTTCAAACTCCTGTTCACCATCGACTTCAATCGGAGGTGGCGGAGGTTGCGAATGATTCGGAATGGGGTTTGGAGTATAAGGTTCCAATTGCGAGACGTGGAATACTGGATGAATTCGAGAAAGGTAGTCAGGTAGTTGTATCTTGTAGGCGAGAGTGCCGATGCGTTCGATAACCTTGAAAGGTCCAAGATACTTCTCCGAGAACTTCGGAGTCGGTCGAGTGGTTCGAATGTGTTTCGCTAAGACAAAGACTTCAGCGCCTATTTGGAATTCTGGAGCAGAGATTCGTTTTCGGTCGGCTTGATCTTTGTACTTCTTCTGAGCGTTCGAAATCTCGTCCCGAAGGAAGGAGTGAACTTCGTCTAAGTTGGCGACGAAATCGTGAGCTCGGTCAGATCGAATATCGATTTCCGGTCTAATCGAGATGTTCGGATGGTAGCCTTTGTTGGCGAAGTGTTAAGGCCGTGCAACCGGAGAGGATACGATCGAGGTTCCGGAGGCTTCGGACGAAGTTCCGAGTGTGGGAACAGTGGCTATGACACAAGGAGGTGCTCGAAAGGGCTACACGGTCCTCGGAAGTGTGATGGGACTTCAGCGAAGCTTTCGGCAACGCTCCCTACACGCTATCTGGGTGTCCCTGCAAAGTGCGAAGAAGAAAGAAGTTCCGGAACGTCGGACAGAACCGATCGATTGATCCGGACGTGACTAAGCGTAATATAGAAGGAGGATAGAAGGTAACTTTTATTTCAAGCTGGGGAAACGATACTAAACAGTGTACTTAAGTAGTAAATTGCCTAATTGTTAAATAAAGAACAATAAGCAATATAAAGGTTTACCCGAGGTGAAATATAAGACAATAAGGGCGTGGGAATCTCGGACAAATACCCTTCGAAGCTGTCCGAAGCTATCGAGAATAGAATCGAAGATACGGAGCTGATAATGAATGCGAAAGCTCCGGAAATGCGAATAGGTCATTCGGTTATCGATCCGGAATGATTCGATTGTTGATTCGGAAGTATTCGATTATTGATCCGGAGGCATTCGACGATCGATCCGACCGGAAGACTGACCGGAAAGGTCCGGCCTAAGTATCAGAATGAATCGACTATCGATTCGATCGGAAGGTTGGTCGATTGGTCTGGCACAGACATAACACGAAGAAAGGTGTGATTCCAGTCGAAGCATTCGGAGCATTATTGTAGGCGAACTCAGCCATTGGCAGTAGGCTGGACCAGTTATCCTGTTGATAGTTACAGTAGATGCGAATGTACTGTTCCAAGGTCTGGTTAACACGTTCAGTTTGTCCGTCAGCTTCGGGGTGATATCCGGAAGTGTAGTGAAGTTCCATATTGAGCGACTGCCCGAGTGCTCGAAAGAAAGCAGAGACGAACTCGGAACCTCGATCGGAGGTTACGTGGTTCGGAACTCCATGTTTGGAGAAGACGTGAATGACGAATATTTCAGCTAACTGTTCGGATGTGATCGAAGTATGACACTTAATGAATATAGATTGTTTCGAAGCTCGATCCACGATGACTAGAATGGAATTGAAACCGTCCGACATCGGAAGCTCCTCGATAAAGTCCATCGAGATTGAGTCCCAAGGTCGTAAGGGAACCGGAAGTGGTTTGAGTAGTCCATAAGGTCGATGTCGACGTGATTTGTTTCTTCCGCATGTGGTGCAGGAGGCAACGTAATCTCGTACGAAGTCTCGAACCTTCGGCCAGGTATACTGTCGTCGAATAGTTTCGAGGGTTCGGTTTTGACCGAAATGACCTGAGAGTGGATGATCGTGGAAATATCGTAATACTTGCAATCGTAGATCCGAATGATTCGGAACGTAGATTCGATTGTCGAGCCGTAACAAACCATCTTCACCCATAGTCCATCGAGGTTTAGTGGAGTCTTGAACAAAGGTGAGTCCAAGTGCCGATTCCGGATCGATCGATAGCGAGTTGCGGATCGCTTCATGTAAAGCATTGATATCCATAACAATCAAAGCTCGGAGGATCGGACCCTCGAGGAAAGTAGCTCGAAGAGAAGCGGTGAACTGTTCGTTAGTGAATATGGGTCTAAAGTTCTGTGGATTGACTTGGGCGTAGCCAATATCCCCCTCTTTTGGGTAGACGTCCCATCGTCTAGTAATAGAGTCTGGTTTCTTGCCAAGTTTGCCGGGTCTGAATCGAATAACCATATTGAATTGATGTAGGTATTTGGACTATCGGACCTGTCTCCGGGTCAGAATTTTAGTGGTAGAGAAATACTCAAGGTTTTTGTAATCGGTGACCACATCGATCGGGTCTCCGGAACCTTCGAGATAGTGTCTCCACGCCTTGAAAGCCTCGAAAATAGCTAATAGCTCCTTGTCGTGAGTATCGTAGTTAAGCTCAGCAGAATTGAGAGTGCGGGAAAGAAATGCAACGGGATGAATTTCACCGTCATCGAGCATAATCGACAGGATAGCTGCGATTGCATAATCCGAAGCATCGGTCTCGACGATGAGTGACTGGTTCGGTTCCCAGTGAGCAAGGATTGGTGCGTGAGTAAAAGCGTATTTGAGGTTTTCGAAGGCCGATTGACATTCGGCAGTCCATATCCAGTCGACAGTTTTCCGGGTGAGCCGGGTAAGTGGTATAACAATGTCGCTGTAATTGTAAATAAATCGTCGGTAGAAATTTGAAAATCCTAAGAAGGATTGAATATCCTTGACTTTCCGAGGTACCGGCCATTCGACGATAACTTGAATTTTGTCAGCAGCCATGGTGAGGCCTGCAGGTGAAAGGATGTAGCCGAGGTATTTGACGGTATCGACACTGAAGAAGCATTTTGCGAGGTTGCAGTAGAGTTTTGCTTCTCGGAGTCGTCGAAGTACCTCCCGGACGTGCTTTTCGTGATCTTTGGGGTTGTCTGAATATACAAGAATGTCGTCAATGTAGACAATAACATAGACATCGAGTAAATCTGCAAAAATGGTGTTGACAAACCGTTGAAAAGCAGCCGGAGCGTTCGTAAGTCCTTCCGGTATGACCTTCCATTCGTACGAACCGTAGCGTGTCCGGAAGGCGGTCTTCCATTCGTCACCTTCGGCGATTCGTACAAGATGGTAGGCATGGGCTAGATCAAGTTTCGTATAGATTGCAGCCTTTCGAGGCGCATCGAGTAGGTCGGAAATGAGTGGTAGAGGGTATCGATCCTTTTTGGTGATTCGATTGATACCTCGGAAGTCGACGCACAGGCGTAGTGAACCATCCTTCTTCGGAGCGAATAGAACGGGTGCTCCGTATGGTGATGAAGAAGTCTGAATAATTCCAGCAGCGAGTTGCTTGTCCAGGAAATCTCGGAGGGCTTCCAGCTCTTTTGGAGAGAGCGGATAGATCCGTCCAAGTGGTGGTTCAGCGCCTTCCTCCAAATCAATCTTGAGATCGTATGATCGATGCTCCGGAAGTTCTTCCGAAGACGATTTGTCGAAAACATCGGCGTAGTCCGCGTATTGTTGCGGAAGGGTTGATTCTGACTTCTGAGCTTCAAACTCTTCAGTGCTGGAACCTTTAGCAGTAAGTTCGATAGGAAGATAACGAAAAAGAATTGGTTCGAATCCGGCGTCTTTACAGACCCGATTGAACACGACTGCCCCTAAAAGCGCGATGTCGACATCCGGTTTAATCGCAGATTCGGTACGTGATCCCATTTGTGCAAGACTCGGATAGGAGTAAATGGGTTCATAAGGAAATTTGTCCGAGAGTGGACAAGGTGTGAGGCGAGAGCGAGGTTTGAATTGATTTGTTCCGGGTTTCGCTAGTAAAGATTCCTGAGGTGGAATCGGCACTTCCGTTTCCGTAACCGGAGGGTCCGGAAGTGAAGACGTCTGGTAGATATCAGCTCGATTAGTGTTTCGGAAAGAAATTGTTTTTGTAACCCAATCAATCAACGGATTGTAGCGGGACAAGAAACTATATCCTAATACAGCTTTGCAAGATGAATCCAATGAAGTAACATAAAAGTTAATCAAAAAAGACTCGCCGGTCGGAAAACGAACCAATAGTTCGGCTGTTTCCGAGATTGAATTTGCGGTTAAAGAACCATTGAACAATCGAAGATTAATCGGAGGTATGGGTGTGGTCGGAATGGAATGATTCTCTACGTAAGAGGAATCAATGAAAGAGTCTGTAGAACCGGAATCAAGTAAACAAGGAAATTGAATAAGAGATAATGTACCAGCCGGTTCGTCTGGCGATTGGAATTCGGTAGATAAAGAAAAACGGAGAGATCGTTCATATTCAGAAAGAGCGGATGCGGTTTAGAATTACTTCCCCTTGGGTAGTACGAACCGGATCAACGCAACTCTCGCTTCATACTGGGGTACGAGAGTTGCGGATCATTTTTCCGAATCGTCCGAAGACGATTGGATGTCCGTAACTACATCCTCAACCTCGACTGCTCGACCGCGAGGCTGATTGGATTTTCGATTGGGGCAATCCTCTAACTTGTGCTTACCACCACAAAACATACACAGGTTGAACTTCCTGCGTCTCTCCTTCTCTTCCGGCTTGACGTGGCCATCCGGTCCGAGATGTTTTTGGTGCAGTTTCGGCTGTTGACTAGTCGAAGCATTCGAGGATTGACCGCTAAAATTTGTTCCGGTCGACTTGTTCTTGTTGAACCAAGGCTTCTTCCCTTGTTTCTGTCCGGTAGTCTGCGGGCTATTCTTGCCTTTAAACTGAGTATCCGGCGTGGTAGAAGATTGATTAGAAGAGTTGTTCTGAGAACCCTTCTTGCTGAAATTCGAAGCCTTACCGCCCGAACTCGACCCGGTCTGTCTCGAAGACTCCCGTTTCTTTTCTCCTTCCCTCCGCCAGTACCGGTTGTCGATTCGAAGAACCTCCGCGCGATATTCGGCGAGGTTCCGAGGCTCCGGAACTCGAGCCATTTTGTCCTTGATTCTGGACGCAAGTGCGTGCTGATAAGCCCACTTCAAGGAACTTGCGTTCCAATCGGTGAGAGCAGCGAGTGAGTTGAATCGAATGTTGAATTTACGAACCGATTCATCCTCCTTCATTCTCAAGTTCCCCAGCTTATCCTCAGCCTCTCCCTGCGCATCGTAAAGACCGAAATTGTCTTGTAACTCTTTCACTAGTGCTGTGAAAGAGCTCGTCCACATCGGGAGAGCGATCGCGTTCGGATCGAGGATATCCGGCTCGAACCATTTGCGAGCGGATCCACTCAGATAAGACAGAGCGTAAGCTATCTTTCGTTGATCAGTGAAGTAGTTAGGGCGATCAAGAAAGACTAAAGAAAGGGAAACGAGGAATGTTTTGAGCTTTCGAGGATCGGAACCATCGAATACGTCCGGTTCCTTCACTTTTGCTTTACTCGATTCGGAAGGCTCTGTTCGTAGGTTAGCGATAGCATTACCTAGCCCATCGAGTGTTCCTCGGAAAGCTTGGAACGTTTGGAGAAACTCCCTTTCGGAAGCATTGTTGTTCGGTGGAAAAATTGGTCTCCGGGGACTATTCGAGCCTTCGGATCCTCCACCTGGTCCCCCTGGACCTCCCGGTCCTCCGGGACCACCACCACCTGGTCCACCTGGTCCTCCCGGTCCATCCGGTCCATCATCGCCAGGTAGTTCCGGATCAGCTGGCTCTTCATCGACTACTTCCTCACCATCTTGGTTCTCTCGATTGATATTACCCTTGAGATCCTCTCCTTCCTCATCTTCCGGTCCTTCCGGGATTTGAGGTCCTGTTGGCGCGTTACGGGCTAAAATCTGTCCCATAATCGTTGCTGCCGTTGGAGACGGAGGTATGATGGTGTTCGATGATGTCGTAGCGATGTGAGTGTTTCTTCGAGGTGTCTTGACTTGGACAGGTATTCCAGAGGCAGTGTAGAGAGTTTGAAATTCATAATCCATCGTTTCGGTCGTTCCACCGATTGCAACTTCAGGTACTACTTCAGTTGTTGGTAGTGATGCTGCAGTAGTAGGTCCGAAAACGTTGTTTCTTCTTCGACCTCCTAAGGCCAAAATGGATTCTGAATAAGGCGCAAAAGATTGTGCGTTGGCGACAAAAGGATTTGGCTCTTCAGCCTGTGTTGGAACGTCCGAGTTGTCGGTAGTACCGGTCAACGTTCTTGGCCTGTTCCTACGGGCTTGACGAGTCATTGGAGGCGCCATGGATTGTTGAATATAAAATGGATAGCGACGAATGCGAGTAGTAGTTTAAATATACTGTTAAGACTGTGCCGGTGAGGTTCCGTCGGGTCTTAGAAGGTATAGTATGAATCGAAGTGATCCGATAGTAATCGGAATGAATCGAGACAATAGTTTATAACCGAAGTCTCAAGGGAAGTAATCGAGGATGATCGGTCAGCTCGATTGCAACGGAAGATGATAAAGATGAACTAGAACCTTGACACTACTATCGGTAGTGCCCCCGCTTCGTCGTACGGTTTGGTGAATGTTCAGAGTGACGAGTAAGAGTGTAAAGACGTCCGGATAACGATCGGTTATAATGCGATCGTTAGACGATTAGAAGGAAGAGTTCCGGACGGAGTTCAGCAGCAATCTAAGTTGATATTTAAACTGAGGAACTATGTACAAGATACTACAGCTTATATACCTGTATTCCTAATTGTTAAATCCATAACAATAAGAGCTGTAAGTAAAAGACAATAACTAATATAAATCCGACGTCATCAATATAAAATAAAAAGATAATAAAGTCGGAGCACTTAGCATTCGATAACCGAATGCCTCGTACGACTCGATCGATGCAATCGATCTCGGAAGTAAATATAAATGTTACCAAGTCCATGTCCGAAGCCGGAAGCTAGACACGGAAGTCCGGAGGCATAATCATAACACCACCGCTAACGACAACGAGACTATCCAGCAACGGCGTGAACGAATCTTGCAGGCTCAGGCCGCACGACAACGAGCCCGGGAGGAGGAGATTGCACGACAAGAGGCTGAGTTCGCGGCGGAGATGGAAAGGATAGAGGCGGAGGAAAAAGCGGCGCGAGAGGCAGAGGAAAAAAGAATCGCCGAAGAAAAACGGATAGAAGAAGAGAAACAACGAGAAGAGGAGAGGAAAATAGCAGAAGAAAGGAGGATAGCTGAGGAAAAGGATAAGCAAGATAAGATTCGACTCGCGGAGGTGCAGCGAAGGGAAACGGCGCGGTTAGAAGAGGAGGCCGCAGCAGAAGCAGAGGAAGAGCAAATGCGAGCCGTCGCTCTAGCGAAACTAGTAGCAGAGAATAAGAAGGAAAAAGCAAAAGCCGCGAAGGAATTGGAGAAACGTCAGAAAACGATCTCGAAACCAACCCGTCCCGATGTCGAAGTTTCCGTCCCGACAACCAGCCCGCGGCGTAAGGCATTTAAATCCAAGGCCATAATTTCCGACGAATCGGATGATGAGATGATAGAGCAGCCGCGGGAGGTGATTCCCAGAGGTACCAAACGAAAGAGAATGATCAAAATGATCGCGAAGGTGAGTGATAATTCGTTTGGGATGATCGTTACTAACTCCTTCATAATGGTAGGGTATGAGTTCTTCCGAACCCGATGGTGATAAGGAACCTGTTCCGAAGCAGGTAACACAACCCCCTTCCCAGAATTCGCAACCCCGTTCCGCCTGTTCCCGCTGCATTATGATCGGGCGTCCCTCCGAATGTCGACCCCAGTCCACGGGACGACAAGCTCAGGCGTGTGCGGTATGTCACCAACAGCGCCAGCGATGCAGCTGGTCTGGGGATAACGCCGCTCGTCGGTCGCGGGGTAAACGGGTCAAAGTGGATGAGGATGTTTATGAGGGACCCGCCGCGAGAGTAGGTGAACGGAGACGGAACGAAGGAACGGAGTTGGCGGAGCAGTTGTCGAAGATCGCAGAGCAAAACCAGGACTTGGTCAAGCTCCTCCGACAATCGCTAGTTGTTCAGGAACGAATGTTAGGAGTGATGGTTAGGGCCGAGAGAAGGGTAATGGAGGCAATGGAAGACAATGATAAAGATGAAGGTGAAGATGAAGATGAAGATGAAGATGGTGAAGGGGAAGAGGATGAAGAGGAAGAAGAGAAGAACGACGAAAAGAGGAGAAACGAGATTCGTCAGGGGAAAAAGCGCGCGGAGTAAACTCCGCGAAGGACTACTTTAATTACTCTACTCGATTGCTCTTTTATTTTATGTAGTTTTGTTTTTTGTTGTTGTTTGTTGGTTTTGTTTTGTTTTATAATGATGATCTGTGGTTTTTGTTGATGTTTTGTTGTGGTGAGGGTTCTGTAAGTAAGGGGAATGATCTAGTGAGGATCGCGGGGATTTTCGGAAGAAGGAGGAAATTTTTTTTTTTTTTTTTTGTATAAGTAAATGATCGTCGCGACGATAATCGCCGCGGGGGAGAATGGATTTTTGAAGGAATCATGATTAATAAGTAAATGAGGTGATAGTCGTGAAGGCAATAATGAGGAATGATAATACGTAAGGAACATAGGTAAAGATCATAGCGGACCAGGTTTGTGAGGGTAACGGAGGTGGAAAGCTGGGACAAGTTCGTCCGCGTGAATTTCGTTCGCGGCGACCCAGGAGAACTCTTCATCCGTACCTTCGTATCCTGCCCAACGGATATAGTATCGTAAAGGACATTTTTTGTATCGTCGATCCAATTTCGAGTCCAATACTTCGGCGATGTTGTATTCTTCCTCGCCGTCGACCTCAACAGGAGGCGGCGGAGGTTGAACACGATCGGGAATGGAGTTTGGTGTGTATGGCTCTAGTTGGGATACATGGAAGACGGGGTGGATACGATTAAGATAGGATGGGAGTTGGAGTTTGTAGGATAAAGTACCGACTTGCTCGAGTATGGTGAAAGGTCCGAGGTACTTTTCCGCGAATTTGTCGGTGGGTCGCGTTGTCCGGATGTGCTTTGCCAGCACATAAACCTGTGAATTAATAGGGAATTCGGGGTGAGTAATTCGTTTTCTGTCCGCTTGCTCTTTGTATCGAGCTTGCGCGTTAGTAATTTCGTCTCGGAGAAAAGAATGAAGCTCATCAAGATTAACCGCAAAATCCATTGCTCGGTCGGAGCGAATGTCAATTTCTGGTCTTACCGTGATATTTGGGTGATAACCTTTGTTCGCGAAGAACGGAGATAAACCGGTAGAGGCATTAGGAGCATTGTTGTACGCGAACTCCGCGATCGGTAGGAGTTTCGCCCAATCGTCCTGTTGGTATGCACAGTAAATCCGGATGTACTGTTCCAGAGTTTGGTTGACTCGTTCCGTTTGTCCATCGGCTTCTGGGTGATATCCTGAGGTGAAATGAAGTTTCATAGATAGAGCTTCGCCGAGAGCGCGGAAGAAAGCAGACACGAATTCTGAACCGCGATCGGATGTTACGTGGTTCGGAACTCCATGCTTGGAGAAAACGTGATGGACAAATAACTCCGCTAATCCTTCGGAGGTGATTTTGTCGTTAGTCGGAATAAAGATACCTTGTTTAGAGGCTCGATCGACAACGACGAGGATTGCTGTATGTCCGTCGGAGGAGGGGAGTTGTTCGATGAAGTCCATCGAGATTGAATCCCATGGTCGGGCGGGAACCGGAAGAGGTTTGAGGAGGCCGTAAGGTCTGTGTCGACGGGGTTTGTTCCGTCCGCAAACTGTACATGAGCTGACATAGTCGCGAACGAATCCCCGAATCTTTGGCCAGGTGTAAAGGCGTCGGATTGATTCGAGGGTCCGGTTCTGTCCAAAATGACCTGAAAGGGGGTGATCGTGAAAGTATTGTAAAATTTTAAGGCGAAGGTTAGAATGGTTAGGAACATAAATGCGATTGTCAAGTTTTAGCAGTCCATCATCACCTACTGTCCAACAAGTATTGGAATCGTCTTTTGCTAGGGCTAAGCCCGCGATCGCTTCCGGATCCTGTTCAATAGAATCGCGGATGGTGGAATGGAGTGATTGCAAGTCCATTACGATCGCCGCGCAAAGTGCGGGGCCTTCTAGAAAAGTTGCTCGAAGAGAAGTGGTTAGTTGTTCATTGGTAAAGATAGGTCTGAAATTCTGCGGGTTAACTTGCGCGTAGCCGGTATCCCCCTCTTTAGGATAGACGTCCCAGCGTCTAGTGAGGGCATCGGGTTTTGCACCCAACTTACCCGGGCGGAAGCGGATCACCATATTGAACTGGTGGAGGAATTCTGACCAGCGGACTTGTCGCCGCGTGAGGATCTTGGTGGTCGAGAAATATTCGAGATTCTTGTGGTCAGTGACCACATCAATCGCGTCGCCCGATCCTTCGAGATAGTGATGCCAAGCTTTGAAGGCCTCAAAAATAGCGAGGAGCTCTTTGTCATGAGTGTCGTAGTTAAGCTCTGCAGCTTGGAAGGTTCGGGATAGGAAAGCGATTGGGTGAATCTCGCCGTCCGGTAGGAGGATCGAGAGAATCGCGGCTAGCGCGTAGTCCGACGCGTCGGTTTCGACGATAAGGGGTAGGTTAGGTTGCCAGTGTGCGAGAATGGGAGCATGAACGAAGCTGTCCTTGAGTTTGTCGAACGCTTCTTGGCACTCCTTGGACCATAACCATGATACGTCCTTTCGCGTGAGCCGCGTCATCGGGAGTACGATTTCGCTATAATTATAAATAAAACGTCGGTAGAAATTAGCGAAACCTAAGAAAGATTGAACGTCCTTGACTTTGCGGGGAACCAGCCAGTCAACGATAGCTTGAACTTTGTCTTTCGACATCGTTAAGCCCTCCGGAGAAAGAATGTAACCAAGATACTCGACCGTGTCGACACCCCATTCGCATTTGGCGAGGTTCGCGAACAAACGATGTTTACGGAGTCGCCGTAGAACCTCGCGGACATGTTCGCGATGCGATTTCTCGTCGTCCGAGTAAATAAGTATATCGTCGATATAGACGATAACATTAACATCTAAAAGGTCAGCGAAAATATGATTGACGAAACGCTGAAAGGCCGCGGGAGCGTTAGTAAGACCAAATGGCATAACCTTCCATTCGTAGGAACCCCAACGGGTCCTGAAGGTGGTTTTCCATTCGTCGCCTTCCGCGATTCGAACTAGATGATATGCGTGAGTGAGATCGAGTTTGGTATAAAACTTAGCTTTCTTAGGAGCGTCCAAGAGATCAGAAATAAGGGGTAAAGGGTAACGGTCTTTTTTGGTGATCTTGTTAAGACCGCGGAAGTCTACACAGAGACGGAGTTTACCATCCTTCTTCGGAACAAAAAGTACCGGAGCCCCGTGAGGAGAGGTGGATGGTTGGATAGCACCTGTTTCGAGGTGTTTGTCGATAAACTCGCGAAGAGCTTCAAGTTCCTTTGCAGAAAGAGGGTAAAGGCGACCGATCGGGGGTTCGGCACCAGGCTCCAAATCAATCTTGAGGTCGTAAGGGCGGTGCTCTGGCAGCACTTCTGAATCCACTTCGTCGAATACGTCGGCGAATTCCGCATACTCCGGCGGTAAGCTGGAAGTATCGGTTTTCGTCTCCGCGGAGTCGGGTGAGGTTGAAGCAGCTCGCGCTGAAACTTCAGAATGGATCGCTCGTAGTAAAATAGGTTCGCATTTAGCGGCCTTACATGCGCGGTTGAAAAGGACCGCGTTTACTAGAGCGATGTCGACTACGGGATTTTCAAGCTTGGAAGCGGCCAATTGAGCGACCGAGGGGTAGGTGTAGATGGGTTCAAAAAGGAATTTGTCCGATAAAGGATGAGGTGAGGGGCGAGAGCGCGATCGAGAGGAAGGGCGCGAAGTCTTCTTCGATCGATTGGGGTGAGGCTGATCTGGCGCAGGATCAGTTAACTCCGGAGATATCTCTCGCGGAGTTGAAGACGTCGGGGTGAGGGACTCAACTTGCTTAGTGAAACGGAAAGTGATGTTTCGAGATACCCAGTCAATCAATGGATTGTAGCGGGTTAAGAAACTGTAACCTAATACAGCTTTGCAAGAGGAGTCGAGTGAGGTGACATAAAATGTCAGTAGTAGCAGCTCGCCAGAGGGAAATCGAACGTTGAGAGTAGTAGTCTCGACGATCGGCTTAGGGGACAATGAACCATCGAAAAGTCGGAGATTGATTGGAGGAATGGGTGAAGTGGGTAAACTATTTGCTTTTACAAAAAGCGAGTCAATAAAGCAGTCAGTAGAACCAGAATCAAGTAAAGAGATAAAAGATAGCGTCGCGGCGGAGGAATCGGAAGAATCGCCGCGAGCCGGTAAATCTAAAGTTAGTGATAAAGTGAAAGATTGTTCGTCATATGAAAGAGTGGACGCGTTGAGTTTTACTTCCCGCGTGGTACGATCTGAATCAACGCAACAACGCAACTCCCGTGTCGTACCGGGGTACAGGAGCTGCTGATCAGTTTTCCGAGTCCACGGAAGTCGTCTCTACGCTCTCCTGCGTCTCTGCAGCTCGGCCTTGAGTCTCACGAGCCTTCTTCCGCTCGCAATCTTCAAACCTATGCTTCCCGCCACAGAAACCACAAAGACCCAACTTCTTCCGGCGCTCCGCCTCGCTAGGGAGGAGTTTGCCGTCGGAACCTAGGTTAGCAGCGATCGACGATCGCGTCGATGCTGAACTCGTCGAAGACGAGTGGTTGCCTCCGCTAGGCTTACCTTGTTTTCCCGATCCTTTAGTCGAGAAGGCCGCGGAGGAGGGTGATGGTGAAGAACTTGGCGGGTTCTTCGAGGATGTAGTCGATGCCTTCAAGAATGAAGTCGCGACCGTCGAACGGGCGTTTTCGCGTTTCCGTTCTTCTTCCCGTCTCCAGTACCGGTTGTCCACGCGAAGGACTTCTTTCCGGTAGTCCGCGAGATTAGCGGGCTCTGGAAGATGGGCCATTTCGTCTTTGATACGGCTTGCCAAGCCGCGTTGATATGCCCACTTAAGGGCTTGGGAGTCCCAGTTTGTAGACGCCGCGAGAGTGTTGAAACGGATGTTGTAAGTCTGTACGTTGTCGGATTCCTTCATCCTCAACGTCCCGAGTTTATCCTCGGCCTCTCCCTGTGTGTCGTACATACTGAAATTGTCCTGTAGTTCCTTCACCAGCGACGCGAAGGAGGACGTCCAGGCGGGCATCTCCGCGAGATCCGGATCCAGAATATCTGGTTCGAACCACTCCTTTGCGGCGCCACCTAAGTAAGACAACGTATAGTTGATCTTCCTTTGATCAGTAAAATACGTTGGACGGTCAATAAAGACCAAAGATAAAGAAACGAGGAAACCTTTCAGTTTCCGCGGGTTAGAACCGTCGAAAACCTCCGGGTCCTTAACTTTTGACCTTGCGGTCTCTGTCAGTCCACGATTTTGATTCGTGGATAGTTCGGTGATAGCACCTCCCAAGTTGTCGAGGGTGCCTCTGAAGGTAGTAAACAATTCGATGATTCGCTGTTCCGCGATATCGGTGCGATTGCTACCTGGTCCCCCTGGAGGACTCCTAGAACGGCTAGGACCGCGAGAGCTAGGTGGTGATCCTGGTCCACCAGGACCTCCTGGTCCTCCGGGTGGTCCTTCGGGATCAGATCCCTCAGGGTCCGGGTCTTCCGGGTGGTCTGGTACGTCAGGACTTACCTCCTC
Organism: Lentinula detonsa; assembly: GCA_027921405.1. Lineage (NCBI taxonomy): Eukaryota > Fungi > Basidiomycota > Agaricomycetes > Agaricales > Omphalotaceae > Lentinula > Lentinula detonsa. Next base: position 1,756,944 of record JANVFU010000007.1, read on the forward strand.
AGTTTGCTCCGCGATCTCAGGTTCTTCGGGAACCTCCGCGGGGATTAGGGATGAAGACCGATCCCGCGAGGGACCAGCCTGGGTTGTTAATTGCTGACGCATTCTGTCAGCGAGGGTAAGAGTTGTCGGAGATGGGGGGATGGCCGTCTCCAACGTTGGTATCGCCGTGCGATTGCTACGCGGCGTTCGTACCGTGATTGGTTGCCCATCAGCGGTGTAGAGTACTTGGTACTCGAATTCGGCTTGGTCTGGTGAACCAAGAGCGTGAAGGTTTGATACCCGTACCATTGCGGGTTGGCTCGGGGCTGGACCAAAAGCGTTAGTACACCTACGGGGAAGTCCCGTTCCAGAGATTGACTCAGCGAACGGCGCGAAAGCCGTCGCATTGGTAGCGAACGGATTTGCCACTACTGGCTCCTCCTGAACGTTGTCCGAGTCTGCGGTGTTGGTACGAGCACGTCTGCTCCTGGTATTGACCATTTTGGGTAGAGAGGATTTGAATGGAGGAAAAGGAAGTGAAAGATGATAGAATACGATGTGCCAGGTTTCAGTTTAAATATACTGTTATGATCATGCACGGTCGTAGGCGATAAGTTGGATCGCGGACTATAGGTCCGCGGGGTAAAAGACCGAACACCGAGATAAATCCCAGTGAGGGTGAAGTAAACCTACGGAGAGGTCGTCGGACGTTGACGCTACTATTGATAGCGTCCCCGACACGTCGATGTCCGAAAGCGAGGGTAAAGTAATTCCGATCGCGGGAGAAACTCACGCGATCGTACTTAAGATGAGGTTGAGTATGAACTCTATTTGAATACACTGTCGAAGTGCGCTATCAAAGTCAATATTTAAACTAAGGACCAACTATTCTACTCTCGTAGCTTTATACTGTAGTCGCTACCTAAGGGTCGCTAAGCGATAGTATCCTAGAATAGTATGGTCGAACATGTGGAAGATAAAAGGGAAAAGTATAAAGGAAATGATATAAAAGGATATATAAAAGGTCGGCTAAGTGTGAGGGATATAAAAGCAAAGTGTGAAAGGATCGCGGAGGTAAGCTCCGCGACGGAAGAAAGTAGTGAAGTCAAATACCGTAAAATGATCGTCGGGACCACGGGAGTTGAACTTGGCATGGTCGTAACAGCCAGTGGATGCGTTCGGAGCGTTGTTGTAAGCGAATTCTGCAATGGGCAATAAGCTAGCCCAATCATCTTGTTGATAAGAGCAGTAAATTCTGATATACTGTTCAAGTGTTTGATTAACTCGTTCAGTCTGTCCGTCTGCTTCCGGATGGTATCCAGATGTATAGTGAAGTTGCATAGAAAGTGATTGACCTAAAGCTCTAAAGAAAGCAGAAACAAATTCGGATCCGCGGTCAGACGTTACGTGGTTAGGTACTCCATGTTTAGAAAAGACGTGAATAACAAAAAGCTCAGCTAGTTGTTCAGAAGTGATTGTATCATGGGTAGGAATGAAAATTGCTTGTTTAGATGCACGGTCAACAACTACTAGTATAGCAGTGTATCCGTCCGAGGAGGGTAGTTGTTCAATGAAATCCATTGATATCGAATCCCATGGTCTAACTGGTACTGGTAGTGGTTTGAGTAGACCATAAGGACGGTGTCTTCTAGATTTGTTTCGGCCACATATGGTGCATGAAGAGACATAGTCTCGGACGAACTCTCGGATCCGCGGCCATGTGTACTGCCTACGGATGGATTGTAGCGTCCGGTTCTGTCCAAAGTGACCTGAAAGAGGATGATCATGGAAGAATTGTAAAACTTGTATACGCAGATTGGAATGATCAGGGACAAAGATTCGTCCATCAAAACGTAACAAACCAGTTTCATCTAGTGTCCAACGAGGTTTTGAGTCATCTTGTGCATGTTGCAGTCCAGTCACTGAATCCGGATCGAGCGATAGTGCGGATTTGATCGCCTCATGCAAGGCTCCGATATCCATTACTATTGACGCTCTAAGTGACGGACCTTCCAAGAATGTAGCTCGTAGTGAAGTAGTGAATTGTTCATTAGTGAATATTGGTCTGAAATTTTGTGGATTGATTTGCGCATAGCCGATATCCCCCTCTTTTGGATAGACGTCCCATTGTCTAGTGATCGCATCTGGTTTCGCGCCCAGCTTTCCGGGACGGAAGCGAATCACCATGTTAAATTGGTGTAGAAATTCGGACCATCGCACCTGCCGACGAGTAAGAACTTTAGTAGTAGAAAAATACTCAAGGTTTTTATGATCCGTGACAACGTCAATCGGATCCCCGGAGCCTTCGAGGTAATGGCGCCAAGCTTTAAAAGCTTCGAAGATGGCTAAAAGTTCTTTATCGTGAGTGTCATAGTTCAGTTCGGCAGCTTGGAAAGTGCGCGAAAGGAATGCAATTGGATGTATCTCGCCGTTCTCCAGTATAATGGATAGAATCGCAGCGAGCGCGTAATCCGACGCGTCCGTTTCTACAATGAGTCGTCTGTTAGGCTCCCAATGAGCAAGAATAGGAGCGTTAGTGAAAGCAATTTTAAGCTTGTCAAAAGCTTGTTGGCAAGCGTCGGACCAATTCCAAACTACACCCTTACGAGTGAGTCTAGTCATTGGTACCACGATATCACTGTAATTAAAAATAAAGCGTCTGTAGAAATTAGCAAATCCCAGAAAAGATTGAATGTCTTTAACTTTCCGAGGTACAGGCCAATCAATGATAGCCTGAACCTTGTCTTTAGCCATTGTGAGACCTTCGGGCGATAGAATGTAGCCTAGATACTCCACTGTGTCAACTTCGAAGTAACATTTTGCTGGATTACAAAATAGCTTGTGTTTGCGGAGCCGTCGGAGCACTTCACGGACGTGCTTACGATGCGTCTGTAGGTCGTCCGAATAGATGAGTATGTCATCTAAGTAGACTATACAACAAACATCAAGTAGATCAGCTAAAACATCGTTGACAAACCGTTGAAAAGCGGCTGGAGCGTTAGTTAGTCCAAAAGGCATAACTTTCCATTCAAAGGATCCGTAACGGGTCCGAAAAGTTGTTTTCCATTCATCACCAGCAGTGTCACAAAGAGGTGACGACGGCGGCAAGACTGAGCGGAAGCGGACAGATACTGATCCCAACGACAAAGTTATATTCATAATAAATACTGAGGAGTAAGTAAAGACATACCTGATCCCAACGACAAAGAGGTCAAGATAAGGGATCAGGTTGTGGGGGCTGGCTTATATATACAAAGGTAAGGTACGGGAATCATGATGTCATACTGTATAGTTCAGGAACAAGGAATGGAACGGAATGGACTGGAAGGTTCCGGATCGATCATGATAGGTAACAGTGATGGAATGATGTATTGTAAAGAAAAGGAAAATAATAGGGGCAGCTCACTTCATGACATTACCCCCCTCCTTATGACCATTGCCCTCGATGGTCAAGCCTTCGCCGCCCGGGGGTGTTTCTTGTGGAATTTTCGGACCGTAGCTGGCGCATGTTCCAAATTTTGAGCGGGTTCCCATGAATTATGCCCTGCATCGTAACCCTTCCACTTCACCAAATACTCTAACTTCTTCCATCTAACCCGACTATCCAAGATCTCCTCCACTTCATACTCCGGTTCGTCTTCATCCTCTAGGTACACTGGTTCTGGTGGTGGCGCAATCTGGCCGTTGACAACGTTCCCCCTCCATGGGTATAGCTTGTCAACATGGAAAACGGGATGAACACGGTCCAGGGACAACGGTAAGTCCAGACGATAGTCCAGGGGTCCAACTTTGTCCAAGATCGTGTATGGTCCGAGCTGTCGATCCCCCAGCTTCTCGCTGGAAAGTTGGAGCTTAATGTCCTCTGCGCTCAGCCAAACCTGGTCTCCCACCGAAAATTGGTGTGCTTTTCGTTTTCCCCTCTCGTAGCTTTCCTTTTGCCGTCTTTTCCCCAGGTGTAGAGCCGCACCGGCATCCTGTCGTGCCTCTCGAAGTATTTGGATACGGTCGTCCACTGCTGGAATCCCACTACGTTGACCCACCGGAATGTTGAATAGAGGCAGATAACCATAGGTAAGCTCGAACGGGGACATCCCCAGGGCTGAATGGGTGCGGGAGTTGATCACAAACTCCGCCATCGGTAAATGCTCTGCCCAGTCGTCTTGACGTCGTCCCACGTACAGCCTGAGGTACTTCTCGACTTCCTGATTTGCCCGTTCAGTCTGTCCGTTCGCTTGCGGATGGTAGCCCGAGGTGAGGTTAGACTTGATTCCCAGCCGAGCAAGCAGGGATCGCATCAACTTTGCTGCGAATTGGGGTCCTCGGTCTGAGACAAAGCGGAGGGGGAGTCCATGAAGGCGAAAAATTTCGCGGTAGTAGATGTCAGCGACACCTTCCGCTGTGACTGCGGTTGTACAGGGGATGGCGTGGATTTGCTTGCCATAAAGGTCAGTGCAAACTAGGATGGCGTCGTAACCTTGCGACTGGGGTAGTTGTGTGATCAGATCCACTCCCACCTCTTCCCACAAGCCCGCAGGCACCTCCAGGGGTTGCGTTACCGCTCGGGGGTGTCTCTGTATCTTCTTCCTCGCACAAATCTCGCATCCCGCAACGTACTTTTCCACAAAAGATCGTAAGGTGGGCCACCAAAAATGTGTGCTCACCAGGTCGAGCGTACCATGAAGTCCTGGATGGCCCGCCGTGGGGTTGTCGTGGCATTGTTGTAGCACCTCGGTTCACAGGTTCTCGACTGGTGGAACGTATACCCTACCTCGATGATAGACCAATCCATCATCCTCTTCCCATTCCGCAATTCCATCGGCCAAGCGTTGAAGGCCTTTCTTCCGCAGCTCTTCTAACCCTTCCAGTACCTCCGCCTCCCTCTGCGATGCTTTCCGAATACGGTCCTCCAGCGGGTTCTGTAGTGAGTTTGCTGCAATCCGCACAAAGTGAGCTGGCTTTAGGACCGTTTGTTGTTGGTTGTCTTCGCTGTCCAACACCTGGTGTGTTGCCATACGGGAAAGGGCGTCAGCCTGTGTGTTTGTTTTCCCTGGGCGGTGAATAAGCTGAAAATCAAACCGGGATAGCCATAGTGCCCATCGTGCTTGCCGTCGACTTAGGTCCTGGGCGGAGCGCCAGAACTCTAGGTTTGCATGGTCAGTGATGATCTCAAAGGGTTGTGGTGACCCTTCCAAGAAACTTCTCCAATCCTTCAGCGCTTCGATGATAGCAAGCATCTCTCGGTCGTAGATTTCGTAATTCCGCTCCGCTGGTTGCATGGAGGCCGATCGGAATGCCACTGGGTGCCACTGACCATCGTCTTGCAGCTGCATTATGGCCCCTCCAGTTGCAAAGCCTGATGCGTCCACCTCGAGTCGAGTGAGCCTGTCGGGGTCCCAAAGAGCCAGCACGGGTGCTGAGATGAAAGCTTCCCGGAGTGTGTCAAACGCTTGCTGCTGATGTGTCCCCCAGTCAAACTTCGTGTCCTTCCTCGTCAGATCGTTCAGAGGGCGTGCTATTCGGGCAAAATTCCGTATGAAACGACGATAGAAATTAGCAAACCCTAAGAATCCTCGCAGCTCCCGTAGGTTCTTTGGTGTTGGCCAGTCGCGGACTGCCGCTACCTTTACCGGGTCCATGCGCACCTCCCCTTCTGATATCACCAGTCCCAGGTATTCGATCTGCAGTTGTTCGAATTCACACTTCTCCGGTCGTAGGTACAGGTCGTGTTTTTCTAGCCGGGTTAGTACCTCTCGCACCACCTGTCGATGTTCCTGTATATCGTTGCTAAAGATAAGGATGTCGTCTAGGTAGACCGCCACCTTCCCCGCTGCCACTAGGTCTGAAAATATGGAGTTCATGAGTGCTTGGAAGGTGGCTGGAGAGTTGGTAAGACCAAAGAACATTACGCTGGGCTCAAACAACCCTCGATTGGTTGCGAAAGCCGCCTTCCATTCATCTCCCTCCTTAATCCGAACATTGTTGTAGCCCCATCGAACGTCAAACTTGGTGAAGTACCGTGCTCCCTGCAGACGGCTGACAATGTCTGCAACCAGTGGTAGGGGGTAACGATTCTTCAGCGTGACCTGGTTGAGTTTCCTGTAGTCCTGTACGAAACGGAGTTTACCATCCTTCTTTTTCACAAAGAAGACGGGTGAGGACAGTGGTGACTTTGAGGGTCGTATATAACCCTTTCGCAGGTTATCATCCAAGAATCGGTCAAGCTCACCCTGTTCGTTTAGTGACATTGGATATACCTTGGTACGCATTGTTTCAGGTGCCCCTGGGATTAGTTCGATGGCGTGATCCCATGGCTGATGGTCCGGGAGACGTTCTGAAGCAGTTTCAGAGAATACCTTTTTGAAGTCCCGATAGGGTTCCGGGACCATTTCTTCAAAGGTTTTCACAGGTTTTGCCTTGTGTGCTTGTTCCGCCAACTGTTGGGAGTAGGTGAAACCTGCGGCGCACCAGACCTCTTCCGTTTGTTCCTGTAGGATCCCCGACTTCACCCATGCACGACGGGTTCGTCGGTTGGCTCGGATTCGGTGTATGGGTGACTCTTCATCCTCCTGGTCTTCCCTACTCTGTGGAGGTTCGGGGGTGCTAGCTGCCTGGATTGTCTCCTCGGTTTCTCCCTCTTCCACGCTCTCTTCGACTGTGGCCCACTGCGGCTTGACTGAGAGCCGTCCCTTCTCCCAGTCAATATCTGGGTTGGCCTTTCGTAACCAAGGTAGCCCTAGGATTAGGTCTTCACTGCCCAGATTAGTTACCAGTAGGTCCGTCCATCGTTCTTGCCCGTCAATGGTCAGGGCCAGACGTGCAAAGTGCGTGATCTGCCCTGCCCGGTTGGCAGAACCATCGATGTTGAAGACCCCAATGGGCTTCCTAAGTGGGAACGTCCTTACGTGGTGGCGAGCGACGAACTCTTCATTCAAAAATAGAGCAGTGGCTCCAGAGTCGATCATGGCCGCAGTTGCTATACTGTGATTCCTGCCTCTTAGTTCTGCGTTGATTCGGAAATGCGATGAACTGGAATTCAATTCCAAAATGGTAGATATTTTACATGAGGAGAGAGAATCATACGCGGAACTAGAGTGTATAGCAAATTGGTTAACGGGTGCTCTCGATGCGGCCGAGACGGGCACCCGCTTTAAAAACCCTCCTGCGATCCAGATGCTGGGGCCATGGCGTTCGCTCTGTTCAGGAGTTCCTGCAGCTGAGCGATCTGGGTAGAGAGATCGGGGTTGAGCGGAGTTGGCGGAGCAGGAGCAGGAACGGGAACAGGAGCGGGGGCGGAGGCAGCAATTTGAACCGATTCATTCGGGAACAGGGTAAAGGGTATTGAGGACGAAGCGGAAACTTGTTGTCTACGGGGTTGTGGGCGCTTACCACGGCCCCGCTCTAAACCCATGAACTTGTCTTGGCAGACCGATTCCAGGTGACCTCGACGACCACAGTAGCGGCATACTGTGTCCTTGTATGAACAGTTCTTCTTCTCGTGGTTCTGTGCGCCACAGCCGTAACATCTGCCTCTCATCTGTGCCACGAAACTCTCCCTGCTATTCCCGCTGGTATGCGTGGCATCGACGTCCATGGCGTAAGAGTTGGAAGGAGGAGAGGGAGTGTGAGAGGTGCCCAGATTACGGCCTGTCATGGTAGGATCATGCATGAACACATCCACCGAGACTGCCCGTCTGATTGCCTCCTCTAGAGTGGGGGCTATCCCCTGGGCAATGTTAACCACGATGAGATTTTGTCGGATCTCGGGGTTAAGGCCACTATGGAATCGCTCGCGTAGGTCGATGTCCGAGAGTCCAGTTCGATCACCAATGTCCTTGAACTTTTGTGCGAATTCCGCTACCGTCTGGCCTTTTCCCTGTTTGAGATGTTGGATCGCATTCCGGGCCTCCATACCTGCATCGATTGATTCAAATCGAAGTGAGAAGGCTCGCACAAAGTCTTCCCAGCGTCCGTTGAATGGTGTTCTTCCATGGCTGAATTCCAAGAGGTATGGGGTGGCCCAGTCCGCCGCGTTTCCTGAGAAGAATCCTAGGGCTGCCTTTATCAGCTTATCTTCCTTGCCACTCAAGTCCGTTTGTTCCATCGCCCAGCTCTGGATCTGAGCAATGAACCGACGTGCTTCCGCACTACTGGTGCCCTTGAAGAGCTCCGGTTTGTTCATGCTTGATTTGGCTGTGGCCTTCTGTAGGTTAGCTGTGAGCTGAGCCACCTGTTCAATGAGCTGAGCCATGAGTTGATTGGCGTCAACTGTGGTAGGGTTGGACATGGCTGGTGGAGGAGTGGCTGGAACGGGGGTAGTGGCAGTGATAGGTATGATCTGTGTCCCGTCACTGAGGGAGGCTTCTGTGCTAATAGAATTAGCAGTGGCGTGGGGGCAGGGTTGAGAACTACAATCAGCCCAGTTTTGGTTCGGGGGACGGTGGATGTGAGTTCGGTCTTTAGTGTCAAAGGCGTGCGGGTAGGCGGAGCAGTCAATGGTAGACGTGGTGGAAGCGGATCCTGCAAGGATAACCCAATCGGTAGGTTATCAGTGCAGTAAAAGATCTTGACCTAATGTCACAAAGAGGTGACGACGGCGGCAAGACTGAGCGGAAGCGGACAGATACTGATCCCAACGACAAAGTTATATTCATAATAAATACTGAGGAGTAAGTAAAGACATACCTGATCCCAACGACAAAGAGGTCAAGATAAGGGATCAGGTTGTGGGGGCTGGCTTATATATACAAAGGTAAGGTACGGGAATCATGATGTCATACTGTATAGTTCAGGAACAAGGAATGGAACGGAATGGACTGGAAGGTTCCGGATCGATCATGATAGGTAACAGTGATGGAATGATGTATTGTAAAGAAAAGGAAAATAATAGGGGCGGCTCACTTCATGACAAGCAGCAATACGCACTAAGTGATAAGCGTGAGCAAGGTCGAATTTGGTGTAATATTTGGCTTTTTTCGGAGCATCCAATAAATCTGAAATAAGAGGTAAGGGGTAACGATCCTTCTTGGTGATAGCGTTGAGTCCTCTGAAGTCCACACATAGTCTGAGTGATCCATCCTTTTTTGGAACGAAAAGGACGGGTGCGCCGTGAGGCGAGTTGGATGGTTGTATGGCTCCATTAGCTAGTTGTTTGTCTAAGAAGTCTCTAAGAGCTTCAAGCTCCTTTGGTGAAAGTGGGTAGATTCGTCCAAGCGGTGGTTCCTTTCCATCTTCTAGTTCAATCTTAAGGTCATAGGGTCTATGTTCCGGAAGCTCCTCGGATGTGATTTCGTCAAACACATCTGCAAAGTCTTTATACTCGTCAGGAATGTTAGTAGTCTGAGTAGGCTTTGTTTCTGTAGTAGAGCTTCGAGCGGATACCTCGGAAGGCATCACATTAATTAACATAGGTTCCATACCTTCTTTTTTACATGCCCGATGGAATGCAACGGCTCCGATAAGTGCGATATTGATATCAGAGTCGTCTAGTCGGGATGCCATTTGTGCTAAAGAAGGGTAAGTATAGATAGGTTCAAAAGGAAATTTGTCCGATAATGGACGAGGGGTACGATGAGAGCGAGAGCGATGTGATGAGCGAGAGCTCGATCGTGAGTGAGTCTCCAGTGGATCCGTTTCGGAAGCGAAAGGAGTAGACGTCTGGATAGAATCAAAATGGTTAGTGTCTCGGAAAGAAATTGTTTTTGAAACCCAGTCAATCAACGGATTGTAGCGGGCCAAGAAACTATATCCTAAAACAGCTTTACAAGATGAATCAAGTGAAGTTACATAAAATGTAAGTGGAAGCAGCTCATCGGATGGAAACCGGACGCGTAAGGTCGCGGTTTGCGAAATGGGTTTAGAAGATAATGAACCATCAAACAAACGAAGATTGATAGGAGAAATCAACGAAGTAGGAATAGAGTTTAATTGTACATAATGTGAATCAATGAAACAATCAGTGGAACCAGAATCTACTAAAGTTGGAAAATTCAAAGTAGTAAAAGATTTCGGATCCTCGTCAAGAGGAATTTCTGTAATGACATCAATAATTAAAGAATGTTCGTTAGGTGAAAGAGCGGAAGCATTGAGATAGGTCTCCTTAGTGGTATGAACTAGATCAACGCAACTCTCGTTTCGTACCGGAGTACAAGAGTTGCGGACTATTTTTTCGCATCCTCGGAGGGTTGGTCCGTCGGATCCATAGCCACTACTTCCGTAGCGCGGCCTTTAGCGTCTCTAGCCTTACGCTTATTACAATCCTCAAACTTATGCTTCCCACCACAGAAAGCACACAGATTGTACTTCTTCCTTCTTTCCTTCTCCTCAGGCGTAATCTTTCCGTCGGGTCCGAATTTGCTGCTATCTGTCGATTTTCGCTGATTGGCTCCTCCGGATTCGTTCTTCTGGTTGAATTTAGAACCGTTGGAGTTAGGTTTATTAAAGGAAGGTGTGGAGATGTTATTGTTGGTAGGGGAAGGATTGGAGGATCCTTTCTTGGCCGAAGAATTTCCGCTATTGCTATTACCTCCACTGCTTTTTGCGGATTCTCTTTTCTTTTCCAATTCCCTTTGCCAATAACGATTGTCGATCTCCAGAACGATCTCTCGATATTCTTCGAGAGTCCTTGGTTTTCGCACCCGAGCCATTTCATCCTTAAGGCGTGGTGCGACACCTTTTTCATACGCCCATCGGAGCGCATTCTCGTCCCATCCGGTGAGCGAAGCGAGGCTGTTGAAGGTGTTGTTGTATTTTCGGATGGTGTCCGAATCCTTCATCACTATGTTACCTATTTTACCTTCTGCTTCACTCTGCATGTCATACACCCCGAATTGTTTCTGCAACTCTCGGACGAGCGCGGAGAACGAATAGGTCCACTCAGGCATATTAAGTAAGTCCGGATCCAGAATATCTGGTTCGAACCACTGCCTGGCAGTTCCTGAAAGATAAGAGAGGGTGTAATTAATCTTCTTCGTCTCAGTGAAATACTTTGGTCGATCATTGAAGACTAATGCGAGTGAAACAAGAAAGCTGCGGAGCTTCCTCGGATCCGATCCGTCAAATACTTCTGCCTCCTTAGGTTTGGTTTTGTTACCAGCGTCATCCGTGGATTTCATCCCGGACAACACTGTTCCCAAGTTGTTGATGTTGCTAGAAAAGTTAGACATAATATTCATGAATTGACTAGAATCGGGAATGGGAATTTCGTCATCTCTACTATTCCCTGAATTACCTGGTCCACCAGGTCCACCGGGTCCTCCGGGTCCTCCAGAACCACCAGGTCCATCGGGTCCATCGGGTCCACCAGGTCCTCCACCTGGTCCCTGTGGTGTAGGATCCTCTGGTTGGTCTTCATCGGCTGTAACGTCAGGTTCTTCGTCCTGAACCTGTTCAGCTGGTTCTGGGCCCTGAGTAGGGTTGTTTTGGGAATGTGAAAGATTTTCGAATAATGGGGAGATAGCTCTTCCCTTTCCTTTAGCAGCTTGGGTAGCTGTGGTTGGGGAAGGCGAGGAAGGTTGAGGAGATGTCCTTCGGATCCGTCGTCCACCGCGAGGAGTCCAAACCTCTACTGGTACGCCATCTTTGGTGTAAAGTGTTTCTACAGCTAAATCTGGTGAAGTAATTTCTCCAATAGCTGATAGAGCAGTAGTAGCTGCCGACGGAGCCGAGGGTCCATAAGCAGTACTACGACGACGACCAGTACCAATGGCAGAGATGGATTCTGAGAACGGTAAGAATGATGCTGCGGTTGTTGCGAAAGGGTTTGCCTCTTGTTCATCACGAACAGATGTATCAGAGACATTGGTGTTTGAGCGTGCGCGAGCACGAGTACGATAGGCCATAATAAAATGAGTTGAGCACGACAATAACGAGTAGAAGTTTAAATATACTGTTAGAGTTATGCTGAGTACAGCCAAGTGGACCGTCCGATGCGATGCGGTGCGGTGCGGAGTAATGGGACGTTGATACCACTATTAGTAGTACCCTCGTTAGAGTCGTATGTCCCAGGTAGAAGCAGTCGGATGGAGCGAAGGATCCGATCCGAAGCAAAGCGAGTGTAAAGTCTTAACTGAGTATAGACTGTATAAGTCAACTGAAGTCGATATTTAAACTGAAGTACAGCTAAGCTACACTACGTCTTAAATACTAGTCTTGTAGCTAACCAGAGTAATAAGTAAATAACACATGTATAAGAAGATGACTGATGAGCATATGATCTCGGTAAGAAGTAATAATGTTGAATGAAGGAATGTGTGGATGTTAACTATAAGTGTTGTAATAAAGAAAGTGCAATCGCATCCTTCGGATGCGATGAAGGATAAACGTATAATGGATCCATCGGACGCGATGAAAGCAATTAGTGTATGTATGTGTATAAAGAAATAGACTGTCCTGCATGAATATAACACGATGCTAACATTACTGCTGTTCGTAGCACACCCATTCCCGAAGAGCCTCATGTCTCGCCTTCAATGGCGTCTCTTCGCCGAATGTACCAACCCCCCGACACTGCTCCTCGCACACGTGCACCCTCTGTCGCATCAGAGTCCAAAGGTCATTCATCAATTGCCGATGGTGAAGAATCCGTACATGAGGACTTCCAAGACCCGGATGTCCCTGACCTTCCACCTGATCGAGAGCTCCACCCGATGCCTCCACGCGCCCCTGCTGGCGATGGCGGAGGAAGTGGCGGAGGAGATGGCAGAGGAGATGGTGGTGGTGGTGGAGGTGGTGGAGGCGGTGCTCCTCGTCCGTCCGCTGCTAACTTGCCTGCTGATTAATACGATACCCGAAGGGGAAACCCTCGCTCTTTCAATGCTTCATTTGCTGATCACTTCTCTAAACGGCATTCAGATGTCCATAGCGAAACCCACTGTCAGCGAAGGCGGAACGTCCAAAGCAAAACTTCGCGATCCTGACGCCTTCGACGGGTCCGATCCCCGCAAACTCCAATCGTTCCTTGTTGATCTCACGCTTATTTTCGCCGATCGCCCGCGATACTTTACCGATGAACGCAAAGTTTCCTATGCACTTTCGTATCTTCGCGGTTCGGCAAAGGAGTGGTTCGAGCCAGATCTTTTGTATCCCGACCCAATAAATCCACCAGCATGGATGTCTAGCTTTGAGTACCTCATCCAGGAACTCACTGATAACTTCGGGGTCTATGACATGGAAGGAGAAGCGGAGGATAAACTAGGGAATCTGCGGATGAAGGAATCAGAGAACGTGAGGAAGTATATGATTCGCTTCAACTCGCTGGCCAACGCTACATCTTGGGACGCCGTCGCACTTGCATGGGCGTTCAAGCGTGGCTTAGCGACGCGAATTAAAGACGATCTGGCTCGCCTGCCAACAGAGTCATCGACGCTAGTAGAGCTTCGCCGAGAGGCGCAACGCTCGGACGCTCGGTACTGGAGGCGAGAAGAGGAGAAATGTCGCGAGTCAGCCCGCGCCGGTACCACGTCAATGCAGCAGACTGGTACAGGAAAGGCTACCAGAAAGGCAGCGACGGTGCCATCGGCTAATCCACAAAAGCCAGCGCCCACTGATAACTCCCAAGGCAAGAAGTCTAAGGGTAAGGGCAAGGCGCCAAACCTTACTGGTAAGCTGACCGACGGTGGACGACTAACTCCGGCAGAGCTTCAACCTCTGTCTCTTCTGCGGTCTCTCTGGACACCGTATCGCCGAATGTCGCAAACGTCTCGCTTCCGAGGCAGCCCGTGCTATGGCTAGTACTACTGATTCCGCTGCGGTCGGGCCGACTTCGCAGCCGGAAAAAATAGCCAGCAACTTCAGTTCCTGTGCACAAGACTGGAGTTGCGTTGACCGGGATTGTGCCACCACACAAAAAGTAGTCTGCAACGCATCCGCTCTTTCATATACCAATTCGCTTCGCCTTTTTCTAACTACTGAATTTGTACCAACAGACACTTTTGATACTAGTACTATTTCGCTTCTCAAATTTCTCGTTCTTCTTGATTCTGGCTCCACGAACGATTTCATTGATAGCGCGTATGTAGAACAGAACAATATACCTACAACGCCGATTTCGCCGATAAGTTTACGATTATTTGATGGTTCGCTCGGCTGCATCGCCGATCACAGAGATCGCTTCGCTACTTGTTCACTTTCCTACTGGGGAACTTCTTGACTTGGACTTTTATGTCACACCCTTGGATTCGTCTTGTAAAGCAGTTTTAGGATACAGTTTTCTTCGCCGCTACAACCCGTTGGTTGATTGGCAACATACTACTATTTCTTTCCAAAATGCTACTAACAATTCTTATCCTCAGACGTCTTCCTTTGCCGCTATGGCTTCGCCAACCCAAAGGACATCTCCCGCTCATGTGGAACACCCACTTCCACCTTCGCCGCCCCTGCGGAATTCGTCGGCACACTCACCGAAAACCCCGAAAAAGCGCAACAAATCCTCGTATCCCTTCGAACCTATCTATACATATCCCTCCGTCACTCAGATGGGGTCACAAATCGTAAACAAAGAAGCAGTCGACATTAGGCTGCTCGGTGCTCGTGCCTTTCATCGCGTTTGTAAGGAAGCTGGGCGTGAACCGGTAATGTTTTACGCTACCCAATCCACCTTCCATACTACTCTGCCTACTTCATCACCCGCTCTCGCGGCTGTCAGCACTGAAGATCTATCTATTCCGCCAGAATACGCGGAATTCGCCGATATTTTCGACAAGATGAAGGCCGACACACTACCCAAACATCGCGACTTCGATATCAAGATCGACCTTGAGGAAGGTAAATCGCCGCCCCTTTCGCGCATTTACCCACTCTCGCCTAAAGAACAAGAGGCACTCCGCGAATGGCTGGACAAAAACATCGCCAATGGATTCGTTTCGCCGTCAACTTCGCCGCACGGCGCTCCAATCCTTTTCGTCCCGAAGAAGGATGGTTCGCTTCGCTTGTGTGTAGACTTTCGCGGACTCAATGCCATTACCAAAAAGGACAGGTATCCTTTACCCCTTTTATCCGATTTACTTGACGCACCAGGCAAGGCAAAGATTTACACCAAAATCGATCTTCAACATGCTTTCCATCTTGTTTGCGTCGCTGCCGGTGATGAGTGGAAAACGACATTCCGTACTCGCTACGGTTCTTTTGAATGGAATGTTATGCCCTTCGGACTAACGAATGCACCTGCAGTGTTTCAGCGGTTTGTTAATACAGTCTTCGCCGATCTTCTTGATCGTTTTGTCATTGTTTATATGGATGATTTGTTAATTTACTCCGATGATCTAGAACAACACCGCGAACACGTTCGCGAAGTGCTTCGCCGACTTCGCCAGCACAAGTTATACGCTTCAGCGAAGAAGAGTGAATGGCATAAAGACACGGTAGAGTACCTCGGTTACATACTATCACCGGAGGGTCTCCGGATGGCCGACGACAAGGTCCAGACCATTCACGAGTGGCCGACGCCTCGCAAAGTGAAGGACGTTCAGTCTTTCCTCGGCTTCGCCAACTTCTATCGCCGTTTCATTTATAACTATTCCGATATCGTCGTTCCCCTCACACGACTCACACGCAAGGACGCTCCCTGGCTTTGGTCATCATTACAACAGTCTGCCTTCGATTTGCTTAAGAATGCTTTTACTCATGCTCCCATTCTCGCGCATTGGGAGCCTAATAGGCCTCTCATTGTGGAAACAGATGCATCCGATTACGCGATCGCTGCTATCCTTTCTATCGTCACTGCCGACAACGAGATACATCCTGTCGCATTTCTCTCGCGAACGCTGCAAGCCGACGAACTCAACTACGACACGCACGACAAAGAGCTTCTCGCCATCTTTGAAGCCTTTAAAGCGTGGCGCCATTACTTAGAAGGCTCAGGCGACCCAATCGACGTTGTCACAGACCACAAGAACCTGGAGTACTTCTCGACAACGAAGATGTTGACTCGCCGACAGGTTCGCTGGTCGGAATACCTTCACCAGTTCAACATGGTCATTCGCTTCCGCCCAGGAAAGCTCGGTGGTAAACCAGACGCTATGACTAGACGATGGGACGTCTACCCTAAAGAGGGGGATAGCAGCTACGCCAAGGTCAATCCGCAGAATTTTAGACCCATCTTTACTAATGAACAATTCACCTCTTCGCTTCGCGCGACCTTTTTACAAGGCCCAGTTCTCAGAGCGTCAGTTATCATGGATGTCGATTCACTTCACAAGTCCATCCGCGAAGGCTATCACCATGACGCTGAGGCTGTTAGAGGTTTGGAGTTCGCCGACGATGCTCAGTATCCTCGCTGGACGCTCGCCGAAGATGGTCTACTTCGCCTAGACAACCGCGTTTATGTTCCTGATCATTCAGACCTTCGCGTTCAAGTCCTGCGCAACCATCACGATCATATACTCGCCGGACACTATGGCATCAACCGCACACTCGCGTCGGTTTGCCGCGAGTATACTTGGCCGAAAGTTCGTGAATTCGTACGTGATTACATTTCTTCATGCACTGTTTGCGGTCGCAACAAACCTCGCCGACATCGCCCGTACGGTTTCCTTAAACCGCTCCCCGTTCCTGTCCGCCCATGGGATTCCATTTCAATGGATTTCATTGAGCAGCTTCCCGACTCGAACGGCTACACAGCGATTCTCGTCGTTGTTGATTGCGCATCCAAACAAGCTATTTTCGTTCCGACCTATGATACAATCACTTCCGAGCAGCTCGCCGAGCTTTTCGTCATTCATGTCTTTTCCAAACACGGTGTTCCTCGCCCCGTTACCTCCGATCGCGGTTCCGAGTTCGTCTCAGCCTTTTTCCAGGCTATTGGTAAAGCCTTGGAGATGGAATTACATTTTACCTCTGGTTATCATCCTGAAGCTGATGGTCAGACAGAACGCGCTAATCAAACTCTAGAACAGTATATTCGCATTTACTGTTCGTACCAGCAAGACGACTGGTCACGCCTCCTGCCTATCGCCGAGTTCGCCTACAACAATGCGCCGAACGCTTCAACAGGTATTACTCCATTCTTTGCTAATAAAGGCTATCATCCAAATGTCACCGTTCACCCCGAGTACAAACTCGCTTCCGATACCGCTCGCAATTTCGTCGTCGATCTCGATGAACTCCATTCTATCCTCAGAGACGAAATGGCACTCGCCCAATCTCGCTACAAGGAGCAGGCTAATCGGAAACGCATCGCGCAACCTCTTATTCCCGTTGGTTCAAAGGTATACGTTCTCGCGGAACATATTCGCTCCACTCGCCCTGCGCCGAAGTTCGCCGAAAAGTATCTTGGCCCTTTCACAGTTCTCGAACAAGTCGGTTCTTTATCGTTCAAGCTTTCTCTCCCTGACTATATGAGTCGTATCCATCCGGTATTCCATGTATCTCAACTCGAACCTTACACTGAAAACGTCATCCCAAATAGAGTCCAGTCGCCGCCTCCGCCGATTGAAGTCGACGGCGAACCAGAATACGAAATCGCCGAAATACTCGACTCTAAAATCGATCGTCGCCGGAAGGCATGCCCACTGCTCTACTATGTTCGGTGGAATGGTTACGAAGGTACCTCCGATGAGTTTTCATGGGTACTAGCCTCGGAGATTACAACTGACAATTCTTTGCCCGAACCCGACGCACTTCTCGCGTTCCACGAACGGTATCCTACCAAACCGGGTCCACTAGCGAAAGTTCTCGCTGGCACGTAATGATTGTTTCGCCTCTCGTGTTTCCCTTTGCTTCGCATTGTATTTCTTGTTTTCACTTTCGCCTCTTTTGCCCTTCTTTTCTTTTCTCTATTTTCGTTCGCGCCCTTCGCGGAAAACAACAAAATGATAGTCTTTTGATTGTTGTTTTCCCCTCTTATTCTTTTGTTTTTACTTACCATCTTATTTTAGTTTGAAGTCGACTAGACGCATTTGAGGGCAAATGCGTAAGAGGGGGATACTGTTACGATCATGTCAGCTCAGGTCTGACTCCGGACTCTTCGCTACATTCTCGCAACTCTTCGCCGAAGTTCCGCACCCTATCCCGCTCCCTCGCCACTCTCGTCGCACTCGCCGAAGCGTTCGCAGCTTCGCTACTTCGCATCTTTACATCTTCACATCTTCGCATCTTCGCATCTTTGTATCCCCGGATCTTTGTATCCCCGGATCATTGTATCCGTTATCGATTATCTGATGCTCGTTCCATGTGGTTTATTGTCTTATCGATTATCTGATACTTGTTCCATGTGCTTCGATGTCTTATCGATTAGAATAATTACTATAAGTACTGTAGCTCACTGTACTTACTTCCTTAGTTTCGAAATTGACATAGATTGTCTCTCTCCTATCCTACACACTCTAAGACTTAGTTCAAAGTCTTTTAGCTAACTTCATCACTGTACTACACGTCGCCGAGACAATCATCATCGCTATCGCGCTGAACGTCTCGCGTCGTCTTGCTCTCTCTCGTATCGCCTTCGCTCGCACTCCGAGGACTGAAAGGAGCAAGGGCGTTGCTAATAGCTTCGCTGCGTCCTATCTTGCTTCGTTAGGAGATCAAGCAAGTACCTGAGGGTACCTTGCACGGTCTTAACACCTGCAGGTGCTTGATAGATACCTAGCGCTAAAAAATGTCACTCACTGGCTGTTATAGGTATGCTTCCGAGCCTTCGATCGTCGATCGGTCCTTCGATCTTCGATGTTTTGACTTAGTACTTTTTATTTCTCTCCGATCTGCGATCGAACCTCACGAAGTATTCGGACTATCGGATACGAGTGATTCTCACACTATTGTTCTTTAATTATCTTTTATTTCTATTACTGGTAGCTATCTGGATTCTTATCAGTCTAATTAGTACTCTTATTGTTATAGTTTTGACAATTAGATTACAAGGTATAAATACTGTAGCATCTTGTAGATAGTTCTCCAGTTTAAATATCAACTTAGATCGTTGCTGAACTCCGTCCGGATCATTATCCTTCTTCATCATCGTTCGCATTATCCGAACGATCTCCGGACGTCTTCTATACTCTTAATCTCTTCTCATCATCTCGAACATTCACGGAACCACGCGACAGGGCGAGGGCACTACCGATAGTGGTGCTAAGGTTCTAGTTCACTCTTCCGTACATCGACTAACGATCATAGATCGTCGTTCGCTATCTCGATCGAGACCGAACTCGTCGAACTCATTCATACTCAACTCCTTTTACCTAAGACCCTACGGAACCTCACCGGCACGGTCTTAACACTGGCGCCAATTGCCGCGCAAATGAGTCGATGTAATCCATCATGTAGTCTCGTGATCGTGTTGGCCGGACCGACTGGGGTTACAAAAATTTTCGTGGGAAGTCCAACGTTGAAATTTTGCAATGCTAAGTCGTCCTCATCGCACCACCATGTCACAACAACAAGACATTCAATCCAACACCACTGACGATCCCTCCAGATCGACAACCATACAATTCGGTGACTTTCACGAATCGCCGAACACCCAAAATGCTCCCCTGGGAGCAAATTCGACAGCTGGGACGCCAGCTTTTAATCACGTTACTGGTCCTGGATTTCCAGGACCGTTTTGGGGTGGTTCCCAACTACCCCCCACTCAACATGCGTCTTTCGGGGCGCCCATCAACACTGGGGTGCCAGTATTTAATAACACGCTCAGTCCTGGGTTGCAAGGACCATCTGGGGGAGGGCCCCATGCGGGACCAAGCTTCAGTAACACAACCTCCCAATTCGGAGCCCCAGGGGCGGGACCGAGTTTCAGTTCGCCGTTTACGGGACAGAACTCTTATGCGCCAACAAGCGCAAACTACCCTTACCATTCGTTGCATCCACCCACGCACATGCAACAATCATTCCACCCGCAGATGCAGAACCCAGTTGCATCGTATGGGTACACTATGCCCATGATGGCACCTCAGGGACAGCCTACCATGTCCTCATCATCCACACCTTTAAGGATCACAGCCGGAAACATCATCACACATTCCGACAATTGTCCCATGTGCATGGGATACGTCGCTCATTTGATAACGGCGAGCGATTTCAACGACATCATCTCTGAACGAGATGGTAGCATATGAGGAGAATCAGCGTCCTCGACCAACTCTCAGGGACGAGAGTTGGTGGTAAGCTCGTTGCAAGAGCAACTGGCCTCCACTTCGAGAGCTCACGAGACTGAGCAACAGAACTTGAAGGATAGAATTATCGCTCTGGAAATCGAGCGTAATGAACTACGCGCACGTCACGAATCAGACGTGGCGCAAATTGATGACATCGTCCGCGATTGTCAAGAGGCGCATGATAGACGCCAATACTGGAAAGCCCAGTACTACGATCTCCGTGACCAGGGAGATCGTCACGACGCGAACACTTCCTCCACGGTAGCTGTCGCCAAGAAATTGGACAAGGGCAAAGGGAAGGAAGTGACTACGGTCCCGTTGCAGAACCGGATTACTACAATGGAAGCACAGATGACAACAAGAACTTCCGTGCCGTTGTCGCAATGACTGTCCCCAATGGAAGTGGACTCAAATTCTCAAACCACATTTGAGAATACCAGAGCTTCAGGGTCTGGCCAACCCCTAATGGCCAGCCAGGCAGGAACCTCGTTGTCGGGAGGTTCGTGTTGGCGCCTTTGCCTCCTCACACAGGAGACAAATGGAAGCGTGACTCCGCTTCGACATCTGTCCCTCAACGAGGGACCGTTTCCTACGACGACTTGTACGCCAAACCCACGGGGGAGGTACAGTACTCTTACAAAGCGTATCAGTTGGAGCATTACCTCACAGACATGGAGGACGATGACTTGGAACCTGACGCCCATCCCAATCGATTGAAAGGGAAACAAAGGGAATTGCAGAACAAGACCAATAGGGAAGCCAGGTGGCAGATGGACGCCGTGTCTGCTCAACAAGCTAAGGAGGAAGGGCGCTCTCCCCCCCCTGAACGCTCTAAGAGCAGTAAGAACAAGGAATTCGATGTTCTGCGGGGAATGGTCACTAGGCTACCATTCCAAGTCCCGACTTCTGTTGAAGAAGTCGAGAAAATCATCAAGATTCTTGAAGAATCCGATAATGTACGCCCTTGGCGCCTGTTATGGAAAACAGTGCATGGTATGATCGCCATGCACAAGTGTGCTTGCCACGTACCATGAGCTGAACATACTGCGGTGGACAATGCGGTCATTGACCGATTCACCGCGGTACCACAGTGGTATATAGCGGAGATGAATCGACAAGGTCATAATGTACCCAGTCTGTTCGAGCCTAAGCCTTTGCAGAAAAAGGCGAGGCATGCTGCCGCAAGTGCCTCCGTGTATGAGGCAGGACCATCCAATGTTGCATCTACTAGTGCTACTACGGATGGCGAAGTAATGGCAGACGTCCCCACAATTGCCAATGTCCCCACAATTGCCAATGGAACGATCGTTGAGCGTTGTAACCGTCCGTGGGATGGTTATGGAAATGGAGCTTTTAGGCTTCAGGTAGCGGTTAGCTTAGTTAACTTAGTTCACTCAGTATGAACACGACGAGTCTGTGATTAACTCGATATGTACGTTTACAGGTGAAAAAAGATCTATCCCTATCTATATCTATCAATTGTATATATACGATGAACTATACAGTTCATCGTGAGAATACTTGACATAAGTAATCAGTTATCTTATCCAACAGATAAGATAATATATAGGGGTTACTCTGGGCCGTTACACCCTCCCCCACTAGACTGATTCCAGCAGTCTAATAATCCATCCCGAGGTGAATCATCGACTCACTCGTGTGGCTGAGAGTACCCAGCCATATCCATGCCATCATCCTCGCCATAGTCGATAATGGGATCTCCGGTCGAATTGAATTGAGTATCATCCCAGTCGATGATACGTGGTGCCATATCACTGGCATGGTCTTCAGCCTGAACCGTCGTCACAGGCTGTGTGGCATCCGCACTAGCAACGGGGACCGCGCTATGTAAATCGGCCAGTTGTTGCGCGAATGGTCTCACATAAGTGAGTACAACGCTGTAGTCAGCATAGCGTCCAGCATTATCAATATTGCTGGACTGAGACCCGTCAGGGAATACATAGTTTTCCACCTCGACGGTGGTACGTGGCACGCCTTGAAATACGTGGTGTGCCAGAACGTCGAATACGACGTGCACGAATTGCTGTTGGATGACCGTCCAACAGCTCGCTATCGTTGGTGCTACTCCATGTAACCACCACAACAGATATAATGCAATATCTTGCAATTGGGACTTGGTAAATCCCCGTATCGCAAGTTCATGCGCTATCTGTCGTGCCGTAGGAGGGGAGGCACGACTGTAGTCTGGCAGAGGACCAGGCTGGAAATTAGGATGAGGCAATAGCCCCATTGAGTGAAGGATCCCATCGTAACGAGTGGGATGTAGTGCGAGTTCGCACAGTAGAAGGTGTACTATAATATTCGACTCGTTGTCGGATAGTACATTGTTACCCTCATTGTTGGGTAATAGTTGGTATGCGGTCAGCATTCCCCTGATGCTACGGGTGTAGGTAACCGGAGTACTGTGGTTGGACTCAACCAGCATACCATTCAGTCGTTCCGACGCGGAACTACTAATAATGGCTCCCGCCCATTTCGGGACGGAGTCGTTCTCACGACAACCATGCCATACTCTGGCCGTGAGTACAGTGGGAGATTGCGCGATGCGCATTCCCCTAGCCACCACAGGAGTCGCCGGTTCAACCCTAGTTTCGGCGCCAGAACTGATTGATCCAACGTTGGATGGTCCAGCCTCACTAGGCATGACATCACCCATGGTGAAACCTTTGGCCTTCTTCTGCGAGGCCTTAGGTTCGAATAGATGGGGCAGTGAATGCCCCTGTCGGTTCTTCTCCGTAGCGAACCATCTCGGCACTGCAATGAATTTCTCGATCACTGCGTCCTGCATCGTGGTACGAGCAGCGCGAGGTACTTGCCGTGCCTGTTTGTGCATGGCTATCATTCCATGCACTGTCTTCCACATTGGGCGCAAAGGCCTAACGTTATCAGACTCGTTAAGAGCCTTGACCACTGTCTCCACTTCTTCAGCAGAGACCGGGGCTTGGAACGGTAGTCTGGAGACCGTTCCGCGGAGTACGTCATACTCTTTGTTTTTACTGCTCTTAGAGCGTTTGGGGGGAGGGGAGCGCCCCTCCTCCCGAGCACGCTGAGCGGCTAGCGCGTCCATTCTGCGCCTACTTTCCCGATTGATCTTATTTTGTTGTTCTCGTTGTTTACCTTTCAATCGGTTGGGATGAGCCTCTGGTTCAGAGTCGTCATCCTCCATATCAGTGAGGTAGTGCTCCATCTGATATGCTTGGTAGGAGTATGTAGGCTCCTCCGGGGACTCGTGCAAGTCGTCGTACGAGACTAATGCACGTTGTGGAGGAGGGGCCCCAGCCTCCTCCCTCTTGCGCTTGTCTCCCATGTGGGGAGCAATGTGTGTCGTCGATGACACTCGGGGCTGCACAGGGGCTCCTTCGATACGTCCTTGAGCCTGATCCGATCTCGAAGTCCTGGTATCCTCAACTTTACGTTGAGATATTACTTCTCCGTCCGCCGGAGACAGACGTTGAGATAATGGGACGGACGACCCACTCGCCACTCCCTCTGCCACAGAGGCAATTCGATGTTGTAGGGGTACCACCGGTACTTCCCTACCTTTGCCCTTATCCAATGATTTGGACTCGGGCACTTCAGCTCGTGCTGGAGCTTTGTAACGATCCCCATGGTCACGGAGATCGTAGTACTGGTCTTTCCAGTACAGGCGTCGTTCATTCGCCTCATGACAATCGCGACTGATATCGTCAATCTGTGCCACGTTGTTATGATCATGCACGGGTCGTAGGGATAAGTTGGATCGCGGACTATAAGTCCGCGGGGTAAAAGACCGAACACCAAGATAAATCCCGGTGAGGGTTGGGTGGACCTACGGAGAGGTAGTCGGACGTTGACGCTACTATTAATAGCGTCCCCGACACGCCGCTGTCCGAAAGCGAGGTTGAGGGTAATTCCGATCGCGGGAGAAACTCACGCGATCGTACTTAGGATGAGGTTGAGATTTAACTCTATTTGAAATACACTGTATGAGTGCGCTATCAAAGTCGATATTTAAACTAAGGACCAACTATTCTACTCTCGAAGCTTTATACTGTAATCGCTACCTAAGGGTCGCTAAGCGATAGTATCCTAGAATAGTATGGTCGAACATGAGGAGAATAAAAGGGGTAAGTATAAAGGGAATGATATAAAAGGATATATAAAAATCGGTTAAGGTGTGAGGGATATAAAATCGAAAGTAAAAAGGATCGCGGAGATAAGCTCCGCGACGAAAGAAACATAGTGGAATCAAATACCGGAAAATGATCGTCGGGCCGCGGGAGTTGAACTTGGCATGGTCGTAACAGTACTTGGCATGGTCGTAACACACGTCTGATTCGTGGCGGGAGCGAAGTTCATTACGCTCGAGTTCGAGCGCCGTGATCCTATCCGCTAGAGTCTGCCTTTCGGTCTCGTGGGACCTCAAAGCTGACGCTAATTGCTCCTGCAATGAGCTTACTACCAAGGCATGGCCCTGGTTATTGTTGGAGGGGGCCGTTGCTCCCTGTATGAGGCCATCCCGTTCTGATATGACCTCATTGAAGTCGCTAGCTGTTACCAGGTGAGCGACATAACCCATGCACATCGTGCAATTGTCAGAGTGGGTGATAAGGTTCCCAACCGTAATTCTCAACGGGGTTGTCGGGGCGGACGCAGACATCCCCTGGGTATTCATCATAGGCGTGGGGTACCCATAGTTAGCAAACAGCGGTGTCGCTTGCATTTGTGGATGAAAAGGGTAACTTGTACCCGGTGCTCCATAGTTGTTCGAACCATGAAATTGTGATCCAAAATTCGGGGTGTGCCCGAATTGAGGGTTGGTGTTGGGGAAGAATCCCGACTGGGACCCTCCCCCAGATGGTCCCGCGAATCCGGGACCAGTTGAAGCAGTAAATGCTGATGTTCCAGCATGTGGGATCGCTCCATATGGAGCATTTTGTGTGTTGACTGGGGACGGATGGGATCCATCCCCAAAAGGTCCTGGAAAACCAGGACCAGGCGCATTGAAAACTGGCGGCCCAGTTGCAGGATTGGCCCCGAGTGGAGCGTTTTGTGGATTCGACGAATCATTGAATTCGCCGAACTGAATCGTACGTGATCCCGAAAGATCGTTCGCGTTAGCGGTATCGTTCTGCGACATGGAGCTGAACTTGGTTGGAAAGAGAAAAAAAAAACTTAGTTCCAAACGCGGTCACCACTCAAATTCCCACGAAAACTTTTGCAACTCCGCGCGGGCCGATGACACGATCACGAGATGTATCGATGGTCATGTCAGATTACTTACGCGGCAGTAATCTCCAATTGGCGACGTCTTTCAGCGCCAGATATCTATCAAGCGCCTGCAGTGTCTTACAGGTGCTATAGGGCTCGACCGTGATGTCGCCCAGATTCCACAATACATGGAAGAATAACTTCTGGCCTTGCCACTGGTGACCAACAATGTCGTCAACCAGCCATTCGACCTCGACTGGTTCCCCGAAGTCGTAGGGTTCTGCGTTTGCGCGATCAGGGAACACTACGTCGTCGTTAGAGATGTGAGGGCGCAATAGCGAAACATGGAATCGATTGTGGATTCCACGTTTAGTGAGTTCGGTGGGTAGGCCCAATTGGTATACCGATTTACCCTCAATCACCTCGGTGACAGGGTAAGGTCCAACGAACTTGGGCATTAACTTTCTCGCTCTACCTTTGGGGAGGTTGAGATTAGCCGTCGACAGGTAAACCAAGTCATTAACTTTAATAACTGGTTCACCACGTCGACTTTGGTTCGACCAGTGGGTCTGAAAGACCCGAGATCCGATAATTGAATCATGCGCCTCAGCCAGGTGTAACAGCGCCTGCTCTGCAAAATGTCGAACACCAGGGGCTACCGACACTGCAGCTGGCAGTTCACGAATCATGGACAGCATGTACCCTCCATCTAGCTCAAACGGAGCAAACCCAGACGATTCATTTATGCTCGCATTGAGCGCGAATTCCGTCATAGGGATTCGCTGAAGCCAATCCTTCTGATCTGGTTTTACCCAGGATCGTAAAATCTGGGTTATAGAACGGTTAGCCCGTTCCGTCACTCCATCCGTCTGAGGGTGGTATGATGTAGACATCAGTAGTTTCGCCCCTAACAGGCGATGGACTTCTCGCCACCATCGCGAGATAAATTTCGAATCCCTGTCTGATACTATGGACTTGGGCAGTCCATGTAATCGAACCACTTCCTTAAGAAAGAGTTCAGCCAGAGTTACGGCAGTAGTCGTCGTATTGATGGCGATGAGATGGACTCTCGACGTCAAACGACATATTACTACCCAAAGGTAGTTATACCCGCTGACTTCTGGGAATGGCCCTACGAAATCCATTCCAATGGACTCCCAAGGTCGTGTGGGTACTGGTAAACTATGGAGTTTACCTGCTGGTTGTAAATTTGACCTTTTGGATACTTGACACGTGGTGCAAGATCTACAAAACGACTCGGTGTCCCCCAGAATGCGGGGCCACCAATACCACCGTCTGACATAGTCAGAAGTACGTTGCTCCCCGAAGTGACCTACCACTTCGTGGGCCTGTTCGAGGATCAACCCTCGAAGTGTCTTTCCTGACGTTCCTTTCCCAGCGGGAATGCACACCACCTCCTCACCAATCCTGTTGGAGGCGTATACTATCCCGTCGATCACTTTAAATCCCGTGTGATCGTCGGGGTGCTCTATGACTTTCTTGAGCATTGCGTCCTGTTTGGACAATATGCGAAGTTCCGCTTCGAATTGCGATTGTACTAGCTGGCTAGGTCTAGGTGCCTCTCCCCTCAGTCGGGATTTGAGTACCGTTGGGTTGGGTTCTCCTTCACCCTCCCTGGGTTCCGTACGGGAAACTTCTGCATTGTTGTTGAGTTGCATTGCCTCAACATCCCGAGATTCCTCAGGTTCCCGTAGTGCAGCCAGTCGGTTGCCGTTAATTTCGGCCACCCTCTGGGTCGGGAGATCATCCATCTCCCTATCTAGTTGTACATCTGCATTGACGTACTCATGGGCCTGGTGAACCTTGCCGGGAAGATCAGATTCATAATACCGCGACAGTGCGTCTGCGATTTTATTGGTAGATCCTTTGATATATCGTATATCAAAGTCGTAACGCGATAAATACTCCATCCATCGCGTTTGTCTGCTACTCAAGTGGCGTTGAGTCTTGAAAAAGGTCAACGCTTCATGGTCCGTTACTATGTGGATGCGATATCCCAGTAGTTTATCGGACCATTTCAGCAGTGCTTCCAGTATAGCTAAGGTTTCCTGCTCGAATACTCTGTAGTTCATCTGCGCGGCAGTGAACTTTTTGGACATGAATCCTGCTGGCCGACATTCCTGCCAGGTAGGTCCTTGTCCATAATAAGCACCTATACCGCAAATTGACGCGTCGCAAATGACCCAAATAGGTACACCAGTACGAGGGTCTATTGGCTTCAACACGGGTATTTTGTCCGATGTAGCCATTCGTTTTATGTGTTGAAAACACGTTTCATGAAACGGCAACCATATAAACGGAACGTTGTTCCTGCACATCAACGACAATGGACTGGTGTATATAGCTACCATTGGCATGAAGCTGGCCAGGTATTGCACCAGGCCCAAGAACTTCTGGACGTCATTGAAGTTTCGTGGTGTTCTCCACTCTCGGATCTTCGCCATTTTGTCCATGTCTGCATGGACTCCTCTGTCATCGATGAGATGTCCTAGACAGTCCAGTATTGTGGCGTACAATTCGCACTTGTCTGCTTTCAAGTAGAACTGCTGCTGTCGCAGTCGTTCGAACACTTGGCCTAAGTGTTTCTCGTGATCCTCGATGGTATCACTAAAGATGAATATATCGTCTAAGTAGACGTGTACGCACCGACCTATTAGGTCTTGAAACGTGCGGGTCATGATGCGTTGAAAAGTGGCGGGAGCATTACAGTCTCCCTGCATCATTACTTGGCTTACATACGTGCCAAATATCGTGGCGAACGCTGTCTTGGGTACATCTAGTACCTCATTGCGTATTTGTTCGTACGCATCCGACATATCGATTTTGGATCGGTATTTATGCCTAGCCACATCTGTCCTAATGTGGTCTTGGTCTGGGAAGGGGGTAACATCCTTGACCGTATTATCATTTCTCTGTCGATAGTCGACGATGGTACGCAGTTTCCCATTCTTCTTGGGGATACACAGCATAGGAGCTGCTTGTGGGGTGGTGGCGTGTATCCACCACTGAGCTCGAGTGTATCTCTCGAGTTTCTCAGATAAGTCGATCTTCAGACTATCTGGACATCGTGGCATGTAATAGCTGTACCTCTTACTTTCGTCAATAATGGGTATCCTATGGTTGATTTCCCTTAGGGGAGGCAATGTCTCAGGCACCCCTTGTAGCATATCTTTATTACGCTCAATCCATCCCGCTCGCAGGTGAGGGATATTCTCCTCCGTGTACCTTGGAGGTTTATCAGTTAGGGTTTTCATGACCTCCTGATTGGGTTCCAATTCGATGTCCTCGAATGGAATATATGTCAATTCAGCTTCTCGAGCCCGAAACTGACGTCGTCGTCTGGATAGTCTTCCAGATTGGCTTTTCCGTCGTAGTCCTTTACGATTAGTTGAGGTCGATATTTGACCTCGTTTACGGTGACTATGTATGATACATAGTCTATCCATTGGATTCAATTTCTGAATTTGCTCCGTTACTTTATATTCCTCTTCTGAGGAATAAGTATCGTTAGTTTCTGAGGAGGATGTATCGTCATTGGGTGCTCCTGTTGTACTCGTGTTCGGTACATCAATTGGTGCATCCTCCCTCGCTTGATACGATTCCGCAGAAACGTCAAAGCGTCGTGAAAATTCCTGGACATACTCTACGCAGTCGTCTAGGAATTCAGGACGGATATCGACCCCGTCGTCTGGTTCGACCAGTCGAATTACCACAGGGGAATCGTGTGGTAGTGCTCGTTTGATACGAGCTAATTCCTCTCTGATATCAGAGGGGTCCACTATATCTTCGATCATAGTAGATGATGGAGAGTGTTTCACTCTCTCGGCCCTCTCATTTTGGTCTCTGAGGGCTCGGAGTCACATAGTTGGCTCCTTTGGTGAAGGGTTGTCTTTCCTCTTTACCATTTCATTGCGTTCAGAGTGTCGCATAGCTACTCTGCGCTGAAATTCAGCTGCGTCTTCGGCAGATGTCATGGCACTGATTTTGTGCCCGTTGACATTAATTATGTCATTCTTGAAATCAAGAACGACCTTGTGCTTCCTCATCCAGTACGTTCCAATTACCGCATCATATCTATCAAGATTCACCACGTCCCAGTATGTGGGATAATTGGTAGCGCCAATGGTAACTTCAGCGTACGTGCCATAGTTGAACTTGGCACGACTACCTACAGTCCCTAATTGGAGACTATGTTGGTGTTTCAACTCGTACACCTTATGTTTAGCCACCTGGGTGAACATTGGGGTGAGAGCCTCCAATGAACTCCCTGAGTCGAACATCACCAACGCCGTGTTACCGCCTATATTTAATAGGCAGGACATCATTCGACGTTCGTCAGGACCACCCCTAATTGGCCGGTCAATCTTTGTGGATGAACGTCGTATGTTGATCCCCGTCGTTTTAGCTGGGCGTTCTTGGTGACTACTTATTGCCTGCAGACGATCTGTAGTGTGGTCACCGTCGACCACAATAGGAGTACCTTCACTGTTCTCCAAGTTATCCAAGTCTTCTTGGATCACTTTGTGTCCATCTATGGATACAACACGGGCATCATCCTGCCACATATCCTCGGGATGGTGATGTACTCGACCCGTAGAGTCGTACATACCAGACATACGTTGATCGAGTTCTATTTGAGGATCCTCGTCTTCTGGTTGATACATGGCTCCCAGATAATCTTCGTACTGTTCAAGTACGTATTCCCCATCTGAATCAGGGACCAGCTCAGTGCTATCGTCAATCGGTGTGTCATTAGCCACAACCTCTAAAACCTGAGTGTCCTCAGATTTATTAGCTTCAACAGCATCCTCATCAGATGCTTCGATGCCTATAGCGAACAGACGTTCTTTACCGTAGCGTTCGCATGCCGGGTCATTATGGAAGTGACCCACCTGTCCACAACCCCAACATAATTTGGGAGTGCTTTTGCGTTCTTTAACTCGAACGTTATCGCTCTTAGTCCCTACTTTAGGAGCTTCATTGGGTGTTGACATGGCCGCATGTCGCGACGGGTATACTACGTTGACCCCCTTAGGTCTCGTCCACGTCGTCGTCGGACGATTAGATTGTGGAGATACCTTGATTAGTCGGAACCTTTGAGGATTCGACTTGGTCAATTCTGTCGATTTATCAGCCGCATTAGTTCGACTGCTGGTAGTCTGTCCATGTAGCAGTTTAGTATTTGCCGCCATGGTGTCAGACTCCTCCTTTCGACGAATGCAATTGACTATTGCCTTCACGGAGGCCACCTCCGGTATTACATGCTCCTCGCGGAGATAGTTGATGAGGTGTAGTGGTAACCCCTCAATCAATCGAGTGCGAAATGCATCCCGACTAGGCGAATGTAATAGTCGCAATGCAAAATGGTTGAGTTTTGCAAAGTACTCTCGTACTCCCTGTTTGGCGTCGTACTTTGTGTTCCGCCAACACGTTTCTGCGTATGAGTACACTTCACTCTGTGTGAAGCGTTTGAAGAGTCCTATCAGTACCTCTTCAGTGCGCCAATATTCGCGTGCACGATGAGGGCCAGTGACGTGGTCATGATACCACTGTTTGGCGCTGCCCTCTAGCATGCCTTCGAGGCATAATACCTGCATATCGTTTCCTTTTGGTCCAGTGACTCGATTCACCACCATCCAATTAAGGACAGAATTGACCCATGTTTCAAATGTGTCGATATTCCCTTCTCCGGACCAAGTGTCTGGTTGTTTTATCTTCACGTTCTTAATTCCTTCCAGTGCAGGAAGTACGACATCGAGTTGTCGTCTTATCCCAACGATGAGATGGGATTGTAGTCTACGATTATATTCGTCGTGACCTTTATCTGCCAGTGCATCTAATAAAGCGCGGGCTTGTTGCGCCTTGCGTTTGCGCTTTTTGTCTTTGCGCTTACGCGACTGGGACAGATAGTTAGTTCTCTTGTCCTCCGTGTATTGGCTGTCGGAGTCGCTAGACTCTGACTCGAGCCACGGTGTACGACTCCTCCGCCCTTCGTTCGGTGGACGGTATCCATCGAATGAATCATTCGAGGAATCGCTGCTACTACTATCACTAGGATAGTTATCCCCAGTAGCTACTAGTGTCCCTTGGGGTACACGAGGATTGGGAACGGTATTGTTCCCGTATTCCTGTTGTGTGGGATGTTGTTGTATGTCATCCAGACTTGCTGGTGTCCCTCGATGGTGAGGGTTCCCTTCGGAATCGAATTCGATTCCTTGTTCGTGCCATACACTCGAACATTGTCCATCTCGCATAGAGTGGGCTCTCATCATTTGACCGACTACTCTGTCGGCCCATTCCAGTTTCTCCCCTATGTTGCGGGTACTACCTGGAATGTTGACGAACCTGGGATCGTTCAACATTTCATCGAACGTCTTCCCATTGGGGTAGACGTGTCGAGTGCTTGGTTTGGCACTCGTGTTGATGTTAAGTTCTTCATTATCAACAGTGGGTACTCCGGGGTCATTCTCCTCAGTGACCTCTATGTCATTTTCTCCGTTCTCCTCTATGACGACCTCTTTTCGTTCACCGTGATCACCAGAGGTGGTTTGCACCTCTACTGGCTCATCTGAGTTAGGGTTGTCTTCGACCCATTCACGGATAGCCTGAAATCTCTTATTGAGATATTCGATCTGTTGAGATCGTACTGCTTTAAGAGACCGGTCCAGGGTCTCTTGGGCCTCATTTTCTTGGGACTCAATCAAGCGAATTAACGCTTGGGTACGCCGATCAGGCGTTTGGATCGTTTTTTTAATGGTCAATTGGAGAGGGAGTGAAATCCCTCCTTCGCGAGGAGGGTTACCTTCTTCGTCGTGATTGTTGCGCACAACGGTTGGTACGGTGCCCAATGCTGTAGATTTCTCCAGTTTACGGGCGGCATAATTAGCCATCGGGGAACTACGAACAGTAATTCCATTCGAGCTCGGAGAGGACTCATTCTCTACGAATGGGTTCTCTCGGCTTTGACCTGGTTCCGTAGGGGAACGAGGTCTTAATGGTGGTTGGGTTGCAACCACCTTTTCGTAGTCTGCTGGTCTGCTGACTTCGTTATCCCGGGCAGATTGTTCCGATATGCTCATCGTGCTCGGTGATAGTTGATCGCCCGAGACGATGTTACTGGTTGTACCCAGTATTGGGTCCTGATCAACCTTTTGGGGTTCAATCACTGATCCCGTTTTCTTTTGAATGTTCTTCGGCGGCATTGCTGAAGAGAACACTTGAATGTTGAGTTTTAACTTGCTCGATGTTCAAAAAACTGTAACCGTCCGTGGGATGGTTATGGAAATGGAGCTTTTAGGCTTCAGGTAGCGGTTAGCTTAGTTAACTTAGTTCACTCAGTATGAACACGACGAGTCTGTGATTAACTCGATATGTACGTTTACAGGTGAAAAAAGATCTATCCCTATCTATATCTATCAATTGTATATATACGATGAACTATACAGTTCATCGTGAGAATACTTGACATAAGTAATCAGTTATCTTATCCAACAGATAAGATAATATATAGGGGTTACTCTGGGCCGTTACAAGCGTTCCCCCACCGTGCTTGAGCGTAGGGTATGGCAAGGGCGGCAGGAAAACGATTCCGTCCTTCAATGGGCGGATTCGATACTCAGCAGTCCAGCTTCGGATCGTCTGAATGGGATGTTGGTTGAGTCCATACAAGACTCTCCAACAACTAATACATGCAGCATCCGCGGAATGCTAGCAGTATTTCGACTGCTACCCAACAATACGGGTAACGGAGTATTGACAGATGGAGAATCCAATCTGTTAGTACATCTCCTTTTGTGCGAGCTCACACTTCATCCCAGTCGCTACGATGGGATCCTCCAATCGATGGGGCTGTTGCCTCATCGTACATTCCGGCCTGGTCCATTACCAGACTACTCGCGCGCCTCACCACCTACCGTGAGGCAAATCGCACATGAACTGGCGATACGTGGATACACCACGGCCCAACTACAGGACCTTGCACTATACCTGTTATGGTGGGTATACAGAGTCGCCTCCTCCATGACTACCCGTTGGATAGTCATCCAACATCAATTCGTTCACGTAGTGAACGATGTATTGGCACACTATGTATTTCAAGGAGTGCCTCGAACTACTGTTGAGGTTGAAAACTATGTTTTCACCGATGGCTCACAGTCTGGCAATCTCAGCAATGCCGGACGATTTGCTGACTACAGCGTAGTCCTCACGCATGTGAGGCCTATCGCACAGCAATTGTCGCTCCCGATTACGGGACAATCTGCGACACCTATTGCCACCGATGATGTGCATCTGGGTGGTGAGGCTCACAGTATCGTCGACTGGGATGATACTCAGTTCAATGCCGAAGGGGACCCCGTCATTGATTATGGCGAGGACGACGGCATGAACATGGCTGGATAGACATATCCACATAACTGTATTTTATTATATGGTCAGACTGCTGGGATCAGTCTAATGGGGGAGGGTGTAACGGGCCTCCATCTACGCCCCTATTTACTTTATCTGATCACACACTGTTATCTTATCATATGATCATCATATGACCTCGATGAACTGTATAGTTCATTGGTTATATACAAGTAGATTAGATAATCTAGGTAGACTAGTTTTTACCTGTAACCTTACATATCGAGTTAATATAGACTTGTCGTGTTCATACAGTGTGAACTAAGTTTTAAGCAAAACGCTATCTGAAGCCCAAAAGCTCCATATACATAACCATCCCACGGACGGTTACAAGCGTGATTTTGCCCATAGCCCCAGGAACAGTGGATATAGGCTATATGAGCAGGGATCAGAACACATATCCATATACAGGATGTTCTTGAGAGTATTAAGCTCAAATTTCATACAGATCAGAGTTGAATTGCTCCCTGTTAGGGCCGTGCTTCCGAGGAGGGAATGAAGTGGCTGAAGTTGCCCATGAATGGTCCGAAGGTTTCGAAATACAATCGAAGCAGCCGAAGCTCCGACCGGAGCTCCGTGGGAACGATCGAAATCCGAATGGACCGGATGGTACGGAAGTCACGTAGGAGTGAAGCGAACCTTGATCCGTTTATTAGAACGGATCCTCACTACGCCGAGTGGTTCTGGAAAGGGTTCGGACAAATATGAACAGTAAGGAGACATAATGAGAGAGAGGAATGACTGGGATGGAACCCAAGGCAACCACTTCAGGCAGCCACCCTAGGACATCACTCAGTTAGGTTGTGGCTTGACCCACTCCTATCTAACTTGATGTAGAATCCAGGGTTATTCCGGGTCCGGACTGACCCATGGGACCTGGACTGACCCGGTCTGGGTCAGTCCAGTGAGACCCCAGACACTCCTGGGCTGGTCCAGTCCTGGGTCAGTCCATGCTTAGACCTGACCTTCACAGCCACTTGCTATATTGTTTGATGCAGTTCAAGACATTCTCTACATAAATTTGATATACTCAATTGCTTAGACTCAATTGCTTAGGGGCCCTCTGTTACCACAGGGCAAGATGACAACATGTTGAGATTTTACTCTCACATTTTGCTGTGGAGATCTGTGCGTCACCGTGATTGGAGATGGCTGTCTGGGCAGTCTGGGACTGCAAATGACCATTTTTGTCTACTGTACAATTACAACCATATGACCACGTAATGTGTATGGCAACCCCACGGTCATGCGGGTTTTAGAAATCTCAACACGTAACGTGGAGGTCTGGTCATGTCATAGAATGTAGCGTAACAAAATGATCTTTGGCCAGTTCTTCATCCTGTACAGCCGGAATTTTGTTGTCCACTGGATGTCTTCCATGTCATTATGTATTGTAAAAATCAAGTTGCAAACTTAGTAAGGCCTGCAGCCTATCTGGCCCGTCAGGCCCATTGGACATCTCAAATATGCATAATGCGTAACTTGATCTGTTGGTCATCATAACTTTAGTCTTGAGCCCGTAACACATAACATTGGCCAGTCATATGGTCGTAATAGTACAGTATAGTCACACCATAAGTGAGTGTAAGTGCATGGCATTTGGATTGACTGTTACGATCATGCGCATCGACCGCATCGGACCGACCCCACCATCGATCCAACTCCGCATACTGCCGCAATTGTGCGCATCGATCAAACTATCGACCCGACTCACCGACCCGACCCACAACAAGTCCATCATCGATGCGACGCACCGATGATATTGATCAAGGTGAATTGGTTCCGCAACTCTTATCTTCCCCTATCCTATATCCCATTGCTATCCCTTCGGATGGGCTATGCACCTAGACCACCGCCGTTACCTTATTAGTTAGTCTTCTTCCTATCCGCACTCGCTATCTTTACTCTTGATCCGTCATAACTACTTTAGGATATCTCGTAGCGACATCGGAGATAGCATACATAGTATAAAGGACCTGCGGATGTAGGTAGAAGCCCTTAGCTTTAATATCGACCTGGTATGACCCCAACCTGGTACGACTTTGTTCTCCTCTACATTAATATCGCTGTATGACTTGATTCGACTTGGATATAATCCTATCGAATCGATACGGCCCTAATATCATACTCGACTCCTTTATCTTCTTCTCCAACCCCGTTCGACCCTGTCGATCTTTAGTCGACGCTACTTCGATCTCGAACGGACTCGACACGGACCGCACAGCGTAGCAAGGGTATTGTCAATAGCAGTACCAAAGGTCCGCTCGATCCGCACACTCTTAACAGTATATTAAAGCTATACTCTCTACGCTGAACTAATTCCGTTTTTCTTTTTCTTATGGCTTCTCGAACTGGCCGAGCGGAACAACCTCACACCCCTTCATCCAAATCTGCAACTCCATCGATTCCGACGACCTCGCTACTGGTAGGCTTGGAAACATAGTCCGCAGCTATGGTACCCCGGGACGACGCGAGAGCTGCGTCAACTGGTGTGTACTATCCATGGGGAATCCGTTCTCAACAATCCGCTCTTTCGAAACATGCCAAATCCTTTATGATATCCTTATCGACACACATTCCTTGCGACTCCACCAACATTCCGATTTCGTTCAACACACTCCTTGACTCCGACTCTATGGACAACTTTGTTGACACGAAGTTCTTGTATTTAATTTCGATTCCGACCACTCCGACTTCCACTCCGATCAATCTTTGACTCTTCGATGGCTTGCTGGCCATGAAACCAATCTCCGAAACTTGTTTACTACAGATCCAACTCTCGTCCGGCGAGCTTGTACCTTTGGACATTTATGTCACACTTTGGATTCCTTATGCAAAGCTGTTTTAGGTTATAGTTTTCATTCCCGCTAGAATCCGTTGATTAACTGGGCATTGAACACACTTACTTTCCGAAATACTGACCATTCCGAATCATCGACGTCTTCTCCTTCGACTGACCCCGCTGTTGTCTCCGAAGAAGAACCTTTTGAACCATCGGATCGCTTCGATCCGATACCTCGTTCCGTTAAGCGGAACTCATCTCCCATTAAACGGAGACTGTACAAGGCTCGACCACTCTCCTACAAGTTTCTTTTCGACACCAAGACTTTTTCGGATGTCTTCTACGCGAACGACTCCGAAGTCTTCTTTGAACATCACCCTTACGACCTGAAGATCGATCTGGAAGAAGGTGCTCAGTCACCTATCGGACGGATTTACCTTTCCCTAAAGAGCTCGATGCTCTTCGCGACTTTCTCGATCAATGTCTCGCCACCGGTACTATCCAACCTTCGACATCCCCACATTGCGCTCTCGTACTCTTTGCTCCGAAGAAGGACGGTTCACTACGACTATGTGTGGACTCCCATGGCTTGAACAAGATCATGATGAGAGATCGCTATCCATTACCTTTGATTTCCGACCTCTTCGACGCTCCGAAGCAAGCGAAGACCTACACCAAACTCGACCTAGCACACGCATACCACCTGGTACGTATCGCGGAAGACGCTGAATGGAAGACTGCGTTCCGAACACATTACGGCGCTTTCGAATGGCGTATGCTTCCCTTTGAGCTCACTAATGCTCCCGCCGCTTTCCAATGCTTCGTCAATGACATCTTCAAAGACCTACTCAACGTCTGTGTGATCGTCTACCTAGACGGTATGCTCATCTATTCCGACGATCCTTCGAAACACTCCGAACATGTCCACAAAGTCCTCCGACAACCTTGTATGCATGAGCTATTCTACAAACCGTCAGAATGCGAATTCGGAGTCGACACGGTTGAATACCTTGGTTAGATCTTATCCCCGGAAGGTCACGATGGCTGCCGACAAGATCGAAGCTATCACGGACTGGCCTACTCCGAGGAAGGTCAAGGACTCACAGTCCTTCTTAGGTTTTGGGAACTTTCACTGTTGTTTTATTTATTATAAGTATTCTGACATCGTCTACTCATGAATCGACTTACTCGGAAACCTCGGAGCAACACCGGACTTGATCACTCGACGCTGGGACGTCTTCCCTAAAGAGGGGGATATTGTCTATGCGCAAACCCCGTCGATGACCAAATCTACTTTGTCAACCACTCCAACCTCCGACTTCAAGTCCTTCGATACTTCCACGACCATCCACTATCTGGTCACTTTGGTCAGAATCAAACTCTCTTCGCTATCCGTAAGCACTACACCTGGCCAAAGGTCCGAGAATTCGTTCGCGACTACGTCTCATCACGTACCACCTGTGACCGCAGCAAACCTCAACGACATCGACCCTACGGACTGCTGAAACCACTGCCTGCTCCGATTCGACCTTGGGACTCGATCTCCATGGACTTCATCGAACAACTTCCAGACTTGAACGGTTACACTGCAATCATCATTGTAGTCAACCGAACTTCGAAACCGATTCTTCATCCCGACAGACGATACTATTACTCTGGAACGATTAGCTAAGCTTTTCACTATTCATGCCTTCTTTACCAACTGTGGATCGAAGTTCGCCTCTGCGGAATGCAAACGAACTCGCCCCCACTTTCCATCTTCGACATCCGCATAAACCCGGACCTTTGACTTCATGAATACCTTCGACTCCGCACTATTTTTTACTACAGACTTGATCGATCTATTCGATATCCTCTCATTACATCACGCACTATAAAGCGACTTACCACCACCTTTCATTTCCATTCCCTATCCCTTTCCTTGTCTTCGATCCTCTCGAAGCGACTGCAGAACTCCGCAATCTTGCATCCCTGACTGTAGGACCTCCGACTGCAGCTCCGACTTCATCCTGAGGCAACTTCCAACTTCTATTGCAAAGGTGATCTTGGGAACTGGAAAACTTATTTATGGATCCGGTAAGCCTAGGTATGGCTTTCGAGGGCGAAAGCCTAACTGGGGGATACTGTTACAATCATGCGCATCGACCGCATCGGACCGACCCCACCATCGATCCAACTCCGCATACTGCCGCAATTGCGCGCATCGATCAAACTATCGACCCGACTCACCGACCCGACCCGCAACAAGTCCATCATCGATGCGACGCACCGATGATATTGATCAAGGTGAATTGGTTCCGCAACTCTTATCTTCCCCTATCCTATATCCCATCGCTATCCCTTCGGATGGGCTATGCACCTAGACCACCGCCGTTACCTTATTAGTTAGTCTTCTTCCTATCCGCACTCGCTATCTTTACTCTTGATCCGTCATAACTACTTTAGGATATCTCGTAGCGACATCGGAGATAGCATACATAGTATAAAGGACCTGCGGACGTAGGTAGAAGCCCTTAGCTTTAATATCGACCTGGTATGACCCCAACCTGGTACGACTTTGTTCTCCTCTACATTAATATCGCTGTATGACTTGATTCGACTCGGATATAATCCTATCGAATCGATACGACCCTAATATCATACTCGACTCCTTTATCTTCTTCTCCAACCCCGTTCGACCCTGTCGATCTTTAGTTGACGCTACTTCGATCTCGAACGGACTCGACACGGACCGCACAGCGTAGCGAGGGTATTGTCAATAGCAGTACCAAAGGTCCACTCGATCCGCACGCTCCTAACATTGACCCAGCTTCCGGGTCAGACTGGCATTCAGGTCAATCCGGTTCTGGGTCAACCTGCGCAAATTCAACTGAAGCCCAAAAACTGTGATATTATTTACAATACAGATAGTTACAAGAAGGCTAACAATATACAAGATGACCACTCTAAATTATCTACCCCTTGCATCATGCTTTTTCCTGGTTGCAAGACCATCTGTGCCCTTTTCATCATCAACAGTCCCTTCATCTCGTTTGCGTTTCAGCCCTGATTCCTTAGGTGGCTGAGAAAGAGGACAGGGAAGAGGACGAGGACGAGGATGAGGATGAGGGAGGGGATGAGGATGAGGATGAGAAGGAGGGGAACATTGAATGTGAAGAGAAGGTGGAGGTACACGCCAAGCAAGGATAGAGGGATGAGAATGTGGGGGAGGTAGAGGTGGATGCCGAGAGAGCACTTCAACTTGAGAAGGCAGAGAAGGTGCAGGTGGATGATGAGCCTGCGGAGGTGGTGGTGGACGCCGAGCCAGTGCTTTCTTCAGCCGTTCATTATATGCCGCAGTCTCATCTTCTGAGTCTGATGCATACAGACTCAACGTCTGTTGACCACTGTTAGTTCCTCGGCCCTTCTTTGTTGCAGAAGAACCTCCCACTGCTGCCTGCCACGACTGAACATCTGACACCGAAACCAATGTTTGGTTATTGATGCCTACCACCAATGCAATGTCACCCATATCTTCTTCAGCAAGTGCATGTTCATCTGAGTGGGTAGCCTGTCAGTGAACCAAGCTCCTAGATGTTAGAAAATAGACAATAACTTACCATCTGACCAACCCTCCAGCTTGAAGGGAACTCCTTTGTGTGTGGGAGCTAAGTCTTCATCATCCATACGTTTTGTGAGGTTGTTATACTCGCGTAAAGTGGCAAAATGCGGAGGCAAGGCGAATAGAAGGAAACAAGGATGTGGTTGAGTCGCAAGAATCGCCGGAGTTCTTGCGACATCAATGGGAGGAACAGGTTGCTTCGCAGACAAAACCTTTACCATGTAAGTTGCTTTAATCTGTGTACAGTGAGACTTATGTAGTTTTTTTGTAGGTCAATCACAAACAGCTGGAAAGAAAGCTGTTGAGGAAGCCATACGTTTGCAGAAAGTTCGCGACAGCTTGGTGACACGTATCTCAAGATTTGAGGACATCATTTGTGATGTAGATGCGGATGGTGTTGACTACATAGATGCTGAAGAGCATCTCCCGATTGTTACGAACTGACTCTTTTTCAATTTCTTTTTGTCTATCTTATTTACTTTTATCTTTTCCTTTTCTTTTATTTACATACATGTGACAACCTTGACATTCTCGCAATGTCAACGCATTTCTCTCATGTCTGTCAAACTGTTGACAGACTGTCATTCCCGCGCTGTCAACACAACTCTCTCATGTCTGTCAAACTATTGACAGATTGACAGTGTGAGAATTCTCTCATGTCTGTCAACCTTTGACAGATCGTTGTATAGCCTCACAGATATGACGTGAGATAGTTCCCATGGATTCATTTCAGAATATGTATATAAGATAGGGCATTTCTTAGAGTAGTCTCTATCTCTGATCTCGTCTATTCTCCTCTGTAGCTAGACAAGTATCTGAGGGCATACTCCTCTGCATTATCCACTATCTTTTGATCCATTCTCTCTGTGTGACGCCTGGATTAGTATAAAAGCTATCGAGTCGCTGACAGAAGATCAGAGATCCTTATCGACCCACCCGTCACGACCCAAATCTTCGACATTTGGTTGGATACCGGACGTCGCTACGTTGCAAACTTATTCTTTTCATATCGTCACTAACAAGCCTATACCTCCTTCGTCTTTCCCCATTGTCCACCTCCTTTTCCATAGCTCGTCTGTGTTAAGGCCAGCATTGACCTAGCCACTTTGTTAGTACATACCTACATCGAGACACTGTGGTACGGCTCAACCCGTGCTGAGAGGAAAACACTCTCTCTAGTGTGCCTGACTCCTACCAAGGAGTGTAAATCAGGGCTAGTAACAGGATATCGAGTTTCTTCTTTGGAAGATTCGATAGTAGGCATTGGAGCATAAAGTGTTTTTGTCTCTGACCCGAAAGGCAACGTTGCGCAAGGAGCGAACGTAGACAGCCTTCTGGATTAACACATAAATCGACACGAGCCTCTACCTCTAAGCACCTGCCCCTCCTATCCTGGCGTTCTCGTCAAGACCTCAGGATTTTTCACTTCCATACCCATCTCGCTCTCCCTCTCCCGCATCGCCGGATTCAACCATCCATTTAGGATCACCTACTCCTACTCCTTCATTCGCTACTGAACTCGGCTCAGAAATGTCTGACCCATCCAACCAATCCATGCATGCCAACACCTCCGCTACTACCGCCGCTACCATCACCTCCACCTCCAACACCTCATTCTCCCGAAAAACTATCGTTAAAGAACCTGACGTATTTACAGGAGATACCTCCAAGTTCCGAGCATGGCTCCGAACACTCCTTGCGTACATCCATGACCTGCGAAGGACACAGCAGGTCAATAACGATAACGAATCCATCAATGTAGCAATGTCCTACATTCGAGGAGGCAGAGCTGATGACTGGGCGGAAGTATACACCAGTGATCACCAGGATGAAGTCGCTGG
This sequence comes from Lentinula detonsa, assembly GCA_027921405.1. NCBI lineage: Eukaryota > Fungi > Basidiomycota > Agaricomycetes > Agaricales > Omphalotaceae > Lentinula > Lentinula detonsa. Next base: position 1,798,872 of record JANVFU010000007.1, read on the forward strand.
TGATTGGAACGTAGACTTCGCAGCATTCCTAGAAGAACTAAAGTGCAGTTTTTCTAACGTCTCCCAGAAGAAGGAGGCAATGGATAAGCTGAATCGCATTCAGCAAGGTCGTATGAAAGCCGACGACTTTTTCAAGGAGTTTGAACTCCTGTTGAAGGAAGCGGGGTACGACAAGAGAAGCGAATATGTTCTTCAGTTGGCTGAAAGAGCAGTCAACCTCAACATCATGAGCGATCTAGTCCGAACAAGGACAGAGGAGTTTGGCAGCTACGACGAGTTAAAGAAACTCGTCACAGCCAATGATCTAATCCGCCGCCGCTACGATGAACAGAAACGCGGACACAACAACATGAGCTGGGGTAACAGCATACAAGGACAAAGTCGTGGTCAAGGATCCATGCAACAAGCCTATGGCAGGCAAGAGCAGAAGAGATGGGAAGGACCTCGAGTGGTAGGATCTACCCCCATAATAGCAAGACGCGATGGGTCCGGGACGACCTTTGGAGGTTCGGGACGACCCATGGACCTGGATCGAGCAAGGGTAAATGGCCTTTGTTTCAACTGTGGCGAAAAAGGCCACATTAGTAGGAACTGCCCAAAGAAGAACAGAGCCGCGGTCCGTAGTGTAGAACTTATGAACTATGATAGCGAGAGAACGGACAACGTTAGTGAAGAAACTAACGTAAATAGTGTAGATGTAGTACCAGGGTTACCAGCTGGTATGGACATGAATTCGTTCACCGCGTGGGTGAACAGTATGGGTTTTATAAGAGCTCCCCAGTAGGCATAGGTCTGGCGGAGCGTTCTAATTTAAATACTTCGGACATAGTAGATAGTGGACTGGATTTCACTATTAAGTATGATAATGTAGAAAAACACGCATCTACATTTAATAAACCAACCGAAGTACAAAAACCTATACGATACATACCCAACACGGCAGAATGGACTGCTCAAAGGCTGAAAGAAGAAGATCTCACAAAAGCCGTCATACTTTTAAGGATATGGATGCCTTCCTCGCGAGTAAGAGAAGCTTCGGAGGAAACCGTCATGGAAATACGCGCATTAAACTGGAAAACCGCAGTCAAAGCTGTTAAAAGTCTTGCGACAAAGAAACGCTACGTCCGTG